>OY764961.1:115117864-116317864 GCA_963668005.1 Melieria crassipennis | reverse complement strand
TCGAACAGTGCGCACCGAAGAAACAATTGCCGCTGTAGAGCAAAATGTTGAAGAGGACCCAGTCAGAAGAGGAGTCAGTTACCGTTAATGGAGACCGGTATAGAGCCATGATAACCGACTATTTTGTTCCCGAATTGGATGGCATGAATGTGGATGAGTTGTGGTTCCAACAAGACGGCGCTACATGCCACACAGCGCACGTCACAATCGATTTATTGAAGGAAACATTCGATGAGCGCATAATTTCGCGGAATGGATTTGTCAATTGGCCACCAAGATCGTGTGATTTGACACCATTGGATTATTTTCTTTGGGGATATGTGAAGTCGCTCGTCTACGCCAACAAACCAGAAACGTTAGGGGACTTGGAAGCCAACATTCGTGGCGTTATTGCCGACATACGGCCCCAAATGCTCGAAAAAGTGGTTGAAAATTGGACCTGTAGAATTGGCTTTATTCGAGCCAGCCGCGGCGGCCACATGCCCGAAATCATATTTAAACATTAATGGCATACAATTATCCTTCCAATAAAGCCAAATTGATGGACATTAAAACGATTTTCTTGTGTTTTATTTCAATTCGAAGTTCTATACCTCTAAAAAAAACACCCGATACATAGGTCGACCATTAAAACAGATATATCACGAACTTTAACATTTCAAGATCGAAATTGAACTAACACAAACTTCATACATGGTCTCGTGACAGTCTAAATAAATTTACGGAATGTTACGCATTTTCAGTTTAAAATAACTATTTACAGACGCACATCGTTTAAGTCGTCTGCAAGTAATTAGCTGACTATCTGACTCATCAGACCAGATACATCAAATACTAAGCGAAATTCCGCACTTGTGTCTAACTCTATACTTACTTACTTAACTGGCCATGACTCATTACCGGGTTGTGACTAGTCGCAAAAGTTCTCTTCAGGCGTCTCTGCTCTGCTCACGCCTTCTCCAGTTGGCGTCCTCAACGTGGTCCTCCCACCGGAGACTCAGTCTCCCTCTTCGCCGCCGACCTTCAACAACCAAGTCGAGCTTTTTTCTTACCGGAGCATCATTGTCCACACGAGACAGGACCAAGTCAGCGTTGCTACTGTATGTGGATTCGCCGCACTACGTTCATTTTTTCGTTGGTCGTCGCCAACACGAGGCTTGGTCTCATTCTATACCCAGTGAAAAAATTCCAACCCCCAAAATTCATGGTTTCTTCATAATACCACTGTTGTTTCTTTTCGAACTATTTCTTCTAACATTTAAGTTTTTTATTATCATACAAATACTTATTCCGTGTGTGCACTAAGAGGACAAAAACAACAAATTCACTTACAAACCAAAACATTTGCGCCATTTTAATTGTCAAAATCAAACTTCATACAGACAAAATTTCAAATATTTCTATAATTTTCAATTGTATGTGGTCTTGCTTTAATTCTTGGAATTTTTTGGCAAACAAAACCAAAATCTTTAGTGATCTTATGGCGCAAACAAAAGTGGTCTGAATGTTTGTCTCTAACCACTTTTTAATTGTAAAAATTTGATTGGCATCAATAAAAATGCCATCAAAAGCAACAATGTGCTAACAAAACAGAAAACATGCTTTGGAAGTGTTTAAATTTGCTGATGGATTACGAAATAGAAAATGAAGAAAACAAATGTGAGATAAGATTTAGCGATGCCACAAACCACACACCAATAATGAAATGTGCAATGTTGTCGATATAGTTGCGATGTTACAGATATATTAAGTTCTATATTGCCGTTTCACATCAATTATCCATAAATTTGACCGATCTGCGGAGAAGAAACTTTGGTGCACTTTGTCCCAAAGGTTTCAAACTCGCGATCGATCAGATATCTAATAATGATGACACGAGGTAAGGAGAAAACAGGTTCTGGGCCAGTAAAAACAGCTTTGGATGCCACGTTTGCGAGTTTATCTGCAACATCATTCGCTGCAAAACCCTCGTGTCCAGTCCTGTGTCCTGTCATGTATTTTTCAATATACAGGTCTCCCTCGTATAACGCGGTGGTTACGTTCCAGGAAAATTCCGCGTTATGTGATTCGCGTTATAGAAGACTTAACTTTCATATAAATTTTAGGGTTATGTTCCAATAAGCTTTTTCCAAAATAAAATAGGTAGGTACTAAATTAAAGATGTATGTACATTCCAACTCAAAATCAAAATTCATACTTTATTTAAAAAATTAATAAACATAATAAAAAAAACTGTTTTTTTAAATCGCGTTATATCGAAAACGCGTTGTAGAAGTACCGCGCTATACGAGGGAGACCTGTACTAAAGTTTAAGGAAATCTTTTCTTATTATCTTTTGGTGATATCCACAAAAATTTTAATTTTTTCAATACATTTTTGTTTTTAATTTTTGTCAATTTCAATTAAATCGATCAAAACATGTTTTCGAAAAATTCAAAAGACAAAGAATTCCGGCACATTCGGGTTAAGGTCAAGTCACATCTAAGGTTAAAGTTGTCTGGAACAAACAATGTGCCGAAAGAGTTGCAATATAAATCTGAACTTAACATAAATTTCATATAAATTTGAAATATTAAAATAAATTTGTTTAAAAAACATCTTGACAACTTTGTCCGAAATATTTAAAACACAAAACATTCGGCAACACTATTCGAGACAGACTTTGAATTTGAATAAATGCAACGATATGAAAGAAGCCAAATGTTTTTTCTCTGATTTATGATTGAAGTAAATTAATTTATTTGCTCATACGCGGCGCTCGATGATATCATTGCAATAATTTTGGTTGGCGTGCGCCGATTGTTAAAGCGGCCACAGGCCATTTCGTCCAGTCACACGTCTCCGCAACGGTGAGCGATCATTTTGGACACGAATTTTCGATTGTCCGCCGAAGGTAGTAATTAATTCTTGGCGTCACGGTCGAGCGCATAAATTTGCGAGCCATAGAGCAATGCAATCGAAATTCTTTCCGCTAGGCAGAGCCAAACAAATTGATTGATTTCTGTATTTGTGTTGTTGCTATAATTGTTATTATGTATGTTTGTGGGTTATGGGCAGTGCAGCAAGACCGAACGAAATCGAAAGCGCCTACAGGCTGGCTTGCAGTGCACACAAATTGACAGTCGAATTATTTGGCGTTCAGTGTGTGAGGCGATCGACGGCAAATAGCTGTGTCGAAAAATTCAAATTGTGTAGCGACAACATTGCGAGGGAAAAGGAAAAACTTGTTGCTGATACGTGTCGTTGATATGCGTGCAAACGTGTGAACGACAGTAGCGGCCGCAGCAATTAAACAGCCAACACAAACGCACAAATGCGCGCCGACGCTTTGCGCCGTTTGTTTATTTGTTTTCGTTGTAGTCGTTGCTGGATTGGAGTTGTTGATGTTTTCGTTGTTGGTGTTGTTTGTGTTGTGTGGTTTCATTTGTGGTTTCCACTGAAATCTGTGTTAATCGCATTGCTGTTGCACATTTAATGGTTTGGCGCGCGAAGAAGCGAGCAACGCAGACAGCCAAAGGAAGCGAGGTGAATAAGGCAAATTATATAGATTTGTGCTCCAACACACACACACACACTTACACATCTGTACACTTCTCTAAGTTGGCCTATGCGTGCAATCTGCAGGCTTCACAGACACCAAAAGCTGCGCAAGCTCAGCGCAGTTTCAGCATTGATTAGCAACGGCGGAGGCGGTGGTCCGGTGGTGGCGCGCTGTGGCCGCACATTTGTTGGACTCGCTGCTCGTAAATTTATGCACACTCGATCGCCGGCGAAACGGAATTGTGCGCCGCAGCTGCGAGATACAATTCGCCACTTGCACAGCCGCGACCAGTGTTGCCGCACGTCGCCGCGTTCCTCCGCATTCTAATGTTATTCTAATGTGCTTTAATTTGATTGTCGATCGTTGTGAGCGCATTCGCCGCTGACTGAAATTAATTGAATTAAGTTGTTGATTGAAGCGTTGGGCGCTCGTACCAGAATGCACGTACAATATTTTCGATGTTGCTGCACTGCGGCCAGTCTTGCGCACCGCAATTGTGGCAGCAGCTTGGCTTTTTTTTTTGTGGCTGCAACAAATGGCTTTTTATTAACCTCTTGAATGCATTTTCCGTTGTGAAAGGTAAATTGTTGCGCGTCGTGGCGGCGGATTAAAGCGGAAAGTGCGCGCGGTTAGTCGATTTGCTTTGGCTCTGCGGCACGAAATGGCAAATAATTTTACATTGACAAATACTTGTTTTAGATAAACTTTTAAACTTGAACATTTCACGACATCAATAATTTAATTATTGCCTTTTATGATAAATGAAAGAAATGCCAATAAAATGTCCGAAAGTTAAGGAAAGTGCAGCAATTAAATGCGAATTTAAAAGTTTTCTAATCGATGTTTGCAAATACTTTAAGGAGTGTTTTAACAAACACCTGAAGCCACCTGAACACCTGAAGTTATATTTAATTAAAAATATTTGTTATACAATTCGCTGATTGGAAATAGGAAATATGAGCCATTTTTCAATAATGGTCTTAATTTATTGGCAAATCCTCCAATCGTGGTGAATTGAACAACTTTGTATCTAACGTAATGCGGATTTATGGTTTTATTTTTATAATTTGCTTCGAATGCAAATCAACTTTTTATTTTTCTATTTCATTTTTCATTGCATTTTGTACAATTAACTGCAAAATAAAACTTAATTACTGTAATTTATTACGTTTACTGTTTCGGTTATTAATGATGTAATCGGCAAAATAAAAGGCAACATTTTTAAACACGGCAAAAATATGTTTACGACAACAACAACCAAATAAATTGCACATTGGGCGCCAACATGCCAGCCAACAAATGGTGCATGCAAGAGGGTTATGGGGTTTGAACCCTTTAAAATATTTGTTTCTTACAAAATCTGTGGGTGTCAAATATGGCTTCAAATGGGTTTGCACTCAAAAGTTGTGTACGGGAGCCCCTCTTCTCAAAAATGAAATCACGTCTGCGCCACTGATGTCAACATTGTGAATATTGTAAAATTTTTGCAAATTGGTAAATAACAACAAAGCAAAAAAGCAAAATACGCGCAATGCATACAGATGACGCATATTTATTATTATTTTTTTTTACAAGGTCTTTACAAACCAATGTGTGTGAAAATTTCATATTTGGCAAATACAAAAAAGCGAGCGTAAACAAAGCAAAGTCAGAGTAAGTGATTTGTTTTATGATGATTTAACAAATGATTTAGAATTTTGATGTCTTAATTAAAATAAAAATGCCATTATTTTGAAAATAAACTCAATTATTTTCTATTTCAAGCAGCTAACTGCATTAAGTAAACTTTTACTTTAACGATTAAAACTGCGATATCGTTTCATTCATTCATTCTACTCCGTGTACGGCGGCAACTCTGCGTCCCTGTTTGACCTGTGGTCGTCGCCGCGGTCGGCTGATTTTACGCTGGTACTCACATTACCCGTCGACCTGAGGCCCGTCCGTCTGGGCTTGAACTCTTGGCCGCCCAATGTAATGCTAGGCGGCACTCGTTTGCCTCTGAAGGTGATCGTGTCAAATGGTGGTGGCGGTGTTTTCGAAGACACCGTCTTGCCCGCGCGCCAAGCTTTAATTGTCGTTGGCGCATTCTCCAAGGCCGGCTTCACCTTCGTTATCTGATTCCAGTCTTTGGCTTCGTCGCGTTTATTTCGATAGTAAAATATCTCCAGTACCAGTGTGACCATGGCCAGACCCAGGCCAAACAAGGTGGCAATGAACACGCCACCCAAACTCTCGAGTGTGATGCCCTCCTGGCCCTCGGATGCCGAGCAATCCCTGAGGCGCGACACATTCCAGTACCTGGCTTTGAGTTCCTCAAAATAGCGATCCTTCTGCAACTCGAGCAAGGCGTAGCTGAATTCATCCTGCAAACAAAGTTTTACAGAAAACAAGTCACACCCAACAGCTATGACGAACCGCCAAATTTGATCCCTGCTGCACCGCTATGGCGTACGGCTGCTCAGCAAACACCTCGCCCACCTCGGTCAGATTGCAGTTGCGTGTCACCTCGTACTTGATTTCGGCCGAATCGTGTATGAACGCAAAGTCTGCGTTTTCATGTTCGTTGACCTTGCGAAAACCCTCGGCAGCATCTCGCACTGGAATCGAGCTGTTTATTGCCAGCAATATGGTGCCGTATTGTTCCCTGATGGGGTAGTCCCAGATTCTGTCAATGAAATGTGCCAGAGTTGTGTTAAAGTTGTCGGTACCATTTCGCACCTTCGAACCTATATTTGTGGAAATCTTTGGAAGCATTTAAAGTGAGTTCCTTCCACATGCGATAGAGCGTGTCCTCGGCAAACTTCATGTTGATGAAGTACTTGTGGGTATCCGAATCGGCCACTACCGTATAGTTGATTCTGGATTGACGCGCCAGTTGGTCCAGCGACTGCACCGGTGTCTGCATGCGTTCCACAGTGAGAAATGCGGCAAGATTTGCTGTGAAGGTGGCCAACATGAGCACAACAAAGAGCCAGTAGGCGGCGACCAGTATGCGCCCGGAGACGGCCTTGGGCGCTTCTCCGCCTCCTTGTGGCGTGAATGAGGTCAACGCAAACCAAAAGCTCTCTCTCAGCGTGAACTCTCTGCGAGAATATTACAAGATTAGGTACTAAATTAAATGCAATCAGATTGCTGGCGTGCCCCACCTGCACGGATATGGATAGGCTTCCTTGTTGTTGCGTGAACTATACGGCGAGTACTTGTCCAGCAGCCATATCAGTATTGCGGTGACCACCAACGCGGCTATTATGCTCAGCCACACCTCCAAGCGCAGAACGGTCATGAACTTGAAAAGCGAGGTCTGACGCACTGGCTTGCGTATGACAATCGAGATTCCCGTCTGCTCAAAGTAGGGAGCAATAAAGTCGATCACTTCCTCGCGCTCAGAGTACATTTTGAGTGCCGTCACAGCGAAGTCGGTTTCGCCGCTGACCAAGTCGCCCACAATACCATCCCACCGGCCCGTCTTCGAATTGCGTTCACCAAACTGGCCTGTGGTGGGTGACACGAGTTCATAGTCGAAGGCCAGCTTCCCAGCCAACGTATTGATTAAGTCAATGCAGAAACCTTCCCAGATGACTTTGCCATATCGACCCAGTGAAATCCTGCCGGTACGCGAATCGCGACGCATATAACTCCAAGGCAGAGCCTATGTAGCAGTGGCATTTTTTAAATGTTGAAACATTTTGGGTCTAATGTAAAGTTGACCTCACCTCGGCAACGCCTATGCGAAAAAATCGTCTCGCTGGACTTATTGTCTGATTGATTTTGCGCAATTCGCCATTTTGCCAGACTGCCAAATCGGTGACGGCTTCGTGTTCGCTCGAGTAAAAGTTGATATTCACATTGACTGCGTAGGTCAGCGGAGGCACGAGATCGGGATCCTCCTCGTTGGTATTTGCCAAGCCGAAGACCATAAAGTTAGTTAGCCGGAAATAATCGATGATGTCAAATTGTGTGCGCATTTTTGCCAGCGACCCGTTGTTGTTGCATTCAATACGCAACGGTTCCAACCAGTCCAGATTGGACTGTCGCAAGTCGACAAGGCTGCGAAATATTTCCAAGATCATGGCACGTTGGAACTAAAAAATGACGGCTTTAAGAAAAATGTCAAAAACTTTTTATAATTTTAAAGTGCTCACTGTGAAGCCGCTGAGACAATAGGCGTCCTTCATTTGTAGCGATCGGCATAACGCTTTGGCGTTGATTGTAAATTTAGTGGCATACTCGACCTGTTTTTTGTACTTGAAGACCCGATCACGTGGATCCAGAAACACAAAATGCCATTCTGGTGCGCGTTCAAACAATTTGCCTTTATTGATCTGTAAGTGAAATGAGCTATAAAAAAATTGCTTTAAAATGTTGAGATTGGAAGCACCTTTTCGAAGATGCTATTCATGTTTGTGCCGCCGGCAAAGATGGCATAGTACGAAGGACTGGGACGCAAATTTCTCAAATGCTTGACAAAGTCAACATCGTCAGCGGCGTTTACTAGTAAAGTACGAAGTGGATATCCTTCGACCATGTGCAGTAACGCCTCCTCTCTATCCTAAAATTTAACAAAATCGAAGAGCAAATTTCATGAAGAAAAATGATCAAGTCACTTTATATTGAATTAATTAATATTAATTAATTAATATTTTTAATGCAATTAGTATTAAAATGAATAGGAATTAATTCGCAAATGTTCAGAAATGTTCACATCGCTGAAATTATGGAAGGGTTGTGTCTTATAAGTACCTATATACCTTTGCATTTTGAAAGATCAGCACGACATCGTTGGCATCCTTCTGCTGCATGAATTCAGCAAACATTTGTAAATAGGGCGTCAACATTCGATCAACACGTAAATATGGCAACCGATGACTTTGGACCAACTCCAAACCCTCTTTCCAGTGATTATAGGTGAAATCCAGAACAATGGAGGCTCCCTCGTTCGATAGCACTTCACAGACTGTACAAATAGTTAAATGTTATAGAAAAAGAGGATTCATATTTTCTGCGCAATTAACATCTGTTCATATTATCTGACTGCATCGTCTCGTCGTTTTCCACCACCACAACATTGTCCTGTATTTCCGTTTCCAGGTGCATGGCTTCGATCTCTTTGAGTGCACTCGCAATGTCCTCGTAAATGTCCTTTTGTACGGGATCAATCCAAAAAGCTGAAATGTGCGCAGTTCGAGAGACGTTAAAGCATTACAGCATATTTTGACTTTTACCGATTTTCAAATCCTTTGTCTCAAAAGTTGCCATTAAAGACAAGAAGATGAATATTTTCAGTCCTGACATGGTAGCCGAAACCGAATGGTGCAGTAACTCCAACGGATGACTATTGACTGTGGCAAAGAAACTTTCGCCGTCCATCATCAAACAACAACGCAGTCTTCCTTGCAAATAAATAATTCCTATTAGAGTATCAAATTCTGTAAGTGTGACAGCCAAGGATAAAGCAATTTGCCAACGTCAATAATTGACCATAATTTGCATTGATTTGAGTTTCTGTGTATCCGGTAGATACTCTTACCGCCTCTAATATCTCTGGCCGCATTCGGTTATGAATATTTAAAATCGAATTCACATGGCACAAATCGATTGTTCCCGTTTTCTCTGCCGTTGGTCGATATTGTTACCGATTTAAAGCCATTGAAAAATACATTTTGAAATGGCTGCTGCCGTCCTTAATTGCTTCGAATAGTGTAGCAGAGTAGATGCCGCATAAAACTACAGTTATGAGCACAATAATTCTCTCTTTGATTTATATTTTGATGGCATTTCCAATGTCATTGATGTCTTTTTTCGCTTCACTTGCCGCGTACTTCACTTCACTTTGCCGGCATAGGCGAACACAATGTCAAAATCCATTTGGTGGACCCCTATTGGCATCGCTCGTACAAGTTGTAAGTTCAAGTTCAGCTGAGTCTGCGGCTTGTCTGTTTGACGTTTCCACTCCCCACTGTGGCAGCACAACCAGCGACATGTGACAGGCGTCAAGTGTCACTTGCTCTATGGGAAGAAGCATCGCATCGGCTGACAGCTGCCGGCGACAGACAAATTGCTACACAGAAAAATTACTCAATTCGATGAGCGTTGATTTAATATTCCCGTATGGTCACAACTGATTTCGAATTCGATTGAAAATTTTCATAAATGCCTTTTTTATTAGCGCGTTTAATCACATTTAATTGCATCGGCGACGTTAACTAATGAATTAATGAATAGATTTTGCCTTCAATGCAATGCCCTGCAGGCGTGTTCGTGATTGCCGCATTGCCAGAGCGTGATAAGAGCGAACGCGTAGAGGTGCTCATAACTCAAAATTGACCAACTGATGTGCAAGAGATTTAAAATTTTCTCGCAATTCGTATTTCGTGCTGTTGCCACGTAATGGAATTTGATATCATCTGCTCAATTGACACTGGTGGCGCGATTTCAACGCCAAATTTGTGGCCTTACTGCGTTACGGGTTTTATTTTCCATTGTCCACTTAATGAATTCAATTAATGGCGACTGTGGGTGTTTTGCTACGAATGTAGAAATCGAAGTGCTCACTTGGTAAACATTTAAACGGAGGTTATTGGTCAAATTGGCTGCGAAGGTGAGGGCACAAGATCAACATTTACTCACCCATTTGACCAACAAAAAGGCAGCATTTCGAAATCGGCAAGTGGACGTGTGAAGCAATGAACATTTTTCACCATTTAAAGATTTTATTTATTTGCAAGACTCGAGTTTGGATCATTCGGATATCAAACATTTAGAACAGTAGAAATTGAAAAATTATTAAACTCAGGTTTTTGAGGACTTAGGTTCGAATCACTGGAGTAAAAAATATAGAAAAATCAATTTTATTTCAGCGACAGTTTTCTCACCAGGAAATTACGACCTCTCAGAGTAAAGTTGCCCATGAAAAACTCTCAACTCGAGGTTTGGAATCGGCCAAAAACTGTAGGTCTCTTCTATGCCTTTGACAAATTAACAAGCGTCACATAAATGGTTGCGGGAACCTAGAGCTTAGTCCCGTTATTGCGCTGTTTGTATGTATTTATTTTATTTATTTATTTATTTATTAATTCAGTCTATGAACAAAAATTCTTACAGACTATAACAAAGTCCTTACATACTAAGGCACTAAAACTAAAAAACATAAAAGCCTCTAAAGGAAAATTCAAAGTGGGCTAGTTAAGGACAAGGTTGAGACACTCTAGGAATTTGGATTTGGGAAGCGCAAAGTCGAGGTCCAAGGACACAAAAAGTCCATTGAACTCGATCAATGCTCTGAAAAGAGGCGCATTCTGCGCATAAGTCGTTCTTACGAAGCTGACATAAAACGGCACAGGGCTCCGAAGGAATCTCAGTGGCGAATTAAAGAAAATCCTGCCTAACAGAGCAGGACAATTAACAGTACCATTATTAATATCGAAAACGAAAGAAAGAGATAGGATTGTTCTCCTGCTTTGAAGGGAATTTAAGTTTATAAGTTTAAGCCGCGCTGTATAGGAGGGGAACGGTTCCATGAAACGAAGAGAGCGCAGGGCGAAGCGAAGAAAAACTTTCTGAAGGCGCTCAATACGACTAATGTGACAAACATGATAGGGCCTCCAAATGAAGGACGCATATTCGAGTTTTGAGCGGACAAAAGAGGTGTAAAGTAATTTGAGCGTGTATGGGTCAGAAAATTCTGAGCTATTACGCCTTACAAACGCCAACATAGCATAAGCCTTAGAAATAGTGGAATTAATATAGCTGGAGAACGAGAACTTTGGATCAAAGATTACACCCAAGTCTTTGGTTTCTGATACCAACTTTAAGGGGAAATTGGAAATGCAGTAAGAAGTTTTCAGGACAGTTGGACACTTAGAGTAGGTCGAATAATGACATATAGGGACTAAAATAAAAATGTGCATCCAACTACTAAAGATTTCTTGCCGCAGTATTTATGAACGTAAATTTTTTGTATACGAGAGAATGGTCAGCGAAACTAGGTTGTAGTGGTTGCCTCTGTATGAGATACACTTAGCCCTCAATATGGGCCCATTGTGATACCACAAATTTCACCCGTTTGAAATGTGTATGCAACAATGTTTTTTTTCAACATGTGTACAACACACATTTCAAACGGAAGGGGGGGACCTACAGTTTAATACTGAATCCGAACGACGGTTTTGGTAATTTTCCTTGCCATTGCCTGTCAAGAGCGCACTTGTGCGATTCTTGTAATTCTCATCTGCTTCATGTGGATAGCGATAGAAGTAGACGAGTGTTTCACCAGCCCATGCTAGGAATCGAACCTAGGGCCTCTGGTGTGAGAAGCCAGCGTGCTTCCCACTGGACTATTGAGGCCGGGCACAGTTAGCGAAACTTCTGATTAAGTCAAGAAGATTAAGGCAATGATTAAGGCAATGAAATGATAAATCTTACTATCCAGTTTTCTGGGAAGAAAATAACGACATATATCTATATGAACGCACGATATGAATAAAATGCTGGGCGAAGCGAACAAATCTCTTTTAAACACACTCCAAGCGAAGAGAATGAAGGGGGATCTTAAATTGAAAGTGGCTTATTTAAACTTTAATCTCAAGTTGAAAAATAAGCCTTCAGCGTTTGATTTACATATCCATTTTTAATTCGTAACTTTTCATTATTTAATACTTTTGTCCTTCCAAGAACGCAACAAATTTATGGGCTTGAAGTGCTACTGTCTGCATTCTAATCTTACATGTATAAAAATTGATTTTTTATTTGTCAAAAATATTATGTCCAACTCATTTGTCACAATATTTTTTTAATTTTATTTATTTAATTTTTCTTGGAATAGCTTTTGAAAAGAACTAAATCATTAATTCCTAACCACGCATTCAACCAACGAAACCTGTTCTTATTTTTGTCGTTTCTATTTTTCTTTTTAGGTAAACACCTATTAGAAATTCAATCAACCAGTCCGTTATTTTTACTGTGCAAAATGTAAGTCAAAGCCGCATTGAAAAGTGATAAATAAACAAACCACGTCCCTACATATAGCACAGGCACAGCATACATACATACATCCAAAGAAAAATGTAAGCAAACGATATCACTAAGTGACACATAAGCAGAGATCTTGGATGAAAATAATCTAATGAAATCTGTATACATGCACAAAGTTCCAGAAGTCAAACTACAAATCACCAACCCACACGAAAAGTTCTTAAATGTCTTAACTGTTCGTTTCGTTTGAGTGTAAAACCGCTGCGAATTGAGACCAAACCGCAAATTAGCATTTCTAGGCGAAATTGTCCAGCACCAATCACCCAGCAACTCGTTCCACTTGCAATACACAAACATGAACCAACACCCCAAAAGGTTTTTATGGCCAACTGGCATTAAATGGCCAATTGCCAGCGAACTTGCAATGATGCACAAACACGTAAATAAGTAAATAAAAGCAATTGTTGCTAATTTATGCTGTCCACACTTTGGCGAACAACGGCAGGAAAGCGCCGCTGCCGCCAGCTCGACGTGCCCAAAGCTCACCGCAAAACTCACCGACCAACTGGTCGACTAATAGCGAATCAGGTGGCCGAAACGGAGCGATTGGTGATCGTCTTTCTTGTTTTTCCTCATTGATGTTAGTTGTTGTTTTTTCGACTATTCATTGTCTGAAGGTGTCGACAAAAAAAATTAAAAAGTATTATATTTAATACCATTTCGCAAGCCTTCACTCCGAAATTACAAAAAAGTCAGCAAAATTGAAATGTCACTGCGCGCCTTATGTCAGTGAACGTCAGCTGTGACAACAACAGTCATTGCAACACGATATCTGCAATGCAACAAGTGTTGTTGTTGTTGTTGGTCGCACATGCACTGCGTCATGTCTGGGCAGTGGATATGAGCGGCGGAAGCAGAAAATCTGTCAAATTGCAGTGTGTGGTATATTTAAGACAACAACAAAAAATATGTTTACCCAAAATGTTGGCATCATTGTCGATTTCCGTTCTGCCACAGATCGGTTACACCACACATTTATTTATACCAAAAATACACAAAAAAACAGTGGCAACAATTTGTTGCACACAACACAAGAAAAAAAAAACAAAACAGTCACCTTGCGCAGTCGTCTGCCGGTGGCCGAGTTCTTTTCGGCAACACACCAAAACAGCGGCGACAGCCGTTGACGTTTGGTTCGCCTCCAGCGTTGCGGTGTTGTCATTGCTGTCGTTGCTGCCGCTCCATGGTTGTTGTTGTTGCCTTATCGAGCGTAGGTGTTGGCGTTTGGGTTTTTAATGACTGCCGTTCGCGACACATTACGAGTCGGTGGCAACGGTCGCTGCTTGAAGTGCTTAAACCGCCGCGGCCGTTCCGTAAGCCAGCCACAAGTGCCATTACAAAGGCAAATTCGTAAGCTTCGCGGCGAGAAGTTTGTATGTAGTGTCGGTGTGCATCTCTGGTTGGCCTCTGGACAAGCCAAAAGTGCTCTACATGCGCGCAGCCGCCTTGGACGAGAGCGTTGTGCGCGACCAGCTTTCGAAATGGCAATCGGCCATCGCTTGCATCGCCGTTGTACAAATATGACAGTCGAGTGGCATGAATGCTTGCAACATTGCCGCTTAAAGCGATTGCGTGTTTTTCTTTCTCTCTCTGCGCACCGCCGCAACATGTTCGGGCATTTAATAGTGGACATTAAAATCAACTAAATCAATGAACATTTTGACAATTATTGCACCTGACAACATAAAACACTTGAAGCGCGTTTGCGTGCAGCCGCCGACTGGCTGGATTTGTGGCTGGCTGGATGCATGCGGCAACCGGCCAGCGTGTTGCACACACAGTTTGCAGTGAGTGTGCCACATGTGGAAAACTTGGTTTTTGCACAATTTAGTCGTAGGTATTTAAAAGCAATTACTAACAATTTTTGCCGCAAATTGCCAACGTTTTGCGTGCAACTGTGGTTTTGCAGAGCGATATGTGGCTGCAACATGTTCTGATGCATAAATATTTGTTAACTGAGCGATTATTTAGTAGAGCTACAGTTGCAAAATTGCATGCAAACGTTTAATGTTCAAGTTTATTTTGGATGAGAGATTAAAAAGTGTCCGAAATAAGTTAGTTGAAGTGAGTGTTTGCAAAAGCACGATTCTTTAAAATCTCAGCTCAAATCATATGAAATTTGCCAAAGAATGAGGCAGATTAATTAATTGAAAAATAATGTCTGACTGACATCAAACAAACTATGGCCTTCTGACAGCTGATTTTGATAAAACAGAAGTTTGAGGATTAAGACTGTAGAGTTGTTGCAGTGATTAAGTGTTTAAAGTGTGATAAACTGTCGCACATTTTTCTAGGAGATAGTCGAAGCTTATAGGATACGACTAATGTGCATGTACGATCAATTAATTATATATGTTCCAAAGAACTTTTTACTGTCTTAGGAACATTGTTGGAACGATTCGAGTATCATTGGATTTACTTGATAACAAATCAATGAAGATTTAGTAATATACTTAACAATTATGATCGAACATTTTATGTTACTTTTTCTGATGCTTTTTATCTCACGTTGCAACATAAGCAGATATGTATATAAGTTTTCCTCGTTACGAAACATTATTGTGAAAAAATCCAAAATCTAGTTGATTTTTTGCAGTTTTGTAAACTTTCTAGTCGCAACGATTTAGTAAGAAGTAAGGTTGTTTCAATTGGTAATGATCGACTTATTGATTACCCCATAGCCACACCCTTTTTGAGGTCCTTTTCTCTTTCACTTTCTCTGCTACGAACTACTTAACTGTCAACTTTTTCTAAGACATTCTAGGGGACCCAGCCGATAAGACTATTCGCTGTCTACTAAGCTTCGTCAGGAGTTCTAAATGGTTCAATGCATGTGGCCTAAATGGTCTCCGACTTGTGGCCGCCACACATCCCTACCTTCACTTTCTCTCCAATTAAACAAATGAATATTAGTACGAATTTTAGTCCTCATTACCAAATCGTACGTCAGTTAAAGTGCATCCAATATCTTTCCAAGCCCCCCTATGCCCACTTACGGTGCAACCACTTTCCGCATTATGCTGTTGAAAAATACGTGTTTACAAATTTTGGTGAAAAAAATATTCAATTTGCATCAATAGCTGCCATTTGTCTGGTTCGAATGCAAAGAAAGTCAAGCACATCTTTTGTTCAAAAGAAAATGAAAATTCAGCAGCAAAAACAGTAGCAAGCTGACGCCAACTTCCGCCACTGCGGCGCGAACGGCTGCTCGAACGTTAGTCAAAGCCTTCACACACACACCAACACAACACAGCGTCTGACAGTCGAGCGACAGGCGAGTGGCAACAGCAGCATGCACGCAACATTGCATTGTGCTGACAACAAAGCAGACAGTCAAAACTTTCGTTAGTTGTCAATTAAGCCGGTCGCCAGGTGCCGACTACCGACCGACGCGACGACCGGCTGTCGACCACAATGCACCAAAGTTGTTCATTTGTTGTGTTGGCGTTTTGTCTTGGCTCGTAGATTTTCTGCATTTTAATACTTTTCGAGTTTGAAGTGTTTACGTTTGAAGTGTTTGTGTTTTCGACGGTAAAATGCTTAATTAAATTTTGTGAGAAACTCGAAAAAACCCCATAAATATTGGGAAGCTAGTTGGCGACCGTCCGAAAGTGTTCGAACTGCCAACGGTGACGGAAACGATAGAAAGTCTGAGCGTGTCGCGCTGCATTGGCTGCGCGCACGTGCTCCTCCCCCCGCCAACTTCGGTGCCGCACCCATAAGCCGCTTACAAATTCGTTCTATTGTCTGCCGCGACTACTTAACAATTTCGACGTTATGCGTCTTTGCTGCCGTTTCGCATTTGTAATTTTCGCTGCTGGCAACACCTTCCACCGTTCGGCTGACTGGAAATTAAAGCGTTAAAACGTTTTCGTTATTGCATGCAAAAAGTGTCAAACAGTTGAAAATTAATGACATTTGAGCGTACGCAACAACAGTTAACCAACGGCAAACATGGCATGGCAAAGTGTCGGTTTCGGCATGACAGCTTCCATAAGTCAATGAATTTGCGCACTGCGCACAGCACTTGACCGAATTCCGCGCATTCTGCCTTTCAGATTTTTCTGTTTTTTCTGCTTTGCAAGTACTTGTCAAGCACGCTAAAACAAAAACACCACTCATTGCCATGCATGAGCGTGCAGTTAGTTGGCAGCCCTACATTCGCGCGCATGTCTGACCGTGGAGTGGAGTTGTCGCTCTGCGCATATTCTTTCGTGTCGCGCGGCTTCAGTTGGCCACAGGCAAAAACTGGCATGACTGATAGTTGTGTGTGATACATTTGACATTTATGCACCCAAAAGTGCGCTCAGACGTATTGGCATCATATCGATTTTGTTGCCAATTGCCAAACACCATCAACAACAGTTGTCACGAGTAGTTTTGTTTGTTGTAGATTTGTTAGGTTAGGTTAGGTTACGGAAGGGATGTGTGCGGCAAGCACTTCCACTCGGAGACCCTGTTGGGTCCATTGTGAATCCCTTCATTTTCGGAGAAAACCGGTGCCTTCCTTTATCTGTTGGGATCCCTGTAGATCCAAGTGGGATCTTTTGGGAACCATTTGGTCTTGGCGAGGAAATTGTGTAGATTGCGCCTGCTACTTCCGCGAGTCCATCAAAGAACCTTGCCCCAAGAGTCTGGAGCCGTCGTCTTTGTAGTGATGGGCAGTGGCATAGCAGATGCTCGACCGATTCTACTGCATCCTCGTCTCCACAGCTTCTGCATAAATCGTCGGTCGCCGAACGCCATTTGCATAGCATGACACCAATGGCGCAGTGACCTGTGATTACCCCCGTGACCATGCGTACAGCATGCTTGTCGGGGAGCAGAAGGCTCTTAGTTTTTCTCGCGTTGAGCGCTGGCCACAGGGTACGTGCAATCCTGCAGTCGCTCCTAGTTGTCCAAGCTCTATTTGTAGCTCGTGTGAGCCACTCCCCTATTGAACCCATCGTAGCAGAGATCGGTGGTAGCACCGTGTTGACCGCCTCGATCGCTGGCATCGCTGACCCTGCACGGGCTAATTCGTCCGCCTGCTTGTTCCCTTCGACATTGCTATGTCCGGGAACCCAGCACAGACGGACCCTGCACTGCTTTATGCCACCTAGTGCTTTCCGCCAGTCTAGTACTACCTTTGATTTCACCACGGTGGATTCAATTGCTTTTAGAGCAGCCTGGCTATCAACACAAATGACGGCCACATGTGCTGCGCTGCTTTCATGATTTCAAAAACCTCCGACTGAAAAACGCTGCAATAATCTGGTAGTCTGTAAAACCAGTAGACATTTTGCGTTTCGCAGTAGACACCCCAACGGTCCCGTCCTCTGTGTTCGAGCCGTCGGTAAAGTAGACTCCCGCAGAGTCTTCCACCTCGGGCTGTTGCCAGTTGTTGTAGACTCCCTCAACCTAAGGATTGTCTTTGCTGCACTGGCCTTTACGAACAGGTCCACTGTGTGAAGGTGCAAAAACATTTCCAGAGATCCGTGGAGCGCTTTTCGCCGCCCCTGTGATTGCCAAGGTGGCAAGTCTCTGCACCTTCTCCAGATTGCTTCGGTTGTTCTTTTTGTCCATGGCTGGCCACCATACATGAGAACCATAGGTAATGATGGGTCTGATTATCGCAGTATACATCCAATGGATGTTTTAATCCCCATTTATTACCAAAGGCTCTCTTGCAGGCATACAGCGCATTGAGTCCTTTCTTCATTCTTTCTTCAATGTTTCGCTTCCACGAAAGTTTTGAGTCCAGAATAATGCCAAGATATTTGGCCTCTTTTGATAGTTTCAGAGGATGCCCATCCACATAGGGAAGAGCAAATTCCTGAATCTTCGTTTTCTTGGTGAACAGGACTAGTTCGGTCTTTTTGGGCTCTATCCCGAGGCCATTGTCCCTCGCCCACGCTGACAAGTCAGCCAATGAGGATTCCATCAGCTCACTGATAGTTGGTAAAAATTTGCCTTGTATCATGATGACGATGTCGTCCGCATAGGCCACTATTCTACTGCGTCTTCTCTGAAAGACTCTTAGAATCTCATCTACCACCAGTAGCCACAAAAGCAGGGATAACACCTCACCTTGGGGTGTTTCTCTTGTGGCTCTCCTTCTGATGGAAGCCGGTCCTATCGTTGAGTTGATTATCCTGTCTTGCAGCATAGTTCCAACCAAATCGATAACGAAACGTTCCACACTGTGTGCACGATGTGCTCCTGTTATGGCCTCAGTGTAGACATTGTTGAACGCTCCCTCTATATCGAGGAAAGCAGCCAACTCCTTTGAGGCCAACGAATTCTCTATGGGGGCAACTACGCTGTGCAGATTTGTTAACAATTCGAATTTTTTTGTTGCTGAAGTCTGCAAGTGATGTAATTGAAATTTTTAAAGACCAAACATTTGCCAACAATGTAAACAATTCGTCAGTGACGCAATAATTTCTTCTTTACTCTGTACGCATTGAAAGACACACAAAAGCTTCACTGTTTGTGTGGGTTCTTGAAGCGGACTAGTGACGGCATCAAATTTTTTATCTCCGCTTATCAGTTACTGAAAAAGATTCGCCAATGCTCCAAGAAGTAAAGAGACTTGTAAACTTTATTATTCCCAAGAAGCTTTATTCAACGATTTTGCATGCGATCGAAGAACTGGAAAGAGGGCTTTTAAAATCCTATCCATAGGTACGAGTTGAACTCCATTTTTGGTCAGACATAAGTTGTCAATATTTTGCGTGTTTATGCTGAATTAAAAAAAATTTTAGTATTCCACGTCAACTCATAAATATTGTTTCCGGCATTGTCTGCACAAACAATGTTTATAGTCGTTGTCTGTAAGATTTTTTTTAAGCCTACCGAAAAGCATTCAACTTAAGAAACAAAACCTCAGCAGAATCAGAAACCACACTTAAGTCGCATTAAAACGTCAACCAATAATCAATGCTATAAAAGTGAATGAGTGTCGTCGCCAAAACCGTCAATTCGAATTAGAAAACGGCCAAAGCCAGATATGTTCCTGGTACTCCAATATGTGCATAACGCATACAAACACATAAACAAATATGCCTACATGTGTAGCCATAATGTATGCCGCAATACTTAGACCGGCGAGTGTTTGCGTTCGCAGTCCACAGACTCGAGCCTTTGGCGGATTATGCTGATATTAATCTCTCCGCAGTTGTCGCATAGTTAGATGCTGCGACGTTCCATCGATGGAAACTGTGCTGACATAAGCGAGCAAAAATCTCTTGCAGCGATTGGCAGCGCACAGATCGTGCGGCGGCAACGTTCGCTCCAAAGCCATGCTTGAACAATTAATTCGTCTCCGCTGCTTGCCGCAACCCAACGCGTCCTAAAACAACTGACGCAGACAATGAGGAAGTGAACTGCGTCTGGAGCACATTGTTGCCTGTTGGGAGAACGCATTTCGGTTTCCAGAAGAATTCTCTGTTGTTGTGGTTGTAGCCGCCAATAGTAGGTTGACTCATGCTCCTGGCAGATGGAAACTTTTCCCCAGCTTCAATGAGTTTAGTATTTTTCCATCTTTATAGCCAACTTGTGCTTAGTTGGCTGAAGCCTTGGCGCGCATCTTCGTTGTGCAACGTGCCGCACTGTGCGCCAGCGCGACTAATGGCGAATGATTTAGCTTGTGGTTCGAGCGTTTTTACCTTTTGTGGCAAGTTGATTTATGGAGCTTTAGCAATATTCGACAAGTTTTGCCGCTCTCGTTCTAATCGCATTCGCACACGGATCAAACGTTGCCATTGCGGTGTTCATTATTTGGGTTTGCCATATGACAACATCACTTTTGAGGTTGTGAAGTGTATTATTGGAAGATGTAATTCTTTCTGGAACTTTAATACACATTTTCGATAGTAAATTACAGACAATTGTTAAATAAATAAAACAATTCTCAGTTGTTCATGGATTTTTATTTTCACAAATTCGAAATACTTAGTCCCAATTTGAAAACTAATGCGAGTTCCTTTCTAATCTTCCAAAATGGCCTTTAGCTTTTCTATAAATTTCGTTTTATGACTTTAGTCGGGTCGAATTCGAGAAGCCACAGATTTAGTCTTCATAACATGAAGATGTCACTCGCGGTCAGATCTGGTGAATATAATGGTTGATAAATGTTATTTATTCGTTGTGTGGTTGGCTTTACATTCCTTAGAAATGCCGCATCGTTGTCGTTTCGTGTGATTTGTTTTTTAATAATTGTAGTAGATTCTGATTCTGATGAATTTGTTTACACAAACGCCTCAATATCGCCAAATAGTATGGTTATTTGCTGCGATATAAATTGTACTCATTCTCACTGGCTCGAAAAAAGGGTTTTCTAAACACCAATGCTTTCCGAGAGATAGCCGTAAATATGTCCGTAAAAATACATTTTTTGGACAGCCATCTGAATTTCTTCCCCGAAAACCTGAGAGATTTCAGTGATGAACACGGCGAGCGGTTCCACCAGGACTTAGCGACTATGGAAAATCGCTTTAAAGGAAAAAATACCTGCCACATGTTGGCAGAATATTGTTGGTCGATATGTCGCGATACCGATGGTAAACATTAGAGGCAAAGCAAACGAATACATTTCAATTAGAATGATTTTGTATCTTTTTATTATCTAGCTTGCTATCAGCTTCCGCCTTTTTGTAAATAACTTTCGAATCAATAAAGTTAGAGTAATGAAATTTGGACACGTGATCAAGGAGATTTTGGGTTTTAACATACTTACTTTTCAAGAAAATTCGATATAAATTTTCAAGGATATAAAGGATTAAATTTTTCATATCCTTTTATTTACAAATAAATAAAAAATCAATTTTATTTAAATTTTTGAGCCTTTCCTCTTTCATTTGATATACATATCGCCATATTCTAACGAGGTTTTCTTATATATTTTTTTAATTTGTTATCCCTTTCAAAATCTTGAAGTTCTTTTAAAAGGACAAAGGATGTAGAAATGAAAAACTGAGTACGCAGTATTACTATGTTTGGTCTCTAGTTTCACGCACATATGGATTTTTCCCAGTGTAAAAAATGCTGTCGCACGGTGTTATATAATTATCGATTTATATTTTAAAATTTAATTAAAAATTTGTGCATAGTACCACTTCAGTTGAAGAACTCTCTTCTGGCATCGCAATGGACCTCAGAGGCCGAGTCAATCGGCGAGGTGCCTGTCTAACCTAACCTACTCGTAATTCGTTAGTTCCTGTCACAACTCTAAGGTTTCAATACATTTTGTGAATATCCCTATTGCATTTTATTTCTCTAAGCAAATATCGATTGAAGCCACTGCCACAGCTGCAGCCGTAGCGAGCTGCTGCAACATAAAAGGAAACAAATACTTATTTGCCTTAAACTGACTTAAATTGTGCGGCCGCGAAGTGTAGTCGATCCAATAGCGCTTCGCTCCTTTTGTGGAACTGCAACAACAATGCACGCGCTTCCATAGCAAATGGAATTTCTTTGTAGCAGCAAGTTGCCAGAAGCATCCAATTTTCACACATCTAACGGCGCTTAATTGTCTTCATGGGAAAGACGACAACACTTTATAATTAAAATGCATATGTAAAACTTTGAGTTTTCATTGTTGTACTTAATTGCAATGACGAAATACTAAGCGCAGCTTTGTGATTTCAACTAAATAAAACGCCTCGTTCGGTATTGTGACTGGTGTCTTCTTCACCAGTGCGTACAAGCGGTTCGCGTAATCACACTTGACACACAACGTCAAAAGTCAAAACACTCCACTTTACGAGTGGCACTCTGGCATTTCATCAAGTTGCTGCCGTCTCGGAAAATGATAACACCGAGGCGGCCGCCTGCAGCCCGCAACGGCTGTCAACGTGCAGCGGCCACTTACAGCACGCCAACGTTACAGCAGACGACAGCGCAGCGGCGTCAGCAATTTGTTGCATGTACAACGCAACACAAAAGACGACAGGCGCACTCGACGACCGGTGCAGTTTGGATGGTCAGCATAATTTGTTTATATTTGTTTTTTCCTTCTTTTAATTTTTCATTTTAAAGCTTTGTTGTGGAACCTTTGGATGTGAGGTGCTTGAGCACTGCTTTGTATTTATTCGGAGTGAACACATTTTCACTTTTCTCGTTGCACAGCCAGTGGCCGAATGTAGGTCGAACTTGTAATAACTTTTCTTAATAATGTGATAAGTGCCAAACAATGAGACAATATTTCGTACAGCAGTTTACATTTTGTGTTTTTGTTTGTTTGTTTGTTTGCTGTCTCGCGGCTTCTTCGTATTGATACAGCTTTCACTTAGCTTTCTGGAGCAAAACAAAGTAATTATAATAATTGCAGCATTAGTGCTTTAATAACATTTAGACTATTAAAAACTACTACCACTGAGTCACATAGGATTTTATTTTGGTAAATTTTTGACACACCTTTTGAGCCCAATACTATTTGAAACCATATTTACCATCCAAAATGTTTGTAAAAAACAGATATGGGAGGAAAGTCCTAAACTAAACATTCTATTTTCGAGTTTGTATTATTTTTCTTTCAGGAATTACTGAAATGTTCTGAGACATATTTTTCCAAATACGATTTTTTTAAATAAGAAAAAATACCTGTTTAATGGCATGTCAATATTTCTGACAGACAACTTTCAGACGCACAATCCAAATTACTTTCAAAAATAAAAAAAAAACCATTATCCTGTGACCACACTTACATTGTCGTACAAAACATTTGCAACTACAATGCAATGCTCATACTATAAAAAATCGATAAATCAATGAAAAGAAAATAAATACATCATAGAAAACACACCTACAAACATTTATGTAAGCCATTGTGTTCAAATTGAGGTCAACATTTCTTGATCCCGCTACATGTTAACGTCAAATAAAAACCTCGACAAATATTCAAAGCCCATAACTACCATAACACACGTTTTTAAACCTTGTATCCTCTTTTAAGGAGTTTTTAAAAAACCACTAAAAACTTCTAACGTAAGCTTTAAAACCCAATGCAACAAATCAGAACACTGTAAGTGAATCCAAAGTTTCTATCGAATAGTGTTCGTCTCTAACCTCAAATTTGAATTGCAAACCGGCATCAGCTAGAATTGTCCTGGATGTAGACACAAGGATGAAGAAGGTAAGGTTAGGTTAAAGAAGGGGAGTGCGCGGAATGCAATTTCACCCGGAGACCCCATTGGATCCATTGTGAATCCCTTCATTCTTAAAAATACCGTTGTCCTTCCTTATCTGTTTAGGGTAGCGGGTAGAGATCTTTTGGGTAGCAATTTGGTCTGAGCGAGAAAATTGTGTGGATCGGTAATCCTTGCATCAGCTATTTCCGTAAGCCCATCGAAGAATCTGGTTCCAAGAGTCCGGAGCCGTCGTTCCTGTAGTAATGGACAATGGCATAGCAAGTGCTCGATTGATTCCACTGCATCCTCGTCTTCACAGCTTCAGCATAAACCGATTAAAAAGGTGAAGAGACGAACAATATTACTAAGTAATGTTCAGTTCCGAAGCTTATGTCGTGAAGACTTTGAGGTTTTAAAGTTTAGTTTGAGGAGCTGTAGGTTTCAAAAGACTGCATACTGGGGATTTCGGGGTTTCAACGTTTTAAAGTTTTACGTTAGACACTCTTTTTAATTAAGTCCTCTAATTCGACTATAAATCAATGGTTTACTCACAGGTATGAGAACTTGGATTACAAAATACGTTTTTAATCATTTTGTCGATTTGTGTTGTGCCTAGTTTGCTCAGAGTTTTATGTTGTTGCAAACTTTTCGTGTACGAAGTTGTTTTTTGTTTGCCAGAACTGTGCTTTTAAAAAGTCATTACATGTAATGAAAGTTAAGGAAGTTGCAGTTGTGTTGTTCACATTCATATTAAGGGCATCTATGCACAAGCTTCGCACTTCCGCCCACAATATGACCCAATTTATCGAGTTCGCTTTTAAATATTTAAGTGCGCGTTCCACTTTTCCAGTATTTACTGAACCAGTTCGATCATCCATCTGTCAACTGTAATGTAAATAAGACATTAATTCCCACAATGCCAATCGATCTGTGCTCGAAATGTGCCAACTGTAAGAGTCGCATTGCTTTTTAGTGTTACCCACGTAAACGAGTTGATCGTAGAAATATTGAACCTATGGCACAGAGTTGGTTCTTGCTGCAGCTGCAACAGCTGGTCTGCCGTTGTCTGCCCGCCAACACCACACACGCCACAATGCGCCGTCACGTAAAGACTTACGCACTTACGCCCCCTGACGCCAGCAGCGACCACGTGTGCCTGTGTGGGCCAACGAAATGCAGCACAGTTGCCACAGTTTTGAGCAAGTGGCGAACTGACACAATTTGTGGCAATTGCGGCTGCAATTGATTTGCATACGAAATCATTTGGCGCGCCTGCAACAGTAGCGAGTTGAGCGCAATATTGAATTGAAAGTAGACAATGTAATTGCAGCAACGAGTTGTTGGCGCTGCCTTTGGCATTGCATTTTCTAACGAAATCTACATCGAATGCTTTTGTGCGATAACTCGCAGCGATGATGCGCGGCAAAACAATGCAAATCTAAACCAACCAAAGCCAAACGATGGCAAGCAATGCATAGAATGCAGCGACAACTTTGGCGGCCGCATAAAAACTTCAAATAAAACCATTCGCATAGAAATTTCGCATTAGTTGCAAATGGGGCTGCGCGCGCTTGCGCAATGCGCCGCGTGCCGTTCTGCTGCTGTCCGCCTTGCAAGTCGCCGTTCGTGGCGCTTACGCTTCATTTGGTTTTATGCAAGCGGCACCGCGCACACAATGCCCGTTACGGAAATTGCCGCTCCAATCTTTTGCTATTTTTGTTTTGTTGTTGTTTTTTGCTATGCATTTGTTTTTAGGAAAAAAGCGCCTTAATTTGTTGTCAAACGGTCGCGTTTGCCGTTGCAGTTTTTGCTGCCGAAGTCGCAGTCGAAAACGTGTTGATAATTTTCATTATATCATTTATTTTAAATTTACTTATCGGTAATTAATGGTTTTTGTGCGGCACAGTTTTCACCGAAATTTGGCTTAATGAAGTGGATTAGCAGTGTGGCCATACCATAATTATTTAATGTCACTCCATAATAGCTGCTAAGTGATTTCGATTTCGTTGCGCTAGTCGGAGATATCTAAAGTGTTTGACAAATTCAGGTGACTGGAAAATTAAATCTGTAGCGCATTTGGGTTGATTTATATGCCTTGGAATTGTGGGGATTTGTAGTAATGGCTTCAGTTTTGCTGAGAGCTACAAATTTGTATCCAAACCAATGTGGTACGAAGCTACGACCTACATGTATGTAAATTGGTTGCATAGTGTTTTTTCATAATTACTCTGGAAAACGCGTAATTTAGCGTAAATAAGTGCTGACCCAGAATTTCAAGAATGAAATAAAGATTACGACATCCGGCTGATGACGTCACTGGTGAAAATTTATAAGGTGACCATTTCAGAGTGTAAAACTTTATTTTTGTTATTCGTGCGTATATTCCTTTTTAAGACTGAAAACTCGTTTATATAGGTACATATTTTTTTACAGTTTAATTAATTTCTGCCAATTCTGCAATGACACGTGCAGAATTTTGCTAAAACAAAATCTTGCTTCTCCTTGTATTTTTCCTCATCTTGAAAAAAAAAAATAAAAATAAAATTTGAATCCTATGTCAATTGCGCACCTTAAAATTATTTTCATTCGTTATGATAAATTTGATTGGCCAACGGCATTTTTTGAATTTTGTTACATTTTAACGCGAAAATTTGACCAAAACTATGTGGAATCTTTGGAGTAATACAAAATACAAAAGTTAACGTTTTCGTGAAAACAGTTTGTAACAATTGTAATGAGTTTTTGATAAAAAAAACCTAAACAATGAAGTGTGCAGTGGGCCCATGTCGGCAAAATAATACAAAAAAAGCATTTCAGTAATTTGTGATTTTAAATATTTGTGATTGTTGTTTAACAATTTTAATGTTGTTTAAATTTAAAAAGCATCGAAGTAAGACTGTACAAATTCCTTTCTTTTACAATAAAACTATTGTTACAAGTACTAAAAGCAACAAACTAATTTGTGGTATTTGTATATAAACAAATTGTGTTTTGTGAATGTATGTACAATTTAAAAATAACTGAAGAAAATGTGTTAAGTCACAAAAGTACAGTCGTGTCTGTATATAGTGAACTAATTATTGCAAGGCCTGTTCACAGTATTGTAACGATGAAGCACTCTGTGCTGTGCTATGCATGAATGCTTTTCCAAGCATACTTGGAGTACGGCATGCACTTTGGAGTACGGCAAACTCGCTATAATTCCGATATGGCGAGGATGGTTCGCGAAGGTGATGAGCTGTGCTAGAAGAATTGAGATAGAGAGTACAACTAGAATGTGCAAGAAACATCGACGCGATAAGAAAACAAGTATAAAAAGCAGCAGTGTGCAGCGCAAAGAGTCGAGTCTTAGTTGAATAAGCAAAGTAGTAACAAGTGTAGATACAAGCAAAGTGTAAATCTATAAATAAAGTGATTGTTGGTTTTTGACTGCGTTTGCGCTGAATAATTGAAGTGGTTTTATTTTTCAAGCACAATCCAAAACGAACTTAGAGAAGTCATTTTCGTAACAGTATTGAGGTTGTTCACTATATCAAGGTTAACATTTTTGTTCAAAAACTCGTTTTAGTTGCTCAAAATAAATTTTTTTTTTTCTTGAAATTGCTTTGAAAACTTTGTTCAATATTTAGAGGCTCCATGTCAAATTTGGGTGTTCACTATATCGCGGTGTTCACTATATAGGGGGTTCACTACACTCAGACACGACTGTATATATAAATCGGAAGTCAAATTTTTTGAATTCTTCATATTCTTTTCATTACTCTAAGGCAATGTTTAGTAACATTACATTAAAAAAAAAACAATTAATTTTCATTTACATTTTTTCACTGTTTTTTGTCTCTCCTGAAAAATTTGAATAAGTGGACCTTTTCACCCTAAGCTGACGATATGTTGCGTTGTTAATATTTAATACGATTTTTACAAATTTTGAGTAAGCCGAAGATCCACACAATTAAAATATGAATTGATATAAAATATTGAAAAATAGTATTTTTTAATAAAATATATATAATTATATTAAATAGCAAGAGTGTTGTATTGGTAACACAGAGAGGCCAAATCTGCCAACCTCTATCTAAATTGCTCTAAGCAATTTATAAGTACGTATGTTATGTATATATAAAATACAATGAAACGAAATAACTTGATACGCATTTTCATATAATTTTTTTTTTGGAAATATTAATTTTTTAAATGGTCGTACTCGTCCCACTGTTCCTTGACAGTTTGAAACAATTCGTACCACGTCACTGGTGAAAACTTAAATTTTTCTGTCATTGATGTCGTAACCTTGTTTTCTATAAACCTTGCAGGATTTCTTAGTCACTTTCTTTTCAAAATAAATTGCCAAAATTTACTTTTACTTTTCTAATTTAAGACGAATGATCGAAATGAGTTTGGTATTAGTTAACCGTAGAATTATGGTAGCAATTCAGATTCATTCAACAGTTAAAGGTGTCAGACAGAAGGCGTCAACTTCTTTGTGTCGTTTTACTTTTTTCTTGAAATAAATGACTGTTCTGGTTTTTCAATAATCGGCATATTTCTTGCGCCGTTGATGATTCAAGAGAGCTGGCAGTGTGAATCACACCAGTCCAAATTACACAATGCAAATGACTTTCATATTTTGTTTCATCACAATCATAAATCGGTAGAAATATGCATACAATGTTGTTTTTCTAAATCCATTAAAGCCATTAATTCAATTTGTCAAATGATTCGCTTGCACAAGTGTCATTCTATTCTATTCCGTTGTACTTACCGGCGAATGAATAAATCTGACTGTTGCCGCCTGAAATTTTCAAGTATTCGCAAGCTTTGTCATTCCTCGTTTGGCGTTGTGGATCTGCAAAGGAAAATCACGCTCAAGGTCACATTAGCGAATGTAATTACCGTCATAATGGAATTCATTATACGCGCCGTTTGTTTACAGCTCAGATTCAATCAGTTGGTCGGTCGGTCGGTCGGGCAGCGGTGCGTCTTGTTAGTCAATTAAGAGCGGCGTTGTTGCAAAGCTGATTTGCATAATTTATGCGCATGCCGAATCCAATTCATAAATCATCAGGAAGCAAATTTCAATTGCATGCGAGCCGCACTTTCGGAGCGGGAAATTGATGTGGGAAAAAGTTTGGCAGAAACTTCCTGCATGGCAGCTGGCCTGCAGCGTCCAGGCGTTTTTATTTCCTCAACTGATGTAGTTGTTGTTGTAGTTCGTTAAAGTGCCAAAACTATGATAGAAACTCGCAAAGGCAAACTGGCCAACACAGCGCGCACACCGCCCCACAAAGTGGGAGGAACGCAGTCGCCGTGTCTGCCCAGCAGCCATATTCACTTCACTGCCGCTAAAACCATTTGTTGTTTCACTTCACTCAAGTGCCAGTACTATGAACGTATTTGTTGTTATTGTATTCGCCTCATCTCGAATGTGCCGCACTTATTCCCTGCGCGTGCGATTAAATGCAAAAAAGACTGCAGGGACTTTTCGGTTTCTGGTGGTGTGCCACAAAAACTGCTAAACCGGCTTCGCAGCGATCACTTTGCGGCGATTTATTATTATAACGGTGCTTAAGTGCGGAGCAACCGTCGCGGCGCATTTAGGCCACGCGCAGACAAAGGCGCAAAGTGTCAGCAAGTAAGTAAGCATGCAGGATGTGCAATTTGAGCGCAGGCACGACTTGTATGCATTTTAATTAAATTCGAATTACATTTTTATACAGCATACTTTAGTACATTCTGTGTGAAATGTATCGGGAAGTTATCGTTTAAAATCAACATAGAAGTTGTTAAATTTGAATTCGATTGACCCACCTTTGAGTGCTTTGCATTGTTAAGCTTGGTACAGGAATTGTTAGTCAAACTGTGCATATTTATGTCATCGACCATGGTTCTGTCTGACTTTTTCCAATTTCTGAAGGAAAAACCAGCACTTCAAATGGGGTCATGAAGGAAATTAGCTGCAGAAACTGAGGAACAAGTCTTACTTCTCATACACGAATTGTTGGTCAGACTGGATGGCAGGGACCAAACTTCACTCGTACCCATTTGATAGGGCCCCGTCTGACATTTTACAATTCCTGAAGAAAAAATTACTAGATTACTAGACTGATTTGTCTGCCATTTCGTTTGCGATCATCCACCAAAACCCCTCGGGAGAAATATCGTGTTTCCATTCGCAAATCGAATAAGAAGTATGGCTTCACATCTACAAGTGATATTTTCTAATGAAAACATGCAACCTTGACGGTCCTGACTGCTTCCTAGGATATTTCTTAGTATTAGGTTAGGTTAGGTTCCGGTGGCTGCCTCTGTATGAGACACACTTAGGCCTCTTAACGGGCCCGTTGTGATACCACAGATTCCACCCGTTTGAAATGCGTATGCAACAATGTTTTTTTTCAACATGTGATACAACACACATTTCAAACGGATGGGGAAAAGGAGGGGAGCGGACCTACAGTTTAACGCCGAATCCGAACGGCGATGGGCAGTTTTTCTTTCACACTTGGAGGTTTTGCCATTGCCTACCAAGAGCGCACTTGTGCGATTCTTGTAATTCTCATTCCCTTCATGTGGATAGCGATAGAAGTAGATGAGTGTTTTTTCCAGCCCAAGCCAGGAATCGAACCCGGGGCGCTCGGTATGAGAAGCCAGCGCGCTACCCGCTGAGCTATCGAGGCCGACTTTCTTAGTATTGCTTCAAGATGATTTTCAGTGAACAATTATAAACGGTATGGGGTGGGGCTCACCAATGTGTGGTATGGTCGCTCTGGCATTCCAATCTTGTTCAATGATTAGTGCCCAACACCAAGAAGTGTTGAGAAATTGGGGAATTTACTGCCCTATATCGGGATCCACCCGGGGAAAAATCTTATATTTCAAGAAAACAGTGCCAGGATTCACACGTGCAGGTCGACAAAAACAGGGTTTAATTCTAAAAAATAGCAATGTTTGATGTTTCTCTGGATATCAAATCCATCGATTATATCGGGGGTTGGCTAATTCGGTAAGTTTATAAAACATTTTGTCAGCTTAAGGGAAGGCTCCCCTGGATTTGGGCAAAAATAAGGCAAAGTTTGTAATTTTTTTGTGGGATAATGAAAAGGCGTACAAACTTCCGGTTTTGACTATTAAATTCGTCTATTATTTAGGAGTTTAAAAAGTTAAAAAACTTGATGAAATTCAAAATGGCGGCTACAAAATGGCGATTTCCGTAGGCCTCTGCGCGCCAAACATCGCTCGAGAATTGTAATCCTGCAGCCTCTTGTAGTGGACTGAAATCAAAAAGCATTGTCATTACTTAAAGATAACAAAATTGTCTGTGCATTGAACTAGACTCAAAAAATTTAAACGAAAAATTCTTGCACAATGAATATTTGAAGTAAAAAGTTCAATTTTTTGCACCTTTTTTTAATTTCAACCACATTTAAAAATTAAAAATAAATAACTATTTATGCAAATTGTTAGTTCAAGGCATACAGAAAATCAAATACATTCGAGCAGTTTTTAGATGAAGAAACTCGGATCATTAAATCAAGTCCGGGGATTTCAGTTAGATTGGAAAAAATGGTTTCGAGATAAACGCGTTTGAAGTTTTTAGAAAGTCAAGTTCATCAAGTTTTTTAACTTTTTAAACTCCTAAATAATAGACGAATTTAATAGTCAAAACCGGAAGTTATTTTTTAGTTATTTTTGCCCAAATCCAGGGGAGCCTTCCCTTAACACAGTGGTGCAGTTAAAAAGCTGTTTCAGGAGCCTGGGGGACAAGTAACCCCATAAACGCTAAACAGTTCCACAAATTTCGAATAATAAACAAGTAGCGAATTACAAAGTTTACCGAAAAACTATCTGTTATTTAATTTTTCAACATTAAAATGGGTGTTTTTATACCTTTGAAACAGCATTTTGTACATTTTTATTTCTTTTAAAAAAATGTTAACTGTTACCATAAAGACTCCATTACTGTTTTCAATAAATATTCTAAAATTTTTCCAAATAACGAGAAAAATTAGTGTTTTTATAGCTTTGAGACAAAGTGTACTTCGAAAGGGGCCGTGAAAGAAACCAAGTCTTATTAACCTCGTACTAACTGCATTGTTAAAGGGAACAAACAAAATTTTAATTTAAAAAATTTACCTTTGATTTAATTTTCTATTTCTGTTTATGTCTTTTTTGGTTGTTTTTATTATTTTATTTTTTGAATTTTTAGTTTTATTTTCATATTTTTTATTTTATTTATATTGTTATATTTTTTATTTGATTTGTATTTTATCTATCCTGTTCCCCTGTTATTTTTTACAAATTTTCCATCAGCGTTGAATAAATACATTTAAATTTACATCGTGTTTTTATTTCGTAAGTATTTTCCCTATTTGAACCTATTAAACCCAAAGCGATTGAACATGTTGCACTTCTCCTATAATTAAATTTTTTAATTACTAATTTCAATATTTAAACTGTGTCTGAAGTGTCTGTGGTTACATTTGCCTGCTGTCACGTTTTCTAAACAAAATTAGTTGTTGTCTCACATGAACGATTCGCTAAATTCGCAGTCAGAGTGAGAGAAATCTCAATTTCAAAACCGCTTAACCCTGACGCAAAGCAATGCCTGATACTTCGACACAGCAAAAAAAAAGGAATATTTGTTGCTTCGACGACAAATATTTGCCAAATTGTCTGCTGATTTCAAAAGCCAACTCAACGATTTGTTATTCGTTACTGGTCATTTGTCTGTATTGCACGCGTACAATAGATACGAGTACTACCAACATATCTCTGTACATGCACATTTGCTAAAAGAAATCATCGATGCTTTGGTGAATTGTAATTGAAAATTTGTCAAAAGCCCACACCACACAATTGAATTGTTTTGCTTCGACTAGCACAGCACACCCCCTCAAAAATGTGTTCGGCACTCGTAAGCGGCCCGTCAGCAACACTTTAGCTGTCAACGTACGCTTTATATATAAAACATTATAAATAATTCATGCCACCAACTGTTCGACTGGCGACTGTTGGCAGCATTTGAAATAAATAATTTCCTTTTTACAATTTCAAATCAACACGATTTGCATAAATCTCCACTGGAACCCCACAAAATACGCTCAACTCGGGCGCTGATAACTCGAAAACCATATGTGCATGACCGGTAACCTGTTGCCTGTTGTTAGCGTTGACTCATTCGTGCATGCAGCGCGCACCAGCACTTAGTCGCTTGCGGATTCGATTGAAATTTTGATTTCGCCTCAAGTACAAATTTGCCGTTCACGTATAGCCGTGACCACACACACACACACACACCCAGACATACTTGTATTTATGTATTTCAGTACAGATTTTTTATGGTTTTCACTTACAAAGCAATAAATGTTTAATTTGCCAAAAATCGAAATGCATAAAAAGTTAAAAACCATGTTGCACAGTGTTTATGATCGCTGGTGGGGTTTGTTTCAGGCAATCAACTATGAACAACTATTCGACTCGCATTAATTGACGTGGTGGCAGCGTTGGAAGGCAATGCACACTGTCCAAACAAACACTCGTACATACAAAATCCATCGTTGACGTGTTAGCCACGTTTTGTCAGGATTTTTTGTGGGGTCGCAGCAACTTATTGGTTGTCATATTCGGAATCGGCATACAATTGCAGGTCCCTGGTTTGATATAAATTATGTTTTTACTATGATTTGTAAACTTATGTGCAGATGTATGTGTAAAATAACGCACAACATAGTTGTCGTGCCTCGGGGCCGAGTTTCAAAAGCACTGTAGATGACGTAACCCGTTCAGACTTTAGGTTTATTTTATTTATTTATTTACAGATTTTTTCGACAGAGTGATTGCTGTTACGATTGAAAATCGTTTCTTTTTTGTTGGAACCAGCATTCCTAGTACAGCACTCAGACCCCAGGACGTCCATTGTACTATATTTTTGTTCCTTAAATCTACTCGATCTTCGAACAAATCTAAGTGGATCCTAGATTTTCAAAAAGCCAAAGTTTACGCAGCCGAAAACCTCCAACTCTGTGCCGAAAACCTCTAACTTTGTACCGGAAACCTCTCACTTTGTACCGGAAACCTCTAATTTTGTACCGAAAATCTCTAACTATGTACCGAAAACCTCTAACTTTGTACCGGAAACCTCTCACTTTGTACCGAAGACCTCTAATTTTGTGCCTAAAAGTTCTGACTTTGTACCGAAAACCTCTAATTTTGCACCGAAAACCTCTAACTTTGTACCGGAAACCTCTCACTTTGTACCGAAAACCTTTAACTTTGTACCGAAAACCTCTGACTTTGTACCGAAAAACTCTAACTTTGTACCGGAAACCTCTAATTTTGTACCGAAAACCTTTAACTTTGTACCGAAAACCTCTAACTTTGTACCGAAAACCTCTAACTTTGTACCGGAAACCTCTCACTTTGTACCGAAAACCTTTAACTTTGTACCGAAAACCTTTAACATTGTACCGAAAAGTACTAATTTTGTGCCTCAAACGTTTAACTTTGTACCGAAGAGCTCTAATTTTGTCTTCACACCTTTGATTTTGTGCCTTAAACTTCTAACTTTGTACCGAAAACCTCTAATTTTGTGCCTCAAACGTTTAACTTTGTACCGAAGAACTCTAACTTTGTACCGAAGAACTCTAACTTTGTACCGAAGAACTCTAACTTTGTACCGAAGAACTCTAACTTTGTACCGAAGAGCTCTAATTTTGTGCCTCAAACCTTTAATTTTGTGCCTTAAACTTCTAACTTTGTACCGAAAACCTCTAATTTTGTGCCTCAAACGTTTAACTTTGTACCGAAGAACTCTAACTTTGTACCGAAGAGCTCTAATTTCGTGCCTCAAACCTTTAATTTTGTGCCTTAAACTTCGAACTTTGTACCGAAAACCTTTAACTTTGTACCGAAAAGTACTAATTTTGTGCCTCAAACGTTTAACTTTGTACCGAAGAACTCTAACTTTGTACCGAAGAACTCTAACTTTGCACCGAAGAGCTCTAATTTCGTGCCTCAAACCTTTAATTTTGTGCCTTAAACTGCGAACTTTGTACCGAAAACCTTTAACTTTGTACCGAAAAGTACTAATTTTGTGCCTCAAACCTTTAACTTTGTACCGAAGAACTCTAACTTTGTACCAAAAACGTCTAACTTTGTATCGACAATCTCGAACTTTGTACCGAAGAGCTCCAACTTTGTACCGAAAACCTCTAACCTTCACTGCATTACACTTTGCAACACAATACACCACACGCAATGTTCCACACGCAGCTGCTGGCGCAAAGCTGCCAAAGTTCATCCATGCAACCATCCAATCGGAGAGTGCAACTTGGCTGGGACTGTTCGACGTCAATCTCAATTACACAGATGCGGACCAGTGCGGCGTCGAGCGGTCCAGCATAATTTTCTGGCTTATTAGCGAATAAACAAGTTAATACGTCAATGGCTCAACGGCAATTCCCAGCGGCTGCGCGGACGCACGGACGCGTACGTGCCCATCAAAAGTGGCATCGATAAGGGGCCAAATTGCACCAGAGTGCATAAATAAATCGCGAAATGGAATTGTAGTGGCTGCGTTCGCAGATCACAACTGCAACGCAACGCAACGCAATGCAACGAAATGAAAACAAAGCAGTGGGGGGAATCAGTGCACAGTAAAAGAGCAGCATTTGCAAGCTGATAAGCACCGCGCCGCCAGCCGCGCGAGCGCCTTTGACGGCCAACAAGCGACCAAAGCAGACGCACCGCTACGTGGCGGAATTTCGCAAGAGCAGCTGCGCTGCATGCTGTGCGCCATTGCGAGAGCGAACGCGACAAATGGGGCAGCCGGGTCGCGTCGTGTCGCCTGCCACGGCGCGCAGGCGACACTTTTGCTGGCGGCGTGCGGCCTTTGAAGCTGCAATTGGCTTCTCTCGCGCATCGAGCCAGTCTTGAGTAATGTTGCCTATTCATTGCTGTCGTCGTCGTCGTCGTCGTCTTCTCTTCGGCTTTTGTCCGTTTGTTCGACTTGAAGATTGCCGGCTGCGCTGCGTTGTGGCCAAATACCGGGAATTGTTGGGGCTTTTGTACGCGCTGCTATTTGTTTACTGTGGACTTAACGAGTTGTTGGCGCTCGTGTAAGGCGAGCATGTGTGCGTGTTGTCAGTTTTTCCGTTGGTATTGCTTAACGTTTACGGCGCTGTCAAACATTGGCCGTAAGCGTGCGATATTTGACATTTGACTGTAAATTTGTGTGGATAATTGAGCAAAGTACAAATTGCTAAATTATCAATAGCCGTGTCCGACACACTAATGTGCACACAAAACGCCAGCCGAACCAAGGCAATTGTTGTCGCAGCGATAAGCTGACGAGCTGAACCGCAAGTCGGACATAATTGGTCAAGTCGATTTGTATAACAAAATAAGCATTGGAGAACAAAGCGTTGTAGCTGTCGCCGTTGGGCTTAACACGGAAGTTTGTTTCAAATTTGCATAATTGAAAATAATAACTTTCGTTTAACGAGTCCATTAAGCAGACATAATGAATCATAATGAATCATGAATTATGAATATCATTTTAGAAAGCGGTGCAGGTGTAACAAGTGTAACATTCATTAATCTCGTAGTAAAATTTTCAATGCTCCAAATGTGAAGACTATGATTTGGTTTTTGTTACAGTTTCAGTTCAGTTTTACTTAAATTTAATTATGATATATGTTCAATTTTTTTGTGGAAAATAGCTGAGTTCAAGATTGTTAAATCTTTTGCTGTGGAAAAACCAAACAAATTTTTAATATCTACGGACTACCTCCACCCTCTATGTTCCCCATTCGATCATAATCGTGCACATACCACATCCTTAGTCGATCATTACAATTATCGGTGATTTGGCGTTGTTCTCATACGATCATGAAGATGTAGAAAAGAGCGGGACTGATTTGCACATGAATCATTATAGACGAACCTTGTAAGCAAATTTAATTTTAGAATTAAAAATTACTCATTGTCTGAGAAATTTTGTTTATCTTTGATAACGCCAAAGCAAATATTGGGTCTTAGAGACAAAAAATCGCTGTAAGCTGGTAAAAACGTTTACTATTACTCAGTTTTACTGTAACTGCTGTCGTTGCGGCATAAAGTGACCGCTGAAAAGTGTAAGTAGAAGGGATTTTGTCCAAAAGAAGCACTGATACATTGCATAAGGTATAGTTCCATTATGTTTTTCAGAGTAGAAACTGCGACAATAATTCTTGTGTCAATTTTAGTCTTTCTGATTAGTCTACCGTGTCCTGTGAGCACATTTAAACGATCATTATTTAGTAACTAATTGGTCCAGCTCCGTCCAAAGCGATCCAAATTTTTATTGGCATACAAACAGGTGTCTTTCTCCTCCCAAGATCGCTTTTGCTTCTCCACGGTGCTACTCTCTAATATCCAGTTAAATGATCATAAATGACACATCAGCGGTAGGGGAGGACATGTCACTAAGCAACGTGCCTTATTTAACTAATTCATTAGTTTCAAAATTGCCTGGGAGATGCCTAGGCCCTGTCACTCAGCTTAACTGAAACTGAAGGTTGGCTCTTGGCACTTTACTGAATATTCAAGTATAGGACCCGAGTATTGCATTACGAATGAGTCTGTTGGGCGCTTCAGTTTCATTTGAGGCGATAAAAGGTCAGATTCAATATTTCGCCATTAAAAAATGCCGCTACGCTGCACGTAACATGTAAGCGGGCCAGTTATTTAGTGAAGGAGGACACAGCACATTTTGGAGTCAGTATGAACAGCTTTGTAATCATTATAGCTGCTTCTTTCCTGACGTTGCGAAAAGATTGAAAGTTGAGCAATTTGATAATAGTTTCAAAAATATATAGTACCAAGACGACTGCTTTATGGTGTCAGGACATTGTAAAATATCGAAGTTTCCACTTACTCGTCGAACCCTTCTATAAAACTAGCGGACACCTAACGCTCTCTGTCATCTTGTCACTATATTCTATTTTGAAGCACATATTCTATTTCCAAGTTTAATAGACTAGTTCGATTTGGATTCGATGTTTGGTATTTTTCAGAATGAAAGAAGGTAATAGAAATTGCAACTCGAAAAACGTTGAAAATCCCATTTTTAAAGAGGATTATAGTTGAGATTGATCAATCATAACCATTAAAAAATTTGTCTTTGAAAAAACCCGCTAAGGATTTTCTACATAAATGTTACAAGAGAATCATTTAAAATTTCTTAAGTTAAAACTATTCCCTTCTCATTTGCAGGTTGTCCGCCCACCACCAGTTCGCACTGTTTGCGCTGCAATAATGAGGGCTGCATCAAGTGTCCCGTCTACCTCGTCACCGACACGCGGCAATGCGTCGATCGCTGCCCGTCCGGCTACATTGATCAGTGGTCGGCACACACCGAATTCATGGGTCGCGTTTGCGTGTCCACCGGCTACTCGGGCCCGCTGATGGCCGCCTTGGCCGGACTGCTGGGCGGCTTTCTCGTGTGCCTTACACTGCTGGCTGTCGCCGTGATGCTGGTGCGCCGTCGTCGCCGCCGAAAGTCCATCAAGCAGAAGCTTATCAACGAGAACACCATGGATCGTTCGGACTTTCTGCGGCAACTGAACGAGATGCGTCCCAATGCCGAGTATTTCCTGGCCATGCTGAACGACACGCGCCGTCAGATACGCAAGCTGTACCTGTCGGGCGAGGTGGCTGCCGCCAACTCGTACCGGCCCATTGTGCGCGACCTCGCCAAAATACTCATTCTGCTGAATCGGCCCATCGAGCTGATACCGGCAGCGCCGCACGACTGGAACCGGCTGTACGCGTGGTCCGAGCAGGCACTCGAGCGCTACAAGCCGCAAGTCGGCCATCTGATTGACTTCTTTCAGGCGCCCGGCGGCGCGGGCGAGGACTTTGACGCAATGATGTACCGCCAGAAGGGCGGCATCTTTCGGCAGGGTGCGCTGCAGTCGACGGCAGCGGGGTCCGCAGGCGGCACGGCAGCGCAGAAGCTGCACATGTTCGGCTCGCTGATCAGCCTGCACGAGTTCGAGGAGCCGCGTTCGTCCGATCCGTTCGGGAGTAGTTTCAACACGCTGAAGGGCGGCAACTTGATATCGGATCTCAACGCGAGTTCGTTGTGGCTCGAGGACGAATTCTACAAGCTGGGCTTCCGACCACAGGACGAAATCACGACTGAGTTATAGAGTTAGCCATAAGTATAGGAATTCAGTGTCTTACATTCTACTTTTGTTGACGTGTGTGAAATTTATCGTTTTTTATGCTTTTGTATAGAAACATTGTTTTGTAATGAGTGATTTTGATTTTACAACAAATACAATAATGAAGTATTATTTTGTTAAAAGTGCTACATACAGTAAAATATTGCAATCCATTTAAAAAGTATTTACATGTTTTCTCTTTACAAAATTTACAAAGTGTCCAGCAATAGGTCGGGCACAGAATATTGGCGAACCATTGAGCAGCTCCATGAAAGTGGAATTGTAATCTAATTTGCAAAAGAACAACACAAAATTGAACGAAAACTGCAGGGAGACATTTTTCAATGGTTATAAATCGAAGATTTGTTATCCTGAAGCAAATATATAAAATCGACTATGTATAAGTACCGAGTATAGAACACATTCCTAGTGTAATTCAGAAACTAAGTAGCTGTAGAAACTGGGAATACAATTTAAGCGAAGATTGTGAAACTATAAAAATGTGACTAGTCAATAAAATCATAAACGAAGCATAGTATTTAAGAGCAAGAAGAACAAAAGCATAGATTTTACGAAAGCCCGCACATATTTACATATCATGTTTACGTAGAGTAAAGTGGTGAAAATAATGTCACAATATGAAAAAAATACAAAATAAATAAAATTAAAATGTACTCATTGTTTTTACTAAACCGTCACGAGGTAAGATTGCGACTGAATTTTAATTACGAAATACCCTTTCCCTGCCAGTTTTCCACATTCAAAACAATAGCAAATAAATGATAATCCAAATATAGTTAAAAAGATGAAATTATATTTAGTGTCGTGAACGCCATAAACGAAATGCCAATAATGTAAAAAAAGTCACAGTAAAAAAAATCAAAACGAAATCAAACGCAATTCAATCGCCATCGTATTCAAAGAAAGGCTCAATTTCCAATGTGTAAACTGGTTCCTTTTTTACCACAACCGCGCCCTCTTGTCACCCATCGTCGGCGCTGTCCTGCGCCTTCGCGCGCTCACTTATACCCTCATGTTTCAAATACAGCGATTCCTCCATGAGGTTTGTCTCATTGACCAGCTGCGACAACTCGGCCGCATCGTATCCTATCAGCAACTTCAGATCGCAATCGAATTTATATGCGAATCGCTTGCCCGACACCTTCGATATCATGTCGCCGTCGTAGTAGTAGCGCAGCGCTCGCGACAACTTCTCATAATTCATGGCCGGCTTGTTTTTCTTGATGCCCCACAGACGAGCCACGCACTCCGGATCGATGAGCTTGAATTCGCCTTCGGTGCCCACCCACTGAATGATGTTTGTGTGCTCGCGATCGGTGAGTATTTCGAGTAGGAATTGCCAGAGCTGCACCTGGCCATTGTTGCCCGAGCCAATGCCGTAATTGCCACTGCTGTTGGCATTGTTGCTGGGCGAACTATGCGTTGGCGAACCATCTGAAGGCACTGGTGCTGCAAATGGGTAGTTTTTCAAAATGTGCACTGAAATGCATGCAACTAGCTTACAGTAAGTTTTGATGGCGTGTATGCCAGTCTTGCGCATAATTTTCAACTCCTTTGGTGGGCCTACACCACCGCCACCGCCGCTATTCTGTGTTGTTGCTTTTGCGCTGCTGTTGCGAACGCTATTCTCCTCGGCCGCTTTGTGCACCACCGACACGAATTTGCACTCCTTCAGCAGCTGCAAATGCGTCCAGAACACATTTCCAGGATCTTTAGGCAGCTTTTTGCGAAATTCCTCATGCGACAGAGAGCACAATTCCTTGCCAGTTATGGCCCAATCGGCCATTGTAACACCGGTCTGAAAACCAATTGGAAACGTTTAATAGAGATGGAAGGAGGATGATGTGATGATGTGTGTTTGACGGTTACCAAATCAAATTGACGCACTGCCCACTGAAACCAGTGTTTCACCTGCGGCACTGTCCACTCGCTGGGCTCTTCAGGTATCTTCAGTCGCGTTTGCTCTTTCTTGAACTTGCTGTCCAGCACCCAATTGAGACAAGGTTTAACCTCGCTGACGTCGTTGTCGTCGTCCGTGGTCTCGGCACTCTTGTTGGCCTCGTCAGCAGACAAAGCGGCTATAAATGAGGAACTATTTGAAAATTGCCATATAATGGATTGCGGAATGCAATTACTTCACATAAACAAAACCAAATCTTTTGTATTGAATGATAAACCGTGACAAGACACTAAAGGATTTGACAATTCATTTGAAAAATATTCAACTTTTTATTTCTAAACTATAGCAAACTATAGTATGGAACTTGCTATATAATTTCCCAATCACGCTACTCATTGCCACACTTACATACCCAGTGCTGCTTCCGTTGGCTTCAGCACATCGACTATGTTGATGTGCTGGTTGACGGTCTGTATTTGCACGTTGATCTGCACCAGTCCCTCGCCCTTGACGCACTGATCCACCAGATTCTTATGAGGTTCCAACTGTATAAAAACCCAATCAGCGAGCTGGCTAACATGCATTCTAATAATCCAATTACCTCCTGTGCATCTTGCAGGTAGAACTTATAGCCCTTCAGGTTGAGTCCGATTTTCTGTTCCACCAGTTTTCTAAAAACACATACATTTGATTTATTGTACTCAGAGGAATCACTTCCGGTGCTTTGTATGGGCGCACTCACTGCAATGACCGCAAAGGTTCCCGTATGTCCATGTGCAGAATGATGACATCGTCCGGCTCGTTGTCATCGCCGACCTGATCGTCCATGTATAGATTGTTTTGGAATATTTCATTTGCCATTATTCCCTCTGCAATTGCGAAAAGGTGCCCACATTTAGTTTCTCTTGTAGATGCTGTCGTTGTTGTTGTTGCTAAATCAAAACTCGACCGCCAGCGAGCGCAGCTCACCCAAATCACCACTGCCCAAACGGTTAATGAATTCCTCGGAGAGCTGTGTGAAATCATCCGCTTCCATGCTTCGCCCCACAACCGTTGCAACGCAATTCTCACTGGTACGATTTTCTACGGCTTCACTTTATTGTTCAATTATTTATTTTCATTTTTGAAGGGCTCCACAAAGCGAATTTAACTTATGAATGGAAATGTCAAAACAATACAACTGTCAAGTTCATGTACGCTAATTTTTGTACGGGTTGGCAGTGCGCTCTTATTGAGTTGCAAATGCAACTCTGGGTGGTAGAGTTGCCAACACATTAGAGCTGAAAAAGCATTCGATTGCATGATGACATGCAAAATGAAGCAATTCGGAAATTATGCAAATGAAAACAAATGGAAAGCATTAATATTGAATATTTATGCATTAATTTTGTATGTTATTGAAAAAAGTTATGAAATTATTCAATGAATTATTCAATTGAATTAAAAAATTTGTGCAGAAAAGCACTCAATTTATTTAAATAGTATTTATTTATTTGTATTTTAAAATACAATAGTCAATTATTAACCCTTTGTGTCATCTTATAGCAAAAGCTACGATTGATTTATGGATTTAATTTAAGTAGAAACCAACAAATTAATATTTCTAGAAGTGAATTCAAAGCATATTACACAAATTTTACTGTTATCCCCAAAATAATTTCTAATAATTTGCAGCGATATCAGGAAATGTTTGTGTTCTAATTGAAGTCTACGAATTGGGCGCGTTTGATCAGAACCCTGGTTATTTAATAATCGTTAAATAACATCAAAAAGTGATAATTTTGTATTTTTCCATAAATATTAGATAATTTTACTGTAATTAAAAATTATTAATACAACATTTATTTAACCTGTTTTAAGCTAAAATTGTTCAAAAGAAAACTAGCTCTAGAATTCTAACAAAAAGACGTGGCGACTTCATATATCGTGTGCACACTTCTTACGCAAGTTTTTCATGATTTAAATGCCAAAAACTAATATCGAGACACAGGGTAAAATTCGGGGTCGAAAGGGTTAAGAAGAAGTTAAGAAGTCATTAGTTCAATTGGTTAGGTAGCTCATCATCAACCCGAAAGTGTCGGAATCCTTTTTCTTCCGAATTTTGCGAAAACATTTTTGAGCGATTTAACACTAAAATGATAGCAAGTTTTCTATATCTACAAAGACTACATATTATATCCGCTGATATCTCGAAAAGTGCACATCACATTTGGCTAATTGTAGAAGTAATTGTAAATCCCGATAAAAAAATCAAAGTCATCAAAGCAAAAGTTGATAGAAATATCGGGTGTTTTTTTTAGAGGTATAGAACTTCGAATTGAAATAAAACACAAGAAAATCGTTTTAATGTCCATCAATTTGGCTTTATTGGAAGGATAATTTTATGCCATTAATGTTTAAATATGATTTCGGGCATGTGGCCGCCGCGGCTGGCTCGAATAAAGCCAATTCTACAGGTCCAATTTTCAACCACTTTTTCGAGCATTTGGGGCCGTATGTCGGCAATAACGCCACGAATGTTGGCTTCCAAGTCCCCTAACGTTTCTGGTTTGTTGGCGTAGACGAGCGACTTCACATATCCCCAAAGAAAATAATCCAATGGTGTCAAATCACACGATCTTGGTGGCCAATTGACAGGTCCATTCCGCGAAATTATGCGCTCATCGAATGTTTCCTTCAATAAATCGATTGTGACGTGCGCTGTGTGGCATGTAGCGCCGTCTTGTTGGAACCACAACTCATCCACATTCATGCCATCCAATTCGGGAACAAAATAGTCGGTTATCATGGCTCTATACCGGTCTCCATTAACGGTAACTGACTCCTCTTCTGACTGGGTCCTCTTCAACATTTTGCTCTACAGCGGCAATTGTTTCTTCGGTGTGCACTGTTCGACGTCTCTGCGGATGCGTATTATCACATAGAGTAAACGTAGTGCGAAAACGACCCATGGTTAACCGAATTAATTGCTCTGATGGACGATTATGTCGACCATAAAATGGACGGAGCTTGCGGTAAACTTCGCGAACTGAACCGTTATTTTCGAAATAAATTTGCACGATTTGCAAGCGTTGTTCTTTTGTCAACCTGTTCATGATGAAATGGCAAACCAAACTGAACATAAATGACATTAGAGTTGCCAGATTTGACCACAAAATGCCAGTTTTATCTCTATTCGAAAAACAAACCTCTAAAAAAAACACCCTATACAAAAGAAAATACAGATATTTAAAAATTAAAAACCTTCAAAATTACCGCAATGGTCTTTCTAGTGTTAATGTGAAGCAAATTTAAAAATTAAATTTTTTGAGTGCATGTTTAGTGTGACCATATGGTCACGCTAGGCGCCCGTAGGTTAACCTTAGCTACTTACGACTTTGATGTTAAGTATTATAGCTCTGAAATAAATATATGGTACTACACTGAAACATCATCAATAAGTTGTGTTTTTTTCAATAAAATATGTCGAATATTGTAGAATGGGGAGTGGCTGCTTCTAGACATCGAATTATTTAGCTTTCTATATAATTTTAAGACCCAGCTACGCCAAGTTTGCTGTTAGTTAGTTATTAAAAAACAATGTTGCCAAAAGTGTTGAAAAGAAATCATCATAATCTAACCTCTAAGTATGTAATATAAAACCTTTGCAAAAACTATTTCTTGATCATTGTTTTCAACAAATAATATCCATTCACTTCCAATTATTATGGATTGGTTTCTTTGTCGTATTCTGTTTGGTTCTAAATCCAAACTCTGCAAACTGCAGCCCATTGTTCTATACGAAAAGGCAAAAGTACACGTTTCGCCGAATTATTCTCCAATTGGCTTGACTTTTAAAATATTCAGTCAGAAGATTGGGGCGTAAACATTGCAAATGAACTAAAAGCGATTTCAAATGAATTTATTGTTTCTCTGGCTCGCAGCAAAGTTTCAGTAAGCTTTCTTTAATTCCCCGAACGCATTTATGGTCACTGCATGGTAATTGTTATTAATTTTGAGCGACGCGACATGATCGAACGGCTGACATTTGGATGAATTTCGGTTGAGTGCGACCGACACGACAATTCCAGTGACAAATTTTCGCAAAGTCAAATCACGTCATCGGTGTGCACGCCGCGAATCGTCACCGGGCTGAGTCACTCTGGCGCGGGTGGGTGTGATATTTGGAATTTTCAATGACACGCCAGACATTAATAGATGAACACCATACGCCGCAGGACTGAGAAATGAGACTAACCATTATATTGCTTTATTTGATTATTTTTCTTAATGGCCGCAGCAGACAGTTTGACGCTGCGATACCTGAAAGTTGGTAGCTGAATCAACGATTTCGCAGTAGTGGTTAGTATAGAAATTGCGCGCTTTAATGGGCAGTTAATTATTACCATTAAAGCTGAGTGTTCTTAGTGTTATGATGGAGATACTACAGAGGCGTAGACCAGGGAGGTGTTTTGGGTGGTTAGTCTCTCTTCATAGGGAAGAATTAATCGAAATTTTGAATCACTTTGTATGCTAAACTAGCTGACCCGGCGAACTTTGTCTCGCACAAGGTTTTTTTTTTGTTTTGATAATGAAATGCGCCAAAGGAAGAGGAAGAGCTACTGATTAACGCAATTGAGGCCCACAGATTAGCAATGTTGCTGCTAAGTGTCAGTAAAGAAATGCACTGCACTTGAACTATGCCAGTTTTAAAACCCAATTTTTATCATTTTTACTTACGCCACGCCCCCTTGTTCAATACACGCACCATCCCTTTTGTCGAAAGGGAAAAAGGTATGTTCGTACTAAGTTTCATTGCTGTGCGACTTATAGTTCAGAGGAATAATTGGGTCACAAAAAATGTGTCACGCCCCTTTTCCAACGCCCATCAAATCTTACCAGTTGAATGACACATCTATGGGACGACGCTATACTAAATTTCAATGCTGTGCACCTTACAATGTCGAATATATTCCATTACAAAGATTTTGCTTGTATAGGTGGTGCCACGCCCCCTCGTCCAATTCTTTCCCCATTCCCTCTGTCGAAGGACATGACTAAATAGTAAGTTCGTAGTGAATTTAATTGATGTGTGACTTATGGTTCCAAAGTTATCATCTGAAAATTTGGGTTGCCACGCCCCGTTTTCCTAACATTTTCTTTCATACAAACCTTGTTCTAACAACTACGAATACAACCAAAACAAAAACCAGTCAAATCAGTCCAGCCGTTCTCAAACATGGCAGGGATTTCCGACTTTTCCAATAGATTTTCCGGAATTTTCTTTTCGCATAAACCTGAACTTACTCAAGACGAATCCAACAAATAAAACCCAATGGATATCAGCCGGTCCGTTTGAGTGTGATGCGCTTACACACATACATCCACTTTCTTTTATATATATATAAGAAGAAGAAGATGCCAGTGTTTAAATTTATACAAATCTTAAAACAAAATTTGGAATAAATACTTTACTTGCCAGAATAATTCTTAAGGACCAAAAGACTAGCTCGAGAATTACCAGATTACTTCCTCCCAAACAAGGGCATTGCCTCCTTTTCTCAGCACTTTATATATAATGATATATATAATGTTTATTTATAATGTTAATGTTTTTGGGCCAAACGTATTCCTTTCTCATACTTTTCATATTTTACTTTTGATGTTGGGATTTCCTAAATTGTTAAATGCTTTTCTTCAACGAATGTGAACTATGGATGTAATGGATTTTTGTACAAGGTTTAGGTTTTGAGTCTTCAAACAAATGTAAATATTTAGGTGCTCATATATCGATGACATTGGAAACGTCGATTCCAACAGGACGGAAGTTGCGTCTGCGGTGAATAAAGACAAAACAAAGGACCTGCAGTCAATATACACACGATTTTCGTGTCCTTGACAAGTAGGTCCCTATTGACAACTGTAGCTTTGAAGTGATGAAGGACTTTGTCTATGCGCTGGAATTAAAACACAAAACATGAGTCTGATGATACAATGGAGCCAATTGAAAAGATAATCTTCTCTCGATGAGCGATGCTCGCACTTTACCAAACATTCACGAGACATGTTCTTCTCTAGAAAGATGTAGAATCTGGGACAAACATTGTGAGAACAGTCAATTGAAAGATCAACACTGTACCATGAAAATCAAAAAATTTTAAAACACATGAACAATTCGATATACTCTTCAATCTGGGGGCCTAATGTAGTAAAACTGCGTTTATAGTTTCACTCTCTGACTTCAGGATTTTTTTAAAGGGGTTTGTAATTTCAAGGACATGAATATATATTAAAAAATTTTTTTTTTAAATTGAAAGAATTGCATGTAGAATATAAATATGGGTATCAAATTAAAGGAAAAATACCCTAGTATTTAAAAATATTTAATTTTTTGCTGCGCGCACAAATAGGTACTGATTTTAAAAATTGTATCCTTAAATGTCTTGGAAAATTTCCAATAGTCTTTTTTGCAAAAAATATGTCTTAAGGTCTTAAAAATGAAAAACTGACTATGCCAGGATACTATAAATTACCTCTAGTTTCACGTCTATATCAAACTTTTGGATGGGTCTCGGAAAAATAAAAAAAATTGTTCGCCAGTGTAATAAATGAAAAGTTGGTGTTTTCACTCCGTGCATTGTAATTTTGTAATTTTTCTTTCAATTCTATTGATGTTGGGCTTAATGTTTGCTCAAATAATATATCTTTCATCTTAGATTTGAAAACCAGAGGAGATCATTCATTTTATCTATAAAAAATCATTCAAAAATTTATCAATTGTTGAAAATGGTCAAAAAATCAATTTGTTTCAAATTTCATCATCAGTAACTTCCCCAAATCTGATTTGGGCACTCTATACATCGTTGGAAAGGTTAGTTAATTACCTTCTGAACGACGGGCCACTTGTGTTAGTCGGATGGTTGGTTTACGAGATATGTGCTCATAACTGAAATAAGAGGGAAAAAGTGTTTTTTGAAGATTTTTCGAAAACGCTTCTTAAGAAAATTTTTTGATTTTCAGTTTCGTGTTCAGCAGCCGAAGATTAGTCTAAAAATACTTCTATTTTTAGGAGCATTTTTCGTGTCGAGTAGTGTTATAGGCCTCGGGAGATTTAATTTATTTCCCTTTTTGCTCGCGTTAAATGGACAAATGACAATTACTCTGCTTCACTATGCTTCGATTTAGAACTAAAGTCAAATCAACTGAACTATTGCTGTCCCATTTGGGGGCGTCGATTAATTGACGTTTAACTGAATGAAATGAAAAAGTCATTAACCCGGAATATAATTTGCACGAACAGCAAACATCAAACATCAGCGCTGGCACTTTCACTGATAACATAACATTTTGGTGTCAGCTCAAACGTCACAACGCACCCACACAGGCGGACAGTGTGTCACTGGTGCATTGAAACGACAAATCGCGTTCCTGTTTCTTTCGTTTCGGGCCGCATTAAGTAACAACAAGACAAGGCGGACTTTTGTTGTCGCGGCTGATTTTTTTTAGATTCAACGGGAGTGCTGACAGTCGGCGCACTTTTATGTCAACATTAACAATAAAACTACAATACAACAAATACCGTAAAGTGTCAAAGTGCCAGAGACACTTGTTGCGCGACAAGGCGTTGTAATTGTTATAATTGTCGATGTGCAATCGAGCAACGCAACGCAAGTGAAGAAAACGGAGCGAATAGTGCAGCCGGTTGTCAGCGAGGTGCATGTACACAAATGTAGTTTTATATATGTGTGTGTAAGTATAGTTGTATGGTATGCGTGGTGCATGGAGAAAATCGCACCTCGAAAGTGATTGCTATCGGGGCGCGCATGTACCGATTGGCGACTGTGCCGGCACCGATTCGTGCAATTAAGATAACAACTCGAGATGACAGTTTGCTGTGCAAACTCATTCGGATTGTTGTTGACACAACTAAATGGCAGTTCGCAGGCGGCCAGAGTTTGCTTTTGACTTTTTCACTTCCCGGTATTGTCTTTCTAGCTGTCTGTGTCTGTGTGTGTGTGTGAGTAGTTGTTGTGGTTGCTTTTGTTGACCGCACTAATCAGACATACCGTTGCACCGAGCGGAACGCAAACATTGGCCGCGGCGCTCGGTCCGGTGTTTAGGTTGAGTACTTACCTAACTCACCGCAGCGATGCCATCATCGGCGGTGGTTGCTGATGGCTGTGAGCCTATGCGTCGCCAAATTCTCAGAATAACCCATTCTGATGTTGTCCAAACGGTTGCGACAGGCGGTTAGTCATTTGCGCAAAAATCACACAGTAGCATTGGGTGCCAGCGTTAGTTAATTTTGCTGCATTAACACTTCTGTTACCTTGGGGTCATTTTTGATGAAAAATTAACTTTTAAGTGCCGCACCTTCCTTATTTCTGGCGAAGAATTGTTTTCCTTTGGACTCAGTGACTAATTTTATGCCATTGCAATATACGCTAAATTTCATTTTATTTGCAACACTGGTTTACGTGCAAATGAGCAACTATACAAATTTGACCTTTGGGTCATTTTATGATAGTACATAGTACTGAACGTAAGAAATTGATCAATGCGATGTGAATTTTATTATATTTGGTTTCAAAGTCTCGCGGATAAATGTTTCTGGCATTTTTGGTTTGTTTTGTGTTGGTAAGAGGGCGTGGCGCTAGTACGATAGTACGATTTCTAGCAAGTAATAAATTTCTAAAATATTCCAAAAGGAGATCAAAGCTAGATCCAGGATCCAAGCTAGATCAAATTTCTGGAACATATTCGTGTCAGCGACAAACAAACAAGTTACTCGTTGCTGCAGTTCGCAACTCTATTATATTCCTTGCGGACCATTGCATTTGTGGTGAAATTCATCCATGCAATGATAACGTAACGCCGTTTATTCTACAAAGAATCGGAAAAGTTACTTCCTGGGCTTCTGATTTTGTGAAAAGATAAGAAGCCGATAATAGAATCGTGTGAGTTATCCTCAGCAGTACCTTCACCAAAGAAGAAGATACTCAGTGAAAGGAAACGGATAGGACACGAATCAATTCGAATATGTATATTGGATCAACCGAATATATTCATTTTCTTCTTCGGAAAATCGAATAATGTTAATTAATATTTAATATAATTTTGATTGGTTCATTGGTGTCAATATCTAGTCTAACTTTATTATTTTGCATACTTTTATAAATTAAACCTCTAAACTGAGTACTTTTTCGTGGGCCACGGGAACAGGTTTTCTTACAAAATCATTTATTTTAGGGCGATTAACGATTACTATATGTTATATAGTCGTATAATATAACTGCCCAAAAATTAGTTGCGATATAGTTATAACTTCTGAAGAAATCGCAAGAAGAATCGAAAAGAAAATCAAGAACATGGACATGGTCTGCATGTCAAACATATTTGACTGCAGTAATGCCAAATAATCGCTTTACAATAATAAAAGTAATAACTAATTGTTAAAATCACATTGTCTGAATTTTATTGTACAAAATACAAAGAAATAAATCGGGGTAACAGAGGGGTTAATTCATCTGTTTGATACGTTGGCAATTCGTCACGGTCAAGTGCGAATATGAATATTTGAATATTTTAGTTAGTGACAAAAGATGTGTTCTCATCGCATTGCATGCGGCGCTTGAGCTGCGCTTACTGTGCGACACCCGCGCGGCGCCACGGACGGTGATTCATGCGGCTGTAACAAGCGGCGCTTCGTACTCGATCGAGCTTACATCATGTGCCATTTTGTGGCCAACTGTGCAAATATTGGTGATTTTTTGGAATTTCCAGCAATTGCTGCTTCAAGACAGCACAACTTCGGCTTTATCAACGCTTCTAGGAAAGTGTGGAGCATATAAAAGTCATAAAATTTGAAAAGCCAGTTTAAAGGGGGCAACAGTGTTGCGCGAACGAAGACAAGGACAACGGCACTTGTGTGTCGGTCTGACTGGCGTCACGACAGCTCGCGACATGAAGGACACAGGCGCGGGTGGCGTGCGAAATGGAATTAAAAATACGGAAAAAAACGGGAACAGAATTGATTGCTTGACCCAGAACTGACTTCTTCGCCAGTCAGTTACTTAATTAAAACAAATAGAAAACGACATGATTTATGGATTCATGCGGCCAAAGCCACTCAGCCAATTGCAGCCCCCTTTCACCGTTTTCTAAGCCAGCTTCAGTCAAACTTGACGATTCGCCATTCCTGCTGCCGCTCAAAGTGCGTCTGACCTATTTTTGGTGACAGTTGACTCAAGTCGCTGTCGGCCTGCCTGGCTGTCATAATTCCCACTGTTTGCCCCCTTGCATGTTTACACTTCTGCCGCTCCGACTGCGCCACCCTCGAGCACTTTCCTCGTTATGTGTCCTGTGAAAATTTTATTTGTTTGTTCCAGTTTTTTATGTACGCAGACATTTCCAATGTTTAAGTGGGACACACACACACACCTACACATACGCGCAGAACAAAGGGGAGCCGCAAATTCTACAACATAGCAGACGCTGAGTATTGATTGAAATTTCTGGTTGGAGCGCTCACAGTTCAACGGTTCTGTGTTACTGCATAAGCAAAATAATCCTTATTTGTGTATTGTTGTTGTTGCTGCTGGTTGTCTTTTGGCACAGACGCTGTTTGGCGCCACTGTGACTCTGCATAATTTTCACCAATTATTCGCTTTTATATTTCCTTTCTATTTATTGTTGTTATATTTCCGATATTTGGGCATTGTTAGGTTGGTACGCGGGAAACTATTCATGGCGCGCTAGACTGTAGATAAGAACGCATACATATGTATATGTTTGTATATAATCCCTCGCATACATTTGTGAGTAGCCTTTACGAATCTGATTATCTTTGAAAAGTATGCATAGTTATGTGGGCATTCACATGGGCCAATTCAATTGAAACCCACAACAAAGTTTTCCAATAAAGTCATTTGAATGCCAAAAGTTGGATATCGTAGTAATTTTTCATCGACTGTGTCTGTGACAAAAACCAAACATTCTAATAAAATATTATTATTATTATTTTCCTTGTTCACTCCTCTCTGGGGCATAGGGCCTCCACAAGATTCTGCCATTTTAATAATAAAATAATATAGAACTATAGAAAATTTTGTATTGCAATAATCAAATACAAACAGTTTTACGTCTTAACTCGTTGATCTACATTATGAAAAACAGATTTCATTTTTGACTGCACAAATACTGAAAAAACTGAAGCCTAAGAATATCAATGCAAAAAGCTTTGTGAATAATTGCATTGCCTTACTGACTAAAACTCCATTAGTTCTTTCTCAGAAACCCTGTCCTCTTTGTTTTTATATCCTTTCTGAACCAACGCAGTAACAACGCATTAATAAAAAACCCACTCAAAGTCTTTTAAAAAGAAATTCTGACGTCAAAGAAAAATGCAATTTTACTATAATTGGCCCCTAGTTTTGTATATAGATATATAGATATTTTTTGTGTAAAAAATTGGTTGTCACACAGAATTATATGTCAAAATATTATGGATGTTGATTGCAGTTAAAAAATGTCTGTACAAATTACATGAGGACAAAAACCATCAGAATTTTGTAAGAGGCAGTTTAAATATCGGTAACCCTAGAAGGGTAATCATATAGTATGTAACATATGTTGTTGGTAATCTTCGTCGAATCAACGAAGTCGTATTCAACTCCGATTTTTGGAAGAACTAGAACTCCAACTTCATTATATAATTATACTTAGACATTTTTTTATAAATAATTCGCAGGCAGACAATAAAGCACATCGCCAAATGAGATCACACGAAAAAAGAAAGTAATCAGATCGGAGAATAAGGATAAATTTGAAGAAATGTATATGGTGTTCGTCGCATCGACGAAAGTTACCCTTCTAGGGTTAAGAATAGAACCATAAATGACTAGTTGCTGCCGGTTTTCCGTTATGGATATAGTATTAAATATATACCTAATAGTTCACTAGTTTATTTCAAAACCATAAGGTTTATTCTTGTTCTCCAAGGTGGAAATCAATTTGAAAAATTTATACGCATTTTTCGAGTTATGACATTATTTTAGTAAATGAGCGATTTGTATTTATTCTACGTAGGGATGTGAAAAATTCAAAAATTTTAAAAAGAAAATTTAATAAATGTAAATTTTTTTACGCATTTCCAATACACTGCAATTTTTCTCGATGTTATCTATCAAATTTTGCACATGTGTTGTTGTATTGTAATTGTTAAACAGTCAATACATCAGTTGAGGAAATGTCATCGCTCAATGGCATCATTACTGCAATTATTGTTATTAATATCCATTTTGTTACCATAAATGGAGGCGGTCTGTCCGCATTGTTTTTCATGTTGTTTGCAGGCAGCAGTCACCGTGACCTGCTATTGAATTGGCTACAGCCGCAGCAGCAACGCTGTTAACTAACATTACAGAGGCAAATCACTCGACTAACAGCCTGTAACGTTATCACTAACATTCAACAACGAACTCAACAGAGGCGGTGATGTCATCGATGAGGAAGTGATAACGCCAGCCAACGGAATGGGGCCGGTACAGACGCACCTACGTCACCATGTTAAACGATTCGGAGCCGACAGCTGTTTCTGTTGTGGCGCGCAGCTGCTGTTAGTTAGTGCGGCTGTTCGGGCTGTTGTTAAAAGTATCTGCAGCGAACGTGTGCCGGCTGGCTGCGTCACTATTCCGATTCGAATTTCAGGCTGACGTGCGAGCAGCGCACGAAGGCAGAAAACAGTCTGCAAACGTATCTACAGCGCGACGGTTGTGTGCTAACGGCAAACGAGCAGCAGCAGCTACACGCGCCAGCCGCCCCCTACACACGCCCTACACGTATGGGAAAATTCTATAATTCAAAAATTTGCGTTTTGTTAACGGTGGAATTTTGTGGGCGAAACGAAGGGAAAACGTATACGCGGCGAGTTTAGTTCAGTTCAGTGAAGTGCTGTGCTGTGCAACCGAGGAAACGCTTTCAACGCTTGTCTAATTTAGAAGCACTTGCCGGGCGTCTTATCTCGGCTAGAATATGCGCGCATATGTGCCGAGTATTTGACAGATACGCGTAGTGCCTAACGACGATTTTGCTTGGTGCAAGTGTGGGCGCACGTGAATGCCGCCAGCCAAGGTGCGAATTGTTGGTTGTCTGGCTGGCATTTCGGTTAGTTAGTCGGTTTAATTTGTGTCGCTCGCTTAGAAACAAGTTAGGAGCGCTGTCCGCAGCACGAAAAACCCAACGCAACGCAACGCAAAGCGAGCGAATTTCAGCTCATGCAAACAGGTACGCGAACGATACGCACACCGAACAGCAGCAATAACAAAAGCAATTTAAAACAGCGGTCACATCGGTGCACAGTAAACGAACGCGAACGCGAAGAACCGAAAGCTGGTAGCCGCAAAATTTATTAACAAATATAATGCACGCGCCTTCCAAACATTGTTTTTAGTTTATTCATTAAAAAGTTCAGTTTGTCTGTCTGTTTGTTTTTGTTTTGTAAAATTTCGAGCGTAGCGAGGAAAAGCCAGGGCCAAAAGAAAATCGAAGCAGTATCGTATCGAAAGCGAAAAGGTACAAAAGCAACAAAAATAAAAATACACCAATACTAGGCCAATGTTTTGTTTTTTTTTAATAAATGACGGAAGCAGCTGTTCGTTGTTCGCTATTTGTTGATTTCGTTTCTTGTTACTGTTGTTGTGATTTGACTTATTATCGGTTGCAAGTGCGTTGCGTTTGAAGGGGATTTGATGAAATTTTAATTTTCTTACTGAAGTTTAATTGCATTTCAAGTGTTTTTCGTTCTTAAAAAAAGTGACTAAACAGTTAGTGAGTTTGTAGTATTTTAATACAAACCAATACAACATTTGAAAACTTTTTAGTGCAATACGAGTCGAATTTACAGCGTCACACCTCTCAGTGTGTTTTCAAGGTGAGTGCAATTGTGGTATTTTTTTGACAGTTTATTGTTTTTTAATTCAATTCGTCTTTGCAACTTCCATTGCGGCAGTCGTTTAAATTTCATGCCACACTTTCTGCTGCAATTATCGATCGACCGCGCACCAAAATGTCCTTCGCCCCATCTCTTTGTGGCAACAACAACAACAAGGGCAGCAGCAATAACAATTGCAGCACACACACATCCTTCGGCGAGGACAAATTGCAGATGTTTTTGACTGCAGTGTGTGCAGGCTCAAAGCCGCAATGTTAAAATCCCCAAACTGCGTAAAGGACACTAACGCAAAATTTCCCAAACAGAAACTCAGCTGCAGTGAGTGCAATTTTCCTGCAGTTGAAAGTGAATTATTTACTTTTTAAATATCAGATTTAAAGCTCTTGATAATACATATTTCCTTGTATGGAAATAAATTTGGCTGCCAACAATTTGTTAATGTGGACTTCAAAAGTGCTTCTGAAGAAATTTTCAATGCTTAGTGTGACTTCGCGGCAATTTATTTATTGTTTTATTGACTGTTATACGATTTTTTGTGTAACATAAAAGTTGATTTTGAAATCTCAGAATTGAAGTGCAATGGAACCGAGTCCATCTCAAGTGTTACAGTTCTACAGAAGTCGATTATTATGTCTTCATATCAAAAAAATTGGTAGCGACTATCGATTCCCAAAATAATATTTAACACTAGAAAGACCATTGCGGTCGTTTTGACGGTTTATCATTTTGAAATATCTGTATTTTCTTTAGTATTTCTTTTAACATTTGGTGAATTCTTCTTTTAGCTTTGGTGAATTTTTTTTTGATCGTGGAAAATTTTATATTTTTCTAACATTAATTTTTTGAAAAAATAGCCTAATCCGATGTACATATATTTTTCGAGATATCAGCGGATATGATATGCGGTCTTTCTAGTGTTAATTTTTGTTCACACCTTTCGTTTTTATTTAAATGTAACATTTGCTTTTATCTACACAAATTCATAGATGCTAGAAAGGCTGGACTTGTATGAATTCTTGTCAATTCGTGACACTCTTTTGACTTATTTCCATAAAGAATAATTTAAAAATAATTAAAAAGTATATATAAAAACAATACTTAGGATTCTTCTTCCTATACGAGTAAAATATTTTCAACATAAGTGCTATCTACGTGCCTCTACTTCACTGAATTTTCAACCCGGAAAAAGTATAGGAACATAATAAAATCAAATAGAAATGCTGACTAAAGCGAACAGAGATGTACTGAAACAACAACAACATGACAGAGCTTAACATGGAAGCACATATCGATCTGTGGATTAAGTCATTTGTACTTCATCACAAAAGTCAATCAGGTTGTGTCGCTGTTGCTCTGGTCCTTGCTTCGGCAGCAACATGGCATTGTTGCTGACAGACTGCAGGCCAATGCAGCGCAACATTCGCAGCGGCCACAACAGCAACAAAAGCAGTCACAACAAGAGTTACAGCAACATTTCCAAGTACGTAAACAAGTGTCCAGGGGAGGCCAATCTCCGCCTAACTGTCCACTTGTCTGTTTGCTCCCGCACACTGCGCATTGCGACCCCTTGCGCGCGCCTGAACGCCAACCGGCTCCCCGTCGCGTTGTGGGTGTTGCAGCTACTTTGCGTTTGTTTGTTGTGCTTTTCGTCAGTGTTTTTGTAATTTGTGCAGCTCGCCCGCTGCACATGTTACGCTTGTTGGCTTTTCAATTTAAACGGCGTGAATGAGTTAGTGCGCCGCTGACGCTTGCACACCAATCGAACGCCGAGCGCGAGGCGCGGCCACTTGACGCGCCGCTGTTGAAAGTGCATTTCTTCGTTTGTTTTTGTTCTTTAAATATGTTTGATTTTTTTCATTTGCTTGTCTGCGCGCTTTCCGCCTTGTTGCCATTTGGTTCTTCATGGACACGAACGCCGGGAAAAATGTGCAGCCAGCCAAATTTATTGTTCTGGCCTATTTTATGTGGCGGCGCATGGTGAACGAGGTGCGATTTTTCTTCATGCTTAATTAGTCCCATTTCGGCGATTATGAGCAGCCAGTGCCCCGGCCATTTGACCCGATTCCATCAGAGTGTTGTGTGGAAGTGAGGAAAATGAGTTACGCACTGCGCGCGTTACTAAATTTTTAAGAGTTTACTGCTTGTCAAAGAATTTCGTTTTAATGACACCGTAATGAATGTTGTGATGCCGGAAATTCTGTCGTTGTCGCTCGATATGGTGCGCCATAAGTATCTTTGGTGTAGTATTAATTAATGTTATAACACCGAACATGGCAACAAACAATTCAAATTGGCATTGAAAGTCAATCAAATGCGGCTTGAGTACAATTTGAACAATGCTTTGACACTTTGGGACACACATTTCCACTCTTCTTCAATAAAATTGTTCCTCAATAACCGAATTTAGGTTTGTTTTTTCAAGATCTTTACAACTTTTTCTGTGATAACAATATCTGTGCTTCCATAAACTGCTTGGAAACAGTTAAAAATAATTTAATCAAATATTGTATTCACACATTTCCACTCTTCTTTAATAGAATTTTTCATCAATAACCGAATTTAGGTTTGTTTTTTCAAGATCTTTACAACTTTTCCTGTGATAGCAATATCTGTGCTTCCATAAACTGCTTGGAAACAGTTATAAATAATTTAATCAAATATTGTTATGGTTTATTTTTAATTTCCAATTGAACACAATGCATTGCCCTTTTAAGTTATGTCTAAACAATAAAAGGCTTCCTTTGTATGTCTACGAAATATTTATGTTGCAAGCTCGACGTGCTCGACACAAATATTTTACTTGAAGCGAACGCAAAAAAGTGCCACTTGAAACTTTAATCAACAAGTTCAAGTACCTTTGTGCAATAACTAATGAAATTCATTGAAAAAAAGGAAAAATTAAGAACAACAACAACTGCTACTCGTATTAGCAACACTTAAGTGCGCCATGAAAGCCTCTCTTCCACCTTAACGCACATTAAACTGACGAACAGAATTCGCTGAAGGCTCAAGAGACAAAAGCGCACACACTGACACCGGCCGAAGCACTGGGGTTGCAGTGTCCTGGGGTGGGGCGGGGAAGGTGTGCGCTTTGCAGAAATTCTCAGTGGAACGCTTGAAGTGGCAGCAACCGCAAAGCCGACATCACTCGTGCAAAGTAAACAAAAAAAAATATGAAAAACCCATTGAATACGAAGTTTAGTGCGGTCAGGAGCGAGCATTGAATACCCTATAGGCTGCAAATCAGACTTGTCTCGAATCAATGTGTTCATAGTATGAACTTCATATGTATGTAGACAGATGTATGAAGAAATAGAGCTATGAATAGGAAATATGTACTCATATGACTGCCGAAATAGATAGTGGAACAAAGGTCGAGCTCCTGTAACCATCCATGTTGAGGGCACTACTTTATACAGGGTGGCGCAAAAGTTGTCACCCAGTGTTCTTTGGCTCTAATTTGTTTACCAATGAATGAATGAATGAATGAATGAGTGGATGAATCAATGAATGAATGAATCGACGGAAAAACTAACCGCTGAACCATGATCCCATTGATGAACAGAAAAAACGAGATCGAGCTGAAAATGCAGTGAAGTGAGCGAACAAAGTTACTGAATTGGGCAAATAGATGGTTAGACAGTCATGCGACTATTTCATGAAATTACTGCCATCATTATTGAAAAATTTATTAAAATTATTATAAAATAACTACTCAACTTCAACTCGATACACTCTGAATGCTTTGAGTGTAGCGAAAATAGTAACAACAACAACAATAAAATAACAACGTTGCCAACAATGGTCGGTGTAGCATAATAATAAAAACAACAAAGGCGCTGTCAGACATTCGCTGCACCGAATTATGCTTGGGCGCCAAAAAGACTGCTTCACAAATTGTGTTTCTATTTTATTGAGTTGCGCTTTGTTGTTGTACAACCGTAACAAAAATAACAACATTTACTGTGGCAATTGTGGTAAGAACAATGGCAGTAGTCGCGATTTGAGGCAGCTGTCTTGGCAAAAGAACAAATTTTACCTAAACAACAACAACACATCCTGGTGGCGCATTTAATACGTTGTGGGCGTTTGCTACTCTCAAACTTTTAAAAATATTTTTAATGAACTGGTGCTCCAATCAAATTAAACTAAATGTAACCCTTCACTATGTTAGAATGCTGATCGTATTTAGTAGTCAGGAACCGTGAACACCGCCAATAAAAAGTTGAAATGTCCAACTAACAAAATTATTTTTAGTTTTTTATCATTTGTTGCAATCAGAAGTGTTATTTGTCGACAGCATTTCGATCTGTCAGCACACAAATCTGCAATTCATTTTTCCCATTATCTTTCGTATTTATAATTGTCCTTGACCCTAAAGCCCTTTATTACTCCCTATTTAATGATAATGACTTAAAATTCTAGGCAGAATACACCGCTATGACCGACTCAGCAAATTTGGTTTCAAATTGCACTACAATTTTCAATTAGACATTCTAGTGTGGCACTTTGATGTGTGTTGCTCATTTAATGAGTGTCAGAAATTGACAGCTGTGTACTTAATGCAGTCGATACTTAACTGCGAAATACTCTGTTTGTGTATTTGAAAGGGCGATATTTAATTTTGCACTCTCTATCGGCACTTACGCGTCTATAAGTGTCATTTAAGGGTTTTAGTGCGGAAAATCGTTGTCAAATACGATCAACAAAGTGGGGTGACATTTGTCGCAACTGTGCTAATATTTTTATTTATTATCTCGCAAAGAGATTAAGATAAATTACAATTGCTTTTATTTGATAATTTTATACTGTTTACGGCAGAATTTGTTTTTAATATCTTAGATATTATAACACAACGAGTTGACGTTGTAATACTTGGGACAATTTTGTTTTAGAACACAGTTTTTAACAGCTTTATATATATATTTGCTACTTTATTTTCTACTTCTTCTACTACTACTTTTCTCAAATAGATTTGGTTAGGAAAAATAGAATTAAAAAATTTTTAAAATTATAAAGTTGAATCTTAACTTAAACCTAAACATTTTTTAGTTTTTAACTGTACAGGTTTGATGGTCTTTTATTCATTCATCGCCGTAAGAACCCTGCCTCCAGACATTCACATTCTTTCAGAACCAACGCAATGCTTCGCATTAATAAAGGTTGGCGCGGTTGGCTTGCTATGACAAAATAGTTATATGAAAAAGATATAAGTATATGCTTGTAAAAGTGACTTTTAGACTGTGTCCGAAAAATACCGGAATGGTCTTATAAAATAAAAAATCTTTACGTTTTTTTCTAAATCTATTTCATTGCATTCAAAGTACTCCCCCTTCGATGGAATGCACTTATGTCACTTATGCGTTTCTTTCAGTCCTCAAAGAACGTTTCTGTCGGAAGGGGCGTGAAACTCATCAGAGGCTATAATGACGCTTTGTGTCGCAAGGAGTACTTACTATATACCGGCTGAATAAAAAATTCACATTTTCTCACAAAAATCGAATGATTGCTTCTTAACACTCAATTACGATTGCAATTATATTCAAAGTAGGGAGGTTAGTTGGGTTTCGACAATACATTTTGATTATTGCTTTGAAGAAACCCAAAATTGACAACCTCACAACTCCGATCATACGGGAGACGCCCTCTGGTGGTGAACTTTAAAACCTTAATTAATTTTATATTTTTTTTACTCAAGAATGTTGGCGAGCGCTGAATAAATCATTTAAATCAGTTCAGTAGTTTCCGAGATACGATGTTTTCTCGCTTACTTAACTACTACATCTACAAGTGGGGAGCCAATGGCATAGAAAATGGCCAATTTTGTATGGCAGCCCCCTTAAGACTTGGAGATAGCGGGTAGGTATGTTTAGAAGAAACATTTGGAAGGGAAAATAAATGGGTGTCGGCCATACATTTGATACATCTGGGGGCAACCTGGGAGCAATGGGAGCCTATTTTATAAAAACAACAATTTTCTATGGGAGCCCCATTAAGAGTTAGAGATAGGGGGTAAGTATGTTTGAAAGAAATGTTCAGTAAGGAAAACTAGAGGGGTCAGTCATAGATTTTAACCCTCTAAGAGCAACTTCTGACCAGCTGTGGAGCAATTTGTCGAATTTCCCAGCTTTTTTGTGAACTTTGACCTCGATGAGACGCCATTTAGCCCCACCCTAGCCCCAAAATTTGTTGGCTCATGCACTTGAGCATCGAGAACCCATTATTAAGAATCTCCATACAACACTAAATCAACTCTAATGTTCATCTACTATATAGTTAGTTACTTGTTCTTTATTTGATGGAACATACGACTTTGACAAATGTCGTGAGTCGCAATTCAATCTCAAATATCTATATATAACTAACACGATATACATTACCAAAGTCGATTTTGTCGTAAGCAGTTATGGTTGTTTTTCATTTGACCTTTTTTACATGAATCGAAGGGACTTGTAGATATATTTCGATTTCGAATGCCGCTCTTGGGCATTGTTCCCACTCTGAAAGACCTTCTACTGCCTATTTGGAATTTAGAGACCGCTAACCTATGATTTTACGCTTATTGAATATTAGTTTTATTAATCGAAGCTGTAAAATACGAATGTTGTCGTATTGACTATTGAAAGTACAAGAAAAACCTATTCGTTTCTTTGGAGTCTTGTTCAAACTTTCCCCTTTAAGGTGCAACTTTTTACTGTTTTTCTACAATAAAACTTACACATCATTGCTCAGATATACAGCCACCATCAACCACCGTGCAGGGGCTACCCCAATTAATGCCAAACATAATCAAAAATGCCGGTAGTGCACACCCATTCACTCACCAAGATTGATCGTTCTGTCGGTGCACACTTGAAAATACGCCCAAATAGTAGTTTTTCGCTACAAACAAGGGGAGTGAAAAAGTTGGATTTATCACTACAGCTGCTTTGTTTAGTTGTTTACTTTATCAGATCCCACAAAGTACCCCAAATCAATTTTGGTTCCGTCATACAAAATTTGCTTTTGTTATTCGCAGCAAACATAACAATGAAGATACGCACAATGCAAACATATAACAAAGATAACAGCAAAGATAGCGACTTCGTTTCGCGCAAAATGAACGTTACTACGTATGTACATCTATCTGGTCATGTATGTTTTTAATATCCGGCATTGAACAAGGGATTTGGCCAAAGTGCACAACTGCACACAATTTAAGGCGCGACGGCGCTCGTACATGAATCGATAGGATCACATTTATAGGAAATTGCAAAAAATCAAATAAATGCAATTCGAACTCCATCTACAGTTAAATACAATCTCGGCTACATGTTTCTGGTAAGTTCAGTATCCAATCACTTTTACGAAATCTGCACATTTGTATGTACGAGTGTGTTTTGTCCTTCGTGCTCTTCCTTATAGCAACGCCACACACCTTTCGCAGTACGTTCGTGCCGCCCTTTCAACAACTATCGATTTCATAAGTAATGTGCCTGGGGCTTTGAATAGTTGTTGTTGTTTTTTAGCAACATCTATTGCTTTGTGTTTCTACCCATCCATCGTTGGCCGTTCGCGCGCTGAATTTGTTGTGACAAACTGCAATTTGCTGCTGCTGCAATCGTTGTTTACGACGCGACGCTCGCCACTCTCGAACACGCACCAACTCATATTGCGACCCATGTCCCAGTCGTGCGCGAGTATCATACAACAATACAATCCAACCATTATTAATTTTCACTGCCGTGACGAAGGGCGGCTCTCCCTTGTTTACCTTTCGTGTGCGTTTCGCCCCTGTGGCTTTGTCAGTCAGTCAGTCAGTTTCAGCTTTCACCTGGCCGTGTATTTTCAGCTCTTTGCGCTGCAATTTGCCGCCACGAAGCCTTTGCGGTTTCTGCACTTTGTCTACACATTTGTTGACATCCGAAAGGGATACATTTGATTGTGTTTGAGTTTGAGTGACTTTGTTTGGGTGTGTGACTTTGTTTGTGTGTGTATGTGTGTGTGTGTGTGTGTGTAAGGAGGTGTTTATCACGGAAGCAACATAATTTGCATAAATTAAGTAATTTTTCACAATATGGAAATTCAAAATAAATTACTCGTACCGTGAAATGCAACTTCGAAAAGGGATTCAGAGGTGAATGAAAATAATGATGGATTATCCCAAAACATACAATTAGTGGAATGAATGAATAGAATGAATGAATAGAGTGAAAATTGCTCGCTTTCCGCTCGACCCAACTCCGACCCTGCCAAGTGCGTTACCCACAAATTTGTTTTTAAACGTTTATAGTTTTGAAAGAATTTACATATGTCTACAGTGGCGTACTTAGGACTGCATTGGGGGAGAGTTTGCATACAAATTTTGAGTTCAAAACCATTTGATATCGTATTTGTTATCGATAATTTTTGTAGCAGACAGATATTTGGGGGTTTTGGGGGCCTATATACTTATATTTGCAGTGGCGCACACAGGGGGATTTGGGGGTTCAAACCCTCCCAACCACAAAAATTTCTGGTACCAAATATGGTTTCGAATGGAATTCAGCTCAAAAGTTGTACGCAAACCCCCTGCCCCCCCAAATGAAATCCTGTGCGCGCCACTGATGCCTACATACTTATACATCCATATCGCACACGCACTACAAAAGTGACACAACTCAAAATTTTTGATTTTTCAGAAAACACAAAACACTGTTTTTGAGGTAAATAAACATTTTTTAAAATAACGTATAGACCGTTCAGTAGAAAATCCTTACAGATTATGCTTTAGGATAAGTTACAAGAATTTTTTTTTTATTTTACACTAGAAAATCCAAAATTTTGAGTTGTGACTGTTTTGATGATATTTTAATTCAATAATTATGGAATAATTTTAAGTTATGTCACTTTTGCTGAGTTTCATAATTATAAATTACAGTTAAAAAGTCGAAAGAAAAATTTTGAAAATTCGAAATTAATTTTTTTATTTGAAAATATATACTAACATTGTCAGAACTTTGCTTAAAAATAACTTCAACAAAAATGTATTTCGTCAAAAGTGTCACAATTTGAGTTAGGACAATTTTGCATTGAGCTTCAGCGATCAAATAGCATCAAACTTCTGACATAAAGAGAGACCTAACTGTATTTTTGCAACAGTTAAAAACAACAAAATATACTGAGCTTTTGAGTATTGGTAGATTGAAAAAGACGATCTTGGAAGTAAATTGGCTTGTAGAAATTCTAATTGAAAACCTTGGAAGGAGTTCAAGTTGGGCCCCCAACCAAACGTTCAGAGTCTCTGAAAAGAAGAAGAAGAAAAAGAAGCTTAAGGGGAGGTTCTCCTATTTTCGGCCGAAAATAAAGCGAAATTCTTTAATTTACTGTCGGATAATGAAACGACTCACGAATAGACGGTTTTGATGGTTTATTAAGCCATCTTTCTAAAATACAAGAAAAAATTTTTTTTTTACAAAATCCAATATGGCGGCCCAAAAATGGCGGGTCTTGTCAACCTCTGCAAGCGAGACATTGTTCGGAAACGTCAAGGCTGTAGCCACTTGTAGTGAACTGAAATCAAAAATTTTTTTTTATAGTAAAGAATATTAAATTCCCTATGACTTATACCTATTTTTGAATAATTTTTATAAAAAATCATCTAATTTATGCATAATCATAGAAAAAGTTCAATTTTTACCATCTTTTTTTCGACTTTTCTTTTGTTAAAAGACTATTATTACACATTTGTTTATATTTGTTTTAGGTATAAGTCATATAAAAAATCATACCCTTTAAGAAATACTATAGATGAAGTAACTCGGATAAGTAGATCATGAGTTACGCTTGACGTTAGGATGAAAGAAATGGTTTCGAGATAAACGCGTTTGAAGCAAATTAGAGCAGTGGAGCGTCCCGTAGCGCGCGTGAGACAGGTGTGTTCTCCCATGAAAATACGCGTCGTATCAAAAAATCCTTTTGCACACATATTCTCGACATTCATACCTTTCATTTCATCAAAAAAAAAAAATTGATTTTTTGAAAAAAAAAGAGGAGAACCTCCCCTTAAAACTGATACGAATGTACAAGCTTGTAGTTGTCTCAAGCTGTAGTATAAATTTTTGCACTCATCATGCACACTTTGCACATTGCTTCTTCAATCATAAATCTGCATCAACAGCTACGCCAAAATTTCACAATAAATTCTACAAATGCCTGAGCACAAATGTTGGTCCTTCTATGTTCGATTTTTTTTGTTTGTTACAACTCTAACATAACGAACTTCTTTATTATCAAAAAGTCTGCTGTCAGTTTAGCACAACGATGATTGACACATTGCACAGCGAAGAGGCAAATTTAAATAGTTTTGTAGCACAAACAAGATCATGTTCACGATCGTGCGTCTTTATAGTGCGAACACACACACGCATATTGACTTGTACGAGTATGTGTGTAAATGTACGTGAAAAATTTCAACTAATAAAGAGCAAACGCAAAGCGAGCCGCGGCAACGCCTGACAAATGATCGCACAATTTGCAGCTGACAGATGACACAGCGCATACGCACAACAATGACAAATGGCGCGGTGATAGTTTATCATTTCAAAATTGAGCAAATTTGTTCCGTCGTCTAATAAAACAGCGGTGGCTGCAGCTCGGGACGGAGAGCGGCACTGGGTCAGCGGCCGGCAAGTGACGCTGTCACGTGAACATAGAAATTTGACATTTTAATGCCAGGCTCGATGTGTGCCGCGTCGCGCCGCACCGCCACGCATGACATGTACACAAAACAAGCAACAGCGGCAAAAAATGAACCTGTTCCAATTTCGACTTTCGAAATTTGGACACGCATGCGTAACCGTTCTGACTGCCGTGGCGCTCGGTAACAGCAAACACGGTGACGGCATTACGGAATAAATGGACATTTGACAGTTCAACTGTCAACAATGCGGTCGCGCTCAAGGCGTGCAAAAGTGGGTGCGTGCAATGGCAGCGAATCGGCATGCAGTGCACTATTGGGGGGGAAGGGAAAGTGTTGGACAAAGCGAACGAAGTGTTTTGACGAACGAACGGGAATGGCACGCGATGCCATCATTACGTTAGATTAAAATGACGGAAATGTCACAACGATAACCACTGTGCTGACTGAACTGGACAGTGGCCGCAGATTGAGCCGCACGCAGATAAGACGAAAGTTGGTGGTGAAGCGGAAAAGTGAAGCACGAAAACGATGCATTCGAGTGTTGAAGCCTGAGAGGGAAGCATTCTAAACAATATTAGTGTCAATCCCCCGGAGGGGACAAAACAAATGACATAATGACAAGGAAGCAGAGTTGACTACAATTCGAATACATTTGGGTTATACAGTGGCGCACGTAAGAGCTTAAGGGGGTCAATACGTGTAAACGGTATATTTTTGAAATTGCGCATACGCGCATATGCAAGTACAATTTTTTTTTACGCCGGAAGTGCCGGAGTGCAAGAAAAAAAATTTTTTTTGGCGTGCTCAAAATGGCGGCGGTGGTGGGGGTCCAACGTTGGGCCCAAATTCTAGTAGAATGTGTCGGTGCCGGTGCCGGCGCCTCAAAAATCATCTGAAAAAATTTTGCTATTAGTTATTATGAGAAAATATATGTACCTTCTAAAGTAACTAGCAAAAAAAATATTTTCTCGAAAATACAAAAATACGCTCCAACCGAAAAAATTACCTTTTTTTTCTTAATTTCCCGAAAATGGCGCCGCGGATTTCGCCAAAACCAATGAAATTTTTAGTGCCTTTAGAAGTTCTGTTTCAAAAAGTTGCTGCCCAAATTTTAGATCAGTGGGACTAAAACTTGCCGAGATATTCTACTTCCATAATCAAAAACCAGTGTTTCGAAATAATTCGTTTTAAACTTTGCGTTACCGATATCATGCGGAACGAATTGACCATCAATAAAGCGCTGCTGCAGGGGAACGGGTCATCAGAATTAAAAACCACTTGGGGGGGATATTCTTAAGACCGCCTGGAGTCTATTTCACAGAATAAAAATTTTTGAAAATTTTGTAAATTTACACGTATTGACCCCCTTAAACTCATACAAAAATGTTGCTATCAAGGAAACGTGTCTAATTTAAGCGATATCACAATATTTAGAAAAAATCAAAAACATTTAATTCTAATGAATAACTATTTATTTAAGGCATTTTGTTTTTAAATGTGCACTAAAACAATTTTCAAGTATACCATATTTTCGTATGTGCATTTCATTAATCATCATTCATGAGGGAAGTTAATGGGGTTTCGACAATACATTTTGATTATTGTTTTATAGAAACCCAAATGTTGAAAACCACACAATTCCGATTGTATGGGAGAGGCCTTCTGGTGGTGAATTTGTGAACTTTAAGTAATTTTGTATTTTTTATGCTCAAGATTGTTACCAATTGCTGAATAAATCATTCAAATCAGTTAAGTAGTTTCTGAGAAACATAGCTTACTTTACTACATTTACAAGTGGGTAGTCAGTTCTATAGAAAATGGCCAGTTTTGTATGTCAGCCCCCTTAAGATTTGGAGATAGCGGGCAGATATGTTTGAAAGAAACATTCGGAAGGGAAAGTAATTGACTGTCAGTCTTATATCTGACATCTGGAGGCGACCTGGAATCAGTTGAAGCCTATTTTATAAAAAACGATTATTTTGTATGAGAGCCCCATTAAGTGTTGGAGATAAGGTATCAATATGTTTGAAAGAAATATTCAGTAGGGAAAACTAGTGGGGGTCAGTCATAGATTTTAACCCTCTAAGAGCAACTTCTGAGCAGCTGTGGAGCTTAGTTGCAGTTGTAGCTTATTTTATAAAAAAAACCGATTATTTTGTATGGGAGCCCCATTAAGGGTTGGAGATAAGGTATCAATATGTTTGAAAAAAATATTCAGTAGGGAAAACTTGTGGGGGTCAGTCATAGATTTTAACCCTCAACTTTTTAACCCGCAACTTCTGAGCAGCTGTGGAGCAATTTGCCGAATTTCCCTGCTTTTTTGTGAACTTTAACCCTAATCCGTCGTTCGGGTGATTTTTCACCCATTTTCAACTTTGGGATGCTATAACTTTCCTATATATTTATCAAAATGATTAAGGTTCCTAGTATTTGTAGCAAACCAATATAAGTCTTAGAAATTATCTACAACATATTGATTATTTCATTATAACGGTGATTACAAAAAAAGTTACGTGGGCGACGTTCGGGTGAAATATCACCCATATGCGAATTGTATGGAAATTCAACGCAACACATACAGAAAATGCCATAAAATTACGTCACTGGATTGGAAGTTTTGAACTGCTTTTATAGGCAAACCCTTTTTATGGATCAATGGGCCTCCTGAACTTAACGGAAAAGTAAGAGCCAATTATATTATTTCAACTAAAGTTGGTATAACTCGCTATGCGCGAAGTCGTGTGTCAGCAATACAAAATGCCAATGAACACCAATGTTAAAGATAGTAACTGACAAAACTAATGTTGAAGGATTGGGAGTTTTTGGCAGTGCATGGATCAGTGTTGGTGATATTCAGGCATATTTTGGTATTTCAATTTTGAGTGGTGTTTATAAGTCGAATGGAGAATCTCTTGATAATCTGTAGAGTTACACAACAGGCAGACCAATTTTTCGTTCTGTCGGTGACAAAACCACTCGCCAGAAACGTCACGATTGTAATCAAGAATGAAGCTCGTTAACACCCATAAGACATATATGAGAAAAGTGGGTTTAGCGACAACTGCTATGTACGTCCTATGAAAAGGACACACTAAGTAAACAATTGCCGGCTTTTCGCGGAAGATGCCCCTTTGAGCACTTTTCATCATAACCAGGAAATGTGAGTGACAAAAAATTATCCGAAATTACATCGTTTTACAATAAGTCAATAGCAGTAGTTGACACTTTAGACCAATTGGTTGTTCACTAACAATATCGTCAAGTAAAAACTAATCGCTGTCGATCCCAGCTGGAATCACAACAAAAAGTACAAGCGGCGAAATTTTCTTGAAGACATAGATTTGAGTTTAGTAAAGCTAAAGATTTTACGTAGAACAACGTTACCGAAAGGAAAATCTTCATGCTGACTTCTTATCTCAATACAGCCAATTTCCCAAACCTTGTCAGAAAATCAGAGTGTAAAAAAGTGAAAAACTATTGAAACACGGTGCCAATTTGGTATCAAAAACGATCGAAAGGCATATTCTGCTTGCAATTCTTGAAAAAAGTATACATGTGGTGAACACAAAGTTTTAGTTAACTACTGCCCTTTCTTCCCCCCTTTCCCCATCCGCTTGAAATGTGTGCCGTAACATATGTTGGAAAAAACAGTGTTACATACACATTTAAAAAACAGGTGAAATATGTGGTAGCACAACGGGTCTCATAATAGGCCTCCGAGTGTGTCTCTTACAGAGGCAGCCACAATAACCTAACTTAACAAAACTGCCCTAATTGCAGAAAAATATAGAAAAATTTGTTAATTTATTTATCTGTAAGATAACAAAGATAATAAAGATTAAAGATAACAAAAGTTTTTTTTATTAAAATTGGTCAAAAAATTCATTAAAACATACAAAGTACCATATGGGTGAAATTTCACCCGAACATCTTATGTGTGAGTTTCTTTGGACGTCGGATGAGGGTTAACCTTGATGCGACGCCATTGCTAGGGTTACCACAAAATTTTTTGGCTCATTTACTTTTTCATCAAACCGCATAAAATGAGAGATTCTTCATCACCGAAATCGAATAATCGTGCACTAAATCATGTCTACTGGGTATATAGTACAAATATTTACCTTTAGCAGCTTCTATTGCAACTCTTTTGCGCGTTGCCATCAAAGACTACAATTAAAAAATTAATGCTTTAATTCGTCGAATTAAGTTGCAGTTATAAATCACATTATTGTACTTTAAACGTTGCAACAATAACCATAACTAATAACCATAACAATAAAAGAGTATTAAAAAATTCCCAAGATAAACCTAAATCTTTTTCCTTGAAATGATAAGAAATGCTAAAATGCTCAATTCGCTTCGATGTGCAGAGAAAATACTCACAAAATACGCAAACATAGTGGAAATGGCCGTAAAATGGCATCGCAAATTACTTGAAGCAAATAAGTGACATATAAAAATATTCATACACACATTTCTATGTAGTCTTAATATTTCTATAATTCCAAATAAATATAATTTCCATTTAACAGATTTCAAGTGGTCGCAACAAATATTGACGTCCTATCCAAAACTATTAGAACCCTATTTCCCACAAGTACATAGTCTACTATTTGACATTTTGGCCACAACACATGTGGCGGCCATATTGCCAGCTCTTCCTCTACGGAATTTCATTGGCGCCCACCCGACTGTCACAAATGTCAGAGAAAACGTTAAAAGTGTCATTAAATTAGTTTGTAAATTTATATCAATCAAGTGCAGATAAAGACATAATCTCAGTTCGTTGGGAACGTGATTCAAAAAGACGAGTACGAAGAATGGCATATAAGATCACGTTTATTATTAGCTGCTGCGTGTATATAGTTTTTGTTTTTGGATTTCAGATAAATAACAAAAAATGAAAATGCAGCTAAAAAACGAAATAGAAAAGATAAAACAAGAAATTAAAATATAGAACAAATGTTGTTGAGAACAAGAACAACAAAATTAGATTATTTGAATGTATGCAGAAAATGTGTGGCGTATGAGTAACTCACCTTCAGCACGACCTAAAACGAAAATATGTGAATAAATAAAAAGAAAATTATTGGGGAAAGAAGCTGCTGGGTGAGTGTGGGTTGAGATCGTAAATATTGCACTGATCAACGAGTGATAATTAAAAATCTACAAATCACAGTTCTATGTTCACATTGTGATGTCAAAAAGTGTGGGCATGTCAAACTTGTATGCGAAATTATTGAAACCGATTAGTAACTCCATCTGAGAGTTGATAGTTTTATCACCACTAAAATATCTTTGAAGTCTGATTTGAAATGAAAAGCATTCATATAGCAGGTGTTGAAAAGTTGTGTTTCTCATTCATACTCGCAGCTTCTGCACTATTTAATCTTCCTATATATTGTCTGGCCAGTGCCCGAGCTCTCAACTACTTGAATTAGATCTGGCCAGCCAACCATTGCGTGATTCTGGGGCCTTCAATAGGAAGCCCTGACATCAAGATTCCCAGAAACTATGAATCTCTTTTAAGCGATTTGTCGCTCTTGTGCGACAATGGATGCCCGACAGCTCGTCTTCTTGCCAAAGTCTATGTGCTGAATGTATGAAACTGAACATTCACTAATAAAGTAAGTGTCATCGTCCTCTAGACACATGTCGCAAATGGCCAAGGCACGTCTCCCGATCACAGTTGCCACATTGGGTGCATTTGGGCCTTTTATTTCACCGGTTCAGACTATCTTTTTGACCGCATCGGTAAAAATGTCGATAGAAAACTTATGTTGTGCTTTTGTGTTGAAAAACAATTTATTGAAAACATAAAACGGTCCTTGCGTTCCCATTTTGGTCCTTTTTTATGAACATTTTGATGCAAAAAATTTTAGTTGAGTTGAGTACATAAATCCCGTGACGGGTTCCAATATGGATTTCAAATCACGTTAGTTCATTTCAGTTCCTGCAGCAATCCCAATGAGATGAGCCAAGTCTTTCGGTTACCAATGCGTTAGGACACATATACGTAAGCATTAGTTTCCGACCGAATATTCGGTTTCGGCCCAAATAAGTGTTTCGATTTCAGTTTCAGTTTGGCCAAAAAATGCCCGAATGGCCAAAACCGAAACTTGATTGAATATTTTTTACATTTTATTGTGTAGCGAGTGAACAGCCGAGCAGATAAATAGTGAAAGGATGAGAAGAAGAATTTAGATGCCACCGATGTAAATAAACTTATTTTTTTAGAATATAATATTAAATTATTTAATTTTGAACATAAGCGAGTAATGTACGAAAGGGTGATTTTTTATGTTTATGTTTTAAAAAATTAATGAATTGTTTTTATTAATAAGTATTTATTTATTTATTTTATGTTTGTTTGTTTGTTCTTTATTTACTTAAAGTAAAATTCGTTTGTTGAAAAATTGTGAATTTGATGCTTGATGTGGTGATTTTTATTTCAACTAGAACGTTTTGGTTTCGGCCGAATATTAAAAAAAAAAAACCGAAATTCGGTTTCGGTTTCGGCCCAAAAAAGAGGTTTCGGTCGGACACTATTAAGCATCGATGTTTTAAATCCAATATTACAATTTATAATAACGGTATTTTCAAAATGTCTGGTAACCCTATACAACTGAGACCCGATTGCTATGAGCCTACCAACTCCCCACTCTCTTTCTACCCTCTTCCAGCTCATTGTTACTTCAAAAGTGCCGCAAACTCATAAAATATAATAATTAACCATAGCAACAAAGCTATTAATTTTGCTATCAATTGAAATCCATTTCGCATTCACTCTTCACTTACGCATCATTTCGTTCAAGTCTACTACAAAAAAAGCAAAGAATTCACCCAATTAAATTCGATTCCGGCGATCTTAGAGCCAGTGTCAGTTCGGGTGTTTATGGGTGTTGACTTGTTTACGAGCAACAGTCCGTCATGACCGTCAGTATGTGTGTCCCGATGTACTCGTTTGTGACATTCACAGTAAAATGCTTCACGTCCACGGTACAGCACGTCAAAACTATTCATAAACGTATTTCTCAAAGTGTGCATAAATATTAGAAAAAAGTGCCACTGCAAGTGAAACTGGGTCAGGCGAGCGCGTACACAGAATTTATTGATTCATCTACTGGCTATTTTTGTGGCGCTTTTGTTGTCGAGCATTTCTTTTTGCTTGTTTTTACTAGCATTTGGAGAGCAGAAATAATAACAGCAGGCAACTTGCAAAAATACTAAATTGAAAATGTGTAAAAAGCAAAAGAGCACAGCATGACAACGAGATGAAATAAACTTGAAACAAAACAAAAATACAATAAAAATAATACGAACAACGTCAAAAGAATTAGCAAAGTTGTAGCTCAAGTCTATGCAAACAAAGAAACACATAAACATTAGCAACGATCGCATGAAAGGCGACACTTTTGTAACAATGGATCCTAGAATAGGCGATTTTTTGTATTGAGTAGTGTGTTGGGAATTTTACAGAAGGTCACATATACAGAGACACATACAGGTGTATATGTGTATTTGTGTCTAATGACGAACATGAAAGTCCTGTAGGAGATTATGAATGTTGGTTTCAGCTAGTCATTCAATCCTTTATGAAAGCAGCAACGCTTTGATCTCAAAGTTTAAACTGCTAAGACCACTTGATGAAGAAACAACAAACATTACTGTTGATTTCAAAATTCTTTCGACATTTAACGTTGCCATATTGAAAGTTGTGTACACATAATGAAGCAATTTTATAAACATTAGAAAGTAGACACTCTCAAGATATCCCTTGTCAAAGTTGTTCCTCTTTCGATTATGCAACACATGACTGTGGACTTTTCTTAAAAATACATTCGCAATTAGCGGCGTCTCTGAAGACTGAGCTCTTCGATCTCTCAAATCAAAGCAACAAAATCATGCCCCGAATTTGATGAGCATATCAAAACAAAAAATTCCGGTTTTCTATGTTGTGAATAAAGCAAAAAAATAAAGATAACCAAATTGACCAATATTGACAGAAATTAGCATCTTGATGATCTGGTCGAGTGGGCAGTGGATGGCATCGGTGCGTCGACAACAAAATACATAGCGCCGCTGTAAAGGTGTAATGTGAGGGCATTCAGACCATAGGTTGATATTCCCTAACGAACGGTGGCAAAAGTTCAAAGTGGGCGCCCACTTTGCATAATTCAACAAAACGTTGACCATCTACAAAGAGTTGCGGCACTACTGTTTGTGGCGCTCTCGGATGCATATTCAATACAAATAAAAAAAATATGTAAATAAAACAAAAACAACCAGTCAACAACAAACAACCTGTGGCAGCAATACAAGGACGTGTTTTGTTGCACGATTGTGGCCAGCAGAGCCAGCGTCAGTTCTGCACAAGTTGCAAAGAAATTCTGCACACGTGACGAACATTTACAATTGACAAAGCACAATAACAACAACAATAAAGACAACAGAAAAGCATGACAGCTACAGCGACGAATATGTTTTCAGCAATTCTGCGCGACAGGAAAGGCAAATTCGCCTTACTCGCCGACGCGTCGGGCGTAGAGCAGCGCTGCCGGCATAAACGGCGCGACAATTTGCATAATTTTCAAGTCTTAAAATTATTCAATTGCGAATTAATTCGATCGTTTAACTGCCAGCGGAATTGAAATTGAAATTAATTTTACACCCTTCGCCGGACTGATTTGAGCAGCCAGAAGCATTCATATTTACTCGAAGTTGTATGTAAGAAGAGTGTTGCGGTGTAAGAGGAGCTGAAGACGTTGACATCATGTTTGGCACAAAGTGAAATGACCACCGTTGCGTGCGTTGCTCTGTCCACGCGCCGTTGCAAAAATTGTCGGGGCGAGAGGATGGGGAACGCAACGCCTGCACGCTCGCATAAAATTGTGCAATAAAAACTAAGTTTAATTAAATTTATTTAGTTAGCTCGGTTTTATGTTTGTTTTCCTTTTCGCTGCTGATAATTTATTATGCAATATTGCGTCGACGGTGTGTTCGTGTCGTCTGTAATCTGAAAATAGACTGCAGTATCGCTTATAGTCGTCGCAGTCGCTGTGCAGTATTGATTGTAGGGTGTATCAAGGTCAACGAGGTGACGAGTCAATTAGGCGGATGGTGGCGCCTCTGAGGAATCGAAAGGAAGAAAGTGACGAACAAAAAAAATAGGAATTTATTGGACAATGAATGGCGTTGGTATGAGTTCGAATGGCATTCTTAGAAAAGTTGACTTAGTTTCATTGCGATCATAACTTGTAAACCGCTTTACTATAACATTGTTGGTATTTCTTAAAAAATAATTGAAGGTATTGCTTCTACAATAGTCGAGAAAATATTTCAAATCAGAAGGATTCTGTTTAAAAATAGATACCCAGAAGTTTTGTATAGAAGCTAAAAGATGTAAATTTTTAAAAAAACATTTAAAAATATCTTTGTATTATATTCTATATTTTTATAGTTTTAATATTTTAAATTTTGTCGAAATATTATTTCTTTTTTCTCAAGAAGTAAATCTTGAACGTCTGGCTTTGAAGTACAAGTACAAAACACAAAGTCGACCTTTAGTCTTAATTAAATTCTTCGCGCCATTTCTCCATAAACATTTTTACGACTCTAATTATTAAAACTAACCAATGTATTTGTTGTTGTAGGCGCTAACAGCGCCAAGTCTCATGGCAATCGCTAATCGTACTTGTGCTCCTTTTTTTCATTCATTAATTTAGTTTGCAAAATTCTTATAGGAATCAAAAATTAGGCCTCCACACTGAGCAGTGTGACCACTAGGTCACACCACCCGTTGTATTCGCCTATGGCTACTTGAAATGTGAAGCGTAGATTGATGTCTTTTTGAAGCGCAAATTATGTCCGGAATTATCATCGTTCAAGTTCGCCTGCCGCATTAATTTGCGCAACATTGCGAATATTTAATATTTCATTTGATTATTTTTGCAATGTTCGTGCACGTTTATACTTACAAATTTTGTGTATTTGAAATTCCAGTCAGGTGTTTCATAAATTTCGGCAGTTTTTATGGGCCGACAGTGAATTTCACTTTCGATGGGCGCCTTTTTCACTTTCGCTTTCAATGCATCGCACGCACAGCAGCCAAAGAACGAGTATGGAGTTGCGTTCGCGAATCGCCCTGACCTCTGACATTTGCCGGCAACAGCCGACTTTCCAAATGGAATCCGAGCACGCAGCTCTCGTAAAAGGACCCAATTTATTCGTTTCGTTTTTTCTGTTTACTTTATGACGGTCTCGTTATCGCGCCGTTATTTTTGCATGACTCACTGTCGTTGCGCTGAAATGTCAAAATTGCGATAAGATTAGAGTCGCGTTGTGATTACGCCGGCACGCACAATGCACGCACTGTCGCCGAACGCGGACCGCTCAAACTCCCACCGGCCGAAAGTGTGCCGCCGCACTTCCGACCCACTGTGCGCAATCGCCGCTTTTTAATTTGTTAACTGACGTTTGCTTTAATTAAAAATTCCTTTAGCAGTTGTTGTCGGCCGTGTTTCGTTCGTGTTGCGCTGTGTTTGTTTAGCTTCGTTCCAGCCGACAGTAATGTGCAGTTCGGTTTCTTTTTTACTGTTCTTCGTTTTTTCATTCTGTTAGCGAAAATTTCAAACGCTCAATTTTCAAGGTTATTGCAATCGTTAAGAATTTGCTTTTCGTTGATCATTAGGAAAATATGTGCAAATATGTGTTTACTAATTTAGAAAACATTCAACATATACCCAGAAGAATGTTCAGTGTGATCATCGTCATATTCAAATTTGATGCTCTGACGTGGTTAATGAAATGCAAAATTGGCGAATCGATTGGCGTTGAAATTGTATTGAGCTCCAGTGTGTGCAATGGCAGACGTTAAAAAAGTGTATGCGTAATTTTTCCAAGAATTTCTGAGCATTTTATTCACGATTCTGTCAGTTTTATTCAATTCGTGTAGGTGCACATATAATTTTTAATATGACTTTTGCATGCAAATAAAACAGCCTTTAAAATCTGTTGTGCACTCACCATCAGATAAAAACTTTAACAAAATTGTATAATATGTTGAAAAGTTTTTATTTTATTAACTTTTGTCTTAATTTGCAGACATCGAATGCAGTTTTCACAAATAAATATTGAAAGTTGATTATACAAATCGTTGTAAGCGAAATTTTATAAAACTAAATTAAACTAATTAATTTTTTTTAATAATTGACTGGCACGACAGCCCGCTTACGCGAGACTAAGGCCTAGCTTCCCGCAACTACCCGTGTTGTGCGTGTGAATTTGTACGCGGGTTGAAGGGACCTACAGTTTTATGCCGGTTCCGAACGGCGGGTTGGGAGCTTTTTCATAAGCAATTTTTACTCTCAGAGGTTTGCCATTTCCAGCTGAGAGGACAGCCACCGAAAGAGAAAACGAGTTTTCCCGTTATTTTTTTTTAGGTGTTATTACAGGCAGTATTTGAACCTGAGGTTGCTGCCTGCGACTCGCGGTCCAACGCACTAACCAACTGAGCCACGGCGGCTGCACTAAATTAAACTACATTTTATAATTACAACTTATTCAATTAATAGTTACATACTTAGTATAGTAGTATTTTATTTATAAGTTAAAATCGCAAATTGTGAGTGTTCGATTTGCACAATAAGTAAAATTTTTAATTTTTGCATCTCTAATAGTTTCATCACGATTCATGCAACTATTGTCAGAAACTAGTTAGCACTTTTGAAGATCAAACAAATTACTGACAATTCAATGTTGAACGCAGGTGAATCGGTATAAAGGAGAGATAGAGGTCATTCTTGATTTCATATTATTTTTTCTGTCCTGTGAGTGATTTTAACTTTAAGTTTATTGCAATGAATTTGTTGTTTTTGGTAGATTTGATTAGCAAACGATTTAGAGATCACTACAAAACCTTGTTAAACTTATCAATTTGGTATGATTTAGGTTATGCATCCTTATCTGATCCTTATCTATGATATCCCCGTCAATAGTATCAAATCTATTTAACGAAAATTTATCCATTTCGCTCCCAGCCTTCACACTTTGATAATTCTAATTAAAATTAATACATATTTATGGTAATAAATATACTTAAAGCCGATGGAAAGTCAAAGAAACGTTCAACCATTAATTCTTCTTTATGATCATCTCTGTGTCTTCATTTACTGTCCGGATTCAAACCCTAAGCTCCCACTCGGCTTTCTAAGCTAATTTCCACAACTTTTGCAGTTTGAAGAGATCCAAAGCTCTTAAAGATAAAACGTCGAAAAATATTGACTTGAGTACCAGCTTGCTCAAATTTTTTTTCAAAATTAATACCGAATAGTTCCGTGATAAAAACGATAACCGCTTAACTTATCTCATCACTCAGTAAAAGGTGCTACATGTTTCTTTAAAACCTGCTGCTCTAAATAATACTTATGGACTAAGGCGATTGCTTTTGAGCACAGAATTGTGTGCCTTGTTTTTAACCCTTTCCGGAAATTTGTACGATATATCGTACAATTTTTTCCAAGATTTTTTATTTGACAACGAACGCATTTTTTATGGAAATGGCTTTTTAATTCTTATTAAGTAGGCTATGTTGTATCATTCTGTTTAAAAATATAAATCATTATAGGCGTGACTACACAGTTTGAGTGCGTTTTGCAAGCAGCTTTTTGCAAGAATTTGAAAAACCAGCAAATGACGGTGCTTCTGCGGAGACATTTTTAAATATTTAATACTTTTTGTTAGCAAAAAGCGAAATAATTTCAAAGTTTGAATCTCAGTTGATTTATAAAACTTACTAAATTAAACAGATTTTGCGTCTAAATATTTTTCCCGAATCTTTAAAAAAATTGTACGATATATCGTACAAAGCTTTGCAACCCTTGTGGTACAAATGGAAGGCAAAGGTTGCGAGTGATGTTTGCATTTTTTTAAGTTTTGGGTTTGGTAATAGAATTTTTGCGTTTGCATGCCTGCCACGCCCATCTGTAAACCACATGCCTAATAAAATTCGACTATTCGGCAATTTTCGATTAAAAATAAGAATTACTAGACGAGTTTGTGTTTTACTGGGCAGACACAGGTTACGTAAGGTTAGACATGCGTACTTGCCACTCCCACTACGATAATAAGAATCGGCTATATTCAGTATCTTTCTGTAAAACTATATGAATTTTAGTTAAATCTATGTTTTAATGAGTGGAAAAGGGCTTTGCAACAACAACAATGGTTATATAAGGCCGAATAAATGTGACTCAATTATTTATATATATAATTTATATAAGTTTCGATCAAAATGAAATCATGTTTTAATTTTTCGTTGCTATAATTTATGTTTTCCATAAAAAAAATCAATGAATGGTTCATAAAACTTAAAAAAACAAAACAAAAATGTCATGCATTTTTACTCCTTTGCGGACCATTGTACGATATATCGTACAAAATTGATTGAGCTGTAATTTTCAACCTAAATGATTTTTTTGATATTTTGTAGTATTTTATAGCTAAAATGTTCAATGAGAGTCAATATTCTGAAAAAAAAATATTTTATCTCAAGAATGCGGAAATTGACCGGAAAGGGTCCTGGTCTAATCAGTAAGAATATTTTTTCATGAAATTAAATAAATTGGTCACGTTACTATCGCAAGTTTCTCGCCCTACTCCCTCACATTACTACACTCATTCCTGATCATTCTCGCCTACATTGTGCAAAGTCGATGTTATATTCTTTTACTCATTACTGACCCTTTTTCCCTGCCTTGTTCAAATTTGATGGTTTTATAGTTTAAGCAATTTTAGACTCTTCTCCCCTGGATTGATGAAAGTATGCGTACATAACCCGTACTCATTGAATCCAGTCCACTGTTTCTAGCTTTTGATTGCACAATACTTTTATTTTCTAAGAATTACTCTCTCTTTCTTCTAACCCGCCAATAAAGCGATTAATTGTTATTTTTTATTGCACAATAGTTCAATGTGTCCCAATATTCTCGATTACAAAAGAACAAAAAGACCCCAAAAAAATTAAATAACTATACATAAAGAAACGCACGCACATTCAAATTCCAAGACGGTTGGTTGCTGTATAGAATGAAAAACGGCTGGCATTAGTGACAGTCGATTGAATTAATGGACATTGATTGATGACGCTGCAATTAAACAATTTTATTAATAAACCCTAAATGCGGCAGCTGCACTGTCCACGCGCTATTCCCTTCCACAATGTGAACATTATTTACACTAATAAATAACAGCATGAATTGAAGAAATGCGCTTTTTATTGTTTGTCACGGTGAGGCGAAATCGAGCCGAGGCCTCCGCTCCGTGTTGCAAGTGTGCTGTAAATCAGTTGCCGGCCACTGGCAACAACACCCTCTCGAGGGCGCGTCAATCGTGGCAACCGCAACGGGATGCGAAGGCCAACCACAGACGTTCGCTCGGAATGTCGGCATTATCTAAATTCAGTGGAGAGAACATCTCATTTGTGCGCCGCTGCCTGTCTATCGACTCGACGGGGCGCTAACGCCCAACGGTGCCGGTTATCAGCGCAATTGGCCGGTTCAAGCGGCGCTCCGAGTTCAAAATTATTAAAAACAAATTTCATTATTATTATTGTTGTAATGCTAATTTGGCTCTGTGCTGCTCATGATTTTCGTACTCGTCCTCTGCCGCGTTTGTGCTGCCGTTCCTTTCATGCATTTCACATACAAATTGGTGATGATAGCAATAAAAAGTGGCGCATATGGAAATAATGAAAACAACAACAATGCAAGCATGACACGACAGAAGAACTCTTTGTGGCATTAGTCGAAATTTTGTTGGTGCTCGAAGTGTGGCTGGCGAGCTCGCTGAGTCGCTGGCGAGCGTGTCGTCCAATTCGGTCTGTCACTTTAATTAAAACTAAAGTAGTTCCGCCTGTGGCGGTGGTGGCGGCAGCGGAACTGCTCGTTCGTCTGCCTTTGTCGCTGTCGATCGATCTCCATTTTTGGCGCTGCGTCCATGTGTCGTCCAATTCGTACGTTAATTCGGCGGTTTTACGAGCGCGCACTTTGTCATATTTCGTTTAATAAAAATTCAAGAGTCAATTCATTCATGAATGCCATCGCGATTCGCCGTCAGCGGTGCTCGAGCGGTGCGAACGCTCGCTGGCAGCGATTGTCGCGACCGCGCTTCGTGCGCGCCGTGTCAGGCGTCTGATACGCTTTATGACAGTCTTCCGACAAAATGTTGACAACTGTTGACATTTTGTTATGCTTTCCTCTTATTGAAAATATTGCGCGCACATGTGTGTGTGTGTGTGTGTGTGGTTTGCATATTCATTTGGTTTGTTTTAATGCGCTGCTGCTATTTTGGGCGTAGGGGCCTAACAACACAATCCGTTTCGCACGATTCAACGTCGCCGGGGGGACTGCTGCGTTCGATTAGTCGCCGCCATCCACTATCAGTTCAATCGCGAATTTGTCATTGTTCGGTTCGCGGCGGACAATTCGCAGTGGCCGGGAAGCTCATCGTAGGAGTTGTTGGTGAATTAATTTGGTACGTTGCTGTGTGTGTGTGTGTGTGTTCTAAATGTTAAATGTATCAAAAATGAAAACAGCGAAAAAAACGCCTTCGGTTTCTTTTCAACATCAAACCAATTGTGCTTTGTGCCAATCTTTTGCGACCATAAAATTAATCAATAATTGTTGGTTTTTTTACTTGCTTATTAATGGCTTTTATGCAAAATTGTGTATTTGTTCCGTTGTCGTTGTCGTGTTTTATTGTTTTAATCGGTTTAAATATTATGACTCGGCATTGGGAAGTAGCTGAAATGCAGAAAACGTTGCCTACAGTCCTTTTTTGCTTAATGCTTATTAAGCTAATGAAACGAGTATTTTTTTTTCCATTTCCGGGGTGTGTTGCTCACCGTTACACATTAGGAAGAAAATCGAAATCAATAAAATTTATCTTATGACTAACACAGCAAGAAAACAAGATCGAATTTTTGGCTCAGAAATGGTAGCCACTGTACCGGCTGCTAAAAACTTAATGTCACCTCTGCTACAACGACCCAAGCCTACTTGAGAGGGCAGAAATAGATAGATACACCGGCCGCTGATTTCGACTTTCATGTCGTTAAAAACTTTATGAAATTAAACAATTAAAAAAATTAAAATTAATTAAAACTTAAAATAATTGAATTAATTAAATAATAATAAATAAATAAATTAAAATTATTATGGATTTGTAATACGCACAGGAACGACAAAACTTTGCAAAGCTCTTTCTTTAAAACACCTCAGGGTAGCCACTTTATTTTGTGATCAAGTCCACTTCCCTGTGCCACATAGAAGTGCGGGTAGAATGAAAGTCGTATAGACTGTCCCCGAAACAGTTGATTACCCACTGAATTCTAAATAGCACTTGTGAAGAATATACATCGTCTAATCTCCCTTCTGAAATCATGATTGGTAGTAACGTTAAAGAAAAAGTGGATTACTTCAACGGTTGTATTGGTGGATTACTACCAATGTTGACTTGATTGCCTCGAAAAGAGAGTTGCTGACTGACATCTTAGAAGGTGAAAACTGCGTATTCTTACAAACAAGAGTTTTTTTTTAAGAAGAAGAGAGGTTTTTAGAAAATGGCTGTCCCCAACAAGTGCATCAAATGCCCATCAGTCTACCTCGAAACACTACAATTTAGAAGAGAAAAGACTTTAGTATTACATGAAAACCTATATACATACATACATGTATGTATGTAGATAATTACAGGACTAATTGATCAAAGACCATCCTATCCAGATCATTGTCCTGTACCTAGATGGAGACATATAGAACTTAGGTAATTTTTGAAGAAGAAAAGAAAATAGTAATCTTTTATAATTTATTTTTTGTAATTACTTTAGAAATTCAGGTAGGTTATAGAGTTTTAAAAACTTCCAGTACATAACAGGATTTTTCAAAACGAATAAAATTCATTTAAGCGCCTCCATAAAGCTACCAGTTCAATAAAAACTCAATTCTCTTATATCGACATAAGCTAGTCTTCCATATGGCCACAGATATAATGTATCAAAATGTTGATAGGTCCTGCCTCGGGACGTTTCTCAGAAATGGTTCTCTTCTGGCTGGACGATGGTAGTCACTTGTGAAAGCGGGCCCGTTACTTGCTTTGCAAGAAGCACAAAGGGCAAACTTTCGCCAACGTGCCTGCGTTTCTGGACACTACACTTTAATAATAACAATAATAATAAAAAAGTTTTTTCTACATCTTCAGAGCAATAACAGAAATGGTCAATTTCAGCGAACCTCAGAAACATTTAAGTTAGAGTCCGACCGATTAATCGGCATTGGCTAGTATCGGCCAATAAAATTGGTATCGGCATCGGCCGTTTTTGGTCGATGATGCCATCGGCCTATTTTTCTGCTTTCATTTTTTTGTTTTCATTTTTTGTACCAACGAGTTCTTATACCCCTTTTCAGTAATCTATTTTTAGATACTGTTTAATATAAATGTTTCCTAGAAATGTTTTTTTTAAAACTAGGTATTCTTAAAAACACAGATTTTCTCGAAATTTCTATGCATTTCGTCTCTTAATGAGAATATCAGATGAAGGGGCATTTAATTTCTCATTTTAATTTCAATCAATTAAATTTTTTTCCTTCTTTTTTAATTGGAAGCATTTTTTTAACGGGCCTTTTATTTTTTCCAAATTTGTTTTCTGACTTCTTTCCACTGCATCTGTACAACGGGTCGCAATTTGAGAGTACAAATTTTAATATAAAAATCGTAATTTTAAGTTGAATAAAAAACTCACTATTTTTGTTTCTCTCTCAGTGGATAAATGTGATATATTATTTTTTTTAATACATGTTAATGTATTAGAATTCTGAATTCTCTTGTTATTTTATGTAGTTTTTAATTATGTATTTCTTTTCTCGTTGTTTTGTTATTTTGTGATGAATATTACAAACAATATGTAATAGCTCCTTTTGTTATTTTATAAAATAGATTGTGTTTTAGATTGAATTCATTCGTGTTATTTTTTTCCATGGAAGCGGCATCGGCCGATTTTCGTCCGTTCGGCCGATTAATCGGCATCGGCCAAACTCGCCTTTCCGGCCGATTAATCGGCATCGGCCAAACTCGCCCTTCCGGCCGATTAATCGGCATCGGCCAAAAAATTTGGTATCGGTCGGACTCTAATTTTTAGTTCATAGTTGTTTGTTGTTTCTTTTATAGTTTTTCAAGCGTGAATCTGTGTCGTCTTGCTTTAATCGCCCTCAAGCACCGCGAAATTTTTATTTTCCGATGACGCCATCCCTATGGAAATGACCAAAACACATAACAGTTGGCAGCAACAAATTCATCGTTGCCACGCACATATAACTTAATTTACAATTTATTTGCTGAATACTTTAGCACAAGCCAGCCACAGTCGTTGTTGTTATTGTTTGGGTCGTAAATGTGCAGAGTAAATATCCAAAGTGCTGCGAATGGGCGTTTTCTGTAGTCTTTCGCTTCCAGCTGCCACATTAACTTGGACCGGCAATGATACGAGTACACAATAAATTGTGTCAACCGAGTAGCAACATTTATGGGCATAACAGCAGCAATTGCACTCATCAGCAAAACAACAGAAAGCCAAACAAAATGTCTACGCTTTTGTTACTTTTATTATTTTTGTGGGTTGTGAGCATTGCGATTGAGATTATTTCGTGTGCTGCCATTCGTTGGTTAGATAATGAGTGAGATAAACGGTGGCCAGTCACGTGTTGTTTGTATTGTAAAGTTTAAATACATTTTTGCTAAAAACGCTTTCAAATAAATCTCGTGTAGGCAAACAGCAATCCGGGTGCGATGTTTGCGCACGAGCCCAAAAATATGATCCGCTTGCTGAGCTCGAGATCAGTGAATTTCACACATCATCGTCAGCTCCCTGTTTGTTTGCCTGCCATCTGTCCGTCCCACCGTGCGTCCGTCCGTTTGGCTGGCTGCCGGTGCTGAACTTGTCTCATTTTGTGCCTCATTAAAATTGCACTAGAACTGCGGGCCGCAAATGTCAAGGCACCGCTCCGCGAGCTCGATCGCAATGCATCGTTTGCATTTATGCAAATCTGTTCGCCTCTTTGCGGCTCTAACATTGCTGGCGGCTAATTTTAGCTGCAATTCTTTCTTAATATTGCAGAGATATATGTGTGTGTGTCCTACGTACAATAAATCTCAGCAGACGCACACGAATACTTGAGATTGTAAACAATGCCGTGTTGCATGCGAGACGGTTGCAGACCAGCGCCGTCTCGCAGCGCGGGGACAGACAGCCGCGATCAGACAGCCAGATTCGTTTATGTTTACTTTGGGTTCTATAAAAAATGCAAGCAATTTCGTATCATTCGGCGAACGAGAAAATTGCGAACGATGCGAAAAATTATCTTTTGCCAGTTCTCGTAGGGCGAAACGGTGAGTACTGAAAAAATGCCAGATTTCAAATGAGAAGGGGATGTATTGCATGCAATTGTTTTCAAGCGAAATGGGTTATATTTATTTATTGATAACAAAAATTGTTTACAAACGTTTAAACTAACTGCCTGAAGGGCTTCTAAAAAAACGTGTTTAAATATGGCTAATATTTATTTATTGATAAAAAAAATTTTGTACAAACGTTTAAACTTACTGGGGCTTACGTAAAGGACTTCTAATAAAAAGTGTTTAAACTAAAAAAATATTTCAGTTCTGTGGGACATTTAGCAAATATTGTAACTGCCACTTAAAGCACGTTCCATTCTATTATTTTTTAAATATAAAATCATTCAAGTCACCTTCAAGATTTTGTTCGTTGTGAGAGATCTTAATTGTGGATCTCACCAATAGTTAACATCCAATTTTGTATAACTCTTTGGTACATGATAGAGCTGTATCTTAGTAATGGTTTGCATGAGAAAGTTGCCCCAAGTCCTATAAATGTAGCCAGTGGCGTCCCCAGGATTTCGGGAAGGGGGGGATATTCAAAAAAATTCAGTTTAACGCCATTTTTATACTTTAATTTGTGCGTATTATTTTTAATACATGTTGCATAAAATTGTACATATGCACATACATACATATATGCATACATATGTACATATACTAAAATAAAATTCTTAAAACGAATAATTCAAGTGACACGTATTTTTAGGTCATAAAATCCCAACTAAAAAATTCAAGTTTGTTTTAAGTTATGAAATTTTGAAAACTTCTTCTAGTAGAATTACGAAAAACTCAAAAGACCTATTTTAAAAAGCATAACACACCAGCTATGTAAAATAAATCCAAAAAATAAAATATTAAAATGTATGACGTTCCGAAATTTAATTATGATATAGGTGAACATGTTTTCCATGTTTACACACAATTCACCAAAAAAATGTACCTGCATTTTTGTCAAATTTCAACAGCTAATGCAGGGTTGGCATGAAGCCTGTGTTTGACTACTACTTTGGTAAATAGTCGATACTTTTGGGAACACTGAAAATACAACTATTCTGCGAGAACAAGTGCAATACTGATTTTTGTATTCCTTTATTCTTAACCTTTCTGCAGGCATCCGGTTCTGGCCAGACCACATCGAACTTCGGATCCACTTTAGTAATGTTGTAGTTAAGCTATCGAGCTCACATTTCATGATATCCTCAACTGATACTTTCTAAGTACAAAAACCATGGCCTCGCCAGACCATGGTGTATTTTCATAAAAATTTGCCAGTTACAATTTTTTTTGCTATTTCCCACGTAATTATTGTCAGAATGCACAGTGATTCGACTCCATACAACCGTGGTCCGTTCATAAAATTTTGTATACTAGTTAATCATAGTCTGCTGAATTGACTGCTTAAACTGTTGTAGTTTGACAATGCCTGAGACTTAAATTTGCAAATTTTGTCATTTTTAGAAAGCTACAGCACCAAGTGTGTTGGCTAAATTTTTCAGATTTTACATTTAATCGGTAACGTCAACATTGATAACTCCAAAGAGTAACAGAAATTGTCTTAGGACCCTTTAGTTTTGCAAAAAACGAGAATAATAGACGTATGTTTCGCATTTGTGCAGATTTTTTCATTTTTCATGTTGATTGCATACTTTTAGGGACGACGAAATAAATTTTGTCAAAAAAGATGTGTTTAGACCACTTTTCAAATTGAATTATTTTCTGAAATCGGAAGATATCGAAGCATGTAATTACATTATCCGACAAAGAAAGAAGTCTTAAAATACAAAAATCCAGGAACATACTTTCACATACTTTTTAGATATTTTCCTCTAAGTTTAGCCAATTTTCAGATTTTTAATTTAGAAAAATATTTTTGATTGAAAGTGAAGTAAAAGCCTCAACATGGCAAATTTTGAGAAAATATTAAAAGCGAAAATAGCCACATTATTTCTTAATCTATATTGAAGGTTTTAGAAACTTCTTGGTAATCATGTATTTTTATAATTTTTTTTACTCAATAGACTAAAAAACAGAAAATATGTGTTTACATTTTTTTGTGAAAAAAGTTTCAACTTTGAGCCGCTTTTGCACAGAAACTAATTAATTTTTTGCACAGATTTTTTTGGGTTTTCTTAGTTGGAGTTTTACCTTTCAATTGACATCAAAATCGTTAAATTCTGAGACTATAAATTTTTTTAATTTTGTCTATGGAACGAATCACTGTGGAATGGCTTAAAACATTTTTTCGTTTGTTCCTTATTCAGTCCTTTACGGAGCATAGGACTTCAACTAGGCTTTTCCATCTGACTCGATTTGAAACCCTCATTTCGTGCCATCCCATGTAATCGTGACATACGTTAGTTGGCGCAAAATCTACCTGATCCAAGTGTTTTTCTCTCGCCTTGGCTTTTATTTTCTTTTGGGTTAGTAAATTATTGTTTTCGTTGGAAAATCTTGTCTGAACATATTCAAAATTAATATTTATCCATTGTACTCATGGCTATGTTCGTGTTTTGGTGTCAATTCAATTACATTCCAGATGTGAAGGAAGTATTTGTTGTCTTGTCGTTCCGGTTTTTATCAATTGGATTGTTTTCTGTGGCAGAGATGGAAGGAAGGGAAGGCCGTTTTGAGGATTAGACTTGGTTTTTGAACCTCGACACTGGAGTAAAAATCAGAGAGGACAATTTCTCTGAAAAAATTGCCTAAGCAATAGCGGAAACCAATGCTTAAGAGCAATAAAATTAAGATATTAATTAATTTGCTGCTAGAAGTAATATTTGGCCCTGAACAAAACGAAGCTTCTGATACTGATAGAAAAAATGGTCGTTTAAATAGTTCAATGTGAAGATAGCGACGACGAAGGCGACAAAGAAAACGGCCAGTTCAACCTGAACAATAACATGTTGAGCATGTTCTGCATGTTTTTCTTTGGCAAAGCAGTTCAGCATTGTCAACAGTTCAAGGAATCCAATGCCCAATGTAAAATCTCAATGTTTTTGACGCATGTAACTGAATTATATCGTTGCAATAATTGCATTGGTCAAGCAGTTGAAGCAGATTTACATTTATAAAATTTCTTTCTTTTCCTTTTTTTTTGGATTTCAAAATTAATTCATTGAAGTTGAAACTAGCTAGTTACTTAATTATTCTAGTATACAAGTATTTGTACCGTTTTACGTAAATAAAATGTAGGCAAGCAAAACAAATCAATGGTTCACACTTTCTGGTTTTTTTATATCCTTAACAACAATCCTCGACTATCCTCTTGTTTACATCATGGTCTGGCCAGATCATGGGAGCTACTACTAGGTTTTAAGTGGGTGACCACAGAAGAGGTAACGCAAATAATAAAAATGTTTGCAGAATTCCATATTGTTTCATCAAATTGGATAAATGAATTTATCCACCAAGGGGGGGGATCCATCCCCCTAATCCCCCCCCCCTGGGGACGCCACTGAATGTAGCCATTTAACCCTTTCCGACATGAAAATAAACCCGTTCTGTATGAATTGTATGGGCTGTAGTCCAATATATTGGACATTGTGACTGAAAGGGTTAATATATCTAAGACACAACCAACTGATGGGTTCCGGAACAAGTAGAAATTACGTATATTGGGACCATTAATTCTTTTGCTAGAATGAGCTTTGAAGACAGTTTTATTGCACCTGAGTTATTAGACCAGCAGGAACTCAGCGAGTTCATCGTACGAACTACGGTGTAGATTTCAAAGCTTGCACAGCCTCTCTAATAGAAGAAAATGTCATGGTATTCTTTTCACAAAAGACATTTTTGACAATAAGATCGACTCGCCAGACTTGTTATCGCTTTTGCCATTTTATAATCCCAGTAGACTTTTGCGAGAAAAATACATTTTCTATAACCACAGCACAGGACCTATTCATACGTTTAGATTGTCATTGAATTTATAATTATATTTATTTTATTTATTTATTATTTATTATATAATTATAATTAAATAAATAAATAAATAAACCCTAAGTAGGCAGTCGGCTTAAGGAAGAATATGGTCGGATTTTTAGACAATACACTGCACCAAAGATGCTATAACTTCTAGAGTATGATCATAACTTTATAACTCTGGCAGTTACAGAGTATGGAACTGTACGCTGCTTTTGGAACGGATGTTGATTTGACAACCATTTTTTTTTTTGCATCTATGCTCAAATCAGGTTTTAGATTCCTCACATTTATGTGCTAAGAAGCGATCAAGTTACCTCCTTGACACAGAATCCACGCAAATGTTACTTAAAATTTAGAGCTTAACCCTTTTAGTCACAATGTCCAATATATTGGACTACAGCCCATACAATTCATACAGAACGGGTTTATTTTCATGTCGGAAAGGGTTTAACCAGACAAAAGTAAAAAAAAAAAAAATTATTAATAAATAAACTATAGTAAATACGACAATAGATTTCAAATCTTGCATCATTTCGCATATATTTATTGAACTTTATTAGTTTATTTCAAATTTATTATAATTTCTGTCTGTTTTTATTCATAACTGAGGGGGGGAGGAGAAACATATGTCTACTTTCATTTTCATTTGTTTTGAAAACGGGCTCTAAGGGCCTAAGTGTATATCCACCTATTCATAATTTCGACAAAAATGAGCTGAAACTTTCAATTAAACGAAATTAATAAGACTAATATTCTAGAAATAGTTTTTTCTTATCATATTCAATATTTAAACTTGCAATATTCAATTTTATATTTTTGTGAATTTTATCAATTCAACTATAACCTTACATGAATGAATTTGGTTTCTGACTGAAATGATTTATATCTTTCTCTCTCTCTCTCTCTCTCTCTTGCAGATTACCTCCATATTAGTAGCCCATAGAACTCGGCCGAATAAGCCGAAAAACGACTTTTAGCCAAAACAATCGCCAAAACATACAATCAGCAACAATTTCTACCACACACACACACACACACACACACAGCATTAGGAAAGGCACAACAGCTCGCAAGCCGGAAGACATTTTACACGAAGGGAAAATACCATTGCAGCCGAACTGAACACAAAGCAAATGGTTTGAGGCAAAAAAAGCGCCAACATTGCAGCAGCTTTAATTCGTCCGACCGGCTGATGCGCAAGTAAACAATAAAGCGGCCAGGGAAGACGCGAGATTTATTGAACGCGCCCCACGACAGGCAGACACACGCTGCCGCATACAAAGCAGAGACAGCAGCAGCGAACAACGACTGCTGCAACTCGCAATTGCAGTGATTGCGCGCCGCTTGTGCCGCCCCTACACACTTTTCCCACAACGCGTCGCTTCTTTCTCGACTATTTTTGGCACTATTTTTAGAGTTGTTCCCTTTCGACGCAACGAAAGCGCGTCTGTGGAAAGCGGCAACGACCCAAAGTGAAAATCACTGCACAACTCAAATCGGTTGCCACGCAATGAGCTGACTTTCCTCGGGCGGTGAAGCGTTCAACAAGCGATCTCAAGTGTGCTACTTTGTTCCTAAATATTTTTCACGCACTGCACTTACAGCGCTGGGTCGAGCTCATTGCTGAAAGCCAAAAGCGGTTTTGGAGATACGCACAACAAACAGCAGTTTGCAATAGCAAAAGAATTGTAGAAAAAAAATAATAATAATATTTCGAGCGAGTGCAGAAAAGGCGCAACCAAAATTCGAGGCAACAAATTGTACACGTTCGGCACGATGGAGAGCGGCTACGTGAACGAAGGTGAGTGATTGCGATTTGGCAAATTTGCATTTTGTGTGCTTTTCATTTTGTCTTTGGCCACTCGTCAATTTGCTTATTGTTTGGTTGTGTATGTGTGCAGGTTTTTGTTGCGCTGAACAAGCAATTTGCATAGTTTGTCATTGCCGCCCACATAGTTCCGGTCAATGGCAGCTGCCAGCGCGCACAAGAATGCAAAACTGCACCGAACACTTGTCTGCTGCTCACCTATTTTCTTCCTCTTCTTCTTCAAGTTGTTTCGGTCTTTTAACTTTGCATTTATTCTTTGAGGGAAAACAGATGCCACTGCACATGTCATACGCGTTATTAGCTGCGTCATCGTTTATTTGTTCGGCTGCTTATCTCTTTCCCAGCGCATCCGTTCCATCGTCTGTCTGACTATCTGTCTGACTATCTGTCTGTCTGTTCAGCCATATATCCGTTCTCCTCATCTCTCTGTCAGCCTATCTGGGCGTTCGTTTGTTTTGGATGCGTTGTGGCAAATGCCCCAAATGCAATTCTGACTTTGAAATTCTTAAAGATTTTTTTAATTTTTTGTTTCGAAAAATTTTCATCGAATGTTGCACTGTGGCCGTAGCTACATGTGTCGGCATTTGTGTCGCATTGCAACATCGTGGAGCACAGTCGGTACCTGTGTTCACATCTGGCGTCGATGTGTGTTCACCAACAGAGCCGATTTTCGGTATTTCGGCGCTCTACTTCGGGCATTAATGGCCCTGGCTGGGTGAACAAAGCATTGGGCTAAAAGTCAGATGGTCGAATCCGCGTGAATCAATGCCAAATAAGGAAAACTACTCTCTCGAAAGCTATTCTCACAAACTGTGAAAATTTTTTTTCCAAAACTTGATTTTAATAGCAGCATTACTGAGTCTTTTATTTATAGACGTAAACGAATTCTGCTCGCAAAGATTACCAATTATTTTACGAGCCCAATGTAAATTCGACTTTGAAGCGCCCAAAAACGTTCGTCCTCCTATCTTAAAACGGCACCGCGCACATTTGCATTTGGCGCCAAAGACAAATTAGCATTTATCCATCATTGCCCAAGAAATGGTGTGCACATTTCTTTGCTTAGTATAGAGTCCGATGCACAATGCACGATGTAATATTCTGAGCAATGCAACTATTTTTATTGCATTTTTGCATTTTATGTTAATATGTGTTATTTCACCGAAGAATTGTTGTTTCAATTTATTTTTTTTAAATAGCCGCTTACGTTATTTTGTTGAATTAAAACATTGGCGCATAATGCAAAAAATTCATTTTCTTGGTTGGCTCATAGTCAGTCTGACTACACAGCAATAATATCTGTCATTGTGGATTTAACTAATAAATTATATGTTACTTTTATTGTACTTAACGCTGCATTCGTCGATTTAAATTGCATCATGTCTTCAGAAGATTCAGATGCAATAATGGGAGTGGAAAGTCCAGGTAAGTTATTGACATTATTATGAAAATATGTCATACCTACTCATGATACACATTTGAGTAGGAAACTCATGTCGTGGGCATTGAAATGTATTTGGGAGTTGAATTTGTATGTGATAGATGAAGAGTGGTGCACTTTTTATTAATCTGTCTATTTATATAGTTCAGATTAGTGATGAAAAAGTTTGACACATTAGTACATTTTAGTACCAATTTTGAATAAGTACGAAATAAACACTTAAACACATTTTCAGTTTTGGCTTAATTCTGGCGTTCAAGTTAATTTCTGAGCTTTGATGTATTCAGAGACCTATAGTAGAATTTTATGGCGAATATTTTTGTGCTACATTTTTTCCTTAAAAAGTCCTGTTTTACAGGACATTTTTGGCATTTTAGAAAAAAGGGTCAAATTGACCCATACAAATAGGAGCTACAGGGTTAAAATGCTCCACAAAAATATTCTTCGCAGTATTTTACACCAAATTGCTAAACACATCATATATCTAAAATGTGAGGTTACATGGTTTTCGTATGCCGATTCACCATAAGAATGTGCAAAAAGGAGAAAACTTTGACCCCCCCTAAAAAGAAATGCAGACGAAAACTTTCAAAACGCCGATACTCGTATATTTTTTTGTTGCCCCCTCTACCAGAATCCGTTGCCAGAACCTTGTTGTTTTTTTTGTGTTGTACAGTGTAATTAGTTTGTGGTACAGACTGTGCAATATTTAACTAACTGTAGCTTACTTACTTAACTGGCCATAACAACCCGCTACTGGGTTACGACCTGCTATCAGGCTCTGTGTGCAAATTAGCCTCGAGCATGCGTACAGGAAGCAGGACATAGTCATTTGTTCAGATAGTCAAGCAACCACCAAAGCACTAATCTTGTATGAGATAACCTCAGGGTTGGTGCTGGAATGAATAGAAGCATTCAAGGGTCAAGGTCAAAATCCACTGGGTCCCAGGACACAGAGGAATTGATGGAACTGAGGCAGCCACGATCCCTCTTGGACCAGAAACTTTCATTGGGCTGGGTAAAAACACTCTAGCAGAGTCACTAAGACTTGAGGAGAGAACCAGGAATTCAGAGCACTGGTCTAATGCCTCGGATCGTAGGCAATCGAAAATCTTTATCAAGGGTTATAACTCCAAATGGAGTGAAGAATGCCTCAGACCGGGGAAAAACGAGCTTGGACACATTACCGGTCTTCTAACCGGACACGTCAGACTGAGAAAACTTATGTATGCAATCGGCTTAGAATAGGTAAATATCTGTAGACTCTGCGGAGCAGCAGAGGAGACTTCTGAGCACATCATACTGCACTGCGATGAAGTATGTTGCAGTAGGACCGGTACTGGCTTGCAGAAGAGAACATGAAACACCTAAACCTCCGCGAGTTACTAGACTTCATTAGGTCGGTGGGATTAGGGGATGTTCTCTAAAACATGTAGGAGATACAATAGATCATATTTGGCCTCAGTGCAACTAATCCCTATTAAATCTATCTACGACCTGCAGCAAAAGTACTCTTCAAGCGCCTAACTAAATTCTTTTTGTCTCCGGTTTATATAATCTTGTAACTTTTTGGTTAGGGGAACTTAAAATGTTAAAGTGTTTCAACAAAATTAAATGGTCCCTTGAACAATACTACTGGGAGTTTAGGAAGAACTATTCAGACGTATGAGTATCCAAAAACATAAAACAGTTGATAGGTTAGTGAGGTCACAAAAGAAGGAATCTACTTTTGGCCAGGCCAGTGGGAAGATTTTTTATTATGATTGGATCGCTCTAGTCGTCGATATGCATCTATACTCGTAGTATGCATGCAATGGGGGTATTATTATTTTATTGAGTATCTTTGTAATGTTGAGAGTAGTCTTGAGAACTTACTTTCATCAGTCCTTACACCACTTGTTAGAACTTCAAGCCATACGTTAAGTATGCAATCCATTCTATCTCTCCAGTCTTCATCTCTGCAATCATGTCGACAAAAAAATCTCAATGTACTCTTAGATTAAATCTTAGGCAGCTATAAAAATCGAATTATTTACATGTCAAATCTCTGCATATATTCCAAATGACTATTTATGAGACACTGTCGGCATTAAGCACATTGTCGCCCATATCTGCGCAGTCGCCACTCTACAATGAGCCCTTTTAGCATTTCTTGAATTTCTTGAATTTCTTGCTTTCTACTTTTTTCCTCTTTATCCTCTTTATCCAACATTTGAGTGCATTTGCGACTCAAGTGTCAGTTCCATTTCAGCTTTCTACGAATATATGAACAAAACAACAACAACGGAACTGGCGTTTGCTGTGACGTTGCAGCACGTGGTCCACCGCGACACATTCGCCGCAATTGCTTCATCGGCGTTGTCGACGCCGACGCCCACAGCGCACACAACACTGTGTCGGCTTTGTTGTGTTGCACGTTGGGTGGTAGATTCTACAACTACAACAACGTTCGACCAAGTCCGTCCGTGGCGCTGTCGGTGCGACTGTTTGGCCGCTTTGTTCGTTCGTTTTTTACGATCATAATTTTCTACATTCACTTTGAATGACTGCATAAAGAACCAAGGTTTATAAAGTAAGTTAAGACGTTGGCCATTCGCTCGAACGAGCTTAGAGTCGATTTTTGTGGCACGACATGGGTGCGCTGCGTTACATAAACTGTTGATGTTGTTTTCAAGGGCCCAGAGTGATGAGGTAATTTTAAAGCGTTGGCCCTTTGTGTGGTGGTTATTAGAAAATCTACTCGTTTTTAAGTGTTGCCAAGCGCCAACAAAACGTTAATTTCGATTAGCTAAAGCTTTCAGATGTTGTCAATTTAACTTCATTAATGGATAACAAGTGAAAGGAAATCAATGAAGATTAAGTTCAATTTATGACCATTCAATTAAGGTGAGCTACAATTAGTTTGTGATACTTCTGTCAAAGTGTGGGAGATTTTGAGAAGATGAAGAACCAAAAGCAGATTTAGAATTAAAGATTGAACAAAGAAACAAAGAATGGGTAGGGGATCAAGCTGTAAGGTCACTGTGACTCGTGAAATCGCATTGAGTAGTATTGATAACACACTGTAATAATTGTAGTAGTGTCATATTGACTACTCAGAAGAGACTTTGAAGTAGTTTTTCATTAATTGAAGCACTTAAGGGATTTGAATATTAGACTGATCTTAAAATTTGGTTTTATAATATATGCAAAATTTTTAGATAATTGTATATAAGTTGATCAAAGTGGTTGCTTCTAGGTCAGGAATTACAATTAAGAAGGCGTAAGGATTCAGATTCCTTTTTTTATAAAATATTTTTTTTAACGGATTTTTTTCTCGAAAAAATCCATTACTTAGGTACAATAAGTTTGCTACCATATTGTAGCCTGTGAAATTCCCTTTACAATGAAATATAAAACATTTGATATTTTTGTTTTTCTGAATATAATTTTTAACATTAAATTGATTGCGAAGGTGAATATGAAATGGCTTTGGACCCAGAGTCAAGTTAGAAACAAATTTAAAAAATATATTCAGAAAAAAACAAAAGTATACATTTTTATATTTCATTGTAAAGGGATTTTCATATCATATTTCATTTCACAGGCTACAATATGGTAGCAAACTTATTGTACCTTAGTTATGGATTTTTCCAGAAAAAATCCGTTAAAAAAAATTTTATTAAAAAAAGTTTTTTCGCTTAAAACTTTTTATTAGTACATACTACGTATCTAATGTTGCACATCAAAAGAAAGGTATGAAAAATACCTTTCGATTGATACCCATATCGTGTAAGTCAGTTGGAGGTTAATTGAGTTTTTTGATAAAAACTTTGAAATTTGACGCCGAACCACGCCTTTTATGGGCGTTTCCAGGCAAAATTTTTAGTTTGTGAGATGCAGGAGTTAACCCCCTATATAAAAGTATACTCATTTATTTTTTTTCACGAGGGTTCGCTATACTGTTTTTATGCCTCGACGAAAATTGGGTTTTTGGAGATTTTTGCCGAAAACACAGTTTGAATGTATTTTTTTTGGATTGGTGCCTTAAGCAAATTTGTTGGTAGTTAAAATATCTACAAACTTGCCGAAGACAGTAAAGCGATATTCGGAACGATTTAGGACCTATTAGCATTTAAACGTTCGAAGACTTAAGCGACGAACTTGACTAAAATGAGCAAACTTTAAAGTCGGAAGTCTTAAACTAGAGCCAATCCAGCCAAACGGCTGGTGGATCTCAACTCAGCATACCTATAGAAAGTCGCTCAGTAAGTCCCCCCCATGTCTGAATTTTTGAGGGTATATTTCACGCACAGTGTTATTAACACTGGAAAGACCATTGCGGTAATTTTGACGGATTTTCATTTTTAAATATCTGTATTTTCTTTAGTATTTCTATCAACTTTTGCTTTGATGACTTTTATTTTTCCGATCCTATTTATATTTTTCGAGATATCAGCGGATATAATATGTAGTATTTGTGGAAAACTTGCTGTCTTTCTAGTGTTAAGAAGTTGTGAGGATCAAGATGCCTAGTTACAAATTAAGTCTTCAGATTACTGTAATTGAGAAATACAAAGTTCATATTTAACAATAATTCGTCACTGAGTTTTAGTCTCAAGTGTTACTCATTTAAGGCCAAAACTTAACTCAAAAGTTGGTCATTAAAATATAAGAAAAACTCTAAGAAATTTTAGTAGGAAAACAAATTAGATAGTAGATTAAATTAGATGATATTTTAGTAGGAACAACAATATCTTATATTTTAGTAGGAAGACAAATGGATCAAGGTGACCCATTGTAACACTTCAGAGTTCGATGGGGTTTTCTTTATTAACTTAACTAAACTAGTTGGAGATTTGAGCAAATTTTTAATAATGAAAACCTCTATCATGGTTTTGAATCATTCCATTCCACGAGTGAAGTCCTTTGTGCGGCTGAGACTTGGTGTTGACTAGATTTGTAAGATAACTCATGTCCCTTTTCTTCTTTCATTTGTTTTTTTTTATGTAGCTATTATTTGTACTGCACACACATAAAAAGAAAATATTGCACATTGTTACTTTATTGCTTTTTTATGCTTCTACATATATTCCGTTCAGCAAGCTAACTATACATAATTGCTAATTGAATTATTTATTTTTCCATTTGAATTATCGTCAAAGTCGTTAAAGTTAAGTGTTGTTAATTAACAACCCAAGTGTTAGTTTCACAACGCTTGGTTTCTCATAAGACTTGTTTATGAATCAATTATTCTCACCTCCTATTAATACTAACTAACCCTTAATCAACAATTTACGCCTCAACAAAACAACAACCACATATGTACATATGTATGTATGTATGTATGTATGTACACTACTACCCGTTAAACTCTAATAACCGACATTGAGTCGACGCACAAATGACTATTGTCGAACGCGCTGTCGTTGATTTATGGCCAACATTACGCGCTGAACTCGCGCGCCTCCGGCCACATTAACCGATTATGTGTTTTTCATTAATCGTCGCATTTGATAAGTGTGTGTAGATTAAATTGACTTATGCTGCGCGACTCCAACTAAATGTCAGACACATGCATTGTCTGTACTCATCGTAATTGCACTGCTTAAGGAAAACACCACTGTAACAGCTGTCATTTCTGTTTTTGGGTTACGGCGTGGCCAAATGAAACCGGGCCATGCGCTGCTGTCGGCCGAATGATGTCATGTTCATGGTGAATTTGCATTTAAACGAATGGTGTGTAAATAATTGTAATTTTTGGACAATGCGGCGTGCAGTTGCAGGCGGCGAAGTGCATTTCAATTTGCAGTCGCCCCAAAAGCCGAACATGACTTGACGATTATGAGCTCATAACGCAATGCAGCCGGCCCTGTGGCTGCTTTCGCCTTCGATACTTTAGTTTTTGTTTGTTTAACTTCAACTGGTCGTTTCTTGGAAATGTTGACTTTAAATTTGCAGTTTGTTGTTTGCCCCCGCCCGGTTGTCGGCTCGTTTTCGTTTCGTTTTTTAATTAATGTTTTCATGGTCTCGAATTTTTGGCAGCCCAATCGCAACGCATTGTAGACAGATGATGTCATCTCGGCGCGAGACTGCGGCAATTTGCCGCTGCATCTTGATGGTCTTTCAAGGATAGTTTGGGTGTGATTTGAGAACTCCGACTGGGATCACGTTTCTTAATGAAAACAAACTGTGATGAAAATTGTTGAAGTGGCAATTTTGTGCAGCAACGCAATTTAAAAGCTAAACATTTGCCGACAGTAATTCGAACACATTGGGATGTGTGTACGGTATATTTTTCTAAATTTATAGGGAAATTAAAAAAAGATTGCAGCAAGTTTGAAATTTGTAAATGCAAACTCAGCTGCGGTTTTGGATCTTGTATTATTTTTTTTTTAATGGAGATGTTTGTTTGTCTTCTGAAGTACTTACAAGGGTTAAACAACTGCAAAGGAAATGGTGACTGTTCTTCTTGCTGATACTACAGTAAACACTACCAACAACTACGCGAACAGGGGGAGTGGTTGGGGGTTCAAACCCCCCAAATAAAAAAATTTCTGTTGGATATAAAAGTTGTACGCAAATTCCCTCCCTCAATATGAAATCCTGTGTGCGCCACTGTAGACTACATAGGCGACATAAGCTGGCTACTCGGCCATTGGCGCACGGGAGGGCGTTTTGGGGGTTCCAACTTACCTCCAAATACAAAAATTGCTGGTGCAAAATATGGTTTCAAATGGAATCGAGCTCAACAGTTTTACGCAAAACCCCCCCAAAAATTAAATCCTGTATGCACCACTGCACTCAGCATATATTTTTTAGTGTATCGTTTATGTCTTAGTTCTTTTGGCTGATTGTGCAAAGTCCGCAAAGATTTAGTTGATTTAGACCCTCTTGAGAATTTTCATGTACGATGGACTTCGAATTGAAACATTTTCCCAATCTTCTCTTTAATGTCGTCGAAAGTGACATTTACTTCTTTTACTTGTGACAAAATGTGGAGTGGCATGTTTTTCTTTTTACTGAAATGAAAGAAATCCAAAGATCAACATTTGGTTTAGCCAGTGTTGCCAGATCAGGAGATTTCCTCCTAGATTTAGAAGATTCTTGGCCTTTTAGGAGAATTTTTAGGAAGAAGAATTGTTTAGGAGAAAGTTTAGGAGATTTATATTTTATGTTAGGAGATTTTTCGAATCCTTAGTGGATTTTTGGGAGATTTTCGAATAACGAAGTATACATCAATACTTCGTTATTCGAAAATCTTGGGAACACTGGCAACAAAACATATTTTAGCAACTATTTTAATAGTCAAAGCACCCTATTGTGTTAAAAATTTGTAAGCTTGCAAAATGTAAGCTCGTTCTATCTCGTTCTCAGTTATTGCTGTCACAATGAAATCCCGCCAAAAATGGCACTTTTTGTTTAACTCATTTGTTTTTGTTTGTTAAGTTTTTATTGTTAAGCGGAAGATGAATAAAAAAAGGCTGCATTAAAACAAATTATATGTACAGTATAATCTCGATAATTCGGACACTCGCTAATACGGACAACGCGGTAATCCGGACACTCATTTCTATTGTAGACTCTGTAATCGGGACACTCAATTTCTATTGTAGACTCTGTAATCCGGACACCAGTGTCCGGGTTTTAATTGTCCGGATTATCGAGATTATACTGTATATATTTTTATTTTTTTATGAGAAGTTTAATTCCTTTAAAAATTTAGGAGATTTTTTTAACTTTTGGGAGAAAGTAATTTCAGGTATCTGGCAACACTGGGTTTAGCAGAATCTACAGATAGAATTGTTTTTCGAAGGCCATCTATCGCTACCTTTTCTTGTCCTTCCTTATGTAGGAATCTATATGTGAAGAAGAGAAAGAGTCAGTATCCTCCCAAAGATAATAAAATTTATTGTATCTCTTGATGAAGCGTATAGATATATCACAGGTCTCATTCAATTCATTCGACATACGTTTTCGAATTCTTTACACAATTGTGTACTGAAATCTGAAAATCTTAGATTTATAAAACACCTCTAGAAAATTTTTCTTTCTTAAATACTTTCTCCCTTATAACTTTCTCCCCCCCATATTCTGCCGTAAAATATGCCATTCGTCACTCAAGAAGCATGAGTGCCGATTTTCAGTACTTTTAAGTACTCATAACTGACATTAAGCTTTAGCACAGAGGCGACCAATTCATGTGACGGCAGCGTGAGTACCTCCCAGGGAGCTTTCCTCCACCTAGCCGCCACTGCTAAGCGGCTTAACCGCATTGCTCAGCGTCGCCCACCACCGCCGGCACTGGCTGGCCTCAATGACAGCCACAGTGCACTTTGTAGGTGTGAACTGCGACAAGCGACACTTGATATTGACAGTCAAATGCGCAGGGCCGCAGCAATGTTCATGTAAATGGGCAGCGCGCTGGGCACAGACAGGCCGACGGGCCGACGGACAAGCAGACGGCGCAGAGACAGTGACAAAAGTGACAGCTCCGCTTCAAACGACCGCAGGAAAGTGTCAAATGTGGCACACACCTCGTCGTACAGTTCACACTACGAGTATGCTGGCAGCCGTTCAAAGACGCCACACATTACATTAGTGTCGCTGCGGATCGTTCTGCCGTTGCTGGTGCATTGCATACGTGAACAGCGTCAACATTGAGTGCAGTTTGTTTTTTTTGCGCACACGTCAATTAGACCGGAGGGCGCCAATGCATTTTAATCGGGCCCAATGTTGCGCCGTGACAGCTTCAATTAAGACAGACTGCCATAACGACAGCAGCAACCACAGCAGCGGCAATTGTCTGAATGCGCGCCAACGTCACCGACGTGCGACACGACAATGTTGATGACGTTGCCGACTGTGAAATGGGGTCAAGTAGCTGCGAAACTGTCAAAACGGACAGTTTCAATAGTTTTTTGATGTTTTCTTGTTGATGATTTTTTGAATAATCTACATTGGAAAGTGTGCGTTTATTCAGTTTGATATGGAATAGTATAGAATAGATTTGCTGTCAGAATTGACGTCTGCATGTTTGTGGGTCTGTGTGTTGCTTCGTCTGTCAATCTTTGAACCAGCGGGTTTCCGAAGTAGTTCAAGTATTAGAATCAAATTTGGCTGCAAAAAGCTTCTGTAGTGGAACTGCAACTCAGTTTCCAGGGTTGCCATAAGGTATATGATTGAAGATATGGTAGGTCTAAATATTAAACAAAATGGCTGGCAGTTAATACAGTTTTAGTATTGCAAATGTGTTGCAAATATGTTAGTTATTAATTTTAAAGATGTCTGAATAATTTTAGTGGGAGCAATACAGAGGTCAAGGGTCAAGGATTTTGTTGAAATAATAAAGAAATTGATAAAATAAAATATAATTTAATAAAATTGCTTTTTTATCCATTTGTAAAAAAGGATATGAAAAAGGTCCTTGGAAAATTTTAATCCTTTATCGCTTTTTCGCTTCGTTGATGTTGTATCTTGTTATTATTTAAAATACTGATACACAAATAAATTCGAATTTTTGTCCTTCATTAGAATTGCAGCTTCCGCCTTAATAAGTTTCAAACCAATAAAGTTAGAACAATGAAATTCGGACACGTGATCAAGAAGATTTTGGGTTTTAACATACTTACTTTTCAACAAAATTCGATATAAATTTTCGAGTATATAAGGGATTAAAATTTTCAAAGGACCTTTTTCATATCCTTTTTTGACAAATGGATACAAATTCAATTTTATTCTTACGGGGTTAAGTATTTTTTATATTTTTTTTACTTCTTATCCCCTTAAAAACTTTGAAGTCCTTTTAAAAGAACAAAGGATGTAAAAATGAAAAACTGAGTACGCAGTATTACTATATTTGGTCTCTCGTTTCACGCACATATGGATTTTTGCCGGTGTGAAAAATCCTGTCGCACGGTGTTATAATGGAATTTGGCAATATTTAAAAATTTTATTGTAGTTTAACCAAGACAACTCATCATCGGAACCTTTCCATACCTTCCCAGGATTCCTTAACCAATTAAAGCCTTATTGACTAATGTTTTTGTGTTTTAATTTTTTTTTAAGTTTATTGAGTTTATCAGTCAGAAGTTCGAGTACCAAATTGGCCAAAGCAAAGAAAATGCAAATTTTTGTTGGCAAAAAAATAATAAAAAAGTGTAGCTACAGAGCGTAATAAATTAGTCGCTCATAATCGACTAAAACACTCCAAATTGTTTTTTTTGTTTTCGTTGTAAATTTGAATGATTTTAAGGTCAGTTGAACTTCGCTTTTTAAAAGAGGCGGTGCGACGGTTTGCATGTGTGTCTGGCTGCTTTTGCACCAACACCTGCAGAACACATGTTGCTGTCGAAAGCGACACAGCTAAAGCAACGACAACAAAAACAACCAGTCATACATTTTCGTGGCACTCCAGAAAGTGCGAATTTCCGTTATAGTTAATTAATTATGGCAATTTAAAAAAAAAAACAGCACCAAAAAAAGTTCCGAAAATTCGTTGTAAATTCAGTTCGTAGTTCAATGCTGAAAACACGGACCCATTTCGTGCGGCATGTAGCTGCAGCTTTGCGCCGCATTTTGGATTTGTTCTCCACTTCTGGCCGCAAGGTCAACATCAGCACACAACATCAGCAACAACAACAAAAAGCCGCTGTCTGTTGCTGCTTCGAGCAGCGCGACTATTTCTTTTGGAATTAATTTCGATAGTTCATAAAGTGAACTTGTCGGCGCATAATTTAAGAGGCGTCTATGCGCTGCCATCGGTGAGCAGTAATCGGCTGCGTCGTATGAGAATTTCAATAAATTAAATTGACTACATACTTTATGCTGTAGAAAAAAAGAAGACAAATCGTAATTAAATCATACAACAAAAATTGTATTGTAAATGTGGTAATTGTACGTCGTAATTGAAGGCAACGCGACGCTCACAGTCTGCGTTTTTATTACGCTTATATTTTGTTTGCTTCACTGCAACTTTTCCAACATGTAAACTTGAATTTTTGTAATTTGTTATTTTCTACATATTGAGACACGAATGCAAACACACACAAACACAAATAAAATTAATTCGAAAGCTATCAATTTTTTAATGGGGAATCGTACAGATTTCATTACTGACTAGTAGAATGACACATCTATGGGACAACGGTATACGAAATGTCAATGCTGTGTGATTTTTAAATTCAACGTTATTCTATATTAAAGATTTCATGCTCAATAACTGCTTCATTCTCCTAGTCGAATTGTGCAACTGAATCGAAAGTTCGTGTTAAGTTTCATTGATGTGCGAGTTCCAGAGTTATTCAGAATTTTGGGTCTTCAAAAAAAAAGTTCAACGAAAAAAAAGAACGACCGACAAATTCCAATTTTTGTTTTTTTTTAAACCCCTATAAGGCCTTAACTCCCTTTATGCGAACAAAAGTCACTGAGATCTCACATAAAACATGAGAGCCAAACAAACAACCATTGTGAGGCTTTCAAATTCGTACAGAAAAACTTGTCATGTGTGAGGCTGAAAAACTCGTATAAGCAATAAATGCAACCGAGCAATAATCATTATATTTTCTGATTCTTTTCTTACTGCTTCTTTGGCTTAGTGTCACTATTAGTTGTGATATTACAATGGCTCAACTGTGACCTTGAGTCCCATGAGAGTTTTCACACAGCACGTTCGAAAAAAGCTGACTTTGTGAAAAAGCTATCATAAAATTCTAGTTGGAAAACATTAAAGCTTTAGTGCAGTACACACCAGAATGAAAAGTTACAAAAATGGAATAACCATCCATTACATAGTCGCTTCATAGTCTTGTGGGTTTAACTTACTAGCAAAGTATTGCATAATAATAGTGATGTCATGTCTTGAACGTATTTTTTTATGAGGTAGATGTAGTTCTGAAACTAGTGATCTGGATAGAAACTTACTGGAAGAAATCTGTAGACAAGACCTTTGAAAATCATACTTTTCCAACGAGCAGATGTTCTAAGCGTTGAACAAGAGGTTATTTTTTACTATTTCTGCAGCTTCTGAGAATGAACTAACGAAACCTCTCGAAGAGTCTCTAAACAAATTGTCTTAAATGGAATTTTTCCATCTCTAACTTATACAAACTCTACCCTCAAGTAAAACCTCGCCAACTTATTAGCATCAAATTCGTTCTATTCAATCCATAATTCAATCAAAATATCACAAGAATCACAATTACAATACGATTGTAAAGCATTTATGTAGTTATAAAACTTAGAATCTGAAAATGGGAACTGTCGCTATTTGATCATTTATGTGGAAATCATTTCCAATCTATTCCACATCTTTACATCTTTATGAATATTGTTACGAAAATGAGTTCTTTAATCTCTGGATTGTGCTTGAAAAATAAAACACACTTCAATTGCTCAGCGCAAAACGCAGTCAGGCACCAACAATCACTTTATTTACAGATTTACACTTTTCTTGTCTTTACACTTGTTACTACTTTGCTTGTTCAAATAAGACAACCGGCTACCTTTTATACTTGCCTGGTTATCGCGCCGATTGTTCTTGAAGATTCCAGTTGGACTATCTCTCGGTCGTTCTCGCGCATTCAATTGGCCTATCTCTCGATCGTTCTCGCACATCCCATTACCATCGCGAGCCATCCTTGCCATATCGAAATTATAGCAAGCTGGCCGTACTCTAAACTGCGGGCCTAAAAATTCAAAAAATGTATAGTCTCAGAATTTAACGATTTTGATGTAATTTGAAAGGTAAAACGCCAACTAAGAAAACCCCTAAAAATCTGTGCAAAAAATTAATTAGTGTGTGTGCAAAAGCGGCTCAAAGTTGAAACTTTTTTCACAAAAAAATTTAAAAACATATGTATTTACTGTTTTTTAGTCTATTGAGTAAAATAAATTTATAAAATACATGGGGGGCTAAAACTTTCAATATAGATTAAGAAATGATGTGGCCATTTTCGCATTAAATGTTTTCTCAAAATTTACAAAGCTGAGGCTTTTACTTCACTTTTAATTTAAAATATTTTTCTAAATAAAAAATCTGAAAATTGGCAAAACTTAGAGGAAAATTTCTAAAAAGTATGGTAAAGTATGTTCCTGGATTTTTTACTTTAAGAAACATTCTTTCTTTGTCGGAAAATGTAATCACATCCTCCGATATCTTCCGATCTCAGAAAAGAATTCAATTTGAAAAGTGGTCTAAACACCTATTTTTCTACAAAATTTTTTTTTTTCATCCCTAAAAGTACGCAAATCTGCATTAATACAAAACATACATCTAGTTTTATCGTTTTTATTGCAAAACTAAAGGGTCCTAAGACAATTTCTGTTACCCTTTGCAATTATCAATATTGACGTTACCGATTAACACTAGAATGCCCGAAAATCTGACCTACCTAAAATGCCCATAGGTAGTCATTTTGACTACCATATTGTTTACTGACTTTTTTTAAATTTTATTGGTTTTCAAGTAGCAAATATGAATAAATGCACATTAGATTAAATTAAAATAAGTACTTCATTTTTATTTTTTATGGTTTACAAAGAAAATTCACTAAAATATAATGGCGTACTTTACACATCAATGGGATAAAATGGAATGAAACTTGGAATTTGGAATTTGTGAATGAATTTTGTGAGTGAATTTTTGATTGAAAAACTTGGGAATTGTCACAGCCTACTATGATATTTTTTTTTAATATTTGCAATTATTTGAAATTTTTATATTTCGCAATTGAAGATGCATATTTGTCTATTTATCAGTAAGATTTGCTGAAAATTGTAAATAGGTAGTCAAAATGACTACCTTTGGGCATTTAAGGTAAATTTTGCAAAATTGGGGTAAATAATTTTTTTACAATATTTTAATTTATTTATTCCATTTAGCTCTAAAAACTAATAAAAGTCCCGTAAGATATTTTTTTAGAAAGCGATGCAACAAAAGTTATTTACAATAAAAGACCTCAATGTAGTCAAAATTACTCCCTTGGGCATTCTAGTGTTAAATGTAAAATCTGAAAAATCTAGCCAACACACTTGGTGCTATAACTCACCAAACATGACGAAAATTGCAAATTTAAGTCTCAGGCATTGCTAAACTACAACAGTTTAAGAAAAACAAAATAAAGATTTGAGTTCAGCAGACCATGATTAACTAGTATACCAAATTTTATGAAGAACGGACCTTCTAATTTTGTCCCGCAGTTATACGGCGTCGAATCACTGTGCATCGTTACAATATTTAGTTATGATCACCGATCACTCTCATGTCATGGAAGGAGCTGGCTGGTGCACGATCAAGATTGAGTGTGAAAAATTGGGTATCACGATCGTGATTGTGTTTTTTATGTAGACAAAATATGATCGAAATATTTATCTGATCAAGAGTTTTCAAATACGACCTATCCTGCTGCAGGTTCCACAACGGTAAACAGAGATGGTTATGGGCAAAATAGTCCTAAGTCTCGTTCTGACGTCTTCAAGTCTTAGTAAAATATTACTTGAAATCTTTTAGTAATAACATAAAGAAATTCGATACCTACAAGGTTGCTCCTTTGTTATATTTTTTAGTAAAAAAGTAGGTAATAAGCGCTAGAAAGGCGGTGATACCATTACAATGTCTTACATTTTTATTACGTTTTAGTTCATGAGTCATAAAGTCAAATGAACATCATAGATCGATAATAATATGACTTAATATAGTCGACTAATTAGTCTAATTACTGCAACATCTACATAGATTCTTAGTCATTTATTGCCCAAAATACTAGAAACTTTTTCGAAATCCCTCCTCCCACTACAGAACTGCTGCACATTTTCACACATAATTACAACAGTTTGACAGCGGCTCACATTACAATGCCTGACCATGCCCGCAGATTGATTGCTCATTAAATTAACAAAAGCTTTGTGGCAAATCGAAACAATGGCCAAGTGGAAAATGCGCTGATCGCATGCCGGCAATTTGGCGACGTGTGCAACAAAGTGTACAACAATAATGAAGATAATTCAATTTTTCAATTCCAAAAGTCAACGCAAATCGAATAGTGAAAACAGTCAAACAGCCGTAATGACACAAGCACAAACAACAATACAAATAAAACAAAAACAACAAACAACAAACAAACAAAACACAATCGGTTTGTTGAACACGCAAAATACTGAGCTGCGTGCATACGAACAGTAAGAAAATACAGAATAGAAAAGCATTTCAATAGCTGCACGGATGAAGTCATTTCGATGGTGGCAACGCGCACTAAAACAACGAAAGCACTAAATAAACCACAAAATTGGTGCAGCGCTTTCTGAAAGTGTCCGGCCGACTGTGGCCAATAATGCTTCAATAACAAAGTGTCGCGTATCGCCTCATTTTCCCGCCATGACGTAATGCCGTGAAAAGTCGCCGTTTTCTCTTATGCGGTATTCAATTATTTTTTAGTTTACTTGTGCTGCACCAGCAGTCGCTGAACGTGTCGAAATGGCATCGAATTTTATGTACGGCTTCAAGTACATAATCGAAGAACCGGCCAGGGCACTTTACAATTCTTTGGTCTTAGTTTCGCGTCTTTCGCCTCTTCCTGTGCGCACTGGTAATTGAAAAAATTAATGAAATATGCTGCACACACGTGCGATGGCCAATGGCTGAGTAGTTCGCCGGCCAATCTCGTTGTTTACACGCGTCATGTAAACAAACCGAGCGTAAAAATAATCATAGGTTAAAAAGTGCTGCAAATATCGAAAAAATAAATCTAATTAATGAAGTTTATTGAACATAAAGTAAGAATAGACAAAAATAAGTAGAGGGGGCGCGAGAGTTGGCGGCTGGAATGTGCGAAATTCCTTGGCAACACGATTCACAAGAAGTGTGCACGCGTTGGCCATGAATTCAGTAACAAAAAAAAAACGAATTAAGTGTTTATGCCGCAACAGGTGGAAATTTAAAAAGTGTTTACCTGCACAAATGTTTGCCCAGAATGAAAATGAGCATTTAAAATGCTTTCAAGTCCATATTCAGCGAAATAATATAAAAACTGTTAAAATCAATAAACATTTAAACATTGAGAGCTGTAAAAGCTAATTTATTAGACTGAAGAAAATTTAACAAATTGAAATTGAAATAAGCTGTGAAAACCCCACATAGAAGAAAGGGCAATAAAAGCCTGCAATGCAAGCTACGCGTGCAAATGAATGCCTGGCGAGACTTGGAGCATATCTCGCGTTCTAATGCATACTTCTACGGCAGCAGGTTTGATTCTCAACCTTCGCCCTATCGGCCTCGACGGGGAATGCTTGGCGGACTAATTCGCGCGCAGTTAAAGATCTGCTGAACAGTTTATATACAAGTCCTTTGGGCATATATGCAGGTTAGACATGATTTGGTGCACGATTTTTCGATTTCGATGCTCCGCAACCTGTCATTTTATGCGGTTTGGTGAAAAAGTGCATGAGCCAAACAATTTTGGGGCTAGGGTGGGGCTAAATGGCGTCTCATCGAGGTCAAAGTTCACAAAAAAGCTGGGAAATTCGACAAATTGCTCCACAGCTGACCAGAAGTTGCTCTTAGAGGGTTAAAATCTATGACCGACTCCTCTGGTTTTCCTTACTGAACATTTCTTTCAAACATACTCACCCCCTATCTCCAACCCTTAATGGGGCTCCCATACAAAATAGTCGTGTTTATAAAATAGGCTCCCACTGCTCCCTGGTCGCCCCCAGACGTGTCAAATGTATGACCGACATCCATTTGTTTTCCCTTCCGAATGTTTCTTCCAAACATACCTACCCGCTATCTCCAAGTCTTAAAGGAGCTGCCATACAAAACTGGCCATTTTCTATACAATTGGCTCTCCACTTGTAAATGTAGTAGTTAAGTAAGCGAGAATCCATTGTATCTCGGAAACTACTCAACCGATTTGAATGACTTATTTAGCGATCTACAACATTCTTGAGTGCAAAAAATACAAAAATTAAAGTTCAAAAACTCACCACCATATGATCGGATTTGTGACGTTGTCAACTTTTGGGTTTTTACAAAGTAAAAATCAAAATGTATTGTCGAAACCCCATTAACCTCCTCATTTCGAATTGTAACTTTAATTGTAACTTTAGATTAGTGTTAGTGTTTGTTCCTATCTGGCCATCTTAACCCTTTCCGGAAATTTGTACGATATATCGTACCATTTTTTCGAAGATTTTTTATTTGACAGCGAACGCATTTTTTAAGGAACGGCTTTCTAATTTTCATTAAGTAGGCTGTGTTGTATCATTCTGTTTAAAACTATAAATCATAATAGCCGTGGCTACACAGTATGAGTGCGTTTTGTAAGCAGCTTTTTGCAAGAATTTGAAAAACCAGCAAATGACGGCACTTCTGCGTAGGAATTTTTAAATATGTAATACTTTTTGGTACCAAAAAGCGAAACAATTTCAAAGTTTTCATCTCAGTTGATTTCTAGAACTTAAAAAATTTAACATTTTTTGGGTCTAAATATTTTTCCCGAGTCTTTAAAAAAATTGTACGATATATCGTACTAATGACCACAACTGTTGCAAAGCTTTGTACGATATATCGTACAAATGGAAAGCAAAGGTTGCAAGTTATGTTTGCATTTTTTTTAAGTTATAGGTTTGGTAACAGAATTTTTGCGTTTGTATGCCTGCCACGCCCATCTGTAAACCACATGACTAAAAAAATTCGACTATTCCGCAATTTTCGACTAAAAATAAGAATTACTAGACGGTTTTGTATTTTACTGGGCAAACGCGGGTTATGTAAGGTTAGACATGGGTACTTGCCACTCCCACTACGATAAAAGGAATCGGCTATATTCAGTAACTTTCTGTAAAACTATACGAATTTTAATTGATTCCGTGTTTTATTGAGAGGAAAAGGGCTTTGCAACAACAACAACAATTATATAAGACCGAATAAATGTGAATCAATTGTTTATATATATAATTTACATATATAACTTTCGATCAAAATTAAATCACGTTTTAATTATTTGTTGTTATAATTTATGTTGTCTATAAAAAAAATGAATGAATTGTTCATAAAACTTAAAAAACCGAAACCAAAATTGTATGCATTTTTACTCCTTTGCGAACCATTGTACGATATTTCGTACAAAATTGATGAAGCTGCAATTCTCAACCAAAATGATATTGTTGAAATTTTTTTGTATTATATTGCTAAAATGTTCAATAAGGGTCAATATTTTGAAGGAACAATTTTTATCTCCAGAAATGTGGAAATTGACCGGAAAGGGTTAAGACTACGATTTGCTTACTTAGGGACCTAGTTCTTTTCTCGGTTAGAAGAGATTGCCAAGCATGACATTAAGTCGGTATTGAACTTTGCTAGGCAATGTGGGTCATTCTCACCGATCACTTTTACGTCGATCTGCAATCCTGAGGAGACCTAACTGGTATTGCTAGGGACCTAACAGGGTCTATGCCTGTCCAGCTTGGCCAGCCAGCTTACATAAACTAACATAAATTGATATAAGTTCTTATTAAACACAATCGAGTAACAAGCCCTTTGACCTCTGAATAGGCTAGAAAAGTTTCTAAGGCTGCATTCACTTAAAATTCCAGAAATTATGCAAGATCACACATTTTCAATCGTTTTCTTGTACCGGTGTTGAAGTCTATACAGTACAGGCAGACAGACAAATAGACAAATATTTATTTTCCAATGAGTTATAGACGTATGGATTTCACTCACAGATTTCGAACTGTACATTTCTGAACTGATCTAACTTGAATTTCCAACCATCTAAATAAACTGCAAAGTTAAACACGAATTTTTCATAACTCTGAAGATCCAAAAATTCCACATTTTTACACTGAACAACTTTTAGTGCAAGTGAAAATATTGAAAAATATGATTTAAGAAGAGGCCTAAATTTTTATTAACCTGATGCAGAGCATCATAAATATTGTAGGAAATATACTAAACATATTTCTGATATCCAATATGATGTTTGATAGAACAAAAAAATTTTACATACATTTTTACTAGTTGTGAAATTATTTTGCCATCTTGTGCACATCTTTCCAAGCCAAATAAATGATCAAATTTATTTGCATCAACACAGTTTTTTGTAATTGTTTGTGTCTGCATGCCTTCTAATTTTAAAATCATTCATTCTCTCTGTCTCGCTCGAGTGCGAGTGACGTAAGGCAGCTGGCATTTGAGTCAAAAAGTAGCAATGCTGCAACAGGTGTTAACAGTGGCCATGGTGGTTGTTATGCTGTGGCATAGTTGAGCCAACAACAGGCAACTATGTTATGTAGTGGCAACATGAAGTCCAACAACGTTTGTTACTATTTATCAACAAAGAAAAACCCAACAAGAATTAGACAACAAATAGCAACAAAATCAACAGTCATTTACAGTTACGGCGTACAAAATTATAACATGTGATTTGCATATAAAATGTTTGTACCATTTGTCAACAACAATTTAGATTTTGTTATTCAAATTTTTTAATTGTCTTTGTGCTTACTTACACGCTGCGTCTGACGCCTACTGAAGCGCAATTTTTACAACGCGGCTCTTCGTTGTACAAATTCTGCTATTGACACATTTTAATTGTTTATAAACATTTGCTTATAAACATTGTGTCACTGTGGCCAAAAGCGCAACGGAATGTAATGAAGCGGCGTTGGTCACATGCACGCGTGTGACTGCGCTAAATTGCAGCAAATATTTGAATTAATTAAATTTACCTAATGACGTGTGACGCATGGATGGCGTTTTGGCGGCGTTAGGCGCCATCGACGCGCACTCGAAACTGTCAGCCAGCCAGCCAGCGAGCAACGGCGCAGGCAAATACGAATTTAACGCTCATTTGTTTGTTTGGCCGAAGAGCGAAAGCCATGTTTACTGTCCAGCGGTGCGACAAGCCGCCGTTCGGACAGCCGAACAAACAGCTAGACGGCTTCTGCGCGCGCGTCACAGCGCCGCGACTATTTGAAATTCCAATAGTCGCTACCGTTCATTGAGTGACTTATCGAGTGCTGGAAATGAGGTTAAGTGCTTTCTGTTGTCCACTTCATTTAAATACATTTATTTAATAACAAATTTGTGTTTTTCACAATTATTCAAACATTAAAGTCCACCACTAAATGTGCTGAGCGCGCGAATTGCGGGGGAAGTTGCATTGAATTTTGCCCTAAAACCACGCAATGCACAAGCAAATTAAAATTGCGTTTACGCCATTGGCAACAGACTGCGGCGCATGCCAGCAATTTTCTCGATTGCCCATAAAATGTGTGTGCGCGGCGCGTATTAAATGCCGCGACTCGAGCATCAAACACATTTGCCGTTCTATCGCGTTGCAAGTATCTGACGAAAATCGTTTGCTGCAATTTGCATACCGCACCGAAGCCTCGGCGGCACAGTTGTTGGCCTCACCAGCCACCAGCCAGGTATCGCTTTGTTAGAATCTGCTGCTGACTGCTGACTGGCGAACACAACGCACTGCAGTCTGACATGAAAAGTGACTGCGGTCTGTTTTGTGTTCTCCAGCAACGTGCAGATCGCCTCGCCGTGCCGAGGAACATCCATCAAATGCACAAAACGCAAACGCAAACGTAGCAAGTCAGCGATCGCTCCGATATCCACACACACAAAACAAACATTCGCCTGAGCTGGCAAAAGCACGCGTCGGCATTAGATGCAAAAGTTGTAATATCAGTTGTCGAACTGCAACCTGCGATGCATAATTCAGAATGCGCATTAGCCACGATTTATGTGCTCGATCGCATATGCCGGATAAGTTTGTACAGGATTCGTTTACTAAACGAATTTCGCAGAATTTTGCACAAAAATTGTGATTAAGTTCTGTGTGAAAAATATCTGAATTTTGTTAGGTTAGGTTACGTTGTCATGGGTGCGTGCAGTACAAGCCGCTCTCTCACGCGGGGAGCTAAAACGGTCCATTGGGAGTCACTTAGGATAAGTGGAGGAATATAAAACTGGCTATTAGCCCACTTCAGTTAATAAACTAGTTTAACTTCTTGACAAAGTTACCAGGTTTTATAGTTTAACTTTTGCTGCGTCGCTCAGACCGCACACGAATCTAGAAATCATGGATTGTGTGGAATAAAATACAACAATTTTTTCTGAAAAAATTTATTTTGCAGCCCTTCGGTTGCAACTAATACATACACCACAATGTTAAAAATAAGTTCCCAGAATACACATACACACAATTAAAAAAATTGCCCATTTGCCCAAAGCCTGTTGTTCAGTATAAAAGTCAAACTAAAGAGGAACGATATATCCAGTTTCTATGCTATTGAAATAATACGAGAGTTATTCACCGAAAACACACACACACACACACACGAATTTAAAACATATAAATTTTATTAAGTAAAAAAAAGAGAGTGAGGAACAATAAAATTGTATGACCGCCCATCAACTTTCGCCAACGTCAACTGACCGCGGTCGGAGTCGCCATATGGTTACACCACAGATAACATATCAACATATCAACTTGATGAGTTATCTGTGGATACACCATAAGGAATAGTCCTAAACTTTCTATATTATATCGGTTGTTCCTTATTTTTCTCTTATCTGTCTAAAAAAGTGTTCTACAAATGCATTTATCAATGTTCAACTCTTACAATGAATTCTTAAAATTAAATATAAAATTCAATAATAATTCAAGGACTTTAAATTTGTCAAAAAAAAACTTTAATACATTTTTATGTTGTAACTATGTACGAAAATCGCTATAAATCTCGTGTGCCTCATTAAAAAAGTGACTTGAAAAATCTGCAGAAGGCTCATAACCTCTGTTCGCACTGCCTGAACATAATGCAGTATCACAGCCACAAGCGATATGTCAGTAGATCACAATGTGTGCCGCCACACTTTAAAGTTCTGAACACAATGCTGTAGCAAGCGAATAATAAAATTTCTGAAAGTTTGTTTGTTATTTGTGAAAAATATATCACCAACATATGTAATTTCCATGAATGCAATTCAATAAATTGTCTGTTTTTTATTGTCGATATTTCAAAACTATATGTCAAATTTTTGAGCTGACGCAAAAAATTTTAAACTAAGTCAATCTTGGCCACAGCCACATCTAAAGCCACAGCTACGCATTGTGCGCACTCTCATACAAATTCCTACATTTCAACTTTTAACAGGTCCTACCACAGCCACAGCCACAACGACAGCTACGAAATTCTGTTCAGGCAGTCAACCGGCTCTCATAATCTCGTTTCCTATAGATTTTTGCATATTTCTGCTTCTCCACTGCCACATATATAACAAAAAGACGAGCAGACAGAATCGGTCACTGATAAAGTTAATTTCAAACAACATAAATCAGCACGCAGCCGTCTACAAAAACTCAACAGCCCAGATCAAATGTCACAAGTACGCCCACAGACCAGCTTCGAGCACGCCTTCAAAAAGCAAACAATGAATCAGACAGGAAAGAGCAAACTGCCAGACGACCAAGAACGCATAGCAAAACTAGGCCCAATAACCTTCGACTTGACAAACGTTGCAAAAATGAGAATTGTCGCCCACATTCGGCAACATCAGCGCCATCGAAATTAATAACAATGCAAATGTTACGAACAGCCAAAGACACATCGAACGGCACGCAGTCAGTCAAACGGGTGTGAGACCGATTACTCGAATAGGAACATAATTGGCGCTTAATGGCGCCCAATGACAATGCGCTACATTCAATAAGCGTAAAAAAGCCCACACACAAACACACGCACACACATAGTGAACATACAACGTACATATTTATATTGTTGTAAAAAAAAGACAGCAACCACAAAGCAGAAATTTTAGCCGACCAAAAGTAATTTATTTTATTTATTAATTTGCAAGCTTGGTTGTGTGCCTGCGTGCGTGTGTGTGTGTGTGTGCTTTACATACATGTATGGTTGACCCATATTGTAGCGTTTGGCGGCATGTTCGCTGTTTACGCTTCTTTGGCTCATGCCAAGCAACAAGTGTGGGCCCACATTGTCAAAATTGTAACTTGAAAACACAACATGGGCGCATTTTTAAAATACATACATACATATATTTTCAACAAAACAAATATATATACATAGGTATGAGGTATATAAATACGCAAAGAGCGAAATACGCAGACACCGAGGAAGTGTGAAATGAAACGAAATTTGACATTGAAACCGTTTGACATTTTAAAATTCAAAATAAATCATTCGCCAATGACACAAAACTTGATAACAAATATAATTCATGTGTGTATGTATTGTATGTGTGTGTGCACACAATTACAATTCTGACGCATTGATACAAATCAACGTCGATTTAGCTGCTTTTGCAGCTGTCGACTTGGAGGCGTGTAAGTGTCAACGGAGTCATTACAGTGTCACAGCTTTGTGTTTTCCTGTTTGTTTTTTAAATAAAAATTATTTTTATTGGCAGTGTGACAGTTTTGAGAGTACAGATTAAAGGTATAACAAATTACTTTATTTCCACTATCCACTATGTTAAAATATTGCAAGGAACATACAAGAAATTGTATTCATAAATATTGAGTTATTTGTTACGTTTAATATTTTGATACGAAAAATATTTTTTTTATTTCAATTGGAAGCTTTGCAGTCAGTTTGTAGCCACAGGCTTTTAGATGAACCCATATGTGCCGTGAGAGCCATTGAAATTTTTGCATATAGACTCGCCGGACTTTTATTGTGGGAGACCAAGGCTGAAGGGGATTCAAACATAGATAATAGGAAAGAAAAACTCGGCAAATGGTCTATTCACCCTTTCAATTACAATTTTAAAATTGTAATTCAACAAGACCGAATTGTCTGGGGAGTTCAGCGCTTCTAACAATTAAATAATGCCAAATGTTTCTTGACTTAAATGAGTCTTTCAAGCTAACGAATCATTGTAGTACGTTCTAAGTGAAAGTTTCAGCCAATAACTTTCCAGAAATGGGTCTAAGAGCAAAAAATCTCAACGCTCATACTCTCTGACAGTAAAAAGACTATCAGGTGCTGCAACCTCATGTTTTAACAACAAAAACAACCGAACCACAATATACAGTAGACCAGATAGTAGACCAGAATAGAAAGAAAACTTGACAAATATTTTGTCAAAAAGCTTATCTATTTAATTAACCCAACACCTCTTTAATCGCCCTCTGATTCATTGAAGTGCAACCCACACATTGGAGCAGTTTTTCGCAGCTCACAATTGCAGGTTAACGCCCTCGAAATATAAACATTGTCAAGTTAGAAGTGTCGCTGCCAATACAGCAACAAAATCCTAGAACATCTTTATTTTAAAAATTTTCTTTGACACTGTACCAAATTTTAAACGATTATGCATTATTCTGGGATCATTTGTTTTTTAGTATTTCGACAAATTATCTGTCAAATTTTTCAAATTTCTCTCTATTTGTCATACAAAAAAGAGGCCTGGTTTACTTGTATAATTTCACTGTGAGTCAAACGACTATCACAACCTGACATCAAAAACAGTGATCAGCTGCCAGCAATCTCCTGACGAGAGATGGCTGAGGAGTCACTGTGTAGTCACCTGGTCACAGAGACATTGAACCAATTCCTCAATTAATTAACAAGGTTTTTTTGTTTTGAAACTTTTGGCACAATGACAGCAGATTATGACTAAAAGTCATAAAATGGATCATTAAAAAAAAAATGATCTCTTTAAAGAATTTTTATATTGCGCTTCATTCATAATAATAATAGATGACAGCTGTCAAAGAACAGAAAAACCATGCCAGCAAATTGAATTCGCGCACTTTTATTGGGACCGCCTATGTTTGCTATGTGAATAAAAGTTTGAGAATCGCTGCTTTAGAATGCGATTTTGCGCACATTGCACAGCAACTTGACGCTTAAAAAGTGTAAAATTGTTTAGCCTTCAAGCTTTCATTCAGTCATCTTAAAAGCGCCAAATTAACTTTAAGTTTCATTTATTTTTTCGCGGAGCGTAAATAAATTTGAACTTGCCACTTGTTGTTGGTTCGTTGAGTTCTATTCGCACAAGCCACAAGTTCAAATGATTATGCAAAACAAATCTTTTTTAATTTACATTTGTTGTTGTTGTTGTACAATGCTGCGAATAAATACGAGAGAGCAACACATAAGCTAAACGCCTTGACGGTTCTGTGTTAATTGTGCGAGAATGTCACATGGCAACACCTCATAAACTACGTAAAAAATTTATTTCAAGTCTTTAAATGTTTAGCAAACATGAACAAAAATGCACAAGAACGCATTTGAAAAGCATTTAATTTGAACGCACATCAAAACGAATGCACAGAAGTTGGCCAATTCTGATGAAGACATGGCACGGGATATGGACAGCAATCAACTGGCAACGACGGATTTAGAGGCAATTAGGGAAGTGGAAATATGGCAGCACACCGCCTAATTGGTATAGATTCGCGGTCTGGCATTGGTGTCACTTAAAAATTAACGGTGAAGCTTACTAAGTGGAACATTCCTCTGGTCCGTGTCGCAAAGGCAGCTAATTCATATTTAATTATTTCCGTCATTCGATGCAGTCGTAAAAAAACGAAACTGCTGCTGGCAATTTGTTGCTGTTGTTGTGGTCGCTAATTTCGACCGAGTGCAGCGAAACGCGCACACAAGCCAAGCGAGCGCGCCATGACTCACTGCAGCGCGCAGCTATTCACATAAAAGCGGATCGTAAACAAACGACACAGCACGATTTTCACTTTTCACACGAATTGTCAAAATTAAGATTTGTGCAGCGACGAAGGCATTTGCTGCTGAAATATATAACACAATAAAAGCCGAAATGCTGCCACAAATTCTCGCCAATGTCACTGCTACACTCACGTCCGCCTCACATTCGATTTGGCAAGTGACCAACCAACGGCAACACACTCATCATAATCGCGATCGCCAAAACGCCAAACGCCGCGGACGCCAGCCAAGTTCAGCGTCGCGCACTTTTCACTTTGAGGCAGCTAGAATCCGCGGTGACTATGGCGGCGTCGCTGGCAGTGACAGTGGCAGTGACGCCGACTACAGTAGGCAGCGAAATTGCTTAGGAAATTCGTATGCGGCACCTTGGCGTCAGCTGATGCTGTGCACTCGATTTGTGGCCCGGAACGAGGCGCTGAATTGTGGCCAACAGCAGGTAGACGCAGCGCTGCCATGTGGCCGCATTCGCGCGTGTTTTTATGGCATTATATCATCGAATTTAATAAGTTTTTCCCGCTTGAAGAGAACGACTTTTAATTATATCTATGCTGTTGATATTATTAATGTGACAGTTGTTGTTGCCAAATAAAATAATGTACGAATATTTGCATGCCGCTTAAATTTCTTTGAAGTGATCAAATGTATGTGTTGTATACACACACACACACAGAATTATTTATATATTACATTAAAAATATATTTAACTTGTGACTGCGTTTATTGCTGCTGGCGTAAGGTTGATATATAAATTGCAGCTTGTTTATGTGTGTATGTGTGTTGCTTATGTGTGTTTTCGGCTTCTTGCAATGAAAAATGAAATTAAAAATTAATTGCTGCCAATGCTGTGGCAAACATATTAATGGAAGAATGTGCCGATTGCAATGCAAAATCGAGAAAAATAGAAAATAAAATAGAAAATAGAAACAGAAAATAGAAAATAGCAAATAAATTAACGGCTGTTTGTATTCTGCGACCATTCACATTAGCGATTAGCGAGGAAAATGTGCCGGCATGCACTGCTTGGGGTTGTGGAGATGTTGCGGAATTTTCAAGAAATATTTCTGTATAAACACGCGCACAAGCGGTTATTACTTTCCACCATCGATTTGGCCGCAAAATCTCATTGAACGAATCAATCGCATATCCAACAAATATTGCGCGCGCGCCCAATGCAAACGCAAACGTGTCCAGCGGCGACATTTGTGAATTGCCCACACTTTCGCTTGGCAGCTGAATTGAGTTCCCATTCACGCAGTGGGCACGTTTTTTAATTGTTAATTAGTAGTCATAAAGTGCAACATTAGCAATAAATAATGGGCAACTCCACAAATGGCGCCAAGCACACAAACACACACACACACACACTCAAGCCTACACCCACTCATGAATACAGCCGTGCGCGCTTAGGCCAACAAAGCACAAGTGGCAGAATGCTGCCAGCTAATTAAGCATGTCAAATGCATTCATTCGCCATTTTACAAACAAATATTTTGCTTCATACTACGGAACTGTACAAAAACACGTCAACAGCTGGCAAAATTTTGCTGTTAATTGCAGACAAAAAACTGCACTTTTACAGAGAAACTTGAGAAATACAAACATATAGTTTTTTTTTTGGGTATTTTTTGTGTTTTCCAAGTTTCAAATTATTTTGTTTTGCATCAACATATTGTAATTACAACAAACATATTGACAGACTGAAAAGTATTAATATAAAAGGCACAGAACTTTAGCCCTGAACAGTGGTTCAAATGATGTATCAAAGTGGCATCGTTTCGTAGTTAATTCATTTTTAAAAACAAAATCTGGCAATACTATAATTTTTAAAAATGTTGAAGTTTGTTGGTGAAAGTTAAGCTTTAAATTTTTTTTTTTTAAAGTAGAAATTTAAGTGAGTCCAAATCGAGTTATTCTATTCAAGATGATTCATTTTGATTAAGGCATATAAACATTTGAGTCTGCAACAAAGGTTTCAGGCTGTCTGAGAATGCCACACTACTTTCTCGTCCTAGAGTTCTCAACATAGGATTAGGTAGGAAAGAATGTGTGCGACATAGACCGAACTTTCACTCGGAGTTCGAAATGGTCCATTGTGAGTCCCTGCTTATAATTCTCTGGGGCTAACCAACAGTCCCAATCTGGGTCAAAACAATTCGACCTCTTAATGAAGGAAAGCAGATACGATATTTAAAACTTGTGTCGCACTAGCCAGGTCCGTAAGACATCTTGACTCCAGGAAGCGAAGTCAGCAGTATCACAGATCCAGCAGTCTCCGCAGCTTCTGCAGACTTCACTAGACTAGAGCAGTGTTGCCAGATCAGGAGATTTCCTTCTAGATTTAGGAAATGTTTGGCCTTTTAGAAAAATGGTTTGGGGGAAGAATTGTTTAGGAGGAAGTTAAGGAGATTTTAATGGTGATACATTTGACATCATTAGTGGCACTGAAGCCTTGGATATTGAAAGCTAAAGTTTCTTATTTAATTAAATTAAATTTCATGCTTCAATATGTATAATTTATGCAATGAATAAAGGAAGTTTACAAAAGCGATTTTCATATCGATTTCATTTTTTATATATTTTGTTTGTATTAAGTTGTTGTCAAGCTGAAGCTGAATAAATAAAAATGGTGCAATAAAAAAACTAAATAAATATTTTTTTTTTATGAGAAAACAAAAAATATAAAAAAAGGTGATAAAGGAGATTTTTACATTTTTTAGGAGGAAAATTAATTTTTTTTTTAAGATTTAGGAGATCGTAGTTTTAGGTATCTGGCAACATTGAACGAGAGGTGTCATTTGATAAGCATAGATCCAATAGTGCAGTGTATGGTCAGAGTTCTCAAAGAACTCTTCAACAATTAAATAAAATCGTTCAGTATAAATTAGTTACTGTCTCAGCCCCGTTTTTCAGATTACATTTTTGCTCTTTAAAAATATGTAACAATTTCATAAGGCAAACACATGTACCATGTTCGTAAAAAGATTAAGAAATTGGCAATAAATTCATTGGCATTATTTATGCTTTTACATAGCAGCAGAGATTTTCTCACCCACTGTGCATTTACGCCGAACAAAACTGCCACTTGCACGTACGAGTATGAATTATAATTTGATGCAAGACTATAATCGATGTGTGTGTGTGTGTGTGTGTGTGAGTGTAAGACTGTGCGTGAATGTTAATTAATGAATGAACGAAAAATGCGCATACATACATATATACTCATAAATAAAGCTACATATGGTTCAAAATTGCGCAAAAAGAAAATAGCATAACAACAACAAAAGCAATTATGATGCCAATGTTTGAATTGCATTCATTGAGAAATTATGAATGAATTTACAAATCTTGAGATTTTTCGTAATTCATATTGAATCATTTGTATATTTTTGCTGTTTTAAATCGAAGTAACAAAAAATCATACATGCATACACTCACTAACACATACTTACGTAGATAAGGAATTTCAAATATTAATTTGTAATTTGAATGAGTTTCATACATAAGCAATAATAAACCTTTCCATAAAGCTTCAACTAAATAGTTTTTTTTTTATTATACTTATTATACTTTATACTTATTCTTTCAAATAAACATTCATACGTATTTTGAAACATGAACAACTACAACTATTAGTATTTGAAATGAGTCTCAAAAGCCAATCAACTGAATTTCTTCAAACATTTTTTGAGCTTACTTTATGCAAGTAGCAATGTTTGTTTTGTACATGAAACCGCTGGGAAGCCACAATGGCAACGCGTCAAGCTCGCGTCTCGCGCCAAACCGCAACTGTTTCTTTCAAGCTGCTTAAATGTTATGAAACGATGCAGTATCCAGCGGCAATTGTTGGTATTAGTTACGCTAATTAAAAACGATATTCGATTTAACACATTCATTCATTCATCGCGTGCCTCCGATCTTCAGTTACATTGCCAGTGCACCGATTAACTAACACAACAGCACACACACACCCACACTCACACAATACTGAAGCGCCACAGTCTGCCACACTCCAAGGCGCACGACCGTCAAGCCGCAAAGTGCCAGCCTGACAATTACGTCATTGGTAATTACACAGTAATTGGCAGCGCCAAAGTCAAACCGTCTGCATGCACGTCTGTACTACTTATATGTAGGTACATATGTACAGCTGTATCGAAGGTATGTATGTATGTATGTGCTTGTGTGTATTTGCGAATTTTGTCCGACTGTATATTGGCCGATTTTATTTTTACTTAATTTTTTGCTGGTTGTCGCTTTTCAAGTGGCGGCATTTATTTAATTTTGCATGTTTCGCTTTTCTGCCTTTTTTTGCTTTTCAGTTTTACTCTGGTTTGTGTATGTATGTGTTGTTGTTGTTGTTGTAGAGTGCTTATGCTGGCCATACAATGGTGGCAAGTTTATTTACCTTTTGTTAGTCATAGCGATAAAAGCAAAAACTACAATAAAATGACACAAAATAGGCAACCAACCAAAGCGCGCCAGATATTCATTTGTTGCTTTTGTTGTTCGTGCATAACTGGGCGGTACATTTGCAGAGCGGTATGTTGAAATTGAAAGAGTTTTCAAATGCCTCAGGTCAAATTTGGAGAATGTCTCACTTTCGATTTCGTGAGAAGTGGATTTGTGAGGTTAAAACGATGGGAATATCTGCTGACTGTAAAATAACTCTAAAATTTCGATATGAAAACCCGGGCAGCTATTGCTACTCTCTCTTAGTTATAGAATTTTATATTTTATAATTAACAATACAAAGTAAATAAATAAGTTCTATAACTTACAAAAGCATAGATGCTGTTAGCCCATTGCTGCCGGGTACCAGTTCCGCCCATACGATTTTGATAAGATTTCGTACACGACCTAGAAGTGACCCAAAATAATCAGAAACAAAATTTCAGCTTTATATCTCTGCACGTTGCTGAGATATTCATTAGGTATTTTGTACCCATTACGCAGCAATGGTAGCTTTTTTCCATACTTTGTGAAGTGATCAGCTAAACACGTGAACAAAAGTTGTATTTTTTACAGGTGAGTTAGGAGGCAGATTTTTGTGAAGTTCTAAGGCCACTACGTTTCGCCACATTTTCCACCTTCGGAAAATTCACGATTTTTGGAGTCTGGTAACTCTAGATAAATGGCGAAATTTTAGGGTGACCTCCACTAGACTAAGGTAGTTCCATCTTTACCCTAACTATCCCTATCAATGGTTCTCAGAGATCTCAAATATTGAAAATTTTACCCATTAGGCAGCAATGGGCTAGGGGGCTTACGTTCTGAATGATCAACAAAAAAATTAAATTTTCAAATTTTAAACCCTATAAAAAAATAATTAAAACATAACAACTAGCAGCCTCTCAGAACTTCAGGGACACCTTAACGATCTTAGCGAACAGAACATGACGTTGTGTGGGAAGGAAGGAGAGCTCCAAAATTTGTTCAAAAGCATAATACCAGCACTAAGTCGGGAGAATAGTAATGCTGGTTTCACTGCGCATTAAATCTGACCATTTCTTAACCTCCATCGTTCTAGAAAAACTTCTTTCACTTGGCGCGGAGACCAAATGACCAGCTTGATTGATGTTTTGACTGGTCACTGTTTAATAGGCCACCACGTTAGAAGGTTGGGGGCATTCTCTAATGGTTTTTGCAGTAGTTGCAGGGATGAGGTACAGGTTGATGTCTACTTCACCTTCTATGTAGTTATCCTGCACTTACTAGGAGAAGAAAGTGTCACCTATGTGAGATCATCTTTGAAAACTTGGACAATATAACCGATAAGACAATTCGCAGCCTATTTAGTTTCATCACAAGCTCCAATTGGTTTTGTTAGCAAGGGTTATAAGCGCAACTAGTGTGGTATCACAATGAGCCTCTTGGGCCTACGTACTCGTATGCTGTCTTCAGAGCAGACACGAATTCCTATTCAGCTTCCTATCTCTGGTGCATCTGATGAGGAAGCTATGGATGGTTCAATTGTAGCCTTGAACAACGATATGGAAAGTAGTGAATCGAGTTCATCTTTTCATCTCTCTTTATTATGACAACTTCTACAGAGAGTACTATTACTTATACGCATCGTTGGACCATTGGAGCAATGATACAGAGCACAGTAATAACTCTGAAAGTCCTCTACAGCAAATTTACTGTAAGAAGTGTACAGAGTATATCCCTATTAATGAGAAGCATTGCGTTGACTCTGGGAGAATGCAAAGGATTTGTTGAACCTTAACAGACTCCTTGTACTTTTCCTATCTAATCTTGGCCATAACAATTTTGAGACTTTGCAGTTATTTCGGTTGGTTCATAAGTCGTTAGTCGCTATAATGTACTCATCAAATCTAAGTTGGAGATTGCTTAGTGGTGCCTGCTTTGTTGACGTTCATTTACGAGACCCGCCTAGCCATTTCGTCTGCTAACTAATTCGTTCCTTTCAATAGTGCTACGAGTATGTTTAAAAACCCAGCAAAGAGCGAGTTTTGTGGCGCATTTGTGTATCACTGCTAAGCACATCTTCGTGTGAGGGCAAAATTTTAGTAGAATCACAGCTTAACCCTTTCTCTATTTTGTTGCCATATGGCAACATGCTACTTTGTGGACGTCTGAACCAGGGGCGTAGCCAGAACTTTGCCATGGGGGGGGTTTTAAAAAAAATTGATGACCAATTTGGTATTACATGCTTTTTAAAGTAAACTGAACTTTTCAAAGAGGGCATTTTGTGGTGGTGCCACCCAGTGCATTGGAAATTTCATGAAATTTGGTTCACTGTGAGCGAAGTTATTGCGTCCGAAGTAAAAGTTTGTTCTTGTCAGTGGTACAAAAATTTGATACTAATTTGCAAAGAGCAAATATTAAGTTTTGCTTTAAAGTTGGTAAGACTTTAGCCGAAAAATTTAAATTGATGAACTAAGTTTATGGTGATTATCGTGCCGTGGCAGACTTCATGAGTGGTACACGCGATTTAAAAACGATTGTCAGGACATAAATAATGACCAACGTCTTAGCCAACTGAAATCCGCGACCACCGTAGATTCCATAAAAAATCAGCCAAAATCTACTTGAAATTGGATTCAACCTTCGCTTTCCTTATACCCACCCGAGTGATATTTTTAATATTCATGTCTAATATCTGCCATCTGTATTTATCCAATGTAAATAGTTATGATTTCGACTTACTGAATAAATTCGAAAGTCGTTTTCAATAACATAAACAAATATTTTTTGAAAATATTACTCATGTTTTGTTTTTATTTTTGCTATTTTGTATACCGAATACCCACACAGGTGATCCCAGGTGCTTCCGCCACCATTTTGAATAAAACTCACAATAAAATAAAAAATAAAAAAAATTGTTCAATAAACCCTCTGCAAAGAAATCTTTTAATATTTTCCTTAGTCGCAAAATGAATCGTTAAATTTAGGCATTTTTTTCGAAAAACTGACTATCACCCGAGGACGATACTGAGGTATGGAAAAAAAATTATTTATTATTTACTTATTTATTGCGACTGAGTGAGTTTATGGGTATTGGTAAACGACGCATACAAAAATCTTTGGTAAGGCGAAGGTTACGCATTTCAATAACATAAAAGTATCACATTTTAACTGAATATTTGGCTATCGAGAGACGGCATCTCAACGATAGACACTTGTGACTGATTTTTTGACTAAAAGACGAATTTAACCATCACCCACTCCTCGTTTTAACCTGATGCGGAATCTTGCGACTTTCACCTTAGAAAAAAATGCATTTACCGATTAAACAAACGCGTTTTGATGGCGTAGAAGCCATTCAAAAGGCTTGTACTGACATCCTGTAGGACATTCCAGCCGACGATCTAAAACACTCATTAGACATGCTTTTAGATCATGCAAATAGCTGTACTGAGCCTGAAGGGGACTATTTAAAACACCATATCGGTGTTACAAAAAATTGTTGATTATTCTTTTAAATGTTTAAAGGTAAAACGACTTTTTTACTAATGTGGGAACGTATATATGTTACCATGCATAGTGATTGCAAATTTTAAATAATTATAGGCCATGGGGGGGGTTCTGACACCCAAAACCCCTCCCTTGGCTACGCCCCTGGTCTGAACCCTCTATGGTTCCAGGAATACATTTTTTTATTGGTCCTTGGAATAGTTTGAAGTTTTAGGAAAAATACGAAACTAATAAAATGAATATTTACGTTTAAAGAAGAGAAGTATACACGTTTTTTTAATGGTATATCTTGACATAGTAAAGGAAGAAGAAGCAGAAAAATTAGATAACTTTTTTCATATGACCTTTTCTTTCAATTTAGATACTTTTTTTTATTAATTTTGGCTGAAGTAAATGAAGAATTATTCAAATTTTCGTTATGCGTAAAAAGTTTTATGTTTAAGTAATTATTACAGCCACAACGATGTAGCTGCTCTCATAGAAAAACACTCTAAAATACAGGGTCTGAGAATAAAAATTAAAAAATTTCTTATGGAATATTGCTAATATAATCACATAGAAGCCTAAGACGTAAAATTTAAAATTTTAACTTTCCGCAGTAAAAACCTGTAGCGAAAGGGTTAAACTAACTCGGAAGTTTGCTTGTGCTACAAATTATCTTATAACCGCAACCAGAGGGCACAATAGTTCAACTTCCCGAAGCGTACCTTCCACCCATAAACTATCACATCGAATATTTATTTCGCTTTGTATTGCAGGCATTTTGGCGAATTTTGTTTCATTTATGGCTTCAAAGCATTTCTTTTTCTTTTAGCACAATTCGTTACTCGTATTGCATTTCACTGATGCAAATCTTCCCATGGGAAAAGCTTTGCAACGGTACTAAAAAATTGCCATTGTAAAAGATGTGCAATATTTATTGGCACATAAACAGAAAAGTAAACAAATTTTGCCAGCCAAACTGCGGTGTGACTTGTAAATATTTGCAAACCAATGCCAGTTGGAGTTTCAGCGCATCGCGTAGCGTACCGCCACAAGTCAGTCGGACTTACAACGCGACTATTAACATTTTTCATTTGTGTATTTTTTTATTACTGTTAACTTGATTCCCACTTTGGAGGCCAATACTTCTGATTCACATGCAAATTATGCTGCCCATAATGAGTTTGTCTATGTATGTCTATGTATGTCTCTATGTGTGTTTGAATGTAGTTGTGTAAGTTGATATTCGCTACATTTGTTTATGTGGTTTGAGTTTATTGCTTCCAGCTATTATTGTGTGTTGCTTGTGTCACTTATTACTCCTTTTTTGTTTTGTCTACTGGAACGTCTGTGTCTGTATTTAGGTTGAGTAAGGTTTGAAATTTCTGCGAAAACAATAATAACAGCACAGAAACGTGACGGCGCTTCGCGTAATCGAAGAGTGCCACGTAATTGAAGCGTAAATGTCGCGAATATTGTAAATGACAAGCAAACCTACATACGTACATACAAACTGGCTGAGTGGCAGATATGTTGCGCGTATTGTGCGGTTAATGAACTGTGGGCTGATTACACGTCAGCCGCATCGGTGTTTTGTCGTTGGGCATTTATGGCAAATTAAATTTCAAACCATTGCGACTGGCAAATGTGGCCGCGCGGTGCGTTGTACTTTGACATAGATATTAAATTGCCAGAACCTGTCGGGGGAATTTTTATGCAAACTTTCAGTCGTATGTACTGAAGAAACAACACAGAGCACAGCCCACTCGCGACTTGTGTCTGGCGTCTGGCGTCGCTGTTGAACTCTGCTCGCAGCATTCACGCAACGTTTGTGCACACATTACAATTCGAGTGTGTCGAATTTATGCATCCACAGTTAAATGCAAACGATAATTACTTTTAAATTGCAATACGACATGCAAAATTTGCAGCCAGCAGCTGCCAATTGTTGCATTGCGGCCATAAAAACTGGACGAGAAGTTCTGTGAGAGAAGAAAGCAAACAGGCCGATTCACATTAACGCCAATTCTGAATGAAAATTCGCAGTTCTTTTCGACGGCTTCCACATATACTTTCGCTAAAAATGGCCTTAGAAGCTGCACTGTGGCGGCGCAGTGCCACAACTTTACGACCAGCGCCGTCAGATCTCGTGCGAGCTGCACGTTTCTCGCCAGCGTGAAGTGTGCTCGTCTGTGGCCGCATCGAAGCCGGTCGAGAAGGCACCAGCACGCCCACATCCTTTCCACAAGTCATCGCTACAACATGCCAAGTCACGCATTGGCAGTGTTGAGCTGTTGGCGCATTTTTTGCATACATTTGCCTGCCGCTGCAATGTTTTTATTGGTGTTTTGTTTTTTCGGCACAGTCACCTTTAGGATGCAAACACTTCCTCATTCGCCTCTTCGTGGAGCAATAAAATGCAGTGGCAATGCTTTTCCACAGAAGACGCAAGCAAACGAAAGCCAGCAAACACATTCTACGAACACGGCGGAACACCGCAGCCGCGCAGGTTCAACGCGCAAACACACAAACACTGGTTTGCTACAAAAAAAAACACAAACATTCAAGTTGCTTCTTCTTGAGGCATTGCTTTACAATGTAAAGTCCACACTGTGCAAGTCCACTGCTGTCTTTACTTCTTCAATGGGAGCGTGACTGCATCGAACAGCGTCAGATACCTACAGCCTTCAAAAGCAGCTACTGTGTTGCGTCTTCTGTTGGAGCACCGGAAATGTGGCAGTTAAAAGTGACAGAAGCTGACTTCTGCAAACGCTGCTGAAATGGGCGTCAGTGAGAAAATTTAGGCAATGCTGAGACCTGCAATGTAAAATTCTTACTTTGAGATTGAGTACATTACAGGTTGTAATTTCATTGCAAATGTTTATAAAAATCATTGCAATATGTAAGAAAGAAGAGGTAGAAGAAAAAGAAGAAGAAGAAGTATTAGTCGTTAAGCCATTGCCCGCATCAATGCTCGTCCGGCTAATATAATGAAAAATTAAATTAAAGTATGAAAACCGCCTTGAAATTGTTCACACTAATACCACTTAAAGTCTATAATCAAGAATTAAGTATGGTTTGAGCTAGGAAATGATCTGAAGTGTGACTAACATTATAAGCAACAATGATTCATTTAAATCCAAATTGCTTTGGATTATAGCAACGTACCACGTGCGATGTTTATTTAACTCTTTCGCTATTCTGTTGCCATATGGCAACATGCTTCTTTGTGGACGTCTGAACCCTCTGTGGTTTCAAGAATACATTTTTTGTTGGTCCTTAGAATAGTTTGAAGTTTTAGGAAAAATACGAAATTAATAAACTGAATATTTAAGTTTAAAGAAGAGAAGTATACACGTTTTTTTAATGGTATATCTTGACATAGTAAAGGAAGAAGAAGCAGAAACAATTAGAGAACTTTTTAATTTGACGTTTTCAACAATTTAGATATTTTTTTTTGTTAATTTTGGCTGAATGAAGAATTATTCAAATTTTCGTTATGCGTAAAAAGTTGTATGTTTAAGTAATTATTACAGCCACAACGATGTGGTTGCTCTCATAGAAAAACACTCTAAAATACAGGGTCCGAGTATACAAATTTAAAAATTGCTTATGGAATGTTGCTAATATATCCACATAGAAGCCTAAGACGTAAAATTTAAAATTTTAACTTTCCCCAGTGAAAACCTGTAGCGAAGGGGTTAAGCTATTTAGAAACAATTTAAATGCTGATCTCTCGCTTGAATACAAAATGCTTAAATGGCATATATTTATCAGTGTAATCAGTGAGTTGATCTCGCCCAACAACTTAACACTTTAACACTGAAGTATTGTGTAGTATTAAGCCACTTTAAGTATATAATTAGTGCTTAACTACGAAGCGAGCGCACAGGCTAAACAAGTAATTAAGTTGTCAAGCTTAGTTTTAATTTGAGCTCGGATCTTGTCAGTTGTGAATTTAAATCTTTCAAGAAAAAACAAACAAAGTAGCATATAACTATAAATATTAAAAAAAAAAATTAAACACGTGGCAAACCGTTTTTGAAAAACTGAATTTGCAAATTTCTTGATTGAAAACTTAAGCTTTAAATCTTGAAAACTTTGACTTTAACCATTTCCACTTTAAAATCTTAAAAGTAGTTAAATTTCTGCTACTTGAGAAAAGCTGACTGTAGGCGGTTTTTAGTAATAAAAAGCAAAGACAGTAAGAAACACAGCACATAAGAAAAATTGGTATATAAGTAGATGAAACAGGCAGCTCGGCTCGTACACTCAGAGATTTAGTAAGGCCCATTATAAGGTCCGAAAGATTGGCAAGCCGCTTAACATTCGGACAAATCTGTAGATGCTTTCTAATTGAACCATAAACGACATCAGCAATTGCGAATGGGGCTTCGAGTTTTAAAGTATATCTCTAGGAGTACAGTAGAAAATAACCCTTGGAAATGATTTTCTTGCATTAAACTATGATGAGCTCAGGTCATAGTTACACCTGAGGCTAGTAGAATAGCTGTATTAAGGTGAGGAATTTGAAAAGGATTCAATTAAGCGTAGGAATTTGAAAAGGATTAAATGGGATAATACCACCAGGGGGTCAAGAAGCACCTCATTCAATTGCTGGCCATAAACTACTATGAAAAAAATCTCAGAAAAAATAACACGGTACAACAGTAAAAAAACCCGCGGAGTTTCTCAACTGTTCCTTATTATTTTTTTCGGGTCACCTCTAATTTGGGTGTTACAGGATCTTGAAATTACAAGCTATACCCTAATTAAAAAAAATAATTTAAATGGTTGAACATATCCTAGTCTAACAATATTGGTATCAAAAGAAGATTGGTATGTCTCCAACTCAAATCAAATAATTTTTTTTTAATTATCCTGGCGGAAGGATATCAAAATTTCCTTTTCAGAATGTATCCTTAATTATCCTGCAAGTTTTTTTTACCAAAAAATTAAAAAAAATATATATTATGAAACCCTTACCAAGCACCAACACATTGTGAAATTTCATCTTAATCATTCCATTGGTTCGGCTGAAAAAAAATGTTGAAGTTTATTTCAACTTAAAAACTTAAACTAACTATTCCACAATTTTTCACAGTACAAACAATTTCAGCTCTTCACAAAACTCGCCCAGTTTCTGAACTGTTCCTTATAATTCCGGAGCCGCTGATCACGAATATGTAATTTTTTTTTCTAGTTTGGTTTCTACAAGGCCTTGAAGTTGCCAGTAACACCCACCTTGAAAACGAATTTAAATTGTTGAACTCATCTTAGTCTAACAATATTCATATCAAATTAAAAAGAGATTCAAGTCTTTAGCCTAAATCCATGTCAATGTTAATTTTACGTTATATTTTGAACTATTTTTTAACTAGAAAACATTGCACATTGCGGGTTTTTTGGAAACCGCAACATTGTTGTACCGTGTAATCAACAAATATATCTTCTGATGAAATCAGAGTTTATGACTTTATATTAACTAGGTTAAGTTTGGGGCACGCTGAAGCCTCTAAGGTCCGTTGCTATGCCAAGGTAGGAGATGAGTTAGTTTTCTGTAATCAACCCAGTTGAAGTTGTTGATAAAACTTAACAGATTGTCGCTATCTCCGCCAAATCTTCGAGGACAATAAACAAAGGCGCACACAGGGGGTTTTGGGGGTTCAAACCCCCCAAGCACGAAAATTTCTGGTACAAAATATGGTTTCGAATGGTCTTCGGCTCAAAAGTTGTACACAAAACTTTCCATGAATGAAATCCTGTGTGCGCCTCTGACGATAAAGCACCAGTTTTCCAGATGGCGCTTTAGTTTTTCCATATATTTCAGTGTTTTGTTCCATATATTTCACAGTTACATCAAAGTTTTTCAAGAAATCACCTTAAGCGACAAAGTGTGCATTATTTCAGTTAAACCAAAGCAATTTGGGAACACGAAACCCAACCGATTATATTTTCACAATATTACTTGAAACAATAACAAAACATAATAAATAAACAAAAAACCCAAAACGCAGATTTACACTCCATGTAATTAAAGTTTACATTGCACACAATGTTGTTGGTGTGCACTGAATTTGAACAACCGCCACGCCATCTGCGGTCTTTCTGCCTTCGACAATGTCTGCGGGCCGACATGGAAGTGGTGTAAAAAGCTTCATTTGTTCATGTGTGTTTTGTTTTTCGAATGAAATGCAATAAAAATATTGTTTAGGTAATTAAGAATAACCGAATGAAGAATCGAGTAAATAAACAACTCACGACACGAGGGCGGGCGGAGAATGTAAAACTATTGCACACACACACATGTTGAAACTGAGGAATGCCATACAAGTTGCTAACAGCATTCACACAATTTTCAAATTAATCAACAGAGCTTTTATTTATATACACATATATGTAAAATAAACATAAATACTTAGTTAAGATTTGTTTAATGAAATTTGTGCTTTAACTTCTTCTCTTCTTTTCTTTTTCAGGTAATTGCAAACAACAATTGTGCCACTGTGCATACAAAACATGCGACTTGGTAAAAGTACAATGATTATTTATATAATTTTGTAGTGTTTTATTGTTGCATTCGTTCTAATTACAACATGCGGAATTTTCATTTCAAATCATATAATAATTTATTAATATTTTGTATGTAATTCTAAACATTGATTTCCCATCAATCACCCAATTAACCTGACAAGCAGCAGAACACTTCCAACGTGTCCATGTTGCAATCGCGCAAAAAGCGTCAACATGTGTGCGCCACACTTGATTTGCCGTGTTTAGCGTTCACTCAACTCGCAAACTGCGCCGCAATAATTATAGACTTTTGCTTTGTTTTTTTTTTGGTACTGCACTGTTCCTGTTGTTGTAACTGCATATGTTTGTTGTTGTTGTTTTTTTGTGTAAGGCTTTTATTAATTGGCAAACAAAAGAGCAATTAGACAGACAGGTTTTTGCCTTTGCGCCGCATACCGCAGACACATTCGACATTTCAATTGCATGCAACATGCGCTTTGCTGTTTGAATCGCTTTATGTTTTTTTGTTTCGTTTTCTACTAACCAACAACAATGGCAATTGTCATAATAGATTAGATAACGCGAATGCATTTCGCCGTTGCAATTGTGTTTTTTTTTTTTGTTCATTGGAATCGCACAATTGTCGGCGTCGTCATTTTTGTGAGCACTTTTCAGATATTTAAAAATGATAAACGATCGCCATCGGGTGCAGAGTCAGTCGTGAATAAATCATTTTGACATTAAGTGGCTGCATTTTGCCGCAAAACGTAATCTGAGTGCTGAGCATTTTGCACAGCAACAACAGCAAACCGAAAAAATTTCGAAAATTGTGCAGCGGCGCACAAAGCACAACGAGGAACGACAGCACCTTTCGACGGCAGCTGCAGCGAATCAGGTCACAATCGAGCGGAGAATGCGCCCAGGAATCAACTGCCCAATAAGAAGATGCTCGTTCGGCGGTGAACGGAAGCGCTTTCTGCTCTGAAAAGAAAACTTGTTTATTTTAAAATGCTGATTCAAAGAAAGGCAGAGAGCCGCACAAACGAACCGACAGACGGACAGATGGACGGACAGCTCCAGGCCACATGTGCGCTGCAATGCATTTGGGCTCCCCAATAAAAAAGTGTGAAAGCCTACAAATCGCTGCCGAGCTCTTACATCAAGAAGCCGTGTGTATTTGTTTTGTGTTTGGCTATCAACAGCTCGAAAGCATTTCCGCCACTGTCAAGGAATGCATTAAGAAAATATTAATAAACTCGGTGGCAAAAGCGCAGCCATTCACATTGTAGCTTAATTAAACTTGGTGCGATAACTTTGTTGTTCATAAGGTTATCAACGTTATTGTAGTTTGGTGTTTGGGAAAGTTGTCGAAAGTTCATTGCCTATACAATTATTAATTTTATTACTCTCCGGTGGCTGTCTGTGCATTCAGAAAATTTATTCGTTTATGCCTTCAATTGATTACATGAATCAAAAGCTCGCAACAATTGAATGCCTTACTCAGTGCCCCATTTAAAGAGAAAGGAAGAGAGAGAACACAGATAACCGATTGCAACTTTGATCACCCTTCACTGCACAAACACTCAAACGAAATAGACAAAACCATACCCACCAGACATTTTTTGTTGCCGGTAATAAGAAAACGAGTCACCCCCGGCAACAAATTTATCGCCGGTAATATCGCCAACGTATCGATTTCGTATCACCAGTCGTTCTAAAACGTCCGCCGAAAGCAACTCGCCGTGACGAGTCGTTTTCTTATCGCCGTGACGAGTCGTTTTCATATCGCCTGGACGAGTTGTTTTCATATGGCCTGGACGATTCGTTTTCATATCTAAATACATCATATTGATTGGAAATTATCAATATATAAAAAGTCAGTCAGTTTTGGTTGGGATGGAATTTAATTTGCATACAAGGAATCAAAGTTGCTCTCATTGGTTTGAGCTTGAATCAATGCTGTTGATCAATGAACCATCGGCGAATGAATACAAATTTTTTAAATGCGATCAATCTCACTGAAATACAAAGCATATCAATTCGATATTTCAAAGCCCTGCAAAACAACGTGTTTTTGGGACATGTTGCTAATTTGTCGCTGCGGAAATAAATCGGCGAGTCGCCAATTTGTTGCCACTGACGATTGTTGTCTATTTCTCACATTTTGCTTGGTGGGATTTTTCACTTTGAACCACTTGAAATTCACGAACACAAATGAATTTTTTCGTATTTACATAAACCAAAATGCCAAATTTTTTGTGAGCAAACGAAATCTGGATTTTGGAAAAGTAGAAAATAAGTGGGCCAAAAATGCCTGCAAGCAAACTTGGCCAACACTGCACTCACCTCTCAGTGGATTTGACTAATGACCCAATGACTGTTTAATGCATTTAAAAACACTTTCAAAATAAACAAAACTCATTAAATGCTTTCTCACTTTTGTCCAAAAGCACCCAGCTGCCGGTTGCGAGCTCGACAAAAAAAGCTCCAGCTGTCATATGCAGCGAGGCGCGGGAATGCAACAGACCCCAACACATTCACCTAAAATTGTCATTTGCCGAAAAAACAAGCAATAAACTGAAGAAGGAAATCAAAAGTGAAACAGTGGCAGAACTGGCGTAGAGGGGGAATCGAACGAAAGCACAAATGAATAGCCAAAAATAGGTTATCTCTGCTGACACCTAAATGGAGTGCACACACACACACAAACAAACAAACACCGCACAGCAAACAGCCAGCAGCGGAACACAGCGCGTAGCGTAACATAAAAAATTAAACAAAAGCGTCTTGTTTTGATTTCAACAGTTAAGATAAGCGTCTGCAGTGCGGCGCAATCTTGACAACAACAACAACACAATCGTCGCTTGTTACTGTGTGTGTGTGTGTTTGTACCTGCGGCAATTGTGCGATATCATTACGAGCAACTTAATTCCATTTGGCAATCGGCTTTTGCCGCTGAAGAGGCTGAAGTGGGCAGCGCTGCAGCCAGCAAGCTTCCTCAAAAGTTAATTGGACCTCGTTCACAACTTGAAGTGCACGGACGCGTTGCGCGTTGCTCGTTGCGCAGTCAAAGTGTTCGCTATCTCGCGTTGGCAATTACAGTCAGTCGCCCGTAACGAAAATGCGTGCCCCAGTTCGACGTGGTAGCAATTCGTTCCAGTGTCGTATTGTGTTATCGTCGCTGGTATACAACACTAATCGTTGCTATGAAAATGCGTCAAACACGCTCGATACGCCATTAAAGCCCACTGTCCACAAGCGTTGAGCTACTTGAAAGAGTGCAATGAGCGAGAAGGGTTGGCTGGGTGCGGTAAGATTTTGAGATTCTTTTGAATGGTCAATGTGAAGGACCGACTGAAGTAGCAGATACGAGTATGTCGAGCATTTATTTTATTTTATACAAACATTGCTGACCACAGCTCATCACAAGTCAATGTAGAACACACGAAACTTTAGTTGGAAAAGAGGTTTTAAAAGTGTTTGTTAGATAAAAGTCACAAAATCTCCGAAGCTACTTGAAAGAAGCGTAACGTGACGTACACGAAACTTGGACGGTAGCGAGAACTTGGTCTTAGTTCTATGTATAACTATACGAACAAATGCATATAAACTGCAGAAAGCTTCGAAAATTGATTGTAGTATTAAACCTAAATCTAAGGTGTCTGCAAAATTTACCCCAACTAAATCGAAAGTCAAAAAGTCACTAAGTACTTTCGCCAGTTAGAAGCCTTGTCAAACAGGAATTCTCTAATCGGACTAACCACAAATGGTTCAACACGGTGGGACAGCGCTGTTCCAAGTTATTCTTTCCGGCCTATTCGGTAGGCAAATCCAAGTACATTCTGGCAGAAAGGAACTTAAATTCATGACAAGGGTTTAGTTCATGGTAAATAGAGCGCGTCTGAGAATCACAGATAGCAAATTATACAGATTCTGAATGGAAGATGAAGAAACATCCGTGCACATTATAACCAAATGCCCCGTCCTCTGGGATCAAGTTTCTGGACAGCATTGGGTGAGATGAATTTCTCCAATGAGAAATAGGGGATTCGACACAATACTTCTTATTGGACGCAGTGTCTCGGGCAGCTGTTGCTCGACTCCCATACATAATGTAATCTAGGAACTCTGTAAGGTCATGACTTATTTATTTAACTGGCATTAACCGTGTTACGGTCTGCCGCAAAAGCTCTCTCCAGACAGAGGCTTGCGCGCTCTTTCTCCAGTTGGTCACACCAAGAGATGATAGGGTCTCCTCAACTTGGTCCTTCCACCGAAGGCACGGCCACCCTCTTCGCCGTCGACCTCCAACTGCCGGAGCTTCATCTTCAGGGTCACAACTAGCCTAACTAAACTGTACAGACATCTGCCTCTTCTTACGCAAACTGCGCAAGAATTTGAATTTAATTTTCGAAATTAGCCATGTCCGATCAGCATAGTCTCATGTTGTAATCTAGAATTCCATATAATATCCATAATCATAGAAATCCATCCATCCAGTGTGAAGGTTTTTCAATAATGGGTCGGTCGATTTTGAATCTGTTGCCCAGCCATTACGGTGACATCTGAAGCAGTCTGCATTTGATATTATTTTCAAATTCCTTCCTTAAATTTCTACGCAGATCAATGGTCTTTCATTGTCAATATGCTAATTAATGCGCCGGAAACTGTTCAGCATTCACACAGCATTCCGTTAACCGGTAATCGTGTCTTCAAGGCTTTGACACAAAATCAATGGGTGGGTTGTTCTACTAAAAGCAATCTTGTATTATCTTGATCATTAGTGACATTTGAAACCCCTTTCTTAGGGATTTCCTCATCTGAATGATGTAATATGGGGGCGTAGGAAATTCATAAAAGTAATTTAATAATTTTCGAATAATATGTCCAGCATGTCGTCATAGAACTCATTGTGCTGGCCCATAAATCAACTACTTAACTTCTTAACTCATAAGTCAAGCATTACTCACGATAGTTCAATAATCACAGTCGAATCAAAACTAGTCACAACTAGCTTCTGTCCCACCGTAGCAACACACTGAGCTATAAGAATTCTCAGACTCGCGTTCACACTTTACCAGATACCAGATAAAAAAAAACAAAAACTGACCTTGATTTCTATGTCTACGCCATCGATACTCAACAACTGCAGTCCAAAAGCCATCAACAATAATTTTATGTTAATCGAAAAAGACATTAAAAAATAAAAACAAAAAAAAAACTCACAAAAAAACGCCAAAATCAAACACAGCCGATCGCAGAATTCAACGCTTCATCGACTCGAGCTTAAATCGCTAAGTTTCTTTCAGAGCACATTTGTTCATTGGTTTTTTTTTCATTTTCGTTATTTTCATTGTCTAGTTTCGTTCAAGTTCAAAGTCAAGTCGCAGGCGGTGGCTGGTTGTGCCGGAAAAGAAATAGGGGAGACCTCAGCCGGCAGTCGTTTGAAATTTATCGGAAATGTTTGGCGGACGTGATGCGGGTTTCGCTGAAATTATGCTCCGGCGCACAGCTCAGAATGAATGGCAAAGGGCGAAAGGCGAAAACAGCGTTCGCCGGGAAGCGCGTTTGCGATTGGCGGCGCGCATCACCGCAGCTTAGCCACGTTCGATTGTAATCGAGCCTTTCGCAACGCACAGCTCGCAATAGGAACGTAAAAATAAACGCTGCGCTGTTGATTGTATTTCAGCGGCGCGTCGCAATTGCCGTAATGCGATCGGCTTTCGAATGGAACGAGCACATAGACAACGCGACGTGAATTGATATTTTAGCCATTTGCGGGGCGCGGACGACAGCGTTCATTGATCCCCCAACGTGATTCATGCACGATCCGGCAACGAGCTATTCCTACTGAACTTTGCAACGTACCGCTCCCCCCACCACGCCCTCGCCCACCGTTGGCCCGCCCATATTCCATTGGCCACGTTCATTGCCCACTTGAACGGTTGTTGTCTTGTCGGAGGTTTGCGGTTTTTCAGTGTTTTTCCAAACGAACGCGGCCGTCATTTCTGTGGCCTCTTTGTTGGTTGGCTTGTAGCTGACTGTGTGCCTTTCAGATTTTATGGTTCAAGGCGTCTCAAAGTGCGTAATGTGATATTCCAGTTCATGGTACAAGTCGTGAACATGCGAATGACATAAGTTGTGGCGTCGTCCCTGTCCCCGTGACCATTCGAAGCGCCACATGAGAACAAACTTCGTCGTGCTTCACATCAATAAACGCAACTGAAATCGATTTTAAACGCATATCGAATGCGATAAATTGTGCCATTTAACATGGCTCATTGATAGATGTGCTCGATGTGTTTCTTTCGAAACAAGCATTTGTTTGTGCTTGAAATCGAACCAATAAGCTTGAATCGCTACGATCTTCTACGGCGAATATGTGTAAAAAAAATGTTTTTTATTAAACATTCTTTTGTAAGAAAAACAGCGCAAGGTCCAAAATAGTCTCAACGTTTTGCATTTCAAAAAACTTAATTTTTTAAACTAGAAGCCCGGCATTAAAGGCCGTTAATTCATTGAAATATATACCTGGTTTCAGCACAATAAATGTACTAATCAACACCACTTAGTGCAATCAGAAGCAACATTATTTAACATATGAGAACAGATTTGCTTAAAAACGATGTTTTAAGTATACGAGGTGTGGCAATTAAGTAATGAGACTGATTCCATAAAAACCGTATATTTAAAAATGATTCTACAACTCTGCCATCACCTTCAAAGTAGTCCCCTTGGGCAGCTATACAACGATTCCAGCGCGTTTTCCATGCTTCGTAACATTTCTGGAACGCTTCGACTGGGGTGTCCGCGAGTACCCTCGTCACGGCCGCTTGCATGTCCGTAATCAACTCAATATGGGTTCCTTTGACCACTGATTTTGTTGGAACAAAAAAAGTCACAGGGTGACATATTGGGCGAATAAGGCGGCTGTTGCAACACGGCGATCCCTTTAGAGGCCAAATACTGGGCGTCTGGGTTGTCGTGATGAAGGATCCAGTTACGAGCGATGTCCGGGCGCACCCTGCTGACTCGTTTTCGCAATCTTTCGAGTACTTGGCGATAGTAGACTTGATTTACGGTTGCCCCGATGGAACAAATTCTTTGTGGACGATTCCACGGCTATCAAAACGCAACGCTATAGCGATGCGTTGCTCTTGACGAGCACCACCAACACACGTCTACTCAACACGACACAGAAGGTGAACTAAACAAGCTAGAGCGATGGTAAATATATCAATGGAGAGGGGAAGGATGCCGGGGAAGGGGAAGGGAGTTTCAAGGCCGCAGGTTTACCACAAGCGCGGCAATAAAATCAGTCTCATTACTTAATAATCACATCTCGTATGCCACACTTACACTTGAAGACCAAGACTGCTTATTGTCATGCCATACCGTCATGAACTTACTTACTGGCCATAACAACCCGTTACCGGGTTACGGCTTGCCGCAAAAGCTCTCTCTAGACGCCTCTGCTTTGTTCATGCCTTCTCCAGTTAGTCACACCAAGAGATGATGGAGCGTCCTCAAGCGTCCTTCCACCGAAGACACGGCCTACCTTTTCGTCGTCGACCTCCAACTACCGCATCGAACATCTTTTTCGCGGTAGCTTTTTCGTCCATACGGCAGACATTCCCAAGCCAGGATAAAGAAGAGGAAATAGACGTAAAAATTATTCCAAAGTAAACCAACTCGTGCTTATGATTCAGTGTGTTATATCTATGATAACATTGGTTCAACTTCCGATGTGTTTGTAAAAGTCTTCAGGAACCTTAACTGCCAATGCTAAGTCAGCGATTGCAATGCCTTTGTCAGGATCTTCTGAAACTCTAACTGCAAAGTGCTAAGTCAGCAGTCCAGAAGAACCGTACCCCAACAAGGGTTCAACTTTATATGCATTTGTTTCAGATTCTTCAGGAACCTCTCTTGTCCCCTTCTTTGCAGAATATGCAAATGTTGTTGAATGAACCAATAAGGTTTGAGTCACCAAGACCACCAATGCCACAATGGGTTCCTTTGTTGTATTTCATACCGCTTAGAGACAATTTCAGTCGAGTTGTACTCCTAAAAAGTGAAAAATGATGTACTTGCAATTTTCTAATATCCACCGAAACTCAGGTCTGAAACAAGTATTTAAATGACTGTGTAAGTTTTTACTAGCGCTTTCTGAATGGGAGCCGCCTACAAAAACTGTTAAGCCTTTCGCTATTTTATTGCCATATGGCAACATGCTACTTTGTGGACATCTGATCCCTCTATGGTTTCTAGATTACATTTTTTGTTGGTCCTTAGAATAGTTTGAAGTTTTAGGAATAATACCAAATTAATAAACTGAATATTTAAATTTAAAGAAGAGAAGTATGCACGTTTTTTATTGTTATATCTTTACATAGTGCAAAAAAGAAGAAGCAGAAAAATGTAAGAGACATTTTTCAATTTACTTTTTACTCCAATTCAGATATATTTCTTTTATTAATTTTTGCTAATTTAAATGAAAAAATATTAGATTTTTAAACAATTTTATGCGAAATTTTTGCTGTCATCTGACAGCTGAAAATTACTATGGAATGTTGTTGATATAACCACAGAGAAGACTTAAACGTCAAATTTAAAATTGTAACTTTCGCAAGTAAAAATCTGTAGCAAAAGAGTTAACTTGAAACAAGTGATTACTCGAGTTTTATTGAATCAAGTTCAGCCTTTTTTAAGTAATTAAAACAACTACTTAAATTACTCAACATTCACTTGGAAGAACTTTTCCATGTTTTCAATTGTAAACAATATTTGCATTCGAAATTTTGCAAATAATTACAAATATATAGAAAGATACTACAACTTATGAAAAACAGGGTTCAGTAGCAAAAATAAAAAAAAATTATTATAGAATGTTGTTGATATAACCACAGAGAAGACTTAAACGGAAAATTTAAAATTGTAACTTCCACAATTAAAAAATCTGTAGCGAAAGGGTTAACTTGAAAAGAGTAATTACGCGAGTTTTATTGAATCAAGATCAGCCTTTTTTAAGTAATTAAAACAACTAAATAATTCAACATTCACTTGGAGGAACTTTTCCATGTTTTCAATTGTAAAAAATATTTGCATTCGAACTTTTGCAAATAATTAAAAATATATAGAAAGATACTAAGACCGTATCAGCTATTCAAATATTTTTCACACCATTTTGACTGGCCGCTAAAAATATTGAAATTCATAGCGGAATTTCCAATTTCATTGCAATCGAATAAAGACTGCAAATGGGCCGCAAAAATGTGGCAATTTTCCGCCTTGTGGTATTTCATTGTTGCAAATTATTGACTCATACATACACATACATAGGTACATACATACATATGCACGTAGATAAGTGGCAGCGTGTGAGGTTCGGCGATAGACATTACGCTCAAATGGCATTTTGTAGCGTTTAAAAATACTGAGGAATTTATTTAAAAATAGCGGGTCGCATTCGAATTTTTCAAGCACGCCAATTGGGCGCCGCATTTACAATTCATTTCATTCGAATCGCTTTTTTCGAAGGCTTCTAAGGCTTCTTTGTAATGGATGTTGAACTTTTTGCGCTGACAGACAAGCTGCAACTGCAACAACATCAACAACAATTAGCATCGAGTTGGTAGAATCTGTGCAGCGATCAGTGCGAATGATTGACAATTGACATTTGCGGCTTTAGTGACGTTTGAATGACATCGCATGCGGGCCTGTTGCATGACACGTGGCGCCGTCACATGCCTCTGTACATGGCTGCGTGTGTGTGTGTGGTCCAGTTTGTGTCTAATTGAAATTCAATTGATTTGCAGGCTTTGTTCCGCACTCAAAGCGGCAGCGGCGAGCGTTCAGGTGCAGCTTCGTCGATTGCTTCGCGCTGCATCTGCAATTCTCAATTCGCAATTGCGCATTTTTATTCTCAATTGTGCACTACTCACATTTGAACAATTAATCATTATGCATGTGTATGTGTGTGGCTGTGTGAGTGTTTGTGGCTAGGCGGATGTTTACAATCGTTGTGCGTTATGAGCAGCGACTAATGGTGACAGCTTTATAATTGCTTGATTTATAGCCACTGCAGACAAAACAAACAAACCCAACACTCTTTCGACTTGTTGGCGTCGCTAATGACAGCGCCACCTTCTGCCGTTTGGCATATTCAATGAAGTGCATTCTTCATCTTCTCCTCTCCAGCTGCAATTTAATTACTGACAGCTTTAGCAAAACTTTGAATTTCGCTATAAACACCAATCCATGTTTTCCCAGCACGCTTTGCACCTGACACAAACACACTTTTGTCCACTTTAAGTACTAACACTCGTTCACTGCATTCTTGTGACTTTTAATTTGTGTAAAATTCTAACTTAACGCCAAATCTCAAACTCCTTTCCACTTGACACTTTTGGCAAATTCCATAATCATTCACTTTGTTTTCAAAATTTTACCCCTTCATACTACTTTCAGCTATCATAAATTCTAATGCTAATACTGCAAATTTTCAAAATCCACTATTGGCAAAACAATCATCATCCACAAAAGCAACAACAACATCATCACAAATTCAACTCCCAACGCCATCCTCATCATCATCATCCCCAATGTCACCGACTCCAGGTCCAATTGCGATCACCAACCACACAGCTGCGGCTCCTTGGCGCGAACTCATTGAGAAAATACGAAATTTCGATCTAAACGATGCCAAAGATTTCAAGGATCGTTTTCATTTTGAATTTTATACCAAGGAAAAGTTTACGGGTATGTGCGTCACATATTGCTTACAATTACAAGGATTCTTCAGTGGTATTTAAGGATATTTTTTTTACAGAATATTTTGCAAAGATCCATTACAAGCGCACTCAGTAAATGTGATTGTAAATGTGATTTCAAACATTTAAAGGAAAACTAATTAAATTATTTGCGTAAAAATTTAGTAAAAGTGTACAAGACATTTTGGTCTTTTGAACAAAGAACATTTTAAAACCCTTCTTTGTAAACTTTAAAAACCCGCATATAGCACCTTATGATTTTTTTAAACAATTGTAATGTCTCTATTAGTTTTTAAAAATTTAGTCAACTAAAAGTAAAGTTCCATTTCTACCATCCCAAAAAGAATTTTAGAGCCTAACAAGCCTAGCTTTAACTTTACAATTGTTTCTTAAGCAAATATTGCTTCCACACATCAAAACTAGATTTAGGAAAGGTGACAAAATTGCAAATTGACTACATAAAATTTGAGTTGTTTTAATTAATTCATTCGATACAAATTTAAAGTTATAAAAAACTAAGTTATCACAGTGCTGTTCCGCATGAAATAGATTGAATGAATTCCATATAATTAAAGAAATTGCCATTGGAATTGACTCAATGCCAATCAAACAGAACGTTAAATTGACATTAAATTAGTCATATATCGATCTGAATCTAAACTAATATTGTCCGAGTTGACGCTGTCATAAACCGACATAACTCATGTCAGCACACCTCAACCACCACACCGCTCAGTAATCTGCGCGGTTCATGTTGTTTACTTTTAATTTCATTCTCATGAATTTTACCTTCAATGACGTCTACGTTGGCTGTCCAACATTGGACGCCTCCTCAAATCCTATGAAATCCAGTACACATGTAGCGGGGGCGTTCCGAACAATAAGCACCACAGCGTCACCTCCAGATGAGCTCCCACGTGCGGTCAATTTGCCATCGGTACAACAGTTGATGCCTAAAGCTTTTTCGAATTATTCCCAATTTTTATGCAGTTTTTCTCACCACATCATAAAGTAAACTGAATAGTGATACATTTTTGAGGAGACAAATAGAATAGAAAATTAAAATTCCACCGACCGCGATGCGTCAATCACTTTGTCCGTATTCGTAGTAGCTCTGTCGAGATGCGCAGCGCCATATTTTTGATTTATTCATCGAAGCGCAATAAATTTCGTCGACATGGGCCACTGTTCACCGACTAATTAGCGTTGGCAACTTCATTTCAATTTTCGATTAGTTGTTGTGGCCGCACAGCGGGCGCAGTGCCTCGCCAACGCGCCACTGCTCCGACCAACAATCGCCACGAAATTCAATCAGTTTTCAAATTTGATGCAACACATAAGACATGTGTTCACAAGTCAAAAACCATTACCATTAAAGTCTTTAGACTTTTCACTTTTGAATTCTATGGAAAATGCAGCGCCACAGTGCAAAGCGCATCATTTCGTTGGAAAAATCGTGTCTGACTGCGGTTTTCTTTGGGTCTCCGCGAGATCAAAGCAACTGCTGCAATTGTGGCGCAAATGGAGTGTCGCTCAACGCTGGACGATGCTAAGCTCTATGCGGCGACCAGTTGTACAGAAACCAAATAACATTTTGAAATATCAAACAAATGAAATATGTAGTACTAAAATATCCCAGAATTCTTGGATCGAGCACCAGAAACACAGACAATACAGACCCAAAACAAGTCAAGCTGCATCCAAAGCGAGCTGGACAGTTTCTAGGTCTTAAAAAGGAAACTTAGTTAAAAATTATCTGCATTTTATAGATTAAAGGGACAGTTTTCTCTCTGAGCATATCAGCTGCATCTGGTTTATGTTTTTGACAAAAGCACAGAATAATGTTTAACTCTTTCCGGTCAACATCCGCATTTCTTGAGATAAACATTTTAGCAATAAAATACAACAAAATATCAAAAACATCATTTGGGTTGAGAATTACAGCTCAATTAATTTTGTACGATATATCGTACAATGGTCCGCAAAGGATTACAATTCATGAAATTTTTGTTTTTCAATTCATTGATTTTATTGAAATACAACATAAATTATAACAACAAAAAATCAAAATGTGATTTTATTCATATAGCTTTACAGAAAGATATTGAATATATCTGATTTTTATTAGCGTAGTGGGAGTGGCAAGTACGCATGACTAACCTTACATAACCTGTGATTGCCCAGTAAAATAAAAAATCGTCTAGAAATCTATTTCTTATCCGAAGTTTGCCAAATAGTTACATTTTATTAGTCACGTGTTTATGGATGGGCGTAGCATTCAAGAAAATGCATAAATTCTGTTACCAAACCCATAAAATAAAAAATAAAAAATAACACACATAACTTGCAACCTTTGCCTTCCATTTGTACGATATTACAAATACCATACAAATTTTTACGATATTTGTACGATCGTACAAAGTTGTGCAACCATCACCAATCGTAAAATTTTTTTAGAGTCGGAAAAAATATTTAGATGCAAAAAATGTTTAATTTAATAAGTTTTATAAATCGACTGATATTCAAACTTTGAAATTGTTTGTCGTACAAATTTCCGGAAAGGATTAAAGTATATTCTTTTCTACTGAAGGCGGTGAGAGCATTACGATTAAATAGATATGTGAAGCTTCATCTCCTAAGGAACTAAGTCCTAACGTGTCATTTACGTATAAGCAGAATCCCAATAAAGAAAAAAAACATTCATAATGTAAAGTTGGGTGGAATGAAGTTTCAAAATAATGCAAGAGACTTTTGGACTTCGCACTTGAAAAGAGTTCGCTTGTCCAGTTCGCTTGTCCAAATACATGATTGTTTTCTTAATCCAAATATGCCGAAGGTGCTATATGTAACTATAAGTACCTACATTTCAGGGAATCGGTAAGCAAATTGAATTTAATTTTTTAAAATTGTAATTACCGCAACACCTTCAAACGGATGTACTACATGTAGTACAGTCGGCATATCTGGGTTAATGAAGAAATGTGTTTTATTTTTTTATTTTGGAGGGAGAATGACCACAATAGAACACTTAGACACTCTGTGTTCTCCAACTTCTGGATCTGGCTTCTTAAAGATCTCATTTAGTTTTCTAAGGACTTGTTTTTTTAAGATATCCTATTTTTTTTCGTACAGAGCTCTGTTGCTAATAGCTATTATTTTTCTTCTATGAATTGTTTTCCCCATAAACCTAAACAGCGGCTCATACAGGATTTAATTTTGGGGGCAATTTTGCGTACAATTTTTGAGCTCTATTCCATTTGAAACCATATTTGGCACCAGCATTTGTTGTATTGGGGGAGGTTTTGAACCCCCAAAATCCATTCTGTGTAAATATCTAAATGTGCACACAATTTTGTTTGCTTTTGGTTCAAAAATAAACTAAAGGAATGTGTTAATGTGGTGTGCGTGTCCTATAACCCAGTAAACATTGAAGCAAGCCTTTGATATATTTTTGAAATTCAATTTGATAACAAGCACTTGATAACAAGTTGATATCAAGTTTGAATTCTCAAAGGTTTGCAAAAGAAGGCAAGCCTTTTTCGGCTTGCTATCAACTTACATTCAAGTTGAAAAATTTTTAATTCTCAAAGGTTTGCAAAATGCTTGCCTTCAGCTTGCTATCAACTTGCAATCAAGTTGAAAAATTTTGAGTTTTGAGAGGATCGAAGAAGGCTGTGAATTTCCAGTGAATTGAATTCAAATTAATGTGCATTTTTACATTCAAAATGTCATATTGTTCATTCATTCGTAATTTATAAGATAACTTTATAACATTTTATAACTTTTTAAAAGAAATAAAAAAATAAAAAATAATAAGAAAGAAATGAGTGCATCAAAAAAAGTGAAAAATGAGTGCGGTCAAGTGATTAAGTGTTTGATGTCACCAGCGCCACCCAATGAGATTAACAACGGTCCGGTGAGTCCGGCGCCGCCTCTCAGCTAAAAACGGAAGACATTGCATCACCGATTTACTCATCCTTCAGCGAGGAAGACGATGAATAATTGAATAATTTAAGTTTATTAACAACTAGAACTACATTAATGTTTTAAGAATATATGCAAATGAATTGAATAATTTAAGTTTATTAACAACTAGAACTACATTAATGTTTTAAGAATATATGCAAATGAATTGCAAAATAAAAATAACAGACTTATTACAAACAAAGTGTAGAAATTTCAATATGTACAACACTGATTGGGACTAGTGGAATTGGAACTGTTGACAAAAGCTTACAAATACACTTGAAATCAATATTGATATCAAGCCCTGTAGCTTTGAAAAGAGGTTTGCTCTCAACTTGCCATACGCTTGCTATGAATTTGAAAACAATAGCAATTTCAAATTGTTAAACTTCTTCCCTTTTTATTGAAAAAGCTATTGTTTTCAAGTTGATATCAAGCCAAAAGCAAGTGTTGATTTCAAAGGTAAGTGTTGAGAAACATGCTTGATATCAAGTTGCTAGCAATTTCATAACAAGCCCACATGTTTACTGGGAAATCACTTCTATTGACCCATTTTAAATTGGACTCTAACTTTTGCATTTAAATTGAAGTTTTAGCATTCGCTGCTTCCCATCGCTGTTGACCTGTTTACGCTACAATCACAACTCAACACCATGCAACAACAAATTAAATTCATCAAAACCGACCTCGTGTTCCATAAAATCTAAATAAAAAAGAACTCTCTGGTGGTTTTCATTGCCTCCGGAGCTGCATTTGTCATGCGGGAAAATACGATAAATGCAGATTGTCGATCTGCTGAAGCGGCTGTACAGACGCAACAGTTGTCAATTAGCAATGCACAGCACGTCTGCACAGCTCGATCGCGACTGCAATCACTAACGAAGTTGACATGCTTAAGTACTTAGCTACGTGCTACATTAAAAATCTCACTCAAATGGAAAACTCTGTACAGTTTTTTGGTGTGGGATTAAAATGGAAAGCTTTGCAAAACTGCGAAGAACAGTGTACAGCATGAAGTGTGCTCTCAGAATGTGTTCTGTTGCTTTTTGATGAAGCAGCAGATTACTCTTGGTTCTTATAAACTTAACTGAAATCTTAAACTTAAGACACTTTTGTGGTTTAGAGTTGCGTAAGGGTCAAAGTATTAAGTTTGTTGAAACAAAGTCATATTCCGAGAACAAGTAACATCTGACCAGGAGCTGTCGAATTTCATTGCAAAATCCTACAAACGCTTCAACCAAACCCCAATTAATATCGCAACTAATGATTAGCCTTCTCGTTAACAACAAACGATTCCGCATTGCTTTTTAATTGAATCCATTACTCTCATCAACAGCTGTGTCACACAATTTTGACACACTCTACATTGCGAAATAATAAACAGCAACGTTTTACGATGCTTTCAATAAGTGAGAAATTTCAGTATTGCACTTCAGCCATCACAGTCGCTCGCACTTTTATGTTCTGTTCTGCTTGTTTTTGGGCTAAATTGAAAGCAATTTAGTAGGAAACGCACAAATTGAAAATTTATAGCATTATGTGGCATCTCTATCAAACGCCAATTAACGCCAAAAATGCCAACTTTGCAAATCGCAGCCATTCAGTTGTCAATGCACACTTACACATTCACATTTTTTTTTCAAATGTGCTGCATATAAATTTTAATTAACATTGATTGAGCAATTATAAGCGACACCAACAGCTTTGTAAATAAAATAGCTGCATCTTTAAGCAATAAAATGTGCATAAATATTTATTTGCAATATTTAAAAAAAAAAAATTGGAAAAGTGGAATGCGGTTTTAATTATTCGCACAATTGGGAAAATTCTTTATACAAGAAATGATAATTATAAACTACAATTGATGGCTAAATGAGGTAAAACTATTGTAACCAATGTTGGAAATTATTGACACTTACGTAGTGGGTATTCGAATCGCAAAAGAATTTGCGGAAAGTATCGATTTTGAGTACTTTTAACTTTAACACTAGAAGGACCATTGCGGTAATTTTAACGGTTTTTCATTTTAAATGTCTGTATTTTCTTTAGTATCTCCATCAACTTTTACTTTGGTGACTTTTATTTTTTATCGTGAATTATTATTATTTTTTTAATTTTATTTTGTGAAAAATTAACCAAATCCGATGTGCACTTTTCGAGATATCAGCGGATATGATATGTTGTCTTTGAAGATATGGATGACTTGCGGTCTTCCGAGTGTTAAGGTACTCGAATCGATACGTTTGTTCTGTTTCGTAAGGTAACGAATAACTTTTTGTAACAAAAAGTACTCAATATAGAATGAATAGTCGAATCTTCTTGCACTAGTATCGAGCATTTTTCAGAAGTGAAACAATCAAGAGTGCTTAGTATCAAATCGATATCTACTTGTAGTCAGTATTAAGTATACATTTTAAAGTCAATAGTTGTATTCTGCAAAAATTTGAAAACACACAAACAAGTCGATATACTCTCAAAACTAGAGGACCAATATAGTAAAACTGCGTTTTTAGTTTTTCTCTCTGACAACAGGACTTTGAATTATACAACACCAAATCGTTTCCTGTACTGATCGATGCGATCAGTTTCAGTCAGATATTCTTTGAATATGTTTTGAGAAGTCAAAGATCAAACAGTATTCAGTTTAGAATCGATAGTTCAACTACACCGAACATTATGAAGCATTGAATAGATTCCTACACTTAAGTATGGATCAATAGTACTTTTTTCCAGTATTGATTCGTTACTAATTAACTGAACTAAATTTTTTTATTTATTTCTGAAATATACCTCAATATCGAATCAAAACTTAAACAGTATCGACGTAATCAGTATCAAAATTTATCCGATCTAGAATGAAGTAAGCAAGTAAAGTAAGTATTGCAATTAGTTCTGAAAACGATTAAGTATTTTTTCTTAGAATAAAATGGTTACTAATTGGAGTCACTTTAGAAAGCAAAATACTTAATATCGAATTGGAATCGGTTTCAGTACCAATTCAAAATATATCGAATTATACAAGATCACACAAACAAGTAAAACAATCATAAAAAAGTATGAAAATAAGGAATCTTTCGAAAAATATCCGAATCTTAACAGTATTCATGCACTTTTCAAAAGTTTGGAGATTTCATATCACACCGTACGCAAAGTTGAGAAATATATGAAACTAGAGATCAAGAGAATCTTTCGAAAAATACTCAAATCTTAACAGTATCCACTTTTCAAAAGTTTTGAGATTTCATATCATACCGTACGCAAAAGTTGTTAAATAAATGAAACTAGAGATCACAATAAAATGTTTACTATCCTAACCAATAAAAATCTATTTTGCTTTGAACTTTTGTTTATTTAACTATGTTATGAAAGCATTATTTTTTTCAATATTATTTTTAATTCAACTTGAATTGTTCCGATATATAACTTAACGTAATAATTTATTTTCAATTTCCAGGTGGCCAGCTAAAGACTAAGAATGGACAAAAATATGTATTCAATGGGCCGCCGTCGGGCATTTATGTGACAAAGACATGTGCCACATTCACAGCTATTATTGCAATTTTGGCCCTAATTTTCAGCATATTGATCACATATTTTGTGACAGTGAATACGGTGACGAAAATTGGGTAAGTGATGACTTGAGCACATTTTCAACAATACAAACTCGAACAATTCGATCATTCAATGCAATGATTCAGACAAAGAAATCATAATTACTTTAGCACCATTTACTCTGATTCATTAAATAAATGTCAAATCATGCGCCACATTTCGTTGCCGCTCTGCCAATTCAAAGCTTTTTGCATTTGATTTGGCGCAGATTTGAAAATTCAAAATGACACATGTACGCTCCATCATAATGCGGCCGAATTAAGTGCCCATTTGAGAATGACACGCCATTTGGAGTCCAAACGCGAACTGTTATTTACCACAAAAAATACTTGCGAGCGCTGGGTGTGTTTCCTTTGAAGCACACTTTTCATTCACTTTCGCCTCTGGTCAGTTAAACTGCCACTTTTAATTAAGTTATAGCCGCGGCTGCCAAATGAGAAGCGCCTGTGCCGAGTGTGCAAATGTTGCGCCACACTTTGATGACCCAAATTTCATTTCAAAGCCGACATTGGCCTGTCTGGCACCACGCGCCCTGGCAGGAAGTGAGCACAATTTCCGTTTTGCCGCTCAACGGTCAGACAATGTGCAAAAGGGTGCGGTTGCGCTTCAAAGCGGCGGCAAGGATTGGTGGCTGCCTATTTGACACGCAATCTACCACTTTCGTCACCCAATCGACCGCACATCCATTATGAACTAATCTATTCCATTCCTGTACACAGTTCTTCTTCTACAGCTATTAATTTCTGCTCTTCCCGCTCTGCTCGTTTTCAGCAGCCGGAATGGCAACACCGTCATTGTCGAGCCGCCCAACAACAACATCCAACACCTCAACGCAACGCCGGTGGCGACGGCCAGCATGCTCGGCATGCCCATGACCAGCTCCAAGTCGACGTACAGTCCAACGGCGGCGGCAGCGCCCGTCGGCGACATCAGCCTGCCGCCCGAGCACGATCTCTTCGGCGAGGACAACAGCAAGTTCGTCAATCGCCGGCTGCAGCTGTACGAGGGCTGGCGACCGCTGCACTATCGGTAAGTCAAGGGGCCTCAGTTGGCACTAGAAATATTTGCGCCCGATTTAAATTGCACCGAATTCAAGAATCTCGTATCTGACGCTGTGTTGCAGTTGCCTTGCAATCCGCTTTTAATTCGCATATGACAGCCGCAATCAGTGTCACTTGAGTGCCACATGTCTTGAGCGCTGTTTACATCTTTGCTTTGGCATCAAGTCTTGCGTCACCCATTTGGCTGTGCTTTTCGATTTTCCCTCGTCCGGCGTCCGGTTTCCGTTTGACCAATTGAATGTTGAACTGGGTCAAGGACCAAGACGTGCTCTATGCATGAGGGCACTGTGGATGAGAATGTACAACTGTAGATTGTAGCTAGCAACTGTTGGTGCATTATGCACGAAAAGCAAATGGATATCGATTCAAAAATTGTGAGAACATTTGTAATGGTTTGTGTGCATTGCGTGATTATCGCAGAAGTAGTTTTAAGTGGAATAGTTTTTCAAAATTAGTAAAGCAAAAACACTTGTATACCTAATTTAATCTGCTTTAACATGACGACACGCAACAGAGACTTTTTGAAAGACTTCATGGAGCTCTCTGCAGTCATAACAACCTATTACACCGTGCGACAAAAATTTTAAAAAAAATTTTCACACCGCAAAAAATCTATATGGGCGCGAAACTAGAGACCAAACATAGTAATACTGCGTACTCAGTTTTTCATTTCTACATCCTTTGTCCTTTTAAAAGGACTTCAAAATTTTCAAGGGGATAAAAGATAACAAAAATATAAAAAATACTTAACCTGGTTCGAATATGGCGATATGTATATCAAATGAAAGAAAAAAGGCTCAAAAGTATAAATAAAATTTATTTTGTATCTATTTTTAAAAAAAGGATATGAAAAAGGTCCTTTGAAAATTGTAATCCTTTATATCCTTGAAAATTTGTACAGAATTTTCTTGAAAAGTAAGTATGTTAAAACTCAAAATCTTCTTGATCACGTGTCAACATTTCATTATTCTCGCTTTATTGATTTTGTATCTTTTTCTTATATATAATACTGATACTCAAATAAATTAGAATTTTTGTACTTCATTAGAATTGCGGCTTCCGCCTTTTTTTAAATAACTTTCGAACCAATAAAGGTAGAGTTTTTTAAGAAAATTCGATTTAAATTTTCTAGGATATAAAGGATTAAAATTTTCAAAATACCTTTTTCATATCCTTTTTTTACAAATAGATAAAAAATCAATTTTATTTAAATTCTTGAGCCTTTCCTCTTTCATTTGATATACACATTGCCATATTCGTACCAGGTTAAGTATTTTTTATATTTTTGTTATTTTTTATCCCCTTCAAAATTTTGAAGTCCTTTTAAGAGGACAAAGGATGTAGAAATGAAAAACTGAGTACGCAGTATTACTGTTTGGTCTCTAGTGTCGCGCCCATATAGATTTTTTGCGGTGTGAAAATTTTTTTTTAATTTTTTTCGCACGGTGTAGTAGGTTGTTTGTCCCCTTGAAAATTTTGAAGTCCTTTTAAAAGGACAACGGATGTAGAAATGAAAAACTGAGTACGCTGTATTACTATGTTTGGTCTCTAGTTTCGCGTCCATATAGATTTTTTGCGGTGTGAAAAAGGCTGTTTCACGGTGTTATCGAACACATTATGAACCCCTGTTGAAAGGCAGCGATAGTTTTGGGCTCATTGAAGCAGCAAATTGGATTATTTTACTCTCTTTGGAGTTGGTTGCAGTTGGAGTTGAGAATGAACTTGACTTGTTGTTTCAGTGAACCATTCAGTGAGCTGCGTCAGACGTCAAAATTCAGACACACTGAGTAAATGAGTAAATGTCACAATTCTCGCATCCATCACCAGCCGCGAACTTTACTGTAATTTGTAATGTTTACAGCTGCCGCACAAGAAATCGTTCTGACCACCTCACCTCGCACACCAATGCAACACTTTACCGTCCAAAACTCAACTATGCACGCACCCACCAACAACACATTATGACAGCATCAACCACCGCATTACGCCCATTAAAACTCAATTGCTGGAATGGCTCGGGGCTGAATTAATGCGAGCGCGCAAACAATCCGTCAATATTTCAAACACGCATTTCATTATTGCAATTGTGCGCCGCGTGCGTGTCTCGAGCGCGTACGAGCGTCGTTAGAGCGGTGCGACAGAAGTGACTGCAGCCAGACCGGCTGCGTCAGCGCACCAAATTAAAACCGCCATTAAAATGCACATGGATGCAGCAGCAACCGGATAGCGGTTTACGCCAACAACCGCACTCCGCATCTCCTCAAACCACGCACCGCTTGGACCGCATTCGATCCCTGCTCAGGGAAGGCCATCTGCCAATTGCGATGCAGCGAAAGAGCGCACACGTGCTGGCTGGTCGGCTGCTGTGCGCCGACGACGGACAGCAATCGTGGCGATCACATTTTTTCGCAATTATCAATGGCCAATTTACGGCGCATAATTGTGTAATTGTGAATGCGCGCGACTGGGCACTGCGCAAACACGTCGCCAAAGCGAAGCGGCCACATGCAGCACGCAAACGCCACAAAAGTGCCTCACATGTATAAATCATAAATCTTGCGTGCGCTGCATGCGGTCTGCAGCTTTGGCCGCAAATCAACACCACTGCAGCCACACGCCGATCGACTATTGTTGCACTCTTAGCCGCAATTGATGCGATCAGCTTGCGAACCAGGAAATCAAACGGTCCCCTGATCGGGCGCGTAAATTCTTAAGTGTTTGCAGTGCCGTTGGGAAACATATGGCCGGGAAGACGATGCACCGCGCGGCACGATCACAGCGCAGCCGCAGCATCCATCAAATCTTATTCCAATGATCTAATCGCTGCAACAAGTGAAGTCACCGCTTTGCACGCGCACCGCCAGTGGTCGTCATCAGCGACAACGCCGCCAGCAGTGGCGCTCGCCGCTATTAGCCAACGACAGCTTATTCTTTCTATTTCCATTCTTGACACGATTGCGGACGCAGCTGCGGCACTTTACGTGCACTGCGCGCATTAACTCAACGTTCTTGCTCGGTTTGTACTTCTTTTACTTCGCTCTGTGTGTCAATTACACGAACGCATGCGATGCTGTCTGCTCGGCTACTGTCTGTCACGTCATGTCACGTCAAGTGTGTCCGTCCGCGCGGAATGCTGCCTGGTTGGGCTTCATTCATTCATTCGTAGTCGAGCGCCACTGCTCGCATGTGCAGCGAACGCATCGCTGTTGGGCATCGCTGCTGTTGACTCGTGCACTGCACTTAAACGTTGGCCGCCGGCGCTCGAATTGATCTTCAGACGCGCCCGCGTTTATCGCTCGCTCTCCCCTCGGTTAGTTGTTGGATGGGTTTGTTTGCTTGCTGTTTATTAGGTGTAAGCATTTGTTGTGTAAGTTGTTGCTGATGTGTTGACATCATTTGGTGATCTCCAAGACATGATAAGAGCCTTCAGTGCTAGGAAATATGTAGGTATGTGATGAATGGATTCGGAAATAATGTTAAAATATTCAGCTGAAATCGTAATTGAATAAAGAAAATGAATGCTAAGTTGTAATTATTAGAAAATATGTAGTTAGTAAAAAAGGGTAGAAGTACAAAAAAATTTTATGTTTTAAAATTGAAAAAATTCTACAAAATTACAATTCAAAATGTTTAATGTTATTTATTATTATTACTCGTTACTAATGTACTCGTTTTGTAGCATTTAAAAGAGCAATGTTGTATGCTAACTCAATGTTAAATAAATAAATTAAATACGCGTTTAGAAAATATTGTTAGATTTGCTTATTGCTATATCAATAGTTTTGCAATAAGTATTATCGCCTATTTTTAGAAGTAGTATTTACAGTTGGAAAGCTAGGCCTTAGTCTCGCGTAAGCTGTCGTGCCAGTCAATTATTAAAAATTATTAAAATTATTATTAATTACTTACAGTGCCACTTCAATTTCCAATTTTACTTCAAAATTCCTAAAAATATCGCATGCAATTTTTTGCGTGTTAGTAAATTACTAGCAAACCTATTCTGGTACAATTAACGAATTAGCGCCGTTTTGTTACCACTGTTCCTCGGCTGATAAAGGTGAATAGTGGATCCACTATACATTTTTCTACCTCTTCATTAACCCTAATTCCCAGAATTTTAAACGTAACGTAAATCCAGAAGTGCGACTGTCAGGCTTGTATGAGCAAAACAACTGAAAAACTCAATTTATTTTACTTTTTCAAATCCAATTACTACTTAACCCATTAAAACCTGACAGAAAGGCTTGTGCGATTTCCATAAAATTTTGCACAATCTTATTAATTGACCTAATCAAGAAAAAAAATCAAGCAAAAAATCCATACCATGTTTTTTTTTGTCATGTTTTTCGCAAACATTACACAAATAAACAAAATCAAACATTTGCGGAAAATAAAATGCGCCAATAAAATATCAGCTGCTTGGATTTTGACATTTTCACGCGTTGCGTTGTATGAAAATTGGCAGTGTTTAGGCCCAACGTTGCATTCGCGCTACACAAAACTTAAAGCATATTTTTTGTTTAAAAAATTAAAAAAAAAATTTTCAAAACTTATTTTTAAATAGTTTAGCATTGCAAAATGCAGCCCACTAAGAGATTTTGATAGGTTTGAATAATAAGTATTTTTGATTGAATTTCAAAAATTCCCCAAAAAAAAACCTTTGACTTTGGATCGAAAAAAACGTATGAATATTTAAATAATTTTGAAATTTGAGTATGGCAGAATCTAAAACGATCAACTCTAATCCAATTCTAGCCATTTTCAAGTCTTATGTCTTTATGAATTACTTAATATAGCGAAATTCCCAAACGTTGCGCAAACGCAACGCTCAGGGCTTAATGGGTTAAAGACGATTTTATTTAAGTTATATATTTTTAGTAAAGAACTTGTGAATACAGGGTCCACTGGTAAACAATTGCTACTGCAAAAGTATAATTAATTAATGCAGATATTCACATCTTTGTCAAATTTGGGTGGAAGGGGAATGGATATTTGTTTAGTTTATTGTAAACATGTTCCTGCGTTTTGGAGATGTGTGGTGGACAAATATGACACCGACTTTGTTTACGTGTACCAAAATTTGGCGCCTGCGAACTGACCTTTTGCAGTAATACAGCATCTATTGTTGCCTGAGTTATCGCTCGTAGATATTCGTGGCTATACAAAAAAAAAATCCCCCAGTTATTGCAAAAACAACTATGTTTTGCTATATATACCCTCATTCCAGTAAAGACGTGTATAAAGAAAGCTAGAGGCCATTCATTAGGTTTGCTTTTTTTGATGTACCCGTCATACAAATTTTGTTTTTTCTGAGTGTACGAACCCCGCATCCAATAAACTATCGGCTAATTCCTTACTGGTGAACTAGTTGGTCATTATTACATTTGTGTTTGTAAGTCTCAAACAGTTTTTCAACACCTTTTTCGCAGGACCCACAGCTCCTTGATTATCGTCTTTGCTTGTGTATGGCATTTCAGGAGGTATTAGCGCCATCGCACTTCCATATTCTGATTACATATTTATCGGGATTGGAAGACTTAAACTGTATGAACTAACATCAACTTCGGCGAGGCATAAATTCTTCAAAATATGTCGTTTATTGTAGTTTTTTCAAAAATTTTAACTGACTTCATCCCATGCCGACTGTATGAGTGCTAAAAACTATGAACTTGACATGATAAAAATGCACCTAAACATTAAAAATAAAAATATTCTTCCATATGGTGGAGAAACGTTCTAGGAATTCTGAGTAAATTTGAGTTTTTGTTCAAATGAGCTTCTGAGGCTCACTTCTAGGGTTACATTGCATTTTTAAAAAATTGTTTAAAAAAAGTAGAAAAACTGTCTAAAAAGTCAAATTTATAAATTAAATAGAATTCTAACATTCCATTAGAGGATTACATAAAAAAATTAGAATCGAAAATCTTTTGGTATAGGATTTATCACATTTTGAAATCTTTAGTGATACTGAGAGGCTCACTTCTGGGAATTACGGTTAACTACTCTACAGTTGCTTGGCAATTTTCCACTCCAGACTTTATATATTTGCACAAGAAACTAACAACTACTTAAGTACACAAGTACCAACCAAGTGTGACAGTCATTTCACTGATGCTATTCACTTATTGGTTCAGCTGTTGCCCATCACTATTGAAATTATTAACTTTGTTTAATATTTCATATTTCTGCAATGCAAACTGAATACTTGAAGGAATTTGCAACTAACCAGTTTACATTTAATTAACATACTCGTATTTTATTTATTTATTATTTATTAATTAACATATTAATTAACTCGTACTTGAAACTAAAATGTGCTTATAACATTAGTTTGCAAGTGAAGCATTCAATTGAAATGCCAAAGACAAAATAAATGAATCAGTAATTTTAATTTAAAGTATTAGCTCCAAGTGTTTATTTTTCTAGTAAGAAATGTGTTTGCAAATGGTTTTAGCTCTTACACAGAATCGGTGCAGCTGCACGCGGAAATATTGTCAGCCTTCCACTCTACCAACAACGAAGGCCACAACTCAGCAGCCAACTGTTTGTTGGTTTAGGCTTTTGTTTATGCAGCAGCCAATGAAAATTACAAATAAACAATTTAAAAATGGGCTGAGTGGTGGGCGGGGGGGGGGGGGGGGCAAGATGCTCACTGCTGCGCAGTCATTGCACAAGGCAGCTCGCTGAACTCGAACATAAATCACAATGGTCATGTAAAGAGTTCGAGTAGCAAATGCCAGGGTTACCAAGTTTTTGCTAGTACTGCACTCGATTAATGCATTTTTTAGAAAGATTTAATTAAGAACTAAAATCACATTTTGTGTTTATTTCAATAAATTTGCAGCATTATCATTGAGCCCAATATCGCCACATCTTCCAACAATGGCAGCATTGCCATTGAAATTGAACGCGATGCCAAAATCTCAGCGCTGCTGCCAATCGTGCTCGACGTGCACAACATTTCCATATCGAATGTGCGCGTCATTCGCGCCATCAACGACAGCAACGGCGACGAAATTGAGTTGGACTTCGATGGCAAGTACGACGAGAACAATGCCACATTTGTTGTATCCATCACAAGAGGCGTGAACAAGGAGCTGGATCTCAGAGTGATTCTGAGCATGGACTTTGTGAGTCAACTCACCGACACGCTACAAGGCGTCTACAAGACAAGCTACACAAATGTAGAGACCAACAGACAGGAGTAAGTCCACTAATTTTCCAATTCATTCAATGAAAATATCTATAATGTGTCTTGACCGTTTTCAGATGGATGATCAGCACCCAGTTCTCGCCCATCGATGCCCGACGCGCCTTTCCCTGCTTCGATAGGCCCGACATGAAGGCCAATTTCACAATCAGTATTATTCGTGAGAATAGCAAATCGATGGCATTGTCCAACATGCCGGTCTACCATAGCGCGTGAGTGCATTATTTCATATTCCATAAAAGTAATAATTATTATTTGATATCCTGGATTCCTTTCAGTCCCCACCGTCCCGGCTATACCAGAGATGACTTCATGACTACGCCCAAAATGCCAACGTATTCGTTCGCCTTTGTCGTTTCCAATCTGGTGAAATCGCACTATTCCGATTTGGATGCGAACATGATACCACGCGTCGAAATATGGACCCGGCCCGAGAATAACGAAATGACGCACTACGCCTACTCGATGGTGCGCAAGTTTCTGCCCTTCTTCGAAGAATATTTTGGCGTAAAGAATCGATTGCCGAAAATCGATCTGGTGTCGGTGCCGGACTTTGGCTTTAGCGCTATGGAAAACTGGGGCCTCATCACTTTTCGGTAATTCAATCATCTAATCTAATCATTCAAGCTCAAAGGCATAAATTAATGACAAGTAGCAACATTAAATCATTCTGTGTGGGCCGTTGCTTAATTATGTGAAATTCAATGTGAATGAAATTACAGTGAATTAAAGAGACAATGCACTCGATGATTTGTGGTACAATGCGGGTATTTAGGCATGAAAGCAATTAAATGTGCATCTTTTTAATGAATGAACCCTTAGCGTTTATGAGTTTATGACTCTTTGATGATGTTATCAAACCTAAAGTTTGGATTTTTCCCATTCAACAATGTAATGTATTTTGGTTATTACAATGCGTTGTAATAAAAAGGCCGTAAATTGGCTACAGAATTGAATTTTTCGGCAATTCGATTTCCGAATAAACATTTTACAATGGTTTCAATAGACGCAGCCATGCACAGTGCGAGCTTGTTGCCCTAGAAAATTCCTAATCACATTGGGTCGAGATCCACTTGAATTTTGTAGAAACAATTTTCAAATTTGAAAAGTTTTATGCATGAAAAGTTAAAATGTTTATTTAAATTAATATTAAAATCTAAAAACTTACAGACTAGAAGAAAAATAACAAATTTCAAATTAATGTATTTAAAATATATTTAAAGAAACTTTTTATTATATATGTAGAAGGTCTCGAAAAGCCTTCGTAGACATAGCAAGCCCAATGACCAAAGAATTAATAAGTTTTTTAAATTAAGAAGAACCTTTCGTTATGGGAACATTTCCGGCGTAGTTTCTTTTGTTAATGCCCACATTTAGAGAAAATAAAAAAATATGCCGTCGTATTTTTATCACCACTTTACCCTCACAACCTTTTAACTATTTAATTTGTCTACGACTCCAATTTTTCAGGGACTCTGCTCTGCTCATACCCGAGGATCTCGACAGGGCCTCCTCCTCCGAGCACATGGAGTACGTTGCTCAGATTGTGGCGCACGAGTTGGCGCATCAGTGGTTCGGCAATTTGGTGACACCAAAGTGGTGGGACGATCTGTGGTTAAAGGAGGGTTTTGCCAGCTACATGAGCTACATTGCACTGCACGCCGCCCACCCCGAATACCAAATAATGGACACCTACACCGTTTACGAGTTCAAGGAGTCAATGCAGCACGACGCCGACAACAGTTCGCACGCCATCTCCTTCGATGTGCACTCCACCAATGACATACGCCGCATCTTCGACCCCATCACCTACTCGAAGGGCAACATTCTGCTGCGCATGTTGAGCTCCATTGTTGGCGCCGAGGCTTTCCGTGAGGCTACGCAGGAACTGCTCAAGTCGTACGCGTACAAGAATGCCGACCGCGAGGAGCTGTGGGAGTTCATGACGCGACGTGGCCACGCGAAACGAACGCTGCCCGAAGAGTTGCATGTGAAGACCATAATGGACTCGTGGATCTCGAAGCCGGGCTACCCGGTGCTGACGGTGAAGCGCCAGGATGCCGATGTGGTGCTCTCGCAGGATCGCTACTTGCTGCCGTCCAAGAACCTGTCCGACAACAGCAAATGGGTTATACCGATCACCTTCGAGACGGACGAGCTGCACAAGGGCGACAACATACCCACACACTGGATGACGGAGACGGACGGCGAGGTGGTGATCAGTGATGTCTTCACGTCGGACAACAACTCGGAGAATGTGATCTACTTCAACTTGAACCGCCAGGGCTACTATCGGGTCAATTACGACATGCAGTCGTGGCTGGCGCTCAAGAAGAAGTTCGCCACGCTGCCGCGCATAACGCGCGCTCAGCTGCTGGACGACGCGCTGCACCTGGCCCAGGCTGAGTACCTGACCTACGACATACCGCTGACATTCCTGATGGAAATTTTCACCGCCGTCGACGACGAGTTGCTGTGGAAAGCAGCGCAACATGGCCTCAACTACCTGATTCACATGTTGCAGCGCGAGCCGGCCTACGAGACGTTCAGGGTAAGCAGCCAACGAAGTGCCGACGTGCCAAACTTAATTCAATTGATTTGATCTTGCAGGCCTTCATGAAGTTTATTGTGCGTCCCGCTTTCGATCGCTATGGCCTGAACGAGCCGGACAACGAGTCGCACATACAGCTGCAGCACCGCGCGGGCATTGCGCGCCTGGCGTGCAAATTCAATTACGATCGTTGCACAATGGCCGCACATCTGAAGTACCGCGAGTGGATGACCGATGCCAAGCTGAATCCGTAAGCATGCTCGATGCATTGCAACACGCCCGATTTATTTGTAATTTCCATTTGCGTTTTGATCAATTGCAGCATCAAGCCCAATCTGAAGCCGATCATTTACTGCACCGCTTTGGCGGAGGGCTCCTTCCAGGAGTGGTATTTTGCCTACAAGCAGTACAAGCGCACCACGAGCGCTTCCGAGAAGGAGCAGATTCTGAACTCGCTCGGCTGCACCACGAAGCCTTGGCTGCTATCAAAGTGCGTCCACTTTGGAGTGTTTCAGCTCCCACAACTAATCGCCTAATCGAATGTGTGCTTCTTCTTCTTCTTTCAGATACCTCAATATGACAATTAATCCAACCTCAGGAATACTCAAGCAGGACGGAGCGCGCGCATTCCGAGCCGTAGCCGAGAACCCCATTGGCTATGAGATTGCCTTCGATTTCCTTCAGACAAATATTAAGGAAATTGCCGAATAGTGAGTTAATGATTTAGAAAAAAACGAGATTACTAAATCAAAAAAATGCAATGCACAACAACTTCAAATACTTTAATTCGTTGCTTTTATTTTCCTCAGTTTTGGCGATGGTTTCTCCACGCTGTCCGGCATGATTAAAGCCATCACAACGTACATGAATAAAGATTACCACAAGAAGCAGCTGCAGCAGTTCGCCGAACAAGCACGCAAACTGGGTCTCACCGCCGTCGAATCGGCCATCGAGCTGGCCATGGAGCAGGTGAACAACAACATCTACTGGCGCAACCGCTCCTACTACCAGCTGAAGAGCTTCCTCGAGGCAATCGTCAGCGAATTTCACATAAACATATTCTAAGCCAACGCATTTTAGTTGTACGTACGTAATCATCAAACGAACTCATTGCATTCACAAGATAGATGAAAGAAATGCGTATTTTTAAACTTAGGTTATGAGGAAATTCGTATATTTTGCCACTCTGGAAGCCTGTGAAGCGTTTGTGAAATACGAAACATAGTAACGAAACACATTTAACGATTACATTTAAGTTGATGTTTGCAATTGACAAAATTATGTTTACGAATACTTGAAAAATGACGACATGTAAAAGTCACTTTAATTGAGTCGATTCTGCAAACAAAGTGATATAATTATATAAGTGAATTTGCTTACATACAATTAGAAGTTGCATACATAATTGTTCGAAGCTTTTTTTGATGATTTGAATTGGATTAAGTTGGAGCAAGTATTTTGGCCTTGTAAGATTACCATTTTTTGTTTTCATTTTAATTATGTTTTTTTTTTTTGCTATCGAAATAACTTATTCTCACAAAAACATTCATCTAAACATAACCACCACCAACACAAACACACGCATACATACATACACGATCATTAGTTGCTCTACATAAGTGCACTAAGCCAATAAGTGTAGATAAATATTATAACTAATTTAATTTGATTTTCAAGTCAAACGATCAGGTCCTCAGTAATGTTAATTTGTATTTATGATATTGTATATTTACGCTACAACTACATGCATATTTACATGTGTACTTCTTTGTAATAATTGAATTTTCAATAACTGTAGTGACGTTCCTATGTTAAAATAAATGTGTAACTGCGAAAGTACCGCACTAAGAATAACGTCCGCGTTGTCACTTGAGTTAATTGTCGCCACGTCTGCCACTCTCACAGCAATATACAGTTTGTCAAGTAAATGTTTGCAAATTAATTAAAAATTATTTGAAAAGCTTATAAATATAACAGAAATTGCAATATTTTGAAATTTTTTTAAGATATAGATTAATAGTAACGTCTGTTTGATACGCGAAAACAGTGTACAAAATCAAAAAAGGAAATGAAGCTATACTTCAAACTGTCAAAAAATTCGTCTTCTTTCAAAACCAAGATTGCATTGAAAATTTGGCGCCGTACAGTTCCGAACAGTTTCATGAGATACATCAGTTCCGCATTCTATTTGTATATCCAAAGCCACATTTCCCTTATTGAGATACGGGGGTTTTCACGAACTTTTCCGATGATTTTTCCGCTTCTCTCTCAGACAGTTTTCTGGGTTGTCCAGGAGATACTTTCAAACCAATTCGCCCTTCAATACGCGAATCAAATAGACATTACTTTGATATTATATGAGAGTGATAATTTCAACATATTGCAATTTCTGTTATATTATAAGCTTTTCAAAATAATTGTCTACTTTCTTTAAACTTGCAAACATTTACTTGACAAACTGTATGTACACACATAGATAGCTAAGTGATAGCTAAGCTGTACTTAACCCAAAGCACAAATGGACTCACCAAACAGCAAATTCAAGGGTGTGGAAATCCTGAAATCGTCCGATTAGTCCAACACTGAACACATATTCAATGAAGAAACACTAAAACTGCCGGAACATGCAACATTTTTGGCAAATCCTAAAGTAATGAATACAAATCAACTGCAATCTATATCTTTGAATTGAAAACTAGTTTTTAAATAGAATTGAACAAACCTCAAAGACACTATTGCACTCTACTCGTTATGTACATTGCAAATTGAAACTGCTATGAAAAATACATTTTACAATTAAATTCAAAAGTTTAAAATTGAAATTGAATAGAAAAATTTAACATTGAATTGAATGAAGAGAAACTTTCAAATGACAATTTTTAGTAGAAAGCAACTAAGTAATTGCATTTTCTTCACTTGCATTAAAATTTTCCCATTTGGCACATGGCTTGCCGACGCTTTAGTAGAATTGCACATTTCTCTGTGCTCCTGAAATACTTTGTGCTCGTGTAAATACTTTTAGTTTAAGCACAGCCGAGATTGCACAAAGTTGTGATTTGTGAAGTGAATCGCTTTTGCACGCTGCAAGATGTGATGTGAAGAGATGTGAATGATTTAATGATTCACTGAATGAAAGTAGCCTTAACTGGGAGTGCCCTTAAATACAACCAACAACAACAAAACCAAAATCAAGCCAATCCTACACACCAGCAGAGCCGGGCGAGTGATTTTTACGACGCTCGCGGCAATTGCCTAACAATAGTTGAAAGTAAGCGCAAATATTTTTCGCTAGCATTATTCTAAAATTGAATTGTACTCTCATAGCAGCGGTCAGAATATTTTGTAAATATTAAACCAAAAACAACAAAACAAAATTTAGTAGTTGCACATAACAAGTTAAACGTATGTCATTCTAAAAGAGATACAACTCATTTTTAAACAAAAGCTTGAGACACAATGCAACTCTGAGCTATAAATAAAATAGATGAGAAATTTTGGCATAAATAAATGAAATCAATGAAATAAATGAATTATCATGACGACCAATTTGTATTTGTTGACAAGTTTTTTGCAGGTAAGCCGTTGCCAACAAAAAATAGAAATAATATTTTATTAGTTTTTTATTCTGAAATCGTTCTAGATGTGAATAAGTTTTGTCGGTTGTTACTTAACCTTGAAAAAGTTCGTGTAGACACCTTGTAAAAAGTCTTAAACTTGAATCGAATTACAAAAAGATATTATAATTCCATCAAACCAAACAGTGGTTCTAAAGTAGATCCAGTTTCCTAAATACTTACTTACTTACTTGACTGGCCTTAACAACCCGTAACTGGGTTTTGGCCTGACACAAAAGTTCTCCCCAGGCGCCTTCTCCAGTTGGTCACATTAAAAGATGATAAGGCTTCCTCAACTTGATCCTTCCACCGGAGACACGGAGTTTCCTATATACATACTCGATGACAAAATCTTTTACACATTGAAAGTTCAGCAGAATTTAGTAGTTTCTGTTGTCTGTTTTACACAACGCATGCTTCATGCACAAACATTTAGATAAGACAACATTTTCCCATCTTCTTACACGTTTTTCCCCCCTGACCAAATGACTCAGCAACAGCCAAGTAAATTGAATGGACTCAATTCCAGTTGTTTGCCATTGTTGTTGCCAGGTGCAACCATAACATTTTTGTTTGATCGATTGGAAAGCAAAGCAGTTGTTGAAATTGTTCGAAAGTGTGCGTCAGAATAAAAATAAACTTAACCGGAGATTTTTGTGGAATTTTAAGAAACAGCCAGTAGCCAGTATTTGCACGCAGTTATGGAGCGGAAGAAAACACTGCTGGAGAAGTACGAGATTCCCCTGAACCACTTGGACTTTGGCTATGTGGCGAGCTGCACAGATGCGCGCGAAATGGAGAAAATCGTGCAAATACTGCGCTCCGGCGAGGAAGGCTACTACCCAGACCTGACCAAGTGTGCAGAGGACAAGTTGCGCGAGCTGCGACCGAACAGCAGACTCTTCCGCTACGAGGAGCAAATTCGCAGTCGCGACGCGCTGTCGCCGAACGAATGGAAGCCAATTTATGTAAAAGACCGCATATGTAATTACTGCAGTGTTGCTTGAGCTAAACTCGACCATTGCAGGACTGGACACACGACATTAAGACCAAAGACTCCAAACTGGCAGCCGCTGCCGAGAAGTCGGCCGAGCTGCTCGGGCTGTCTGTGCCGGCTGTGCGCAAAGGCGGCTCAATCAAACAAAACAAGGAGCAGAGGGAACTCTCCACGTCGGAGAGCAACACGTCCGACTCGACCGTGACCAAGTCCAAGGAGCGCATCCGGTCGACAGATTACCGCAAGTGGGACAAATACGATCCGGACGAGGAGATACTGCGCATGGAGCTGGCGGAGGAGCGCGTGCAGGAGGAGGTCGAGCGCAAGAATCGCTTGAATTTGCAAAAGTCCCGGCCGCCGCCAAAAATTTGCGAACTCCAAAGCGACAGCACAATGGAGCAGGAGCTCCTGATGAAACTAACCGATGTCGAGCGCGAAAAGCTGGCCGAAGAGTAATTGACATTTGCGTACTTTCCCTTCACTGTAGCTTTTCACACTCGGCTTTCGGCTTTTGGCTTTAAGGTATCGACTGCGCGGCAACGAATACTTTCGTGCCAAAGAGTTCAGCAATGCGCTCAGCGAGTACGATCGCGCCATTCGTCTCAGCCCAGAGACGGCAGCGGCCGCTCACAACAATCGCGCCGCGACGAGTAAGTGCGCCCAATGTGGCTAAAGCGCTTTAGTGTACATTATTCTTTTGCAGATATGAAGATGCAAAAGTATGCGGCAGCCATTGAGGACTGTCAGCAGTGCCTGGCACTGGAACCCAACAACATCAAAGCACGACTGCGGCTGGCTCAGGCCACTTACAGTAGCGGACGCAAGCGTGAGGTATGCATGCAGTACGCTCACAAGGAGGGTTTTGGGCGGTTCAAACACCCCTCAAATACAAAAATTTCTAATTGTAAATATGGTTTAAAAAGTTGTTTGCAAAACTCCGCCAAAATGAAACCCTGTGTGCGGTACTGAGTACAACCGTTACCGTTAGTTTAACCTGTCAATTGTCGCTTATTCGTCCATGGTCATTCTAGTCGTACGATTTGTATCAGAACGTGCTGGAACTGGATCCGCAGAATACACTCGCGCTGAAGGCCATTACCGAACTACGAACGCAGCTGGGCGATCTGCCGCCGCCCACAGCGACGCGCCTACGCATTCAAGAGGACACGCCCTCCACATCGAAGGGTGCGAAAAAGCCCAGCTCGACTGTGCCTGTGCCGTCCAAATCTGGCACTGCCACTGCCAGCGAGAAGCAAAAAATCAAGCCCAAGGAATATGACTTGGCCGATTTGGTGATGCCGAATCGTGTAACGAAGAACAAGCTGGCCACCGCAGCCGAAGCACTGAGTAATCTGCGCGCTAACAACAACAACATGCCGAAGCAATCGAAGGAGAAACTATTGGCGGCGCCCGCAGCGCCCACTGTTGCCAGCGTTCAACCGGAACTACGACTACCCACGACCACTTCGAAATCGGGCAGCAACAAAACACTTATTGAAGAGATTTAAAAGGAGCTTTTCAAGAGCTGTAACAACGTTTATTGACAGAAAAATACAAACATTTACGCACATACAACAAACTGACAGAAATACGTATTATGATTGCATAGGAACGCCCGTTGTGGAATAAATATGAATCTTTTATAGGCAGTTGGACTCGGAGCTGCAGAGCGCATTATTGCTGCAGAACGTGACGGCGAACGTATTGGCCAACGATTTCGCTCAGATACTGCTCGAACTTTTCTTTGTCGCCTGGTTGCAGGGTTACCTGGAAAAGTTGAAAATATTCAATTTCACTTCTAATGGTTTTGGTCACACTAAAACTTTTTGTTCTTCATGATAATTTGTGTTAGATGTAAAAATCTACTTTTAAACCGCCATTATTGAAAATAATGAGAATTAAAATTAGAAAGCACTATCAGCGAAATTAGAGCACAAAGTATAAAAAGTGAGTCGAGATAGCTTCTATTTACGAAACCGATATCTTTCTAATACTATAGAATACTAAAACTACATATTAGTAGTTAGTTACTGTGTGCTAAAGATTTCAATACCTGATCACCGTTCAAGCGATTTATTAGCGTCACACAGACATCCGCCGCCCTGATGCCAACATGTCTCGTCAACGATGAAAACATTGTTGCCTCCATTTCAATATTCTTAATGCCCAGATTAATGGCGCGTTTCAGAAAGTCCATTTTGTCCTGATCCGAGTAACCACACGAAGCCCCATCAGTACGACCCTGACCTAGAAATATTCAAGAGCGCATCACTCACTTCACTGTTCACTTCTCCATGGCACATAGCGCAGCGAAAACGCCCTTTCATCTGCCTGGCCAAGTCAGAGCCAGTTAACCAAGTCAAACTGTACCTTCGTAAAAACATTCAGCCGACATAGTGTTGCCCTCAACTGCAGTAATATTGACTTCTTTGGCACAGGCGAGCAAATCTCGGCGCAGTTCATCATCGAAGCTTGCTTTACGTACTTGTCTTTTGCCCAAAATGGCCTACAATTGCAAATATTCATTCAAAATATAGAAACAGATTCAATTCCAAGACATGGTTTGCTAACAATTTCATGCTCATTGGCCAAGAGCCCGTTGTAGGCGTCCTTGGTAATCACCACAGTGCCCGGCACCACGTTCAAGCCGCCACTTGTGCCAACTCTTATGAATACCGGATCATCGCATTTGGCATAGTGCACAAGCTTGATCAACTCGTGCAGAACGACACTCATCGGCGAGCTGCCGACGCCATGACTGGCACAGAGTACTTTGCCCACCTGCAACAAAACACCGCATACGCCCCATTGTACAAGTTCCAATAGAACATTTTCACAGACAATGTACCTTGAAAACGGCATAACGATGACCCTCTGCGCACAGATCCCTCGGCTCCACATATTTCTTATTACCGTAAACTTCTCTGTTCAGGTAGTGGGCCAGCTGCTTCATGCGCGATACAGTGCCGCCCATACAAACAACCTACAAATAAACAAATTCTATAGGCGTGTGCAACATTTTCAAATTGATCAAAGATAATTGAAAGAGAGATATATCTACCACTAAGTAGTTAGGTTAGAAATTATTTCTTTGGAAGTACTTTTAAAACACAAATGCAGCGAAAGTGCGGCAATGTTTGCACTGGAAAGTGTCAAATATTTCGCTAAATTTAGCCAAGTCACACTCCGTTTCGGTTAACTTCGTCGATCTACTAGCCGAAAATATTTATTTTATTTATTTATTTATTATCAGAAAAACAACAATTAATTGCTATTCTACTTTCTTTAAGCTATAGCAACTACGGCTTTCAGCTATGCCGAATATAGAAACATCAATCACTCAACACTTTCAGTGAAAACTTTCTCAATGAAAACATTGTCAAAACACAACTGCAGTAGAAATTGTAAGATGCATTAATGGTGCATCCCTTTTCATCAAAATTTGATCCTCTATTTAGATACTAAACTAAGAAGATTTTCGCTTACCCTAACATCACCAAAACACGCTTGAATGTCTTCGGTATTGTTGGTGTCAGGCACATTTATGGCCAAATGATACAAATAATCACTCTTCATTTCCGCCAGATGCGGATTCTTTACAAATCTGCAAATGTTGACAGAAAAAAGTAGTTGTAGGGTATGTCATGTCCACATAAACATTATCAAAATATTTTTAAATCTTAACCTAGTCAAATGTAAGGCGTTGCATTGTAGAATTGAAAAAAGTATGAAGAAGTATGTCATGTCCACTTAAACAATATGGAAATATTTTTAAATCTTAACATAATCGAATGTAAGGCATTGCATTGTAGAATTGAAAGACGTTTTTTTTAGTTAAAAAATATTTGTGAATGGTTTCTTTGTAAAAATCTGTTGTGTAGAATCATTCTCTGCGTGGTAACTAAATACATTCACTTCAATATTTTTACTATTATTTTGTTCTTATTTTCCAAACGTTTCACGCCTTGAAGGCTCATTAAAAAAATATTAATTAGAAAGCGTTGTTGAGGTGTAAGTCTTTCCATGATCAAATAATAAACTATGAAGAATGAAATGGCTACCAAAAATTGATAGGTTAGGTTAGGTTAAAGAAAGGGAGTGTGCGTAAAGCACATCCACTCGTAGACCCCATTGGGTCCATTGTGAATCCCTTCATTTTTGGATCCGGGATCCTTTCCTATCTGTTGGGTTCCTTTTAGATACAGACGGGATCTTTAGGGAGCCTTTTATTTTTGGCAAGGAAATTTTGTAGATCACTAATTTGTGAATTTCTGTAAGTCTATGGAAGAGCCTGGACCCAAGACTTTAGAACCGTTGTTCTTGCAGTGATGAACAATGACATAGCAGATGTTCGGATTGATTGAAGCATTAATAACTTGCAGCTGATTTGACATTTAACACTAGAAAAACCCTGACGATAATTTTGATGGTCTTTCATTTTTAAATATCTGTATTTTCTTTAGTATTTCTATCAACTTTTGCTTTGATGACTTTTATTTTTTATCGGGTTCTACAATTACAATTAGCCAAATTCGATGTGTAATTTTCGAGATATCAGCGAATATAATATGTAAGCTTTGTAGTTATGGAAAACTTGCGGTCTTTCTAGTGTTAATCTCTATCAATATTCTATTTGTTTTACACTTAAAACACACCGTTTATGACTCAGAAAAAGGTTGAGTAGTTCTAAATATTCGTTAACCGTATAATTGTTTTGTGTAATATTTCCTTATGAAGAGATCTTCCAAAGAAGACATCTTCTAAACACTTTTAGATTTCCTCAAATACCGTTATACGAGTATGACAAATTTGCTTTGAGGTTTAAAGTTCACGTTGTATTTTATCAGCACTCGGTTGAAATTCGATATCTGTACACTTTCAAATGTTATCAAAACATAGCAGAAGGTTGACAGACTTACAAATGAATTGCTATGACTCTCATTGTTTCTCCTGATAAGTCTGATCACAAAGGTACATAATCTTCTATAACGATGGTGCTCTTTTCTATTTTCATGTAAAAATTCGACGAATCAATAAAAAATTTGAAATTGTTTTTCCAAGTTGCTGTATATTACCCACAATATTCAACCGATTAATGTAGCTATAATACATTTTTGTTTTTCCTAAACACATCACAGTGTATTATACATAAATTTATTTTAATTTATTATTTGGGAAAACACACAAAAATCTATCAATTTTCTTATTAGAACTCACCTGTTGGACATGCTTAAAATAATGAATTAAATCTGCAAAACAAAAACACAATCATCCAAAAATTATTTACATGAAATTACAACAAAAGGAACTCTATCTCGTTTGCACTCATGCGAACGAGGATCCATACATACGAGTACACCAACAAATTGATTTTCCTAAATTTGTGTAATCGACCACAAAATGCTCAAGACCGCTTGACCGGTTTAATTGTGCGAATGAAATTTAAAATTCAATCAAAAACGTGGTTCCAATAAAATCATCCACTTGTTGATTCTTGCAAAGAAACTACTCAATTGCCAAACGATCTGACACGAGCGCGCGCTGAACGTTAACTAACGCGCCAACAATAACGTTGTCGAAGGCGAGACTCTGCTGCGAACGCATGTCATCAAGCGAAAAACGAATGTAGAGAGCCAAAGGTACTCTTAGCAACACCCACTTTTCCTGCTCAGTGGAGAGCAAAAACAGTAGATCTATGTTCTCCCTTTCGTTATGATAAAAATAAATCAAAGATATGAACCAATCAGCCAGCGAGAAGTTAGTCGCTAACAACACGGTGCAACAGATTAAAAAAAATATATATACATATATACTATATATGATTTCTGGCATAATTTATTCAATAGAGGACGTCACTAAATATCAGATTCAATTTGTTCATTGTTGGTTGTTTTTTTATAGTGACTTGAAGATCAAATTCTAGAGGGCAGAGAGAGAGCAGTTTGAAAAGGGAATTTGAGAAAAATAATCAAAACAATGTTTCAATATCTTGCAGTTGAGAACATTTGTAAAACGCATTAATTTTTAACATAAGCAGTTGAAAATCTTGTTGAAGTACTAACGTTCTTAGTTGCGCCACATTCCTGCCGGCTAAGAGCACAGAAAACTTAATCGGGCCACTTTTCATTCAAACAAATCACTCACAAAAACCTATATTGAGTGCATGAATGGCATTCGATCATATTTTTTGCGCTCTCACAAATCGCAAACTCTGCGCGTTCATGCACTTCTCACTTTTACCACTTGGCTTATCACTTTCAAGCGATTGCATTTCTTAGAATGTGCATTTATTACGTCTACGTGTGTAAATGCAAAAATCGCGAATTATTATTTTGATATACATATACATACATATACTTTTTGCGATCAAAACTGCCGTGACGCAGTGGTTAATGCATTCGATCACAAGGCAGAGAGTGGCGGGTTCCAATACCGAATTAGGCAAGAATTGTTTTAGGGTCTTTTTATATATCTTTACGGTCTTTCGATTCATTGGGCCTTCTATTGTTAAACAAGCCAACATTTATGCTTCTGAACGCACCAATCAAAGTATTCGACTAGTTGCACGGGTTTTGGTGTGTCATCTAAAAATCGATTCGCAAGACAACGTTGCACAATAAATCAAATCGTGAACAAAAACTGATGAAAACCTCGATTCTAAAATCTCTTCTTGAAGAAGCAACACATTAATTATTTGAAAGCACCAATAAAGTTTCTAGAGCCAGAATAAAATAGATGTCCCATCACTGCTTACGTAACTATTCTTAGTCGTAAGCTTGAATAACAAGAACAAAAATTCATTCGCCATTGAAAATGCATTGAATGTCGATAAAGTCAGAATTTTGCGAGCTTATCTAATATTTTTTTTTGTTACATTGGTTGGCAATATTTATGCTTTGTGTGTTGAGTATTTTCGTATATTTTCATAGCATGAAACGATTTCATAAAGTGGGACTTCCCCCACATTTGACAGGCACATCGTACAAATGCGGCGTAGCACTGATGCGTACAAAATCACGATCGCTGCCTATGGAATTATTTTATGAGCAATTGTACAACGATGTTTACTGAATTATGGCGCGTATTTTTTAATTCCTTCAGTAGGGTAATTTTGTATCTTTTGAACTAAGTAGTAAGCAACAACTTCGTTTAATAAATGTTTAATGATTTTCAATGGCAGCTAAGAGGAAAAATTAGAAAGAAAATAAAAAGAAGAAGCCAAGAAGTTTGATTCAAGTCCTAGTTGGGGTCAAGCCAAATTTTCTGTTTTTAACACTAGAATGCCCAAAGTGGTCAAAATGACTCAAATGAAAGTTTTTATGTAATATTGTTTTTATACCTTTTTAGAAAAAATCTTGTGTGACTTTTACTAACTTTTAAAGCTAATTAAAACCTAAAGCTAAATAAAAGAATTTAAAAAATTATTATATGATAAATATTTTTACCGCTATTTTGTAACATAATTTCATAGTGGCATTTGTGATAGTTCGGATTAGCTGGGGATTCTAGTGTTAACAAATTTTTATTACACATTTTTAACACTAAACGACGTTTGGAAACAACAAAATCCACAGCATCAGTCGAGGAAATCACCTTTTAATTATATTCAATGGCAGCCAAGAGGAAAAATGAGAAAGAAAATAAAAAGAAGAAGCCGAGAAGTTTGGTTCAAGTCCTAATAGAGGTCAAGCAAGATCTGGATTGAACGATTTTCTGCTGTTAACAAGTTTTTATTACCCATTTGTAACACTAAACGAAGTTTGGAAACAACAAAATCCACAGCATCAGTCGAGCAAATCACCGTTTAATGATTTTCAATGGCAGCCAAGAGGAAAAATTAGAAAGAAAATAAAAAGAATCCAAGAGGTTTGATTCAAGTCCTAGTTGGGGTCAAGCAAGATCTATCATTAACCATTTTCTGCTGATGACAAGTTTTTATTACCCATTTTTAACGCTTCACGAGGTTTGGAAACAACAAACTCCACACCATCAGTCGAGGAAATCTTTTTCAAATTTTTACTTTTAAGCAGCTATTAAAAAAAGCACATCATTTTCAATTTGTATAATAGTATTTTGTTTAATTAAATTTAAATTTATTACATCTTCTTGAAATATTTTTCAATTTAGTGTGTAATGTGGACGTGTGTCCTTCGTAGCGAATTCCAATAACTTGAATAGGAGTAACTGCAATAAGAATTAGCAACATTAAACTTCACGCATTAAATCTTACAAGTAGCAGATGTAGTTACACGAATACATACACACAAATATATTTAGGAATCAAAATTGAGAATTCAACTTACAAATTAACAAACGCGATTCATTTCTTTTTCAAAATGTTCTTGTATAATGCCTGCGTATGTATATATATATATTTATATGTATATAACTAGGTATAATAAGTAACATATAGGACTAAGCTACTTAGTGTCTTCGTTTGCTTGTCGTTTCACATGGAGTGCATGTTATGGTATCTGGAATGTATGTTGTAGTTGTTTTTGTTGTTGCTTTGATGACATATCACGCTGTGTAACAATGAAGCCTTAGTCGCTTTCAACTATCATCTCGAGATAACAGTAACAATAAATACGTATACAATAGTTCTAAACATAATGAAAACATAAGCAAATTAATTGAACAGAAAATGCTGCAGCAAAACATTCGCTTTAACTGCAAACGCTGCCCGGACTGACTGACTGACTGACTGGCGTACATCGAGCGCAGAGTATACTTTCGGCGAGACAGACACACAATAACGATGCGCGAATTGCAGCATTGCACATAGCAGAAATTAAATGCGGCTTTTGCTAAAAAATCTATATGAGTCGCTGTTGTTGTGTTGTTGTAGTTCAAGTTCGCGCCATTTAAGTTGGCGACAGATATGCAGCGCAGCTTAGGCCAGGCTTCCTCGATCAACACCAACTCGTGCGGCTCGGCTCAAATGGCAAACTGCAGCTGACGGCGACTTTTTCGACCTCTGACGAGTTGTTGGCATGCTCGATAAAGCCTGGTTTGCATGCGCTTCTCTTACTTTTCTTTCTTTTTATGCTTGCATGTTAATATGTACGTGATGTATGTATGTATATGTATTCGTAGTCTTGTATATGTGTTTGTGATGTGTAGACAGACTCCTGTACGAACAAATACATACGCAGGTGAGTACGTGTTGCATTGCATGTGTGTCGTCTCTATTTACATACATACACCTGCATGTGCAATTATATTCATTGGCACATGCAGACATTTCGCTGCAATCAAAAAACAACTCATTCAGCAAAGTAACTGATTTAAAACCCAAACGCTCAGACTTTGTGCCGACCAGCGCATCGCCTCCCAGTGCGTGTGTGTGTGTGTGTGTGTGTGTGTGCGCTGGTGATGTGCATTCCACTCTCACGTATGTATTTGATCACACCGGTCCCGTTATATCTCTGCGATATCTGCGAAACATATGCAATATCTGCGCATCGCGCTGTGCCTTGCATTCCCTAACTTGTTAACTTATTCGTGAGCCTGCGATTCCTGCTGCACCAGCTTGAAGCGGCGCGGCGACTTGATCGATCCGTGACTGCCGAGCGAGTTCAGCTGACCCCTCTGGGCGAGAATTTTGCGTATGTAGCGCGCAACCAATATTTGCGGTCGTTGTTGCCACTCGTACATCACTTCTTTGGGCGAGTTAACCTGCAACAAGCACACAAGTTAGCATGGATACTTAAGTGGCTCCCGCCTGCGGCAGCGCTCACCTGATCTCCGTTGAGGCGATTCAAGAGGGCCACACATATGACGGCCGCCTTGATGCCCGCATGATATGTTAGCGCTGCGAAAATCGTGCTCTCCATTTCGATGTTGACCACGCCCTCGGCACGCAGACTCTCCAAGTACTCCATTTTGTCGGCTTCGCTGAACTCGCAGAACGCACCGTCCAGACGTCCTTGACCTGTGCACAATGGAGAGCAAAAGTTTTAGCAAAATTTCAATGACAACTCGATGTCACTGTTCGAGCCAACCTTCGTAAAAATCGTTGGTGCAAAGCGTTTTGCCAATGATTGTGTCGTAGGGATCATCAGCGCTGGCCATTGACTTCAGTTCACGCGCCAGTTTCTTATCCAATTTGGCCGGACGCAGCACAGTTTTGCCCAGAATTGTCTGCAACAAAGACTCAAAATTTAATCGAAAATTAACTAAAGAATTTCTTCAAGAGACTTACAAATTCATGTGCGTTGCGCATGTGACCGTCGAGTGCGTCGTCGGTGATGATAACTGTGCCCCCCTCAACTCCAATACCGCCGCAAGTGCCAATGCGTATGAAGACCGGATCGCGGCACTTGGCGTGGTACATGAGTTTGATCATCTCGTGCATTAATATGCTCACCGAGGGCGTTCCCATGCCGTGACTGACACAAAGCACCGGACCCACTTTGTACATTGAGTATCGGTACGAGTAGGCGCTGATATCTTCGAGCTTGGTACCAGCTGGCAATTTGTAACCGATCTCATTCATCATGAAGTGTGCAAAGGTTTCCATGCGCTTTGGTGTTCCGCCCATGCAAACAAACTGCAAGTAAAGAACAGTTTCAAAGGTAAATAATTTAACTATTAATCATCTATATACATTTAATTGTTTGTCCTAACTGACTGACTGACCGACTGACTAATTCATCATTGTCCAGCCCAAACTGCTAAAACTACAAATATGAAATTTAAACTGTAAATACATCTTGGAAAAATGAACCTCCGCTAAGACGGGATTTTTTTTTTAATTTTGGTTCTAAAGAGGCAAAACATGCGTTAAGGTTCCTATACGGAAAGACTACGAAAAAACCCTGAACCGATTGGCCTATTAACTTCAAAGTTGGTGAAAACACTTGAAATCGAAAATAATTTAAAACTTAATTTAATCAAAACTTAAAGGAGTGAACCAAGGATTAAAAGTTTGTATGACTTCAAACGGTGAAAGTACTTCAAATGTGAAATAATTCGATACGTGACTTTTAGTTCTTCGAAAATCGCAATCTGACGGGATCAACGACGGGTTAAGAGTTTGTATGGAGAAACTGTGAAAAAACATAAATTAATGGACCTATTGACTTCAAACTTGGTGGAAGTAATAATTTGAACAATAAATAATTTGAAACGCGTTTTTCATTTTTTCGAAAATAAAAATCTGACGGAGTCAACGATGGGTTAAGAGTTTTATGGGGACATATGATTTAATGCGCCAATTGACTTCAAATATGGTGAAAGCACTTCAAACGAAAAATAATGAGATAAGTATTTTTTGATAATAATCTGACGGGATCAACAAAGAGTTAAGAAGAACTTGATTTATTGGTCTTATTGACTTTAAAGCCGCGGGACCTTGCTAGAAGGTATAAATAGAAGGAATGTAAATGAAAAGGTCATAAAAAGTAATGTCCAGTGTAAGTGAAAATCCCTAAAAATTGAAACATGTACTGAATTAGACTACATTTTCCGTTGTCATTAATTTGTATTTCAAAACAGATATATTTTATATAACTATTTTTATTGTTTTGAAAATTGACTCCTGCTAAAAATGCTATGCAGATGTGTTCTTAAATTGTTGTATAACCCAGCCGTTTATTATATGTTGCTGGCATTTCACCTTCAGAAATGACTTTCAAATGCTTTTAAATACTTTATAAGTTATTTTTTTAAGAAAAAAAAACACCTCCGTTCATAGATTCAACTTTGGTTAATAATGGAGTCTGTTCTGTTCAAATAAGTACACAAATAACTGTACAAATAGCAAATTTTTGACTGTGAAATATAATTTCGCTTTCATTATCATGAAAAACAGGTCTCACAGTTAATTTTGTTTTTATTATTTTCGTCTTTATTTGCATAAAGCTGCTTTCGACGAGTTATAATATGTTATTTTTTTTTCAACAATAAAGTTTATGCTGTAGATTTCAATAGAAAAATTCAATTGAAATTTCAAGCGCATCGTGTTGGCAAGTGTTGCCAGATGTTCCATATTAAACGGATTTTAAATGCAGAAAGAAAATTGCATTTAGTTTTAAATTAAACTTTGTATTTTACTTTTATTAAAATTGGCTATTAGTTTTAACGGTTGTGCTAACGAAAATTTAAATTTAAAACAAAAATTCAAAAAGATTGAATTAATCTACAGAACTTGGTTGAACGGGTCGAATTTGTGGCAGGCCTCTTAGTACATGTGGACTTGTTTTTCTTTCTGATTAGACTGAAGTGAAATTATTAGGGGGCAGACCTGGACCCTGGACAAGTTATTCTCCCTGCACTTCCTTCATACTAAAAATACTGCACCATTTGATATGCTTATGGGTTCCATGTGCTAGGACCATAAGTACCTCGAAAGAACACTTTTTTCGTTCGAACTCAGTTCAGTTGAGCTCTTTGGCACTAATGTCTTCCAAAACAATCAAATTGGCTATTTGGCGCTGCAGAATCGACCCAAATTGGCAAATCCTATAATAGGGGTTGGTTTTAGTTGGTCAGAATCGCTTTTTGTGTGTCTTCCTCGTCTTCATTGGAATTCAGTTCAGTCACCTAATTCTTGTACAATAATTCTGTATAATAATTCTGTACATCTAACAAAACCCACAAATATTTTTTAGTATGCAAACCCACCTTAACATCACCGAACATTTCCTGTAAATCGTGGCTCTCACTACCCAATGCGAGGTGATAGAGTATGTCCTGATCCATGAGCTCAATATTGGAGTTGCGCAGCTTAACGGTGCCATCGGAATATCTGCAAAGATAATTTACACAAAAATTTACATAATCATTCAAGAACCTAAATTCAAGTAAACACAGTGTTCTATTTTCTCTTTCAAGTTAATTCATCTAATTTATATTTGTCTCCTTATTAAATTCAATCCTAATGCAAATACGAGAAAGAACAAATAAAGTTGGCTGTGTGTGCATACAAATGAAAAACTCAAACTGCAATTCAAGCAATGACCTTGAACACAAACTGATAACATCAATCACGTGAAAACGCTTCGTCAAATACTGCATTCAAATAACACCGAATGTGAATTTTCTGCGCAATTTATGGCTCAGTGCGGTGCTATTTGTTCATTAAATGTTTGATTGTTGTGTAATCAAAAAAATATCATCAAAGTTAATTCATTGCTGTGCAACAGCGACAACTAATTGAGATCCTAATTAAGAATCGGCGACTGTAGCGCGATAAATTGTCAAGAAACAGCAAGAAATAGAAGATGGCAAACGTTTCGTTCGAGGCGCGCATGTTTGTCAATGTATTTCGATAAGTTCGCACATAAAAATAGCACCGGGCGGCTTTTACTTGGTTAATTTGTGTCTTCGGGAAACTTTATTGGAGCAGTCATCATTTGCTTTCCAAACTTTCATTGACGATAGCGAGGAATGTGCGGAACGATAAATGTCGCCGATAACGACTGACAACCGAAATTTAATCACAACATGAAATAATCAGAAACGAATAGAACCAATAAAACTAGCGAAATATGTACCAACGCCAACGGAGAATTAATGTTTGTAAACATTTTTACGGATCACCCGACAGTCTGAAAAGATTGACGAATGCGTAATCAAAATGAACCCTCGAATTATTGCTCTCGACTAAATATTTCAATGTCGGTTGAGTGTGTTTTAATGACACTCTTTCTTTATAAAGTTGTCAAACAGCAGCAATCGGTTCGTATTATCGGCACGCACAATCGCGTAGATAATGTTGACATTTATTGTGGGCGTTGTGGTTGACACACCTCCAACAAATGTGACGCACACGGAACAGCGTGACGCCAACTGAGTGCCAAAAAAACAATGACAATAAAACAGCTGTACCTACAAGTATTTATATGTATGTGGAGTATGTATGTATGTGCGTGTAGTGGGGTGTTTTCATATTTGCGTAGTTTAGCAAAACACTTGGAAATTTGATTCTTGGTAGAATATTAGTTTGAGCAAATTTAATTGAGTGAGTTTTATATATGCACGCAAAACTGTGCATCTTTTCAGTAGATGTAACAAAATTCTGGATCTCTTCTTCTCTAGCAATTCGTACCAGATGCAGCATAGAAGGCTGCAGAGATATTGGACTAAGTATAGCTAGAAGTTTCGATTCCCTAATGTTTGTAGTGATTCAACTTTTGCCTTCATGAATGTATGCCAAGCACCAACCGACTGACGTACGGGACCCAGAGGAAGTAAAAGATATTTGCAGAAGTAAGAGATATCTGGCATCCTTTTGTCCAACAAGCAGAAACCTACATGCAGTGTAAGTCAAACACATTCTGAGTTTTCTTGAGCACCATAAATTTCCTATCACAGTCTTATCACAACACGGCCAACAAACACTGTAAGAGCTAAGAGGATTTTATTGAGACACGAACCTAAGCACTCTAATGCCTTGATTACACGTAACGAGTAGAGTGGCGAGACAGTATTTCGAACGAGTACTCGTTTCATCTAAACAGTAAGGCGAGTTGTTGATCGAGTCAGTGACCGAGTAGAGTGGCGAGAGAGTCACTAGAATCACATCAAAGTAAATCTATTTACTTAGGGTACTTAGTACTTAGAGTACTTAGGGTTTACTTTGATCACATTTTGTTTACTCGGCCGAGTACTACTTTACCGTTATACTTTTCTTCTTCTCGCAGCGATTCACTGACTCGCTCGTCACATGCGACATGCGCACCACCCAACTCTCTCGGCCTAGTACCATCTTACTGTCTCGCCACTCTACTCGTTACGTGTAATCGTGTAATCAAGGCATAAGTCCATCAATCTTAGCTTGAACACTTAAAATGAAAGAAGGTAGGTAGAGGTGCCAAAGTCCACTTAGGCCATGAACTATCGAGCATGATATATCTCGCTCAATGAACTAGTTTGAGCTTCTCACGAAGCCTAGTAAACTGTGAATAGTCTTAACGGCTAATTTCATTCGAAAGTGGAACTTTGAAAATTTCTTCAGTACCAAAACAAACCAAACTATCCACATAACATATTCCAATAAATTGCAAATAAAAACCCATCCAGTTTATCTATGAAACTATTTTATTGGAATCAATTTCATTCTCTCTCAACATTTTTAACTATTCTAAGCCAACACTTTCAACCATTGTTTCTCTTTAATTGGATGCCATGCGCCTTGGTTCGCTAAAAAGAAAATTTGCAATGTTTTTCCCACTATCTAAAATCATATATATAAATTAACTATATTAAATTGTTTTGAGGCCTGTTGTGCATAAAATCTAAATAACACGTAGTCATTTTGCATTCAAGGCCATCGAACATAACAAACATTGTTTATTATATTTTTTTCTATTTAAATAAGTGCCAATAAATGTTCCATGCTGTCAGTTAATTGGTCCCATACTGATACCAACATTTCTATTTATACAATTAGCATTTTCAAAACGGCTGTTGAAATATGCACACAACGGTGCCAGCTGGTTTATAATATCGCTAGTTTCATTACCTACGATACGAATTCAATGTGCAGATATCGAAAAAAACTAATAAATCGAATAGAGTATTACAGGGAGATGAAAGTATGTAACTTGAATGTATAATTCAATACAAGATTCACAAAATTCTTTATTCATGTTTCAGAAAGTCAAAGGATGAGATTAATGTCCATTTCTCAATTTCTTAATAAGAAACTTTTGAACCTAATACCACTTTAAACCATATTTGACACCTAAAATTTTGCAAGTCACAGATATTTGGGAGGGGTTTGAACTCTCAAAAGCCCCCCTTGCGTGCGCGTCATTTTGAAACCACTTCTATGGTGAACTCCGGCCAGTTCGTTTTTTCAGGAAGCTAGTTTTCCTTGCTTGAGTTCATAGAACTTGGCAGTGTTGCCAGATCAGGAGATTTCCTCCTAGATTTAGGAGATTCTTGGCCTTTTAGGAGAATTTTTAGGAGGAAGAATTGTTTAGGAGAAAGTTTAGGAGATTTATATTTTATGCTAGGAGATTTTTCGGATACTTAGTGGAATTTTGGAAGATTTCTTAATAACGAAACATGATGTATTGGGAATACTGGCAACAAAATGGGAACTAGGCAACTATTTTAGTAGCCAAAGCATTCTATTGTGTTAAAAATTTGTAAGCTTGCAAAATGTAAGCTCATTCTATCTCGTTCTTACTTATTGCTGTCACAATGAAATCCCGCCATAAATGGCACTTTTTGTTTAATTCATTTGTTATGTGTTTTGTTTTTGTTAAGTTTTTTTTGTTAAGCTGAAGATGCATACAAAAAGGCTGAATTAAACAAAATTATATGTATATATATTTTTTTTATGAGAAGTGTGATTCCTTTAAAATTACGCAAATAATAAAAAAAATTTAGGAGATTTTTTTAACTTTTGGGAGGAAATTTCAGTATTTTTGTAAGATTTAGAAGAAAGTCTTTTCAGGTATGTGGCAACACTGGAACTTGGATACATACAAAAGGCTTATTGAACACCTTCAGTCTAGTAAGTGCTGTAAAAAATGGCTATGAAGGCAACAAATTACTACGAGCAAGTTGCTTCTAAGAGCAGAGATGCACTTCTTTCACAGTCCCTGAAGAGCCCAACTCCAGTTATTTAAATTTCTGAATAATTTTTATGAAGCCGCTAGTGGTAAGTAACTGAAAATCATTTCGAAGGTTGAAGAAAAAGCGCTCTTAGGTTTTCCAACTTAGTTTTCCTACTGCAACTAGAAAGGATCGGGTAACTTACAGTCTCCAATAACCTGGTATATTGTTGTCTCAAAGAGATAGTGCCCTATCTAGACCCCATTATTGCACTATGTAATGTTTTATCACTTTACCGTAAATGTTCTGGTACGTTTGTAATCGCACAACCGGTGGGTCTGCACAATTTGGTTATGTTGGTTTTCATAGGGTTCTTCAAGCAAAGTAGAACAAAAAGTGTTACATGTAACGAAAAGAATGTTTGCATTTTGGCAAGAAGTTATTGGCCACCTAGGAAAACAGGCTGAAGTATAGTTGATCTAACCATTTAATTATTTTGCTGGACACAGATTAAACTTGTCTTTGAGTACATGAGTAGAGTTGGTTCTGCAAATATTTCAATTATCTGCATATTTATCTGAGTAAGAGATAGAAGTAGACATCCAGCAGCTACGCTGGCTTGGCCGTATGGAGTACGAAGCTCCGGAAAAAAAGGTGTTCGATGCGGTAGTTGATGGTCAATTACGAAGAGGAAGGACGTGTCTCCGGTGGAAAAAGCAAATTGAAGCCTCACCATCATCTCTTGGTGCGACCAACCGGAGAAGGCGCCTGGACAGAACTTTTGCGGCAGGCCATAACCCAGTAACAGGTTGTTATGACCCGTTAAGTAAGTAATGGAGATGGTGCAATACATCAAAAATTCTTTGTTTGAAAACTTAGTCTTTTGAAAAGGTTGAGATATGCTTTTTGTCGTCCTCCAAATGATTGTTTAACAAATTGCTAGAATATCATGGCTTGATAATTCAGACAAAGAAACCATTGTAACGCATTACGCTTACCGCGTTTCATTTCGAAAGGATGCACTGGAAAGAATTTAAATAAATTGTTTTTAGAGTCTATTTAAATATTTAAAAAGATTAAAGTGCGTTGTGACTTGAAAACTAACTATGATGCGTTTAAAAGTTTTTTTAATGCGAGCATTTTGATTCATTCCACTTTGCATTATCAAAATTAGATTAATGGGAATATTTGCGCAATTTAAGACATTCAACTAGTGTCGTATTTAATTGTCCAAAAAAAAATATTTATGCAATTATTATTTCAGTCATTTTTGGCAGCGCCGCTCATAAGACGCGCGACGTCGCTTCGACCAATGATCTGACAAATTTTTAATGTCATAATTAAAAACTGCTTTACGTGCTGTGCGGCGATAAGTGAGAAATGTTTAGGCCGCGCGATGCTTTGCACTTGACCCGACACTGTCTTTTGAGATTACAAAATCAGTTTGCTGGCGATCATTCGTACGGAGTACATTTTCTGCGCCACGTTGCAAACATTATAGAACATTATCACCCATTTTCGACTGCGCAGTCACACCTTGTCAAAATGTGTACATCCGCATGAAAATCGTATTCGTAATCGTCGTAATCGTCCTCCTGCAGCTGTTTGTGAGTTTCGACGGCGACCAGTCCAGTTGGTGGCATTTTCTTCACTTTTATTCTTTTTGTTTGCGAATATTTATTCTCAAGGATTTTTTTGTCGATTTTGGAAAGCTCACGTTTAACGCTTTTACGAACTGAATTAAACCGTTTGTCTAAGTTCAGAATTATTTTGTTTTAGTTATTTTTTTTCAAATAATTGTACACTATTAATCCGGTTCTGACACGGCTTTCACTTGGCGATTGCTTAAACTCAACTGAATAGATTTCGCGCCAAAACGCACTTATAAAGAGACACTCATGTGTGGACATTCACTCACTTTCGTTTCGGTCGGCCGGTTTGAGTGCTTTCGGTGGTGTTGGATGCCGTCAATGTGTTATTAGTTAACGCTCAACGAATGTTATTATAACTTTTAATTAATAGGCAAGTTTGAGTGTTTTTTTATTATTTTTTGTATTGACAGAACAAGCAAAAAACGTTATTATTCAATGGTTGCTTTTTATTGTTGAAAAAATTAAATTAAATTAAATTAAATTGTCTAATTAAACCATTCAGAACATTTGTCTATATTTGATCTTTTTTCTAGAAATGTTGCAATGGGTAATTCGCTGAATCAAAGTTCATCTTTTTGTGAGGAATTTTTATACCAAAATTGGATTATAAATATATGATATGTAAGCGCTTTGGCCTTTTAGCTGTTAAATATATTGTGTGACAAAAAATCAAATCAATCCATCAATAATGTATCGAAAAGTAGTCATGAAATAAACTCGTCTATAGAATAAGTAATTGTGTACGCAATTTGTATTCTTGACCCCGGGGGACTGAAGGGATCAGTTTCGGCTTGAGTGACATTCATCTCTATGCAGAATTCACTTGAGCGATTCCAATCTAGTGCCGAAATGAACTAAGCTGTATCTATGAGTCGCATAGATGTTGGCTCAGTCAATTTGAATAAGAAGAAAACAAAGAGAATTTCGTGTTTTTTATTCTTGTTTGGATGTAAAAACAGTGCACAATTCATTGAAAATTCAAACCAAACCTTAAAAGCTTACATAGTTCAATCAAGTTTGCCTTATCTGATTAGCTTACAAAGCACTCAAAGCACTATCAGACAAGTTTTAGGCGAATAAGAGCCACCCTAAGCAATTTGTTCAAGCATAACTTGTACTCGTGTTGAGTGGCAAACATTGAATGGGAATGACACAACTTTCTGAGTTATTTACAAATACTCGTCCAAAGTGAATTGTCAAACAAATCGAATACTGCACAAACCCACCACGCAACACCACAAACCATTCTTCGGTACATGAATGGACACAAGAATTCGGTTGAGTTGAGTTGAGTAGAAAACCGGTTTTCATATGTTTACACTCGGCAAAAATTATTCAATTCCAGTCCAATTAACAAAACAGATGAATTCATTTGCAGTCTGAAGCATAAAAAATCGTCTTCTTCTTTTTGACATTATAAGCAAACAGTTTTAATAAAAACCGATTCGAGTTTGCATGATCTGCAAAGAAAAAGATCATTGTTAAACAACAACAACAACACACGGTTAGGGTTTTGCTCAACCGGTACAATCGCCAAAAATAGTTAAGAGCAGCTGAGCATAAAATTGAGAAAACAATTCTAAACAACGAATGCATTATCAGTCAGAAATCAAAACAATTATTTGAGAGAACGAAAATAACTGTAATGATGCCCTTTTTTAACTGAAAACTTAAACAATAACTCATTGCACAGTATTTTGTCTACTTGGCTGTCGATTTTAAAGACTTTTATTAGCGAATTATGCAGAAATGTTTTCTTGAAAACATGTCGCCATTAATCATATCTACTATAAAATTTATGGAAATACAACGAGATTTGCAAAAACTTTATCACAGATTCGCAGATTATATAATTATTTGTGTATTTTTGCGATAAGCAAATAACAAACAAAACAAATACTCAAGATTGCTTCAGTCATGGTTGGCTGGTTTATACGCAAATTATCTCTTCAAATCTTTAATAAATCATATTTTATGCACAAAGAATGAGTTAACATTGGGCACAATTTGCAGCTAATAATTTTCAGTTAGATTATCTCGGTTAAGTTGAACAGTTTCATGGTTCTTAAACTGAACATTTTCATATTTCTTGAGGCAAACCCGCTTTGAAGTGGACGAATCACGCCCAATTGGGTTTTTAGTTATAATTTCTATACAATTTTTTTTAAATAAATTTCGTTAGACACTTCAAAACGATATTTTGTGTTGCAATAAACTTTACGATAAAATTTTGTCTACCCTAAAGATTATAGATTATATAGATAATAGATTATAGATAATAGATTCATTTATAATTTTTCTCCCTCAATCATGATCGTTCAGCAACCAGTTCTTAACACGATCATCAACGTGATCGGTGAATTGGTATTTTTCCTCAAACAATAAGAAAATAACGAAAAGTATTTGCACATGAATGATCAAATACGGAACATGCTTGAATAAAATTTGGCGTATTAGCCGGTTGACAGACTAGATCGAATTTTCTGGTATACTAATCACAAATATTTGCTCCCCGCTAGTGTCCGACCGAAACCACTTTTTTGGGCCGAAACCGAAACCGAATATTCGGTTTTTTTTAATTTTCGGCCGAAACCGAAACTTTCTAGTTGAAATAAAAATCACCATATCAAGCACTTTTCAACAAACGAATTTTACATTAAGTAAATAAAGAACAAACAAACAAACATAACATAAATAAATAAATACTTATTAATACAAAAAATTTATTCATTTCTTAAAAACGTAAACAAGAAGAAATCACCCTTTCGTACCTTCCTCGATAATATTCAAAATTAAATAATTTAATATCATATGCTAAAAAAATAAGTTTATTTACATTGCTGGGATCTAAATTACTCCTCCTTTTATTATATATCTGCTACACAATAAAATGTAAAACATATTCTAGAAAGTTTCGGTTTCGGCTATTCGGCCATTTTCTGGCCGAAACTGAAACCGAAACCACTTATTCGGGCCGAAACCGAAACCGAATATTCGGTCGGGCACTACTCCCCGCCTACACTTTCCTCTGAACGTCACTAACTTTATGGCGCAGTGAATATACCGCGACACGTCAGTGTAGGGTGTAATGGGGGCTTGTCGACTACACTTTGTTGTTGTTCATGACGGAAAGATTTGACGCAATTCCGAACGTGATAAGCAATTATTGTCTTACTCAACTCAACATGTGCAGTTGAGGATCAACAATACAAGCACAATTACAACAAAATCATTGAAGATTTATTTAATCTTTTCTTCATATATTTATACGTTGTTTTTAGAGGTTCAAGTTAGCCTTAATTATTTGTATATTTCTAAAAGTAATTTGCACTTGAAAGTGCTGCAATCTGTCAGAGTATTTTTATAAAAAATATAATTTTAGTTTGATTGATGCCACAGTTTGTGAATGTTGATTGAACTTTAGCCCAACTCTTTGATTGAACATTGCTGAATGCAAATTTCTGATATCTAATTTTGTGAAGTGATAAATAGTTGAGTCCATTACTTATTAAATATTTAGTTTTTATTGATTTCTTGAAACATTTTTCTAATTTTAAGCACCATGTATTTTTTTTGTTCTATTTCAAATAGGCAAACAAAGTTAAACACTTTAAACGAACCATTATTCGGGCTTTAAGCACTCAAAATGCTTATTCACAAAACTGCTTGAATCGCAAATACAATAAAAAAAGACTTAAAGGCCTTTCACTTGAATTTGAACCAAAAAGAAGCAAAAACAAAACACAACACCGTCTACCAAAATTTCATAAGTAAGCAACTAAGTTGCAAGAGATTTTTCGATGAATCATTCACGTTCCGCTTTATTTCATGACACCCAAATTTATTGTTGGAATTGTGTGATTTTCTGCTAGTCACACGTTTTGTGTTGTATTGTGGCAATACGTGATCGAGTCAACGCCAGCCGCAGCGCGTTTTCGTGCGCCGACCACAAACTTATGTTTGCTCAATGTCAGAGCCAGTCGGTGGTGCAACACCCTGTTTGGCATTTCACGCGTTTGTCCTATTTACAATTGTGCACAATATCACAATTTCCGCCTCCCCGAGCCGGCCGCCATTGCATCATTGCGCCGCATGCACATCGCACGCACATAGCCGGCCGCTCCACTTCTTGTTGAACGGCCACTCGTGCACACGACGCTGTATGACCTCTGCGTGCAGCTTGGCGCATTACGTACTCGCCATCGCACTCAGCCCGTTCAGCGCACTCACTCGATAGCTTGCAAGCCCCATTTACATTCGCCTCCGGATTTTCAACGAGCCTTCAAGTTCAAGCAAAACAACGTCAGATCAGCAACACAAGTACCCCATGCAGCAGCGCAGCACACATTTTGCCACATAGTGAATTGATTTTTTACTGACGCCATGCAAAGATTTCAAAGCATAGAAGTCAGTGAAGCCATCACCCTCCTTCCTAACCTACACCACTACTCTCATCTGTTTACAGCACGTTTATTGAATACTAATGTCAACTTCCTGGAATAATTTCTTTGAGTCATTCCGCCCACATCGCGTCATTATGTTGATTTTTCGAAGCCTTGTACCAGTCGCGTGCATTTGCCGTATAAATTACTCGACCAATCAAATCATTCAAATCATTATCATTGAGCGTACTGCGAACGTGATAGGTCACTCTATATATATGTACATACTAGGCATCACTAGGCCCGGGATCCCGGACATTTTCCAGTCCCGAAAATACCGGGATTAGAGAGTTGAAATCGCTAACTTGAATACTTTAATAAAAAAATGTTGGAAAGTTCAGACGAAATAAATTTAACTCCAAAAAAAACTATTCCTTATTTGAGACTTTAATAAAAGAAATTGACCTTTGGAGGGAATAGAGGGCGTCTTTTGCAAAAGGCTTATAATTATTTGCTAAGCATTCAACCAACAAGTGTTAAATCTGAAACATGTTTCTCTTCAGCAGGGTTTATTTGCAATAAATTTCGCTCTAGATTAGAGGACAAAACACTTAATGCCTTAGTACTTTTAAGATCTCAGTTTTCATTTAATCAAAACACAAAACATTTTTTTTATCGAAATCGAAGTACATAAAACTAAAAGTACAAATGAACTAATATATTTTATTTTTTTTTTTTATCAAATATGCATGATATATGTACATATCGCTCCATCGCTGCAAGAAGTCATAACTTAAAAAAAAAATTTTTGGAGTTTATGGCAACCCTGTCTGATCGATTACACCGTGCGACAGCATTTTTAATTGATTTTGTATCTTTTTATTATTTAAAATTCTGATACTCAAATAAATTAGAATTTTTTTACTTCATTAGAATTGCAGCTTCCGTCTTTTTTTAATAACTTTCGAACCAATAAAATTAGAGTAATGAAATTTTGACACGTGATCAAGGAGAATTTGGGTTTTAACATAGTTAACATAGTTTTCAAGAAAATTCTATATAAATTTTCAAGGATATAAAGGATTAAAATTTTCAAATGACCTTTTTCATATCCTTTTTTTTACAAATAGATAAAACATCAATTTTATTTAAATGAAATAAAATTTTGAAGTCCTTTTAAAAGGACAAAGGATGTAGAAATGAAAAACTGAGTACGCAGTATGTTTATGTTTGGTCTCTAGTTTCACGCATGGATATGGATTTTTCCTGGTGTGAAAAATTTTTTTAATTTTTGTCGCACGGTGTTATCTGTCAAAACCACGATACTTTACTCATATGACGATATGAAAAGTTTTTTGAAACTTCGAAATGCCTGTAATGGTAAACTTTAAAATTGAATTTTGTCGGAATGATGTAGTTTTGAGTTATGACGCTCTTGCAGCGAAGGAGCGATATGTTTCAAATCAATAAGTATGTTTAAGTGTTATTTTTGGATAAAACGAAATGTTATCAAACTGAAGTTAAATGTTGAATGAAAATGTTTAAAATTAAACAAAATGTCATAAAACTGTGTCCATTTTTATGGAAAATATATGATAAACATGGATTTAGGCAATTTGGAATAATTCTTTTATTTTTTAAATTTGTTATATGATTTTGATTTAATCCCGAAAATTCCGGGATTCGAATTTTCAATCCCGAAAATTCCGGGATCGCAAAATGGCCAAAAATTGCGATCACAAATACATACTTTACATAAGTATGTATGTACGTATGTTTGAATAGCAGTCGGTAGAGATCCGAATAAAATTAAATTTTGTTAACCCTTTCGTAATTTTATTGTCATATGTATGCCATGTATGATTCCAGGAATCAAAATTTGTGTAAAAATAATTTCGGCAATTTCGGTTAAAGAATTGTTTTTTTGTATTTGCAATGTAATTGCTAGTTATTATAGAATTGAAAGTACATATATTAAATTGTAAAAATTTCGGCTGACGACTTTTGTCATTGTCGTTGTTCGAATTTGTATAAATAAAAAAAAACAACTCACTAGTTGTTTACCTTTAGAATAGTTTGACAGTATTAAACAAAAAAGCAAATATTTAAGTTTAAAACTACAGAGAAAAAGAAAGACTAGAATCGAATATTAATTAAAAGTTTAAACTGATGAACAAAAAAAGTGATCTGACCACCGACTGACTCACCGGTGTTAGGGATCACAGGGATCAACAGGGATCAACAATCGTAGCTGTGGTACTCTAAATAAAAAAGGAAACCATCCAATACTTTCTTTGTGCATTCTCTTATCAAGAAGAAGTCCGATAAAGCTGGACAACTGTTCCTTGAATATATCAAAGTGATCTTAGCAGTGAAATAAGCGATCTACAAGCTTTTATTTATGTCTCAAGCTGATTATGAAACACCCCAATATTCGAGGTTGATAGGCAACTATTCGTTGTTACAAAACATATGTTCCAGCAGTGGCGCATACAGGACTTCATTTCAGGGGGGGAGGTTTTACGTACAACTCAAAATACGTACGAGCCCAAGCATATTTTTCACCAACTATTGTTGTATTTGTGGGGGGTTTGAACCCCCAACCCCTACGCCTCTTGTGTGCGCCACTGTGTCCCAAACATCATCACTTAACCCAATCAACCAAACGACCATAGGTTAGGTAAGGTTAGGTTAGGTAAGACAGGCGGCTTGCTGGTTCTCAGCAAGTACACTCGAAGGTTTCAAAGGCCCGATGATAAAAAAACGTCCATAAGTTATAGTCGATATTACTAACCGCTTTTAACTAGATTAGGTACAGAGTACACCGCCCAAACCAAACTTCTCTTTTCTATACCATTTCTATCTTCACTATGCTCTATCTCAGTCTAATTATAAATACCTCACTCCGATGTCAGATTTTTGTGACAAAATCAGATGCTTAAAAAGTAGAGTAGTAGAGTATAGATTAAATAAGTTTCTTTGGTATCAATGGAAATAAAGGACTTTGGCCCTTCAACCAAAAGGTGATTATAAATAAATTTTCTACACTGAATCTGATTCTGCAGTACTTACGCTTTCCTCAATTGGTTAAAATGTTTGAATATAATAAAATAAACTTAAAAATGTTAATTTACTCAAAAAACATATCGTCTTATTGTAAAAATTAATTAAATAAATAAATGAAAAAATAAATAATGGTTATTAAATTGAAAAACAGAACCGATCAAAATTCATATTAATAAAAATCCAATACATAGTAGTCACATTTCGCACTCAATATGTGCATACATACATGTGCATACATATGTACATATAATGAAATAATTGTTATTTTTTTCTAGCGATAGCCAAAACAATTTCCTGCTGGTATCGATTTCACCAAAAAAAAAAAATATTTTGCTTGTATATAATAAACAACTACACAACATAAATTCTTGAAATTGTTTTTGAATTCTCCTTTGTTTCCCACACATAAATGTTCAATTAAGTTTTCGTGTTTGTAGAAAGCAATTAAATTTATCGACAAAAAAACCAAAAAGCGGTTTGCGTTGATCGACACAACAAAATTTCAACAAGTGCATTGTTCCAATTGCTGACAGCTCCAATATTTACTAATTGCATTCTTAGTGGTGGCGTAAGCGCCGATTTTTTCAAAAGATTTGCCCTAAATAATCAATAGAAGTAATCGCATGTTAAACTCATATTAAATATTTGCAAATATACAATGCGTAAATAAATTTCGAATTGAAAACGCAGAAACGCACACGCGCGATTGTTTTTCGTCTCCTGTAGACCATACATGATGCGAATGATGCGAGCCGAGTGCACTCGTCAATATTACAAGAATGCTGTTCCAGCGAATGGAAAACATATTGACCCAAAAAATGTGGCTGGCACATGTGACGACGGCATAGCTACGCGCCTTCGACATTGTTGTCCTTGGATGAATGCGAATGGAAAATGTAAATGCGGCGTCAGCGAAGGCGTGAAAAATGGCCCGAAAGTTCGTGTGCCCAGCCAACCAAATGCTTCAAAAACGTTGTTATCAGACTGTGAAATAAAGCTGTGTTCAGGAAAAGTGATAAAGTCGTAGCTTAACTTGGGGAAAATTTAAAAAATCTATTTTAAATCCTGTTTTCAAATGACATTTTTTAATTAGAGCAGATTCAAAGTTAACTCATTCGTTTTGCCAGGCCTTCGAGGAGGGATTCTTGCTTTGTTTTTAGATTTAGAATCGGTCAATTTATTTCCTTTGTTAATGGCATTGTCCTATTTTTCTTAATTGTCGCACTCTTTTACTCTGAAATCCTTCTAAAATTTTACGATAAGCATTAAGCAAGTTGTGAAATAAAGTGACAAAGGATATTTACTAACAGTAATCAAAATGTTTCCAAAGCATCTCTGGATGGACACTGATCTAAATTATAATATAAAGTTAGTTCGTTCCTATAAAAACGACTTCATCTTCTTGAAGCACCTTTCCTGGGTAACATAGTCGAACTATCAGCATCACTGCACAATTCAGGACGGGGGGGAGGCTATCGAACACGCAAAAACATCCAGCAATCTAACTTGTGGTATCACAACGGACCTAATTGACTTAAATGAACCCCGCCGGGCTGCCACCCTAACTTACTCACCAAAATACTTCGCCAACATTCATTCATTTCATTTGCCATGAACCACCTGAATGAAAGAGTGTCAAGCGTCGGTTATTATTTTATAATATTTGTAGCTAAAATAATCTTAATTTTTCCACTTGTCGCCCACAGTGAGCAGAATAATTTGCAGAAATCCTTTTCCAGCGCAATGCACAACCAGAATTCAATCAAAAACGTAAGAATTCAAATATCAAATTTAATCTTTTATGTTGTAGTACAAAGTTTGTTCAAAGTTTCAGTGAGGTAAACACAAGCAAAGCCGCCTGGGAAATAGAACCAAACAAAGCAGTTGGTAACTTTAATATGTAAAAATGGAATATGTATGCACATATTTACATTACTGAGCACAATGTTGTTACAAACCTACATACCAAAGTGTCACAATCCTAACAAAACAAATTTTAAACCGGTTTATCTTATTCCGGAAAAGCATATTTGTTTTTTTTTTGTTTTGTTATAAGGTAATGTTTGTTTGGAGTAAGGTGACGTTGTTATAAAGAAAAATTTTAGGTCGGTTTAGTATCTAAAATTTGAAAAATTATGAAAAATTAATTAAAATTGTTGGGTTTCATAACATACTTCAATTCTTTTAATTCTTCTTAATTCTTAATTCATATATAATGAAATGTATAACACCTCTACGCGTTTTGTTATATACCAAAGGCCAGTAAATAGTTCAATCGATTCGTAATTTCTTATTTCTGATACTCTTGCAGACTATTTACGTTTTTGTTGTATATTTCTAGGGGCACGAAAAAGTGAATTATTCATTACTCGCTGACACCTAAACTTCCTTTTCAGTTTTCTATTTACGTTTTTATTTTCAACCACTCAACAAATATTTGCCGACAATCCACAAGCAATTCCACAATTCAATCGACACCATTAACGAGCGCAAAAATCTATTCCGTCCAGTAATTTACTTTTCTAAGTATGCAATACACGTGTATGTGTGTGTGTGTGTGTGAGTCTATTCAGGGAGTCGTTTTAGCGCGGCTCTTTTCATACCCACTTTTTAAACACCAATCAAAAATGCGCTTTCATGTTGAAATGACAGTTTGACATTTTGATTTTTGTTCATTCAAAATATGAACCAATAAGCGCACAGCCACAGGACCTCCAGGGATATGGCCGAGCATTTGGTGTCGACTGCGCCACTCAGACCAGATGCATTACGTGGCATCAACGATGCAATACCAGCAATTTGACACTATTTAAGGCAACTTGAAAGTTCTCCCAAGAGAAGTAATTCGCTTCATGCTGCAGAGACGTGTCGGTAAATGCGTCAGAAATGCGCCACAGTGGATGCGTCTGTTTTGTATAATATAACGCAAGTATCAAAAAGTACACTGAGAATAAAACATTTTTACAAATCAGGAAATTAAAGAAAATTGTAGGTTATGGTGACATTTCTAAAAAGTATTTTGGAGATTTTTATTGGGAAAATTTGTGAAATTAATTGGTGCAATTAAAGGAAAACATTGCTAAACTGCAGAAAAGGAAAAATAATAATAAATATGAAAGAACTTAGTGATATCTTTCATATATGAAAATATGTTCTCTATATAAAACTGACACAAAAAAGGATACTTTATTTGTGTTGGTTTGAGTAGGGATTCACATCCATCAACTAAACTATTCAACCAACTAAAGCTTAGTCACTAAATCGCAATTTGAGGCAGCCAATCTTATTTTTCACTTCACATAGCATTTTTCCAACCAAGTTTGCTTTGAAATATCGACGACTTTGAGCTAAATAGTTCTACTACTGAGTTATAAGTATTTCAGGTAACTAGCTCTTTCGGCCTAGGAGCTTGCCTGTAGCTAATTAATCCTTTTTGAAAAGGTTAATGAAAATTTTTCTTATTTTTTTACAAATATCCTTTTTTCAATTCTTGTTTTCCACTTTCATTTTGATTCTAGTTCTCATAAAATTGTATTGATATTTTTTGCAGTGTACATGACGCATACGTCCTGCATGTTTACATAATGCAATATTTATGGACGGCACTGCTGTGTATCTGATCAAAGTGGGTTCGTGCGTATTTGTGTGTGTGTGTGTGTATGTGCGCTTGTGAGACACAAATCAACGTTATTCTTCTTTTTTTTTGCTACTTGTCAGCCCATTTGACGGAAATGAATTTAACAATTGACAGGCTCCCTGAAAAGGCGTTCACTGTTACGCTTCTCTGCAATGCGCCCGCTTTCCCCTATCCGCTCGCTCGCTTTTCCTATTTTTAATCTGAACCCTGTCGGCCTTACGCCACTTTACATGTATGGGTTAAGTAAGAGTGCTCGAGTGCTTTTGACAGAGACATGTCCTGCGGCGCCGAAGGTTAATGGTATCGACAAGCGTTCGATATTTACGCTCGTACGAGCAAGTAGCTGTAATTTCTTGTAAATATATTTGTTTGTTGCACTTTTGGACGCATTCCACCTGTGGCGCACTTATTGTCATTAAATTGAAAGCCTCTACTTCTCGCCAATTTAACCAATTTTGGTTTTTATTTTGCTAACAAAAGTAAGTGAATGGTCAGCCCATTGTGGTTTTTGTGTGTTGATGCGAATGCATGAATGCACAGAGTATTCAGAATTATCATATAAAATAGCAAAATGGTTTTATTTAATAAATTGCGTAATAACTGTCATGAGGAAACATTTTTTTTCGTTTTCGATAATTATTATTTTGAGTCATATTTTTTACTTTGCTTCATAACTTTTATTTATGATTTTTTGTTATTTACGTTGCCGATAGCTATTATTTGAAAGACAATTTTTTTACGTTGCTTCATAACTTTTATGAAAGAAATTTTGTTTACGTTGCCTTACCACATTTTGAGTATGAATTGATTTGTAATTGTTTAGTTGTTGGTGGAAATTGGGTTTCTGCAGTTAATTCACGTTTGTCAATTTGAAACAATTAAAAATCAATTCATAACATTTTTTTTTTCAAAATAATAATTATCGGCAACGTAGATTAGATGCAGGGGACGTTTGTTCGATGCATATTTTTGTACCGATAACACAAACATACTTTCACTTCAGACGGAATAACTTCAATTCCATTGAACCAAATTTCATGAAATTTTGACTTAAAATCGGGAAAATATGTTAATTTCCAAGTTCTGGCTTCGCCCCTGCTTCACTCACACCTTGATGTGTTCGAAGAAAGTCTTGGGGCTGTTTCTGATAAGCACGGTGAAAAGTTTTAACAACAAATGAAGCTACTTGAAGAATGTAGCAACGCTCGCTGAGTACGTTTGGAATTTGAATCGGAATATTGACCCATCTGAGCATTACCGTAAAGCGAAAGCGTCTTTTTGAAATCATAAAAATTCTTTATTTTATTAAGAGGGGACTTCTTGTTTGGAGACCACCTGAACTATTTTTCAATGGGAAATATTTATTTTTTTAATATTCAACATTTTTCTCATCAACTCAAGCAGAGCTAGGCAATTTATGAAAAAAGTATTTAATGAAGGTTTCGTGTTTAAGGCTTTTTATTTTTTTGGGAGAAGTTTTGAGAAAGTTTTGGTGTGTGAAGACCTCCTCTATTTTTTAATGGGGAATATTTTCCCAAAAGACAATATGGTATTTTTTTTAATATTTTACTCAATACAAGCTTTTTATGAAAAATTGTTCCAAAAAACATAAAAAAGGGGGTAAGGAGAGGGGGAGGGGGGGTTCATGTGTACACAAAAATATTCACACTTTCACTGCAAAGGACTTTGTCTTAGACATCAAAGCTCTAGCTCTTCAATTTTTTATACTTTTCGTGTAAAAGTCTATAGGGACCCCTTTAACCTTTATGTGCAAATTACAAAAAACTCAGACGTGCTGGACTATTACTTTATTCGGCAACAATTTTTAGTATGACGTCCTCTTTCAGAAATATACGGTCGTTACTTTGTTGCACACAAAAAAGTTTAAAATTGTTGTACTGTGTAATTATCGACAACGAAAAACGTACGTGTTTCTTATATACTTGTTTCTTTTGTGTGTCTTTCGAATGGCGATTTTCGAATACTGATGGCACAGAATATATGTAAATCTGTAGGTTTTGACACTTCAAACGTGTGCCGCTTAGCCTTACACCGGTTCTGGCATTTCGACTTTGTGATAAACCTTAAAATTACTGTTAAATTTGTTTCCTTGTTCACTCCTCTCGGGAGCCTCCACGAAACTCTTCCATCTTACACGATTCTGGGCTGACTGTTAACTAATGATTTTAAATAATTACTGACAACATATCAATGTCAATGACAATGTCTTCTTGACACATAGATTTAACTTAGACATATCTTATCTTAACAATACCCAACTCATTTTTTACTTCTTACATCAATTGTTGTTGTACATTAACGTTGTATGGAGCAATGAACTGTCAGTGACTCAGCTCTCAGTATTCGCCGCCAACAGTTAAATGTTGACAGCTTAATTGTATATTTCGCGTACTCGGAATTCAATGTGCCAATTTGTAACAAATATATAGATACATATGTATGTATGTCTACTCAGCATTACATTACCAAAAACTGGTTTCGACGTTGTTAATGAGTGATGCAATCATGATTCGACATTTTAAGATGAGCTATCGGGGAAACTGAAACCACAAATAAGCACTACACACACACACATATGAAAATATTTTCATTCGCTTAGCAACAAAATATACAAAACAACTACAGCAGATACATTTAAATAAGAAGCTCGAACGAATCGGTCGAATTGGTCAAACTGACATGGCAGATGGTCAAAAGTGTTAATTAAATTAATGTAAAAGTTTATCTCATAGTTGTCAAAGTAAATATTCATTAACAAAACAATAAACAAATACGATCGTTCAAACCTGTACGCGTCCTCTAAATCATTCCCATTCGCACTAGAAACGAAGAGGCTTAAAATATTTTTAAGTGCAGTTCGTGCCGAAAATACTGAAACAATTTTTGTCATTTTAAAACTTACTCGTCAAGTTCTTCCTCGGAAATGGAATGACTGTTGCTGCTTAAAAGTGACATCTTGCTGGTACGTTTCTAGTGGCTACGATAAATGATATCTCTGAAATTGTACACATAAACAGAAATTTGCAATTTTTATTATTAAATTTGTAATTTGTAATAAAAATTAATCAGAAGCATTAACAGAGAACGAGACTATTTAAGTAGCTAATTATGTAAGTTTGTCATAGTGATACTACTGGAGCGATACAACCTGTAAGTCCATTCAAATTTCATGATAAAGCGAGCAGTACTACAAATTTTTATAAATCATATTCAACTACATACGTATGTATCCCTTTGTATTTAAGGTGATGAATTCCATCAATCTTGTTTCATTGTAAACCAATTAGAACTCTAAATGGAAGTACTGAGCTTTGGACTTCCGCTGCATTTGCCAGGTTCGTCAGAAGCCTTGACCGCAAAGTACAGAGTCGGCGTTCCTGGAAAGCCAAAGTGTTCATTTCCGCAAAACGAGTACAAATTTTATAAGCTCAGCCCAGTGATGGTCTCCTAATGAACTGTTCTATAGAAGTTATAGAGGGTATAGAGGTTCCACTCAGTGACATTAAAATTCGATTTTTCTTCATGAAAAGAGTAGACCGCAGTGCTTGGCAGTTGCTGCAATCCATCAAAATACGATATGGGTATTCAGCGTCCTTACGGTTTATATTTCCTTACAATGAATTTTTTTTTTTTTTTTCGGGTCATAAATACTTTCAATGAATTGTTTTTTCGTATTTTCTTAAGATAAATTCATAGTTTTTGCTATACTGTGAAGACTGTGAATACCACATTGGGTATTTCACTCAAAATTTAAAAACCCAACTTTTTGAAGACTACCACTGTGAAGACTGTGAATACCACATCAAGTATTTCACTCGAACTTAAAAGACCCAGCTTTGTTTATTGAACAATTCATGAAAAATGCAAGTCAAAAATAATGCGAAGTTGAGGTAAATAAAAATAAAACCAAAATTTTTCGTTTATATCTTCAATCTAAAGACATAAAAGTGTAATTTAACTTTGACAACAACAAATTTCGTTGTGATGACGTGTAAATGAAATTTCCATATTGCGCCACAATTTCATTGCCAACCAAAAACGCACACACACATACACATCCCGTACACATAATAATGAAATTCATAAAAGTTACGCAACATTGTGGCAACAATTTGACAGCAGACAGCAACAACAACAACAACAACACTGCAACATGCTGCAATGCGGCAAACAAAGCTCAAGTGCAAGTTTTGAGGTTACCTACCACGGGGCATGACTCCCTTTAATGGAGCCAACCCCCCAACCTGGAGGACGGGGAGCGTCTGCCTGTGTGTGTGCGTGAGGGAAGCCAAACTGCCGCTTGTTATATTCGTAGCAATTTTGTGTTCTCTGACACTGATTATTCGGTTATTACTTCGAGTCACGTCGCCGAACTTGGCTGCAGATGCCGGCGAATGGTTAAGCTCGTCAGATACCCCCCCTCGATTTTTCGTTCTGTGTTTATTTTTGCAGCAATATTTGCAACATTTACGCTCAACCAACACGCTGGTAGCGGCAGCAAACATATTTTCCATATGACAGCGAGATTCGTTGTGAATTTGGGGTGAATAACGGGGCTGACTACATGGTTTTCGCTGCTCTCTTTTGAGCATTGCAGATTAAACATGAACACAGCAAACGATTTAGCGTCACTGCCATTAAGCACTCAAAGTGGTGTTTGCTGGTCAGCCGCCTTGACACTTGAACTTGCCACCGGCCTTGAACCCATGGACTATGACTAGCCAGACTGATGGACCAAAATACTTTCTGTTTCAACATTTCGATATGATTTATCACATTTATTTACTCGATGAAAATATATTGCAGAATTTGTCTAAAAATCTTAAATAAACAATTGCGTAGTTGAGTAATGACATCGTCGGCAATATTGAAAGACGTATTTGCAACACCCGCAAGCATCAATAATGAATCTACATAGTACATATATACGACATTCTTTTTGTCGTCCTTTGGCTTTTTGCTAGCAAATTTATATTCTTACGAGCAACGCAAAGGGAATAACCCTCAAAATGCATATAAAGGTGAGAGAAAGGGAGAGTTATGTGATGCGAGTTATGCTTCTTTGAAATGGTTTTCGCAGACATAAAGGAAGAAGCCGAAAAAGGGCGAATTCAGAAAGAAACCGAAAGTCCTTTCGGATGCGATTGTTAGTTATGATAAGTTGTATAAAAGAATTCTCTTTACTTTCACTCGCCATACACAATGCATAAAAAACGTATTATCTCTACAAACAGCACACAATTTAAAAATGTTGAAGAACATTAAAGGAACTCAAAAATCAATATTGAAAAAGCAAAAAAGGAAAAAGAAGGAGTTAAAAAGAAACCTTATTCAAACTGGTTAAAGAAAAATTTTTTTTTCTTGTCGGAACGATCTAGCAAGCGCAGCACTCAGACAATTATACGTCCATTGTACTACGACTTGTTGTTCACTGAAAGAAATATTACTTGAAATCAATGTTTACACATAAAGACAAAGTTCGGGAAACACTGGCCTAAGGCTGCACCGCTAGTCACAGTCAGCCTTTGATGCGCAGTTCAAGGACAATTGAACATAATACACTCAGCAATATGTAGAGCCGTCAGAAGGTCACATAGACCTGCAATTTTTTTATATCCCCGTGCGAGTTTTAAGTAACAGAAATGCATAGCCCGCATTGGTTTGGGTTTGGGTAGAAAACAAACTTTGTTTCCATGTATAACGAATGCAGATAAATTGTAACTTTTATATTCACAAAGTATTTTGTTAATAAAAAAAGCAAAAGCTTGCAGTATAATATTACATATTTTTCATTTTGACTTACAAAAGCCCGGCGGCTTTGCTTGCATGAATGTTATGATTTCATTCAAATGTTCTTCACTCACTTTATGGTTTTATCTTATGTCATGTTTCATCTTCTTCTTTTATCTGATGTTGTCTCTCGAAAAACCTGCGTTGAATTATTTCTAATTTCCAGTACTTTTCCAAGACTGAAATCATTAATAATAATCATAAATCACATTTGTTGACCCCATTCGATTTTGATGAACATACTTGTGTAATTATTTCTTACTTAAAATGCTTTTCCCATTTTTGAAGTCAATAGACCCATTAAATCAGGTTTCCCCAAACAAAGTGTTGACCCATCAAACCCATTAGTTGACCCATCAGATTTTGATTTAAAAACAAGAGAAAAACACGAGTCTAATTAATTTTTCTTCCAAGAGTTTTCAGCAATTTTGAAGTCCATACGCCAATGGGTTCATGATTTTTTCATAATCTTTTCTTATACGAACCTTAACCCATTGCTGGCCCCGTTAAATTTTGATTCTCGAAAAACTCAAAAATACGTATAGAATTATTTTTGAATTTTCTCCAAGTTTGAAATCAATTCCTTTTTAAATCGCGTTCCTCCATACAACACTTTAACTCAAGTTTTGCCCCTTTAGACCCCAAATTTCAAAAAATCCCATCTTACCGAAAGTTCATTTTCTAAAATGGACCTACAATTTGAGATTCAAATTTCATGTTGGTTAGTCAGTTAGTGAATCATTGAGTCAGGACAAACAATTATATGTACCTATGTATATAGATTGTATTATATGCAGGGACCGGAAATAACAGTTATTTATGAAAACTATAATTGAAAATTTTACTATGAAGGAAAAATCTTGCAAATAAATGAAATATACCAATACATTTCTTTTCGCACGGAGAATCAAACCTGTCAATTAACTTTTTTTGTAATTTTTATGGAAAAATTAAAAAATAACGATTATTTTTCATTTACATATATTTTTTAAAAATCCTTTAATAACAATTATTTTTGATTTTTTCATACTAGTCCACAAATAACAGTTTTATTTCGATTTTTATTTTAGTTGTCCTATGATAACAATTATTTGTGAATTTTATTTTTTTAGTCATCCATAAAAATCATTCAGTGACTTTTATTTGTAAGCCATCAATAAAAATCATTCAGTAACTTTTATTAATGAAAGTCATCAATAAAAATCATTCAGTGACTTTTATTTTTTTAATTAACAATAAATATAAAACAATTAAGTGAGTTTTATTTATAAAAGTCATCAATTAAAATCAGTAAGTGACTTTTATTTATAAAAGTCATCAATAAAAAACAGTGACATATATTTTTTAAGTCGCAATATAAAAGTCATTTTCATTAATGCAAAAGCTATGATTCTTCCAGAAAAATAGAATTATCAAGACAGGTCTTGTTAAGCCGATCAAGAATATATATACACTTCGATATTTAATGAATCCAGTAGTACGATTAATGAACATGACTTTTATATTGCGACATAAAAAATAAAAGTCGCTGAATGATTTTTATTGATGACTTTAATTAATAAAAGTCACTGAATGATTGTTATTGATGACTTAAAAAATAAAAGTCATTGAATGATTTTTATTGATGACTAAAAAAATAAAAGTCAGCAATAATTGTTATCATAAGACAACTAAAATAAAAATCGAAATAAAACTGTTATTTGTGGACTAGTATGAAAAATATCAAAAATAATTGTTATTAAAAGATTTTTAAAGTATAAAAAAAAATAACTGTTATTTGTTAAGTCCTTAAATAAAAGTCAAAAAATAACTTTTAAACACTGATTTTTAAAATAAAAATTCTAACTGTTACGGTCCCTGATTATATGAAATTCGTTTCAGTTTGAACTCAGCTTTTTTACTTCTACTGCGCAACCTTTAAGCGCAGCCAGTCAGTCAATCAGTCAGGAATATAAGCACAAATAATGGAAAAGCTGTTTCCGCTGTAGCAAATAAGTAAAAGTAATGAAAAACCCATTAAAATCGTACATATTTTTAAATTGTACACCTGATGTGAAAATAGGTAGGGAATATTTTTTAAGTAGCTTTGATGTGCACAATCGACACTCATAAATTAATTTACTCAGTGCAATCAAGCATTAGCACTTCATTTCATTAGGGATGCCTAACCTCTGTCACTTACCGAACCCAAAACACTTCTCCTGTCCGCCTTTGTATCCTTGTTGTTGCATTAAGGAATACTGCGGTTTGTTTGCTGGGAACTTTCTCCCAAGCGTGACGTGCATCAGTACTCGAACGCATTAACTGCTCCATTTGCTTTGACACACATATACACACGCATTATTTTTACATTTTAGTGTGACCATCAAAACGAATTTTATATATTTTTTATGCATAAACTTATGAAAGGATATTCACTACTTAGCTAGCTTAGCTAGCTTAGCTGCATCATTTAAATTTTTTAAGGCGTTAAAGATGTGATAATGAAAATGAGACTAAAAAGTTCGTGTGGGCCCATGGTTCATATGCAATCATGGTTGTGAAATGATAAATATGGAATTAAGTTAGCTGAGGAAAATTATTAAAAGATATGCAAATTTTACAAATCAATTTTAGAGTGAGTTCCTTTAAATCGTGTATTCTTAATACTATTTAAAAGTATTCTTTATGTGAAACATAGACTTAAAATGGTTATATAAAAGCTTTAAATATTTGGTGATTTCACAAAAATTTCGATGTTTTAGAAGAATTTACGATTTGTTGATCTGAAATTGCATTCAGGTCATTTTAATCCAAAACTTCGGATGATTTTGAACACTTCAGAATAAATTTTTCTATATCCACATAGAAGCCTAAGACGTAAAAATTAAAATTTTAAGGGTTAAGCTCGCATTGTCAAAATTTATTCTGAAGTGTTCAAAATCATTTTATTAGCATATTCCATATTAGCAAAATTCCATAAGAAATTGTTTAATTTTTATACTCGGACGCTGTATTTTAGAGTGTATTTCTATGAGAGAAACCACATCGTTGTGGCTGTAATAATTACTTAAACATAAAACTTTTTACGCATAACGAAAATTTGACTATTTCTTCATTTACTTCAGCCAAAATTAATAAAAAAAAAGTATCTAAATTGAACGAAAACGTCAAATTAAAAAGTTCTCTACATTTTTTTGCTTCTTCCTCCTTTACTATGTCAAGATATACCATTAAAAAACGTGTATACTTTTCTTCTCTAAACTTAAATATTCAATTTATTAATTTCGTATTTTTCCTTAAACTTCACTATTCCCTATAAAACTTCAACTATTCTAAGGACCAACAAAAAAATATATTCTTGCAACCATAGAGGATGCAGACGTCCACAAAGTAGCATGTTGCCATATGGCAACAAAATAGCGAAAGGGTTAAGTAACAAGTTTTCATACAACACAAAGAGCCTCTTTGTCTGCTCAGTGATCTTGTAGATTGATCATTGATCTAATCCAAACAAATTAAAATTAAGAAGTGTCTTCCATTATGATTCCACTAGCCCAGAGAGAGGAACTGCAAGCTTGAACGCTGTTAATGACTTTTTTCGACCTTCTCTGAAAAGTTAAAAGGTAAATCCCCCACAAATTAAACAAACAGTGATTCCTGAATGAAATTACTTCAAACAGCACTGAGGTAAAAATGAATTATCAAATATTCAACAAACAATTTATCAGACTGAAACCCATTCTATATGTCCTTTTAAAACAGTTCTCTGATCCCATTCTTTAGCGTTGTTATCTCATAAATTTCAAATCATAAATCCAAATTTTCGTGTCTCTGTTGTTTTTTTCATGACGATATTAGTGGATTCGTGATTTTTGTAATCACATTACCTGGTCAGCCTAATGTTTGTGCGCACATGTATATGCATAATTAAAAATACATACAAACTTGCACACATACGTACATGAATCATAATGGTTGTTGTTTTAGGCGCCTACACCGCGAGGTGTTAAAACAAAATGAACAAACTTACAGTTAAGTATTTGCCCAACAGCTGCTACAATGTATCCACAGATACATGCACACAGCTAGAATGAAAACAACAACAACACAATACACACATACATTCATGCACACGCGTACTCTCCTCACTGCGAAGAATATAAACATCGGATGCGCGCAATCAGTCAGGTCGTATTTGCGAAGCCCTGAACCCAATCAACCCAACCCAACCCAACCCAACCCAACGCACCCACCCAAGCACCACAACTATGTTTGTTATGAGTAAGTAAAACTTGTCGCTTTATGCGCTGGAAAATTATTGGGATGAGACTGGCCATTCATCGCCCGACAAACAGTAGCAGTGAAGTTGTTGCTACTGTTACATGGCAAGTGCTGGCAATTAAGCGCCCAACCGCCTCGAACTGATCACGTATTATTTGTGCACAAAAATAGAATCAGGAGCATTAAATTGTCGCAGCGAGCAACAATGAGCTGCACACTTATTGTACCATATACAGTCAGTGGGTGGGGAGGTGCCCGCCCTAGACACGATATCAGCAGCTGAACTATTGATTTTTCTGTCCGTCTTTGCCGTTCCATCTTTTTGTAATTTGGTTTTTTTTCCTTTTGGGCAACTCAAATGGATTTTTGTGTATCCACACATCACACAAACACCGCACAGCAATTATTGCTACCCGATGCCTGCAGCGACTCCACTGCAAGTCAGCCCAAAACTCTCTAAGGAGCTCTAAGGATTTATGCTTTTATCTCCTGTTTCGTGTGAACTTACTCAAATTTGAATTTACGGCAGTTATCGGACGCACACGCGGTCGTGCGTGTTTGTGGAGATCGGAGCGACGACTTGTGTGTCTGCTTACAGCTCGAACTTAAATTCGACTGTGCACGTGTATAGTAAATCAACAAAATCTCACTGTTGGCTAAGCGCGAAATAATCGCACGCAGTTAACCACACAACAATTTAACAATTATTTCTATTGTAAAATATTAACAACAACAATGCTTGGCTGGTAGTTGCATCAAACACTGACTAGAGGAACACTGTCACTGCCGTCACTTTGGACGTGTCGTTGTTTATAGGCCACGTTTACGTCCAACAACCCGAAATGTCCAACTGAAACTGACTGAAAAACTCCAAAAGAGACACAGCCAGCTTTCACGCGGCACATCAAAGTCACCAACCAAAGCAAAATACTGACTCATCTCGGCCGCTACATTCCACTCGTCGGAGTGACACACGCGTGTTTTTTCCTCCCGAAGGCATTGTCGCACATGCAGAGCTCTCCTAATTTTAACTCAACACACTGACACTCGCCATTCCACGAGTAGATGATTAATGCCAGCCATAAATTTCAGGTTTACGTAACCCCAGCCCCTCTTCTCACCGCACTCTCTCTCTCTCTCACACACTCAGCAAAAAACCAAATGCCCAATTAGTTCCGCTCAAAGCGAAATGCAAAAAATGCGTGTAAGAAAGCTAATAGTTTTGGTTTTAATTATAGTCGAATTAGTCGAATGTATAAATTTATATAACAAACATTATAAAAACCACGACTAACTTATAGTAAAAAAATTTATCCATTCATTCAATTCAAATTTGCGCCCATTGCAGCAGCAAAGAGAGGTCTTAGCAGTGAGCACTCAAATCGTGCAAAGCTCTTTCGTTTTAACTCAACAGAGCGCGAAAGGACTCTGGTGTGCTCGGAACATGCAACATTCAATTCCACTCGCCCCACAACACTCAACCAAACGGCAATTAGGTACTGTCAAGCGAAAAAATTCACATTTTCTTTTAGGCAAATTTAAACGCCACTTGCCAATTAAATTGGTTCCGCTCAGTAAGAAACGTAATTCATGCATTTTGCAATTACATTTCAGACCCACGAAAAACACAGTCACACAAAATATTTGCTAAACGCAGAGTTGAGCGTTTTACCGCCAATAACTAAGCAAGTAAATAGAAATTTGAGCTTTGTTGAAACAGCTTTTACAACTCACAGAGGGGGAAAGGCGCTCTCTCGCGCTCAGCGGCAGGACAATTGAGTGTAGTAGTACACTCTCAACAATTAATTAATGTCAAAGCTATGTTTCTCTCATGAAAATTATAGCAATTGAACATTTACTATGAATATGAAAAGTATTTGTAGATGAAGTGAACAATTTATAAAAAAATTTTTACTCATTTTCATATCAGTGACTTGAAGAGACTCTCAGATTATCTATAAAGACAATCAGCTGTTTATAATGATTAAGAAAATTTACACATCAAATACACATAAATATAAATGCCATGAGTTGTGCTGCGAGAAATACTTTGATTTTTGTTTTTTATTTGAATTCAATTATGAAATCATTTTGTTATTTTAATTTCCATCTGAGAAATTTAATGGGTCTTAAAAGCAAATTAGATAGAAACAAAATTATTAAAAAGCGTTATAATTTTTCAAATTACTTAATTATTAGTTTCTAACAGCCAAACAGAAATTTGTTTGTATTTTTAGATATTGTAAAGAATCAGGTAGAATTAATTTTAAACAAAACTTTAGTAATTTTATGGCATTGAAATGGCAGCATTTTAAACATTTGTGATTAAGAAGAAGCATTTTTAAACATTTAAGAGTAAGAGATAACCAATGAGTTATCAATATTTCGTTCAAGTATTAATTCACAATAGTATTAAATAATTTTTCCAAGTGTAAATAATTTGTTAATTACTGAAACTGCACTTAAATCACAGCTGCTCCTGTTTATATATTACAGAGCCTGTTGTGTACTAATCGTATCAAAAATGTACATCACATGTCTTGTCTAGGCACATTGAGTCAGTATTTACAGTACATAGTAGGTACATATGTAAATATTTTATATGCGTAGGTATATAGCATACATACATACAGGCTGTTGAACCATTTTAGAATTTTCTATGGCAAAATTAATGCAATGTAAATCAATTTGTGCGACTGATTTTAATTAAGAACTGACGACACTATGATTTGGGTTTCAGGGCATAAGAACATCGAGGGGAATAAAAAAATAGACGGGCTGGCTAGACAAAAATTACCTCTAGACATTGTCGACGCTGAACCCGGTAGCTACTGTCAACAGACTTAGGAGCAAAATACACGTCAGTGGCGCACATAGAAGGAGCGAGGGGGTTTGGGGATTCAAACCTGTTTCCCCAAATACAAAAATTGTTGGTGAAAAATATGGCTGCAAAAAGCTCAAAAGTTGTACCGAAAACAACTCCCAGCAGCAAACTGCCTATCTGCAACACATTTAGGAAATCATGGCCCAAGTACGATCTGAAGAAGGCGAAGCAGCTGTTTGGAAATACTCTGAGAAATACCGCAAGACTCATAGCGATTCTTACGAGGAATTTTCTGGTGGGGAAACACGCCCCCCATTGTCGTAGTTGTAGGTAGAAGGCCCAGATACCACTTTCAGTGTGCATGGGCGCGTTTAGCTCGTTCGGGACTTCCTTTTCGGAATCCTAGAACAATTTCAACCATGAAGATCAGTCCTGAAAGTCCACAAAGTGAATTTGGAATACCAGCCAATAACAACACAAATAAGGATGTGGCAACAAAACGGCACTTTATGTGCTAATTGTGCTCCTTAGCAGTGGTAGCAACCACTCAACCCTTCAACTCTACTAAATTCTCAACATAATCAAAAACATACATATCGAACTAAAATAATCATAGACGAGTTTTCACCTTTTCCAATTATAGTGTTTCAATTTAGAGATTATAACTTAAAACTATTGCAATAAATTGTTATATTTTCTTATATTTTCAGTTACCTTGAAAACAGCAAATTATTCTTCGAAGGTATTTACTGCATTCGAATGCAAATAAATCTGCAATGAAATGCTGTTCACCGGGCGTATACTCGATATGATTGTTCAGATATGTGTCAGTTAACCCTTTCGCTATTTTGTTGCCATATGGCAACATGCTACTTTGTGGACGTCTGCATCCTCTATGGTTGCAAGAATACATTTTTTGTTGGTCTTTAGAATAGTTTGAAGTTTTAGGAAAAATACAAAATTAATAAACTGAAGATTTAAGTTTAAAGAAGAGAAGTATACACGTTTTTTTAATGGTATATCTTGACATAGTAAAGGAAGCAGAAGCAGAAAAATTTTGAGAACTTTTTAATTTGACATTTTGTTTCAATTTAGATACTTTTTTTATTAATTTTGGCTGAAGTAAATGAAGAAGTATTCAAATTTTCGTTATGCGTAAAAAGTTGTATGTTTAAGTAATTATTACAGCCACAACGATGTGGTTGCTCTCATAGAAATACACTCTAAAATACAGGGTCCGAGTATAAAAATTAACAAATTTTTTATGGAATGTATGCTAATATATCCACATAGAAGCCTAAGACGTAAAATTTAAATTTTAACTTTCCCCAGTAAAAACCTGTAGCGAAAGGGTTAACATTTTTCTTGTCCACTTTTATGCCTGTTAAGCTAATCAACAACAAACAAAAACATTTGTCCAAAACATAAAATTGTATTCGTCACGGATTTGCACAAACTGCTGCAGTGACATACTTGTATGTATGTATGTATGTTAATATAGATATGTGGTGGTATGAATGAAATATTTATTTACTGTTAACACGATACAATCAATCGAATGGGAAGCGCCGACATTGACTGTCAGCTGGCTGTTGTCATTGAATGTTTAACCAGCAAAAAAAGCGTTCACATTGGCACATTGACACTACAAATATATCAATGAGAATGAGAAGTAGAAGTAGAAGTAAAACTTTGTTCTTGCAAATATGTCCAATTATTAGCAAAAAGTGTTCAATTTTAAATCGTCTGCTTCACCTTCGATCGGGCACTACTAGATGGTTAAAAATTAAAAAAACAGAACAACAAATAACCATTTGCATTTAAGTTGTTAGGTTAGGTTAGGGAAGCTGATTGGCTAAGTCGGCCAGACATAGGGCCTGTCGGGTTTTTTGGCGATACAATTTAGAGCTCCTTAGTGTTGCGGATCAACGTAAAAGTGATAAGTGGTAAGAATGTGGGTGTTCCTAGCGAAGCGAAGAAGCAGCGACTTGCGTCATGCTTGGGGACCTCTTCTAACCCGGAAGAGAACGATACCGCTAAATAAGCAAATCGTAGTCTGCAGATAGCCGGACAGAAACAAAGAATGTGCTCCAGGGTTTCTTTGACATAATTTTCATTTAATAAGTCGTTCACTTCCTTGAATTTTTCTTGTAAATTTATTTGGTTTTTTCTTAAAAAAACATTTACCAACAAATATCAAGCAAGAATGAAATTGTCCTCTACTTGACTCACAACTCGTAGTTCGATGACGCGTAACGGTACTTTTTAAAAAATTTTTTATTGCAGGTGACTATATTTTTTATAGTCATTTTTAAATATGGAACTTTGTGCTAATAAGTGCTTATTTCACAAATACAAACTTCAGTTGAAACATTTATTCGATAGAATGTTCCAAATTTCTAGTGGTTTTTAGACTTGTGAAATATTTGAAATGTTTATGTTTACACTTAAAATTAAAAATTAAAGTTATGTGCTTTTATTGAGAGCTAAAAAGTCCATATTGAGTATATTAACAAAAATTAAATTAAATTAAATCATAACTCAACATCAATTTACGTTCCCACTTTGCACCATTTATTTTAGCTTTTAAACATTTATTTTAGCTTTGCAAGTTTTCCGCTTTTAACTTTTAAAACCAAATAGCCACACCAAACATTAACATCGCTTCAACAAAGTCTATGCTGAAAACTTTTTGTTTACTTATTAAATGTATTACTGAACTTTCAGTTTTAATTAAAAGCATTGGCTTGAACCAAACCCATTATACAAATTATTCATTATACAGATTGAAATTAGATGGATAAACTTTTAAAAGAGAATTCCTAATTATCAATTCAGTTTGAAGACTGATTGTTTTCCTAGAGAAATTTATTAGGTAATTTTAATATTTACAAAACATAAAGTCTCACAAGTTCGTAATGAATTCCTTCGGTATATAAATAACATTGTGGTATTTGTTCTCCGTTTTCTTACAACCATTTTCTCTAATTAAAATTTTTGTGTGCACAACATGGAGTGTTAGATCTTAAATGAATGAAAGCAACAACCAAACACAATCACCAGGATACAGGATGACGAAGTACGGCTGACAATTAAAACATTCTCCAAGCGACCGTCGACAGTCCTGACCCGCCTATTTATTTCGCAGTCGGGCATGTTGCGCACCAGCAGCATCCTTTAAGGTATAATTAATTTACAGGCATGCTGGCTCCTCCTCTACAGCAATTATGCAGCGGATCAGAAAACAGGTTTTTCGTCCATTTACTTTTACTTTTGCCTTTCTACGGCAACACGAAAACGAAAGAAGCTATGTTCGCTTGCTGGGGTAGAGAAAATCAATGGTTTCACAAATTTTCTTTTGTACATATACAAAACTAGAATTTATATATATGTTTATATATAGAATGGACAAACATTTAAACGATTTCAGCGTAACCGATATAAAAAATGTTTTGGCCGATGGCTGCTTCTAAGCCAGCATTGACAAACCAGTGATGGGGAATTCTTTGAGTCTTTGAATAAAAACAAGAAAAGTTTTATATTTTCAGAAAAGAAACATTTTATATGTAGTTTGGTACACAAGAGTGTAAAAGGGCGTGGTGCACCCTTTTCTTAAATATTTTCTTAATTAAGTTTTGTTTTCTGTCTTTTCTGGTAATAAGAGAGAAGAGTCTTTTAGCTCAGCGGCAAATAATAAAATGTTTTGGCCGGTGGCTGCTTCTAAGCCAGCATTGACAAACCAGTGATGGGGAATTCTTTCAGTCTACAAAAAGCGGATTAGGGTCCGTTGTTTCAAATCGATATAGAGCTATAGGTGTCTACTACTCATGTAAAACATGAACTGCTACCAAAATATTGGCCTTATATATTTTAGTTTTTTAGTTCTTAGTTCGCCCCTAATTTTCATTTCGTTATCTTCACGCATTCGATTAAAAGATATAAAAAGCATGAATCGCACCTGCCAGTTGACTCACGAATTAATATGCAAGCAACTGGGCATTGATAAAACTAATTCAGAAATGTATATGTTTCTCCATGATGTCTGCATCTCCATTTAAGCTTTACAAACCACACACCAAACGGAAATTTTTCTAGCACCGCACTACAGGTTTTTTCTCATTTTTATAATATGAAAGCCAAGTCAAATTATCGGCACATGTCAGAGCTAATTAAAACATAAATCAATAGTTCCGCACTGGTAGACACGGCAAGTTGTTAGGAGCAACAGAAGTTGGTATGCGTGAGCACAACAGTGCGTATGAGTAACGTAAATGTCGATTCAATATCAAGAAAATTACATGGGCTGTAGTATGGATGTGGTTGTCGTTAGAATAAAAAAGAACGTGCTATCAAAAAGTTTACTGCGCACTTTAACCTCTCATCGGTCATACGTTTACTACGTGTATCTCTTAAACTTTAACTATTCACAATGTTGCTTTCTACGAGCCGCTTACGTGCATTCGCTTGAAGATTGCGCTTATCTTGGCTGTGTATCTCTGCTCCAAATGTGCAATAAATGCGTCCTAACACCAAAGCAATTGCTATCATTAAGAGATACGACATAAAATGTGTGCAAGAAAATGCCATCAGCACATTTCAACAATGACATTCCTTTAAGTATCTCAATTTAACATTCTCAGGACATTTTTGTGTTTTTGCTTTTCGCAGATGCGGCGCGCAACAAATGTGCTAATACGCAAAGCAGCAACAAGGCGTTTAACCCTTTCGCTACAGGTTTTTACTGGGGAAAGTTAAAATGTTAAATTTTACGTCTTAGGCTTCTATGTGGTTATATTAGCAACATTCCATAAAAATTTTTTTTATTTTTATACTCGGACCCTCTAAAATGAGTGTTTTTCTATGAGAGCAACCACATCGTTGTGGCTGTAATAATTACTTAAGGCCAGGTTCCTCCAAACAATTTTCAAAAAATCTAAATTTTTTTTTTCTATAAATTGCTAGAAAATACTCTTAGAAATGATGTATAATTAGTCCCGAAGCTATGCGCTGCCTAGAAGTAGGTTGAGATAAGGGAGGACGGTGCGCGCTCAAGCGGAATTTCTACGAATAAAATCTTTAATCGGCTTTTTCTCGAAACTACATTTTTTCAACTGAGTGTCACTCGTATTTCAAAACTATTTCACATATCATCATGAACCAAACGGAATTTTACTCCTTAAATGTCTCTCTATGGTCGGAACTACAACCAAAAATATTCATTGTTATTTAAAAAAGTTATTAACAATCAAAAGTGCAAAAAAAGGGTCAAAAATTAAAAAGTACGCCATTTTGTTTATTTTTCAGTAAAAATGTTTTATTCTAGTTCCGAACATAGACAATTCGATACAGAATATGAAACTGTTTTGCTTTTTGCTTTCACATGATTCGTTTCCAAAAAATGGTGACACTCATCAACAAATCGGACGAGTTTGAGCAGCTGTTTTCGGAGCCACCATAATAACAAAAACAAAAAAAAAACATGTTTTTTAGTAGTTTAATGTATGTACTTTTATTTGTAAAAAAATTTATTTTCTAATTATTTTTTAACAATAAATGGAATTTTTTGAAAAAAAAGTGTTTTTTGGAGGAACCTGGCTTTAAACATAAAACTTTTTACGCATAACGAAAATTTTACTATTTCTTTATTTACTTCAGCCAAAATTAAAAAAAAAAAAGTATCTACATAAATTGAAAGAAAACGTCAAATTAAAAAGTTCTCTAATTTGTTCTGCTTCTTCTTCCTTTACTATGTCAAGATATGCCATTAAAAAAACGTGTATACTTCTCTTCTCTAAACTTAAATACTCAGTTTATTAATTTCGTATTTTTCCTAAAACTTCAAACTATTCTAAGGACCAACAAAAAAATGCATTCTTGCAACCATAGAGGATGCAGACCTCCACTAAGTTGCATGTTGACATATGGCAAAAAAATAGCGAAAGGGTTAAGTGCGCAACAGAAGCGGCCGCCAATGTCATCCGCCTTAACGCCAATTATTCAATGTCTGCGACGCTGACGCGGATGCCAAAGCTGACACGCATAGGCCTGCCTTGGGAACAGCTGTGGCCAATCACGCGAATGCGAAGCGTAGTCAAATATTTTTAAAATTGCTTATCGTAACGGAAACTTAAAGGAAACTTAGTAAAAGAAAGGAAATAAGGAGAAAGGAAAGATAAGAATTAAAATTAAAGCCAACGGCACAACACCAGCTGAAGCCATTCATCTTGAAATCGAAAGTGTATGTGAGGAAAGCTGTAGACAGGCCAGCAATTTATTTCAATCAGAGGCATTAAGTGCGATTTGAAATGAAACCTTTAAAATGATTGACAATGTAAATTTGGAATAGCAATGTTCCGAAAGAAATCAACAGGTCTTGTTAAATTTTTTAAAAAGAAAATTGTAAGCTTACTTGCTTTTCATAGCCGGTCATTTATGTATTTCCATTCTATTCTATCAAGTTTTCTGAGCAAACTCTCCTTGTGCAATCGAGAAAATGGTTAACTAACAATTTACTCCCCAATCTTAATAAAAGTAACGTTACAGTTAACTTGTCACAATGAAAGCGGATCGAACGAACGAACGGTAATCAAACCCATTTTTCGGTTATTTCTTTCCAGCAGCAGCTAATCCAGTATTATTGGTTCGCATAAACCATTTGTCTTTCTAAAGCCAAACTTGATAACCCACAAATGTGCTCCTTTTTTCAGAATACACAATCCACCGCATAGCTGTATCCTCTTTTTTAACACTTACGTGACCTTCTGCGTTTAGTTAACTCTTTTAGATCTGAGCCTCAGTTTATTGTTCAGCTCGACCTTAGTCATTCATACAAAAAATCGATCTATATTTAGTAACGAAATCGATCTAACTCAAATAGCAAATCAAATAGTCAAATGAAAAGGACATGAAGTCGTTTTACTTGTACTGCATGTCGACAACTTAAGGAAAAAGTTGTTATCACTTAATAGGAGCACTCACAAACGTGCCGCATTTTTTTGTATTAAATGAACAACGTTAGGATCGAACACTGTCAAGATGGAAGGGAACATTCTGCAATGTGTCCATCGCAGGTGCAGACGTACTTGCACAGTGCCAGGAAAGCGGGGTGGAAGGCGAGCGACAACAATGTTGACAATATCAGCAGCTGGCCACGTTGGACAACAACATTGGGAAAGCTAACTACAACAACAGCAAGCGTAGTATCGAATTGACGAAGGGCCAACTACCACGCCCACATTTCAACACGCATTCATAACAGCACAGATGCATACAGAAAAGTAAATACATACACATATATGTAAATATATACATAGATAGATATATATGTTATGAATGAATACGTAGACATCGTCAAAGAGACAGACACGTGAGTTCGCTGTTATGTAACGTTTTGTTGATAATTGAGTAAATATTGTAGAAGCTCACTGCATTCTCTATTTTGTTTATAAAGGAAGAGAAAAGCTTTTGTGAGTGCAATGAACTTTTTGCCAGTGCAAGTTACTCTTCACAGGAGCCACTCTTATCGCTTAGTATGAGTTAATGTTAGTTTGAGTGCGATTTCTGTTTGAGTGCTTTGTGTAGTTTGGTTGATAAGCGCGCGTAAGTTTTGTGGTTTAATTACATAAAAAATTTACATAAGCACGAATTGACCATCGTTCAATTGATTCACCCGAAGCGAATATAGGAACATTACACATTTTCTATGCATTCAATACTTTTGTCATACATTTTCATTTAAAAATTTTAATGCAATTTACAAATGTTAAATCTAATATCTGTGTTAATATAATGAAATTGAAATTTGCTTTTCTCCCTCTACATGCAAAAACCTTTAATGAAAAGTTCCTGTGGTTTTGTGGTGCATCAAACAACTTGTCACAGTCTACGCTTAATGCATTCGTCGTCCTTCAAGTGCATCAGCTCAGTTGATGCTGCAAGGAAATGCAACCAATCAACAACGTTGTTGTCACCACTGCATTGTCATTGTGCACAGATGCTTTTTCCCAGACACACAATAAAAAAATGACGGAATAATATGGCTCGTAATACAGTTAAAACAACAGCAATGCCAAGGAAACGAAGGAGTGGTGTGTGTGTCCAGCGGATAGAGGCACAATAGCGTAATACAACAACAAAATTGTATACTGTACGGATGACGAATGCGCCGTTTTGCGTTCCTTGCATTTCCACAATATGCGTTCGAGTTTCAAATTTCCCTCAACAGATGCATCAGCAACAAAATTAATTGCAGTTTTGCGCTTAAAATAGATAACAATGGGTGGAGTATATAATACAATACAATTTAAAAGGAAAAACATAAAGCTTAAGTGAAAGGTATATAAAGACAATAATAGAGCACAAACTATACGTGTAATTCATTTAAGTTTGCACTCAGTCAAAATCACGACATCGACATTTTCGATTTTTTAAGATCATCTTTATTTCAATCACAGCACAGAATACAGAGAATATTATCATTTTTACCGTTATTATACGTACAATACATATGTATGTTTGGTTGTTTGTAAATATGTGTGTGTTGTATGTGTGAATAACTTTATAAATATGCTATGTATCCGAAGATTTTACTACTCACGTACATTTCATGTGGTTTGTGGCAAAAGATGGAAATTAACTTTTGCCCAAACGAATGGGAGGGACAAATCTAGAGCGATAGTAGTAACCACAATATTCAGCATACCAAATATCAAATGTTAGTACACAGCAGCATGCAATCAATTCTTGCCAACTTCTTACAATTGGATGCTGGCAAATTGAACTGCTTTAAATCATTCTACAACAAATTAATAGACTGCTATGTATTACGAGTCGATCGGGTTTTCTTCTCTTCCAGAGCGGTACATTTGTTCGCGTGATTGCCATTTGTTCGAATGAAAGATGCAAAACTCAAGGAACATCTATTTAAATTACACAAAGTTGCATGAATTGTGTAAAGATTTAAAATACGTTTGCCGTTTAAGCTCGACAAGGTAGGCACAAATATAAGGAAAATTGTAACAATTTAACGCAGTAAAATAACAAAAATAATCTCAAGATATTCCATATAGAAAGCTGCCAATTCGCACACATTCAAATGAACTAAAGCTAACAAAACTTACGCAAACAATTAAAAGTTTATGTAATAATAAACTTAAATAGTAGAATATATTCGCTGTGTACTGGATTGATTCCAGACTTTTTGAGACGTTGATAGGAATTGATCAGCTTTCAGTTTAAAACAGCACAATATACAATAAATCAGCCTTAGTCCTACGAAAAAAAAAAGAATTGCATAACATTTTTGAAAAATACCTAAAATAAAACAAAAAACATTTTAAAATCAAGCTAAACAATATGAATGCTTTTTGCCGCAAGTAATTGTTGGTGTAATCCTTAGACTTTCTCTAGTACTGATAATTGTGAGGGAAAACGACGCGTGCTGGCAGGTAGTGAGGATCGTGTTGATTGCGATAGCGACGCGCCAAGAAGACTGCAAGTACCTGTAAAGTAAAAGTAGTTAGATGCATTAATTTAAAGTAATCAGCAATAAGTGTGGAAATTTTCAAAACTAATAAATAAACGTAGACAGAAGGCAAAAACATTCAAACAGAGATGAAGCCAATGTAATTTGTTTTGCACCAAAAACAAAGACAATGATTAATTAGTGTTAAATTAGTAGGTATAACTAAATTCATTTCATGTTTCAGATAATTGATATTGTGCTAGTTTTTAGTGCTTAGTTTAGGTAAAATCGATAAATTTAAACTGATTTAAAAGATTTATTTCACAATCAGCTAAAGCCCAAATAAAACTCCCAATCGATAAACGAAATTAAAACCAATAGTTAATAGTATACATTAAATTATTTGGCCAAACGACAGGTAACGTGAAGTAATCATTTCATTGGCTACATAATTGTTTAAAATAATGTAAAAATAATTGGATATAATGGAACAAGCACAATTAGTGAATAAATAAATATGAAAAAGGAAATACAGTTTGTCAAGTAAATGTTTGCAAATTTAAAGAAGGTAGAAAATTATTTTGAAAAGCTTATAATACCTATAACAGAAATTGCAATATTTTGAAATTATTTGAAAAATATAGATTAATTGAATATTTCACTCTCATATAATATCAAAGTAATGTCTATTTGATTCGCGTATTGAAGGGCGAATTGATTTGAAAGTATCTCCTGGACGACACAGAAAACTGTCTGACAGAGAAGAAAGAAAAATCATCCGAAAAGTTCGTGAAAACCCCCGTATCTCAATAAGGGAAATGTGGCTTTGGATATAAAAATAGAATGCGGAACTGATGTATCTCATGAAACTGTTCGGAACGGTACGGCGCCAAATTTTCAGTGCAATCTTGGTTTTGAAAGAAGACGAATTTTTTGACAGTTTGAAGTATAGCTTCATTTCTTTTTTTGATTTTTTACACTGTTTTCGCGTACCAAATATACATTACTATTAATCTATATCTTAAAAAAATTGCAAAAAAAATTTCAATTTTATAAGCTTTTCAAAATAATTGTTCTATCTTTTCTAAGTTTGCAAACATTTACTTGCAAACTGTAAATTAACGAATTAAGTTTTAACAACTGAATCGTTAATCTACTAAATAAAAAAATTGCATTTCTAGCCAACCGAGCAATTCGAAATAATCAATAAAGAAGTTTCGTAACGATAGAATGTTAATTATTTATTTATCAATTATGATTAGTGACTAGTTCAACTAATAGTCAACATTTTTAATCAACGTTTCTAGTCTAATCTAATTTGTTGTCTTTAATTAATAACAAATCTAACGAAAAAAAAAATTTTAACTAGACCAGTAAATGAAAAGTGCACCACATTTTTTCTGTCATTAATTCAACAGCAAAGGCTTAAATTAAAACGACATGCACTGGATTACATTGAAATCAATTAGTTGTTGTTATGCTCACCAAAATATTCAAATGCTTGCGTGATGGTTTAGTGGGAAGAGTGGGAGTTATTACGTGATGTGTCCCCATGAATTGTCTGTGTGGTCTGGTGGTTAGTTGTTTTATTTGCTCAACCACGGATTTAATGCCGTTTTAGCGGTCGTTTGGGTTAGTGTACCAGTGGCTTATCCAGCTGAATGTTAACATTTGGTTGTTGTTTCAACGGACGCCAACTTGTACGACGTCAAATCGACGTTTTTCGACGTTGCATTGTAAAGTTTTAAAGGATTCGCTCTTAAAATATTACAAGTTATATGTTACATGTTTGGATTTGACTTGTGTGTGTACACTTGTATACTGTCACATTAATACTACATATGTCTGCAAGTCTGTGAGTATGTGTGTGCGTAGTAAATTATACAATGTAGTATAATTATGCACTGTACGTATGTATGTACGTGTTTGTGTGAGACCCTACGATGCAATTATTGTTACAAAATAATAGAGTAACAGAAAAGGTAATAGCATGAAAATTCGCATTCGCAACGCTTCTATTGCATGTCGGTACAATACAGGTGTGTACGTTAGCCGTTGCTCTATGCGTCGTGGCGGGGCGTGGCGATGCGTGCGGTGCATTGCTTTAGATGAACGCACTTGGCAAACCGCGTGGATCTTTTTGATTGCGATAACGCACTGTTAGCCAAACACCGATAAACTGTTGTTATTGCAGTTGCAGTGAATTGCATGAAATACAAACAAGTACAATGTAAGAAATTACAAAATCATCTTTACACATAGACATAGACATAAATGACGCCAGCACCAGCGCCAGCGCCCGCTGCTCTGCGCACGCTGGCCACTGACACAACTCACCTCGGTGAAGCTGAAGAATATGCCCAGGCCGCCGCACAACTTGAATGCATAGTTGATTTTGTCCTCCAGCACATGCTGGCACGGCGGGCAATGGCAATTGTAGTTGAGCGGCTCGCAGCACTGCTTGTCGATGATGTCGCACGAGTCGCCCACATTGACGATGTCCGTCGCATTGAAGCCGCAGCACAGGAAGCTGTTCTGCACCTGCTTGCGCATCGAGTCCGGCACACTGCTCCAGCCCTCCTCGGCGAACTCCCGCTGCTGTGCAGAATTAACGGCCAGGCACGAGCTGGCAATGGAGAACTGTATGAGGAACAACATGAACAAGATTATCATGTACTGAGCGCATTTCCATACAAATTCGCATTAAGGAAAACACCATCAAGTCCAAAAGTCGCAAGTAACAACGGAAATGTAAATATGCATCTGCTTTAATATACTTTTTGTTGTTGTTCGTGTTGGCGATAGCCAAACAAAGCAGAAATTCGAAAAAATCATTAAATAAAAATTGAAGTGGAAGTTAAGTAATGCTGACTGACGACAACTAATGTGTCGATAACCTTTGCCTTCATTGCTGTATATATTAACGTCTTGTTGTTGTTGTTGTTCTTATTGTTGTGGTTGGTGATAGGGGCAATGGCTGCAGCATAATTTGCAGCGCATAAACAAAATAAAAAGTAAAATTTGAATTTTTAAGTGATAATTGCCAAATATAAACAGAAACGATCACAGTTTGTATACAACACAATAAAAACGATGAGTTAACGTCAGCGCACCAGACTATTCAGAATATTCGAGCGCCAAGTGCGCACATTTCGCAATGAGTTTCCTCCGAATGGTTTGCATTACTTTGCACATCACTTCGGATGTGCAAAGTACGCTTTTAGTTAACGTAGAAGAATTTAATGGCAATATTTTGGAGCAATGAACAAATTCATTATTCTCAAATAATACTCTTCTTCTCAGGCTGCTGTTTAACAATTAAAAGACTTTAATGATAGATTGGCAGCCGGGCCAACTATCTCCTAGTTGAAACTTTGAAAATTTGCTTTAAATTTTCTATATTCAAAAAAGACATTCGTAGAGGAGTGAATATATTCTTAGAATTTTTAGAACCAGCTTGCGAATCATAAAAGTATCAAAGTTTGGTAAAAACATTTGAATTTCAAATTGAATTGCTTTCCCCGGTGCGTACATACACTGCGATTGATTCTTATGTCTTTCAATTTGTATTTTCAACAAATATGACGATGCTAGAAATTTAGAGATATTTACAAAGACGCATTTTCCTTTCGTACGTGACTAATTCAAAAATGCATTAATAACTTAAGGCAATTCAATTAATACTGCTGTAAGTAACCCCAATACCTAAATTATTCGCGCCTACATAACAGACTCTTATCAATTAATTGTAAACAAAACAACATCAAGTGCTGCGGTACCAGCTCCGAGCCCCGCACCAAACAGCTGCAAATTTTCAGCAACTCACACCAGCTTCAAACCGCTTTTTTTACTTTTTAAAAAGGATACGAAGAACAGCATCACTTGGTGGTGCTTCACCGCACCGGCCAGGCCCAGTATCGAGATCAGTATGAGAATGATGCCGCAGGCCAAAATGCCACCAACAATCGGAAGATTTGTGACAATGGATGCGGCGCGCGCATAAACGCCCACACCAATCAGCAGGAACCCCACCATCTGCAATCGCCAAACAAAGTTAACAATAGTCGCACAGGCCGAAAAAAAATCAATAAATTTGTGAGGATTCCATTGTGATCCATGCAACTGCCGCGGCAGCAGTTGCAGCAGCACAATGCTGTCTGTCCAGCTGCGACGCAAAGTGCTCGCACTTACCACATACAAAATGTTGAGCGCGATAAGCGCATTTTTCGAACAGGTAAAACCGCCGCACATCTTTCCAAATATGAATATACACAATTTTAACTATTTCTTTCTCCTTCAACTGTTGCACTTCAGTAGTTTTAATAGAATTTTTAGCTGCAAAATTAATTAGATTTCCCTTTTTCTCCAGCTGCCTTTTACACGATTTGCCCGATTTTTGCTGCTTTTGTCTTCAACTCAACTGGATTTTGCGTTCAGGGTTTCAGCTTTGATTGCGCACAGCGTAGTGTCAACAGTGCGCTGCAAGCGCATTCGTGCAGCTGGCGAACGAACAGTGGAGAATAAAGATTGACAAAAGTATATTTTGCCGACAGATGGCGCTCGTGAGAATTGCTGTATTACAGAAATTTTATTCACCGGATTTCCTGTCGTCCACAGGAAACTGAGGGTTTGCCAAACTGCACTCAACTATTTGCGTGCAACGGAGCTTCCTTACCTTCAGTCTCTTCAGAGTTGGTGTTTGGAAATAAATGTTCAGACCTCAAACGACTGGCACGACGGCGTCGGTGGCCAAATTCTCATTGAGTGAAGAAAAGAAAAGAAGTTTCAAAGAAGTGTGTGTATATTTAAGTGAGTGTTCGTAAGTACTTCAAATAGTCAAACAATCTCATATCCTTTAGAACAACAAACCTAAGGACTATCTGTAGGTTATTAAAGCCACTAATATAACTCATATAACAAAATAAAGTCCGAATTATTTTGATAAGCCGGACGTTGTCAGTTTTTCTCTTCGTCTTTCTGAGTGTTGCATGTTTAATTTCGAAACATTATACCTTATGGCATAAACACAATAAACCCTTCGATGGGCAGTAATTAGTTACTACACATTTGCACTTTGTCGTCTGTCCAGACGAAATCTGGGTGAGGCTTTTGACAAAGGCAAAGCGCAATGACAGATTAAGTTTATTATGTTTATATGATAGGCAACGTATGTAAGTATATATATATACAAATTATGTTCATATATACTTACTTAGTTACCCACAAATACACTGTAAAAATGAGATGAATCTGTGATTTTATAAAACCAAATATTTTTTAAAACCATTTCGTCTGGCCAGACGACAAAGTCCATCCGAGGGTTAAATAAACGGAATAAAAAGTGATGCGTAAAATTTTAGTTAGTAATTAAGTACAGTGGACGTCCAGTATAACGAACTTTCCATTTAACGAATTTTCGATTTAACGTTTGGCCAAAGTGTTTCAATTGATGTTTCTATATTACGAAAAAACGTGAAATTTGCTATTCGATATAACGAATATTTTTGTTGTTTTTCACCCTTCGAATTGTTTTTATTTGAGCATTCACATTCTTTACTATAACAATGAATGTTTGGTTTCGACAAGTGAACGGTACCTCAATTGTTTTTGTTTTTGTTACGTTAAAACTTTCAAATTTACGTCAAAGTTACCAACATTTTCAAATTATGTTTGTATGCATTGCTGATCATTTTCACAGGATTTGTTTTGCGTTCGGTCAGCTTTTTTTCTTTTAAAAATTAAAATTTCAATAATCAATCAAGGGAAATTGCCATACAGGAAAGTTTACTTGCGGTAAAGAGGTAATCGCGCATCGAAGACTTTTTCACTGTACCCACAAAGCCATATTTGTATTTTGAAAATGCTGGAATAAAACAAGATATTTGTTTAACCTTCTGTCTGTCCTTTGCTCAAAATTGCGTTCGCTGTCCTTTGAGGTCAGGATGACCCCAACCAAACGGTTATATAATTTACTGACAAAACATGAAGAACTGTTACACATAAATCACAAAAGAAAAAGGCAAAACCCCGAAAAGTGTTTTTCTCGATTTGTTATTGGGTTGTAAGCGCGATTAACACTAAACAACACAAGTAGACGAGTGCACAAAACAGCTCAACCGATTTTTTAATTCGGCCTGGGGTCAAATAGACCCAAGGGACAGAAGGTTAAATATTTGATTTTGACTATTTGATTAAACTAAATCAACTATGACTAATGTTAAAAATCAAGTAACTATAATCAAATATGTATAGCAACTAAGAAGCCAAAAGCAATGCAAAAATTTCTCTACATGTATCAAAAGACAACACTCCCATATTGAGCAGAAACTTGAAATTGAAATAAAAACTGGCCAAGTGCACGCTGTTCGAAATCGAGCTTCAACTGAAAGCTCAATTTTGTCGCAGAAAACAGAAGTAAACGCACGCAAAAAACGAACAAACACGATCGTTGAGTTGAAGTGACAGCGCCGCTCGAAAGTCGCTTTACGGAAACAACAGTTACTTTGTCTCGTCGTACGCCGCTGTCCGGTGACTGCAACCGCTGAAGTGAGTCGGTATTAATTAAATATTGTTGGCCAACGACAAAGCAAACGCAAAAAAGTCAATACCTACGTGAAAGAAAGAGCCAAACCTCAGAAGTACGTCAAGTTATTTAGCAAAGTCGCGAACCCTTTTCAAATAAGTGTGTGAACCTTCGAGCAGTAATCACCTGAAGTCAGGTGTAAAGGTTGTCGTTGCAGCGTCAACATTAGCGCTGCGGGCTGTTAATATTGACGGGCATACGTAAACATTTTGTGCAATTATTTGTCGTGTTAGTTGTGTTGGTAGTTGTTTAAACAGCAAATGCAACAACAACAATAACAACTGCAACTGATCGAATTAGGGCAGCGCCATCACTTCCGGCCAAGCCATTCAAACAAGCAAACCGCGATCGCATTGAATGCGGCGATCTGTCGAGCGCCGCAATCGATTAAGTTGCGCAGATAAGCGCGAAAGCGGCCGAGAAGCGAGAACTATTACGACAAACAGTGCGAAACAAAGCGAAGAGTGTAAGTAAAGGCGCCAGCAATAGTGTTAAGTGCGGCGCGCATCGGCAGTTGTTTTGTCAAACAGTACCTGGCGTCGTTCGACGTCGTTCGTTGGACGAATTGGTTAGTGGACATTAAACTCGCCTGCAATATTTGCAGTAACGCCGGTTTCACTTTCATTATCGCCGGCTGGTGCTTAATGAAGTAGTTTGTGTCTGTTCTACAATCTCGTTTAAGACAATATAAAGATTGTGGCAACGTTTTCATGTCAAATCAAAATGCAATATTAACGCTTTCACGACCAATGGAACATGTGTATGTTTTTCAACTAAACTTTTTACAATCAACAATGCATTGCCATTACGACAGCAATGCACGAAAGTGTTTCTTAATCGAACGTCATTGGGTTGAGTCATAAAAGCTACAATATATATAATTCGTTACTTATTGGCAAATTCGATTTGAATTAGCAAACCAAATATTTTCGCACCGTGTTGACTTTAGTATTTAGCATTTGCATTTGTCTCTAAATATATAAAAAGTTTAATTAGCGTCGCACTCGAAGTAAAAAAGATCAAAGCGACGTTTGTAAAACCGCAACAACACAATTTTTAATACATAGTTGCAAGTCATAATTATATACTATATAGGAAAATATTTGATGCATTTTTAGGAATGAATAAATACTTGGGCAATTAAGAGCCGATTTTGTTAGAAATTTTAGACGAAAAGTTTTGCAAAACAAAGTGAGCAAGTGCGGGTTAAGACGCACTCAACTCAATTCAAATAGAAAATAGTGAATACAAATCAGTGTTATGCACTCCACAAAGAAAGTCTCTTACGTGAATAATTCCACTGACTCAACTTTAATTTGCATTTAAAAAGTCAATTATTTATTATTCATTATAATTTTTGGAAATGCTTCCCAATAATGTGACCACCCACTATAGCTACACACACACATAGGTATATACTTGCGAATTATGACCTTTAAATGTTCAAATTAATTATTGGCAATTCGCACTTTGCCATAAATATTTTGGTAAACAGTTTTCACCAAACGGTCTTTACCAAAATAATTTTCTCTTTTCGTTTAGTAGTACAGTATAATCTCGATAATCCGGACAATTAAAAACCAAACCCTGGTGTCCGGATTACAGAGTCTACAATAGAAATTGAGTGTCCGGATTACAGAGTCTACAATAGAAATTGATTGTCCGGATTACCGCGTTGTCCGTATTAGCGAGTGTCCGAATTATCGAGATTATACTGTAGTAGTAGTAGTAGTAATAGTAGTAGTAGTAGAAGTAGTAGCGAAATCTTCCTACTCCTCCTCATTCATGTCATTTGACACAGCTTTGTTAATTTCTGGAAGTAAATGTCAGCAAACATTATTTTTCAGATCGAAAGATAGGTGGAGGCCATCGTTAATGTAACTATTTGTCCCATTGATTTGGCATTATTGAACATGATTGCAAAACGAATCGATTTTTCACACCTAAGTTTAACGGGTACCTCAGTTCAAGATTCTGCTTGAATATCCCACCATATGGCATTCACTGCATCAGCATTTGAAATGAGGCCAATTCCACGGACTGCCCCCTTCAGACGGAAAGTCAACGTTGACTCAAGAAGTTAACAGCCCGTTTAGCAACCGAATGGCACTTACGCAATTTACACGCCGCGCCGCATGGCAAAAATCACATCTTCCACGAATTCAAAAAACCATTGAATTGTTATTTTCGCCACGGACGAGCATTCAATTTGCACGCCTCGAATGCGCCAATGACGCTGCGACTGGAGAAAACGCCGGCAATTATTTTGTACGCCCCACACTCAGTCGCGTTGATGGCATTCGTTCGAAAACCTGATAATTTGCCCAAAGAATATGACCATACAAAAATATTTTGGAGATTTTTTAGCAACATTTGCACAAACAATTTTACACAATTTGACGTATTAAAGCTATTAAAATTAAAATAAATATGTTTTTTGCGGCTGAATAAGGAAATACAGAAGAATGAAGATGCATGTGTGAATGTATATTTTCGTCGTGGTTGACGTTGTACTGGTTTTAGCATGAATCGTCTACAGTGCAAAACTTGGCTGTTTATTTTGGCTTTTAGATACTTTGGAAGCCAATAAAAGACGCAATAAATACGCGTAAGTTATGCATATTGCATGCACATGCATACAGCATTGCACACATGCACATACAACGTCTGAACATACAAACAGAAATGCGAATAGTCATTAAATTGAGTATAATTGAAATTAGCGCTGGGAATACTACAAAACGCAACAACGCAGCGGCGGACACACGAATAAATAAACGAAGCACCTACATCACTTCCGCAACAGCGAATCTATTATGCGATAGCAACCGACGTTGATGCAAAGGGGAGGCGGGGGCAGAGTAATTGCTAGGCGCGGAATTCGATTTACGGTAGATTTTTTCACCGAGTTTTCAATTAATTGAAAAAGTGGCACTACAGATATAAGAGTCGAGCTAAGGTCGAGCTTCATACGTGAGAGAAAGAGTTCTTACAGTTCTTTAGGTCGAGTCAGAATGGCAAGTTGGACGTTTTGTCCTGCTGAGAGAGCAATCAGGATTCCAAACAGCGGAAATTTAAGGCCCACGGTCCTCTAGTTTCTGATCCAATCTACGCAGATACGAGTAACCATGAGCTACAGTCACGAATAGCTCTTTTATAAATTTTAGTAAAACAGTTTTTTTTTTGTTTTTATTCAATGCATATTCAAAGTAATACATATATTTATTTAATTAATTTATTTATTTTTTAAAATTCAGTCAAACAAAAATAAATTTTTAACAGACCATCTAAAAACTGGAATATTACCAAATAATAATCTTAAAATTAAAAAAATTCAACAATATTTCTTAAGACTATAAATCTTGGAAGAGAAAGATCTAAGTCTAAGTATTTGATAAGAACTTTTCCGAAAATTACACAAAAAGAAGAAATTACAAAAAAGACCATTTTTTACTGAATATTTGTGATTATTTCCTATCTCAACTGCGATACAACTTTATCCCACGACTAGACTCACAGTGGAAGAGAACTTAAATGCTTTGAAAAAATGTTCAAGATAGCATTTTTAAAACTTTAATATTGATATATGTATGCAATGCAATGCAATATGTAAGTAATGAAAATGAAATTAAGTTAGCAATGAATTGAAGCATAGAGAGTCAGTTATTGTGAAAGCGTAGAGCGAGCAGGTGGCCCACCGGAACCCCTTTAAAAAGTAGCGTGGACGCGACATGTATGTACAATACAGTCGTGTCTGGGTATAGTGAACCTCCTATATAGTGAACACCTCGATATAGTGAACACCCAAGTTTTGACATCGAGCCTCTAAATATAAAAAAAAAATTTCAAGCAAAAAACAAAAAGTGTATTTTTAGAAAATAAAACGAGTTTTTGAACAAAAATGTTGACCTTGATATTAGAATCCGACCGATTAATCGGCATCGGCATCGGCTAGTATCGGCCAATAAAATTGGCATCGGCATCGGCTAGTATCGGCATCGGCAAAAAAAAAAGAACATCGGCCAATTTTTGGTGGATGATGCCAATCGGCCTATTTTTCTGCTTTTGTTTTCATTTTTTATACCAACGGGTTCTTATACCCCTTTTCAGTAATGTATTTTTAGATACTGCTTAATAGAAATGTTTCCTAGAAATGTTTTTTTTCAAACTAGGTATTCTTAAAACACAGATTTTCTCGAAATGTCTATACATTTCGTCTCTTAATGTGGATATCAGAATAATTTTTCAATCTTATCCTTCATTTTTAATTGAAAGCATTTTTTAACAAGCCTTTTATTTTTTCCAAATTTGTTTTCTGACTTCTTCCCACTGCATCTGTACAACGGATCGCAATTTGAGAGTACAAATTTTAATATAAAAATCGTAATTTTAAGTTGAATAAAAAACTGAATTTGTATGCAATATTTACGTCACTATTTTTGTTTCTCTCTCAGTGGATAAATGTGATATATTAATATATTTTTTAATACATGTTAATGTATTAGAATTCGGAATTCTCTTGTTATTTTTTTTAGTTTTTAATTATTTCTTTTCTCGTTGTTTTGTTATTTTGTGATGAATATTACAAACAATATGTAATAGTTCCTTTTGTTATTTTATAAAATAGACTGTGTTTTTGATTGAATTCATTCGTGTTATTTTTTCTATGTAATCGGCATCGGTATCGGCATAGGCCGATTTTCGCCCTTTCGGCCGATTAATCGGCATCGGCCAAAAAATTTGGTATCGGTCGGACTCTACTTGATATAGTGAACAACCTCAATACAGTGGACAGGCCTTGCAATAATTAGTTCACTATATCCAGACACCACTGTAATTCCAAAATTATTTTTGGAAATATTAAATATAAATATTATAAATTATTTAAGCTCACAGGATTTCGATTTGGGAGATTCCTGCACATTTTTTTATATTCCAACCGTTCAAACCTTATTTGCCGCCTACAATTTTTGTAGCAAGCAGATATGTAGGTGGTTTGAACCACGAAAATTTCCTTTGAGTGCGCCTCTGCTTTTGAAATATATCTGTGTTTTGTATACTGTCATGCTTAGGTACTGTATTTAGGTATATAAGATATAAAAATAGCCCCATTCCTAATCAGCGCCTGAGAACAGTTCAACGAGTAAAACGCAAATACAATCAAATATCTCCGTACACGCACATACACACACACAGCAAATACTTCACAATTTAAATAAAACCATTTAGATTTCGTTTAAAGGCAAGAATGACAGTTAATGTGCAGTTTGTGTGGAGCTTCGCAGAAAGTGTTAATTGTAGTTCCGAACTTTGTCGCACAGTAGCGCGATTCTCTTATAAATCAATGACAAAACACGCAATGTATGGTTTGCGTTGTGAAAAATTCGATTTTTTTTCTTTTCAAGGTCATCATGACAAAATCGGAGCATATGTAATAGTTAGAAGAAATCTGAGCCAGAGCAAACGTACCCAATCTAAACTTCAACTGAATCATTTCTATATTTACGTACTTTCTTAATGACTGTTTCCAGCACTTTTCATAGATATCATTTTAAACCACCAACACAGTTCAGACGAGCTGTAATGGCGACAACAACTCCTACGGTTGTCACCAGTTTGCGTCGTGTTATAGAAACACAAATTACTCATCGTTATTAGCAATGACTTCAATTTGAAGTAATTTAGCACTTTGAAGCATGGCAATAGAATTCATTGCGTGCTACAAATTTCTCTTCAACCATCAATTGTTAGCTGAAAAGTATCATTAAATTAGACAAGTGACATCACATGCAAATGAGCTTTTCTTTCCACATATCGACGGCTTATTGTGCCTTTTGTTTCCAGTTACAGGACGTGCGTTTAGCTCACGTAGGCCCTCGTTTCTGAGTCGACACATTAGCACAGTTATCGCTGTAACAGTGTCATTGAATTAATTTAATTAATTGACTGGCACGACAGCCCGATACCGCGACTAAGGCCTTGCTACCCGCAACCATGCGTGCGAATTTTGTTTACAAGGTTGGAAGGGACCTACAGGTTAACCCATTCGAGACCGATTGCACACCGTGTGTGCAATGGATTTCCGAGGCTATAAGACAGCCTGCACACCGTGTGTGCAATGTGTGCAATAACAGTAATGTGCAATTATCAGTTATTCTGAGTAAACTAGTCGTCGAAATAAGATTTTTGTGGAACTAATGAAATCTGCAAAGTACAGGAAAACAAAATTTGGCATTGGTTTTACTGTGTACCAAAAAATCTAAAAATTATGTAAAGCCTCTCTTACATTTAAAATACTATGAATACGCATGCTCGCTCCTGGGGACCGTGTTCGAAAAAAATCGTCATCTCGAATGGGTTAATGCCGATTCCGAACGGCGAGTTGGGAGCTTTTTCATAGGCAATTTTACTCTCAGAGGTTTACCATTTCTGCTGAGAGGACAGCCGCCGAAAGAAAAATTGTTGTTTTTCTTTTTTCGGTGTTAGCAGCAACGGAGTCTTGAACCTGGGTTCGAGCGTCGCATTTGACTCGCGGCCCAACGCACTAGCCAGCTGAGCTACGGCGACTGCAGTGCAGCTATGACTTTGAAGTTCCTTCGCTAAAATCTCCTAAAAAGTGCCCTAACTGCCTCAGCACTGTGGCATTGTTAAGCTAAACTCATTATTTAACTACTCGATTGTTAAAAATTTGTAAAATTACAATATCGCACTTTGATATTTTGTCTTTGGTTTATGACAATTTATTTAACACGAGGATTGTACTGAAATTTTAACCCATAGGTGTAGGACTGCGAATCTCAATCAGCACTTGTATGCTGTTTTGTTGTCGCTTCTTCGAAAAGAAGCATAAAAGCCAACCCAACCATTCAGTCCAGCCTTCGATAAATCGGCTAAAGAGTCAATTATGCAGACTAAGTATTCCCTAAGGAAATAAGTCTCTTATGTGCGAGCAAAGCTCAACTGAAAAGGCAAATGTTTCGCACTCGTTTTCTTGCCAGCAGCTTCTGCAAAAAAACTGTGGCGAGTTCCAAGTCTCACTGCATTTGAGCCGATTGGTGAGTGATCCATGATCATTGCCATCAATGTGGAAATGCTTCTGCATGCATTCAGCGGCAGATCGTTTGCTCCACAGGAGTTATTGCGTTACCAAATCAGATGAGTTACTCTGAGTCAAGAAGAACTACATATTTCTGTATCTGCCTAAGTGTACTCGTATATACAAGTTTACATATTAATATGACACATTTTTTAAAAACAAATCTAGAATCAACATTCCAAAGCCTTAATGATGCTTGTGCAAACACATTGCTTAATTTAAGTTAACAAAAGACCAAAATTATGAGATATTATAAGTGGGTAATGCAAATATTGTAGTTATACAAAAAGCGAAAGAATAAAAGGCCCAACCGTTCCAATGAAAGCAGACGGCTTTGCATTTTATAGTCAACTCAGCGGAGCAATGTTGTGACAATTGGCTCAAATGATAAGCGGAGTTTTGCCTCATTTTACTATCATAAAGCCTTAATGAGCTGTTATGACTATGTAGTATATAAAAAAGATGTTAAATAAAGACTTCGCGAGGAATGCGAGGCGTTATTTATGGCCCACTGCTCATATATCTTGAAATATTGAAAATAGCCAGACTCATGTTTTCTCAGTTTTTCTTTGACAATTTTAAACGGACGATATAAAATAATATATTAATAAAGGAAAATCTATTCTTATTTTTGAATTTCATTTTTTATATTGAATCACTTATTTGTTTTTTACTTATGTATTAAGCATCAACACGGAAACAATGAGTCTAATGTTCCATTTGTATTGTATTTGTGCGAATTGGATTTCCAATCTGTTCTGATGGTTTATAAATGTTTGTTGCTGTTGTTCAACTTGCGCAAGAATTTTGCATTTAGACCGATCTCTGCAAAAGTATGATTTGGCTACGTGTCCAATGATTTGGACCGCCGTTGTTACCGGTTCAAACCCGATAAACCCGGACTTATCCCGTTCTAATGTAATTCGACTTTCGTTTCGCTGCATGCGAGCATTTGAATAGCGAAAAAACAACTTACAGCTGGCTCTCCAAAATGCAACTACACACAAAAGAAACAACACCATCGATAACTGGTAGAAAGAGAGAAACAGCTACACTGCTGTCGTGGCAATGAAATAGCAAAGTCGCATTGCGCCTCAAGGTTCTTGACATCTCTTGCAACAAGCAGTCGCGATTAGCAGAATCATCATTCATAAGTCATACAACGAGAAAAGCAAAACTTGCGGTTAAATAAATAAAACATAAATAAAATAAAAAGAAAACAGTGAGCTTGAAAACACAGTGTGTAATCGCACTTTCGAAAAGTGTTCAATGCGCGCGGCAAAGATCTATGAGTAGTCGCCAAGATGTTGATAAAGTGAAAGAACTTAATTAATATAATTGTCTTAATTACGGCGAGTGTTTTTCTGGAGCTCAGACAATAAACATTTACATTAACATTGTTCCCTTTCATTTTTAGCTAAAAGGGGAAACCCGAAGGTCTTTTTGTCTTAATGAAATGTCATTGTGTCATTGTTTAATAGTCATTCTTCACAAATAAAAATGCTATTTAGCAAATGCTATCGTTTTGGAAATGTTTACGAATTGATGATCTGGAAGAATTTGAAAACACATTAACAATTTTTGTTTTTTCTAAGCAAGAATACAAAAAAATTAAGAAAATTTTCGGTTGTCTGTTCATGATCTGCTCATGTCATGATAAATAACACACATTACCAATTAATAAGGCAAACCCAAACAAACCAATACCGAATTTAACTAGTTTAATCCAAGTCAAGATGAATCAATGACTGTGATTCACAGACATTTGGAATAATGATGACATAAGTTAATATATGCATTGCAAAATCAGCAAAAAATTTAACTTTAAGCATTGTACATTTTGCAGTCTTTCCACCCTGCCACACCCTCGGAATCATTTCGACCATTCACAAACATTGCAAGCACTTTGGAATAAAATCGTTAAAACGATTGCAAGCCATTTTTAGTGTGATCGGTTGCCAATAGAGTCCTGCACGAGTATGCATTTTTGCTATTCGAAAACATTCAAATGCTTTTGAATAGAATACTTCACTTCATCTCTGCGGACCGGTCCGAATGAATACGAGTACAGCTCTCTTCGAGTACGAGTAAGCTCCGAACATAAACGAGTAGACGTACACTATTTATTCATATTCGCTCAAAGCGGGAAAACGAGGACAAAAGCATTCGAATAATAGTACACATTGCTTTGAATATATTCGAATATACTCGTTTTATTATTCCTAAGAATATTTAGAAATATTTATGTTATATATAAATATTTATTTATTTGTTATGCTACTTTCTTCAATAATTTCCATTTTGCGTATTAACTAATAAGCCACTTCAACCGCACCACAAGTATACACATGGAAAAGTGGCATACTGCGCATAAAAATATTCGATGAAACTGTTGATCTTCGAATACTTCGCAAAGTTCTCGATTACCGAATACGAGCGCTGCAGTATTCGCTTCTCACCGAATACGAGCACTGCAGTGTTCGCTATTCACCGAATATGAATAGAAACGAGAAGCGACGCTCGCTGGTTCTCGTTTCTATTCGTTTCGTTGTACACATTCTTCGAATACCAAGTACCCGTACAGTATGTATAGATGTGTAGCCGCCAAAATGGATATATTCATGCAGGACTTTAGTTGCCAAGCATGGCAACAAAAATTTTCAAATTCAGGAAGGACATAATATACATTATGGCCGCATTATTGAACAGTTGAGTCGACACAGTCGTCAGTTTTATAAAAAATGCCTTCTGGACTGTCAGAAATTAACGAAGAAACAAAACTTTGTAATTGTTTCCATTGTCAATTGAACACATGAAGCAGATGAGAAAAGGAAAAAGAGTTAAAGGAAAAATTGCCAAAAACCGCCGTTCGGATTCGGCCGTTCCCTTCTCATATCCGTTTGAAATGTGTGTTGTAATACATGTTGAAAAAAAAAACAGTGTTACATACACATTTCAAACGGGTACAATTTGTGGTATCACAATGGGCCCATATAGAGGCCTAAGTGTGTCTCATACAGAGGCAGCCACTACAACCTAACCTAACCTAATTGTACAATTAATTTTTTGTAACCGACTTCTGTCGAGAGTGCGGCTCCGAAGAGGAGGAGGAGGAGACCTCGTTAGCCAAAAAAAGACGTAAGATTCTTTCTTCATTAGTCTAACCGAACTATCAGCTCTGAATATCAGGGATATAGTCACGTTTATAACGGAATCTTCATAGTTCCCAGTGCAGTAAGGGGGAGTCGCGCGTCCACTATGTATCGCAATGAGCCATAAGTTGTCCCTAATTGAGTGAATTTCGTCAATAATTCAACCTTGTAAATTAACTGAAGAAATAATATACTTCTCGAAAAGCAGATAGCGTTTAGAGACAAAGGAAAAAACCCTAACCTAACCTTCTGAGTTTCGGATTACCTAAACGTAGAATTGATTGAGATTATGAAATTTTCTGTTTCACCCATTGCTGCCGGGTACCAGTTCCGCTAATACGATTTTGATAAAATTTCATACACGATCTAGAAGTGACCCAATAGCTTTTTTCCATACTTTGTGAAGTGATCAGCTAAACACGTGAACAAAAGTTGTATTTTTTATAGGTGAGTTAGGAGGCAGATTTTTGTGAAGTTCTACGGCCACTACGTTTCGCCACATTTTCCACCTCCAGAAAATTCACGATTTTTGGAGTCTGGTAACTCTAGCTAGATGGCGAAATTTTAGGGTGACCTTCACAAGGTTAAGGTAGTTCCATCTTTATCCTAACTATCCCTATCAATGGTTTTGAGAGATCTCAAACATTGACTTTTTTGTGATTTTAAAAAAAAAAATCAATTTTCATGGGTAAAATTTTACCCATTAGGCAGCAATGGGTTAAGGTATTGAAATTTTTTGCCAATATGGAATTATGTCGCGCCTCATGTTTCGAAATTAGTAACATCTTTTTTTTTAAGTCCGTTTTGGACGCATCATCTCCCATTGTGCAACTGTCGTTACGTTCACTTTCTGTAATTGTCATTTCTCGTCAATGCATTGTCTTTGTTTTCATTCACTGTTTCCTTGCGTGTTTGTTTTGCTCAGCTAACCTCCTAACCAGTTAGCCATCTAACCAACATCAGTCGGTTCTTTGCGATGATTTGTACTTTGACTTACCGCTTTCCACGACGCGCCACGCCATTCAATCGTCGCCGCCGGCCCGCTACTCTGACGCTTGTCCGTCATTGGCAACATCGCAGGCATGCAAATTGATTTTATATTTAATAGACCTTTACTTATGCGAAAGACTGAAGTCATTTGCATAAAAGCCCAGAAAATATTCACGCAAAACACTCGCAGCACACGACATTCCAGCGCCAAGCAGCTGTTGGCCTTAAAAAAATAAATAAAAACATTTAGCCTGAGTGAAGATCAGCTGCGCCGGCGCACACTTTCGAATTGACATGGCAGCTAACAAACTTGTCCCAGGCGCCGGCCAGTTCCATGTGATCGTTGGGAGTAAGACGCGTGACTTTTTGAAAAGAAGTCACGCGCATGTTTGGCTCAAGTCAAATGACGGGCATTATGCAATGCTGGCCACCGTACGATGTGCTGCACGCTGCACGCGCTTTATCAAGTTGGCCAAGTGGTGGCATCATGTGACTGGGCGTTTTATCAAGTTGACCATGTGACGGCATCATGTGAGCAAAATGGTCATAACGTTCGTTTTGCCAGCGATATTGCAAACTTGGCGAACGACCAATATTCAACACTTCACAGCTGCGACATGCGCGCAGCCGTTCAGATGCTGCGTCCGAACGGAGAATAAGGTGAATGAAAAATCTGAAAATCAATTTGCAATTTTATATTATTTTTTCGAAACAAAGTGTGCCTCCAGTTATGGAACCAGATTATTTACAACACTTTTCCACCAAATCTTTACTCCACCAAGTCTCAATTATCTGTTCAGCTGGGAACTATTGTGCACAAGATTCGTTGTCATTGTGGCCACCTGTCACACACAATCAACTTGTTGTGACACTTTTCTCACCAATTGTTTTCAGAGTCATTAGAGTATAAATTGGCAACTAACTTAATTTTTTTTAACCATTTCGGTACACAAAAACACCTTCCAAAAAGTGGCAAATGTCACGTCGCTGAGCGCTTACAACGTTCAATTAAATTCCATTAATGGCGTAGGGCGGGCGTTGAGAAATGTAACGTACAAACGCACACACGTGCGCACAAACATACAAATTCGCCCATTGCGATCCGGCACGTGACTTTATTTTGCAAGTGCAGCGCACGCTGCCGATTGTACACCAAATGCCACCAACAAAATCGCATGCAGAGCGACACTATCGCCACCACTAGAATTTAAATGTCACCGCAGTGACAGTCGGCATTCGTTTAATCAAATAATTTCACTGCGGTAACACAGCCCTGACAGCAACTTCAAGTCACAATCAGCCGGCAATCGTTTCATCTCCACGTTTGTAAGCCACAACAAATGGAATTTAAATGGTTCCAACAATGTCACAGCCTTAGTTCGTCGAGTGTGAGCTCAGCGCTTTTCTTATGGTACTTCAGATAGCATTGAGTAAATTTCGGAAAGCTTGAAATGGAGTTCAGAATAGTCAAAGCCATTAAAATGGCATGAAAAAAATTGTGTGAGATATTTTATATGTTACTAAAAACTTTGTTTACATTTGACATTTGATATTACAAATGTCATTGATAATATTTTCGAATATTTTTTCTATTCTGTTCGAAAATGACAGATTATATGTCAGTTTAAAAGTGATAAGTTAATGAACAAAGTAAGTAATTTGATATCCTTTGAGTTCATTTAAATTTTCTGAAATTGTTATAGTACATTTGATATTCTGCAAAGATGGTTTGAAGCCTTCTGCAGTAAACTATACCGAAAAACATTTGATGGTTTTTCAATTGTAAAGTGAAGAGTAAAGTGTTATCGCTATTTCATGTGTTAATTAAATATTTATGTTTGTCGTGCAATACATTCTTTGTTTTATAGAAAGAAGTATTAAATTTGTTGTATCCTAAATAAAGAAGGACGAAAATCGAGAATGTGGAAGTTAACATATTAGCACTTAAGACAAATTTTTTCAAAACAAAAATTTGAAATTTTCAAGGATATTTAAGAATAAAGTTCTAAAAGAACATTTTCAATATCTATTCGCCCTTGCGCCCTAAATTAAATCTTTTTTTAATTCCACTGAGTTTTCTCTTTCAATTAGTACCCAATATTGATATTCTACATTGCGCTAAACTTTGTTAAAAATGTTTTGAAATATTGAAATTGTAATGGCCTTTTTAAAGGATCCTAACATCAGAGAGGACAACTACAAACACAGTTTTACTACATTTGATCTCTAGTTTTGGGAGTATATGGAATTTTTCGTGTGTTTGCAAATTTTTTTAATTTTTGTCGCACGGTGGTATGGAAATTTCATATCTTCTGAAGTTTATTTGCTATTTGCTGAATGTTTAATTATCCTCAAAAGCGCATTTGGCGCTTTCTGAAAAACAGTTAACTAACCTGAAGATCATTTAATTATTCTGAAAAATATTTCATGCTTCCTTGACTATTCTGAAATTCATTCAATTGCTTCGAAACTCAACTATTCTGAAACAAACTTATTTCATGCTTTCTAAAATTTATTTGGCTGAAAGTAATTTGAAGTTTGTATTGATTTCCCTAGTTCATTTGTAAACTATATGCAAATTTCCCACATTCTTCTTACATTTACTAAAATAATTTATGAACCTAACTTTACGTGAGTTGAAAAAACTATTTCGCAACAAATGTTACAACATCCCAACTTCGTAAGTAAACTAAAAGTCTAAAATATTCAAAACAAATTAACACATTCCAGGGCCTCTACATTCGCATTATTTGCATTCCACGGTGTCAAATGTTGTTATTTGGTAGTGAATGTGTACAAACAACAAATTGCTGCCTAAGAAAGCATATGTCACATGTCCTACTTAACTCAATGAAACATACGACAGTTCTTTTCTGAAGCAAAGAAATGGCGTTGTTACAAATGGCGCACTAACTAATTGCACCGATTTGCTATGACAAGTCGCCAAAAGTCGTGCGATTTTATTGACTATTTGCCTAAAAAACATAGGACTTTATTTTAATGTATGTCATGTATGTAAAGTTGTATTTGCTTAGCTCATAATGTCATTACACCTCTCATTTCAATATTAATAAGGGATTTTTGGCAGGATTTACCCCAAGTATCGTCTTTAAAAAACAAAAACAAACAAAAAAAAACGCTAAAACAGTTCTATAAACAATTATTAAAAAATTCCAGTGGTCGTCGTAACAAACAATTTTGCTAATGTTTCTAATAATAAAACTTAATTTAGTACGCTTTTTGAGGTGTGGCCAATTTCTGCCATTCGTTCAGCATTTGTGCAGGAACGAATTGATTGGTTTTGAAATTTATAAATGCTAGAACACATGCAGCCGACCACTGTGATGTATCTGTTTTTGTTGTTATATTTAATATGCACAATATGTGTTGTATTTGCTTTTTGGTACAACAAGTACGAGTACTTGTTAAGTGATTAACTTCCGTTTAGCAATTTTCCGTACTCATATAATCATTCGTTTCGTTTGGTGAAACATGACAATTGGTGATACAATCCCACCAGAAAGATTGGCTTTCTTATATTTTAAACAGTTAAATATTTAACATTTAGTATTCTAACAAATAAGTTTCGTCAGATATTTGGCAAATTCTGTTTGCCACATGAGCGTTACCAGCTTAGTCATGTTTTTGAAAACCCAACAACGTACGAAAAATGAAATAAATTTTATCGCAATCACGTTCATCTGAAGTCAGATACGAGTATCAAAAAAACAAAAGTCAATGGTCGGTTTATTTTATAGCACAATATAATCGAGTATTAGGAAATTACATATGGCTGGAATTTTATAGCAATGCACTGTTTTTGTTAAGTTAATTTCGAAAGTTATCACAAAAATAACATTTCGAAGGATACATTAAGACTTGTGTGCGCAATTTTTTGTTACATAATGTAAATTGGAATTGCTTGAGCAGTTCTTGCTAAAAACTGTTCTTAGTAGTAACTCAAAGAGTATTTAGTTAGATATGTTTGTTATCTTGAAGTTCAAAGTTTGAGTTATTTGTAAACTGTCATATGGCAGTCCTTGTTAAAAGTGTTCAAATTAGGTTTATTTTTGATCAATACTTGCAAAACTGTTTTAATTAATACTGAACTTTTCGTTAATATCTCAATTTTAAGTCAAGTATTTGAAAATGTGGTATTTTATAATGAAAAACTTGAGTTAATGTGTTGCACAATGAGTAAAATTAAACACCTTCATCACCTTGATTGATATGAAATTTGTGTATTTCTTTAAAAACTTTTAATCAAATCGATCAAACCAGCTGATAAAAAAAATTTGAAGATATTTAAGAGTTCATTCAACGATTCGATTAGATCGCTCAGCATCAGACAATATGTTCATTTACAATTGATTCAACAAACATTGACGTAGGCAAATCTACTCCACTAGAGCTAATACCAGTTCCTACCTGAACGATAGCCAACACGTGTCGCATAGTCGCGCTTTTGTGTGTCGATATGCAGCCGTCCGGCCCATTAAATATTCATCAATTTTAATAATGTCTCCTATTGAAATTTTCTAAATTGTTTACAGTTGAATGTACATTTCGCAGTCACCGCATCATTTGCAATTTTCAGATGTCTTCATTAAAGAACTTTTTTCTTTTTCTTTTTTTTTGCCCAGTTTTGCAAAGTATTATTATTTATTAATTTGCGTTTGCGTTTGTTGTGCAAAACCAAAACAACATTAGCAACATTACGGTGAGAATTTCTGTAAATTACTACTCCAAGCTGGGCAATTAACTTGATTGTGAGAAATCATTGCGATGATTGTCAATTCGACAAATTTGCATTGGCATTTTTCTGCAAGTGGAGAGAACACGCGCCCCCACGCCCACCGCCCAAAACAGTTTGCTTCGCAGTGACGTTGGAAATGGGTCAATGTGCGCCAACAAGGTCAACTTTAGACATTAGACAGCACTGGCGCGATTTACAAAATTTCTTTTTAATAAGCGAATCAACATTGCTCTGTCTGTCCGAGTCCCTTTGTGCACTTCCTCCGCCCTTAAGTACGAATTAATGCGAGTTTCTGAAGCGTTGATTCACCAAAGAAACTTCGGCAAACAAGCAGATTAAAAACTTATTAACCTCAACCAAAAGGCAGAAATCATGCCAACGATTACAAATGTGGCAAAATATAATTAAACAAGAACTATATAAAAAATATTTAAAAATAAGACATTAAGTGACATTAACGAAATTGGCCCAACGCGCTCACGTACATGGTTGAAAGTCTTTCTGCTAGCAACAGGTGAGTGAAACAATGCAAACTTTTCCGCCAGCTTCTAGTCCGCCTTGAACTTTGTTTACGGCGCCATTGTCAACAACAGCGGCGGCTCTAACAGCATCGCCGATCGAGCGGTGCGAACACGAGAAAAGCTCAGCTGCCAAATTTCATCCACAGCTATCGCCGACCAATTAAAGACGATGCGAAAAGATGTCTTTTCGTGGAGCCCATAAAATCTCGACAATTTGTCTAATGTCCAACACACCAAACCAGATGTGTTGACTTGTTGCACTGCAGTTGATGACGAACGGCGACTCTGTTGTAACTTAACCCTTTCGGTACAGCTTTTTACTGGGGAAAGTTAAAATTTTAAATTTTACGTTTTAGGCTTCTATGTGGTTATGTTAGCAACATTCCATAAGAAATTTTGAAATTTTTATACTCGGACCCTGTATTTTGGAGTGTTTTTCTATGAGAGCAACCACATCGTTGTGGCTGTAATAATTACTTAAACATAAAACTTTTTATGCATAACGAAAATTTGAATATTTCTTCATATACTTCAGCCAAAATTTTTTTAAAAAAAGTATCTAAATTGAAAGAAAACGTCAAATTAAAAAAGTTATCTAATTTTGTCTGCTTCTTCTTCCTTCACTATCTCAAGATATACCATTAAAAAAACGTGTATACTTCTCTTCTCTCAACTTAATTATTCAGTTTATTAATTTCGTATTTTTCCTAAAACTTCAAACTATTCTAAGGAACAACAAAAATATAGTATCCACAAGTTTTTTTTACCTAAAACAGGCACTGAAAAGAGACTATGCCATATGGCATAGAATAACCGAAAGGGTTAAGTGACTTTTCGTGTAGCCAATGTGCGAGCGAACGCGAAAGAATTGGCGTCAAGTTCAGCCGTTGACTTGTGTCGATTGTCGATTGTCGGAGCGATTTTTATGCGACTGGTGTCTGTCTATTGTGTCGTATTGCCATTGAGAATTGCCATTTCGTTGCACTTTGCATTATATTCAATTGTTGATTTCGTTGATTGCTTACCGTGCAAACGAAGGCTAAAGTTTGCGCAAAGCGCACAAAAAGACTTGGCTGCGTTTTGAGAAAAATCGTTTTTTCTATTGATTAAGATAATTTGATTTGATTACTATTATCTATGAGCAGTTTTCAGAAAAACTATGTTCAGTTTTCAGAAAAACTGATTATACTTTTAAAAATTTCATTATCATAATTTAATAGAATTATTCTAAATGCTTAAATAATTGTATTGTTGCACTGTACACGCTACGTTGATTTAAATTAATAGGATTGCAAAAAATCATGTAAGCGCAGAGGCAGAAATAACAATTCGGAAACATCTCCTAGCTTACAGATTGCATTAAATAAACCAAAACAGTGTCAGTACCAGAACAAAAAGTAATTATAGAAGATAAAGAAGAAGAGGGGTAACAAACCATATTTGCATTTATGTATTTATGTATTTTTATATCAGGGAATATCTACAGTAGGAACTATGAAAAAAAATCTAATGAATAAATATTTGGCTAACTATAACTTCATTAACTTCAGCCAAGTTAGGGGATATATAACTGAAAGCTTAAAAAAATATGTGAAATATTGTATATTTCTCAACTCAAATTTGTTTTTATAAATCAAAAATTATATAAAATATAAATTATTATTATGCTTCAGTGCCTTTTATGTTGTTTTTAAGAAAGAAGCCTAGTGAAGGCGTTTCAATCTTTTTATATCGGAGCAGACACATAAACTTAGCACTTACACCGCATAGTGTCCATCGTACTAGTACTTATTATCATAGTTGACCACTGTCAAATTAACGAATATTCCTCATTAAGAACTGTGGTGTAAAAAAAATTAAAGAGAAAGATTCATGCTGCAACACTTCAGTCTCAAATGTGCTTAACTTAATACGTGAAAGTGTTCAGCCAACTGCTTCTCATCTTCTCTAGAAGATAAGAACAGGGAATTATATTTATATTTATTTATTTAAGTCATTGAATAAACAATTCTTACAGACTAATAACAATGTATATTCAAAACAATTCATTTAAAAAATTCAGCTAAGTATCTTAAGACTAAGCTTTTAGGAAGCGCGAGATCGAGTTCAGGAACAGAATTTAAGTTGCAAAGAGCTCTAGTAATTGGAGCATTTTTGATATAATCAAATCTGCAGAACCCAACATTAAAATAATTAAAATGCCTGAGTGTGCGAGATGGTACAGAGAATGGGATTCTTTGCAACAACTCGGGACAGTCGACAGCACCGTTTATGACACTGAATATGAACGAGCAAGACAGATAGGTACGCCTGCCTTCCAATGATTTAAGGGAGTGTTCCCGGGTAGAAGTTTGAAAAAATCAATTTTTTTTTTGGCGTTTTATTGTACCTTATACTATATACTATCACCCCCCAAAGTCGTTTTTCAATCCGCATACTCAGTACCCACTTTTTTGCATGTTAATTGAAGTAATCTCAGCTCTTTTTGCTCCGCTGATACATTGCGCATGATACTTTAAACGCGTTTTTCTCGAAACCTCATTTTTTGTACTGGCCGATAACTTTTCTCAGCAACTATGGGAGGTATCGACTTGAAATTTTGGGAAAATGTTCTAGATAGTTTTCATTGGATGCTAAACCAAAGTTTTCATCAAAAAATTATTGTTAAATATATTTTCAAGCACTCTAAAGGTAAAAAAAGGTGGCAAAACTGGACAATTTTTTTTCATATGGCCGCCATTTTGTTTCTAATCAACATTTTGACTAAAACTGTGGTTTAGCATCCGCGGAATTTATTGCAGATTAATAATTGCATACCCATTTCTGTTTCAGATTACTGGTTCCCGAAATTTCTTATCGGCCAGCAGTGAAAATCAGCGTGACAAGGTCACATTGACCACTGAAAATTTGTACTTAGAAAATAAAATTTTTTGACACAAATATGAGTTTCTGTTCTCCAAATAATAAGGAACAACAAGCAAAAAACCAGAATATTGCATGTTGCCTTGTAGCTCCAAAATAATTTTTTGAAAAACAGCCTAAAATCGGCATTCTAGACGGGAACACTCCCTTAAGGTTAAGAAGTAAACAGCGGGAATCATAAGATGGGATAGAATCATAAAAGTTGAGGGAACGAAGGGCGAAACGTAAGAAAACTTTTTGTATGCGTTCAATACGGTTAATGTGAGAAGCATGATAAGGACGCCAAATAAACGAGGCATATTCAAGGTTAGACCTAACATAGGAGGAGTAAAGTGATTTAAGAGTATATGGGTCGGAGAAAGACGAACAGTGACGACGAATAAATGCTAACATGGAGTATGCTTTGGAGACGACAAAGTTGATGTGGGAAGAAAAGGACAACTTCGAATCGAAGAATAGACCAAGGTCCTTAAGCTCTTTCTTCATCCCAAGAGTGGAGCCAGAAATAGTAAAAGACCTAAACGCGGGGTTATCCTTCCTGGAGAATAACACATGAAAGCATTTTTTGATATTAAGAAACAGACGATTCTGTTCACACCACCCGTGAAGATTATCTAGGTCCGATTGCAGTGCAACAGAATCAGATGGCGACCTTCTGATAATGTAAATCTTCAGATCATCGGCGTACAGAAGAAACTTAGCTGAGAGAAAGCAAGAGCCAATGTCATTAATGAACAGGACGAAGAGCAGTGGTCCCAAGATACTGCCTTGGGGGACTCCAGAGGAGGCCACAAAAGGCATTAAAGGAGTGTTGTCAATTACAACGGTACAACACCTATGCGATAAGTAGGACCCAACCCACTTAAGAAAAGACGAGTGGATACCAAGGCGTTCAAGCTTAGAAACAAGGATTTTGTGCGAAACTCTATCAAAGGCCTTGGCAAAATCCGTATAGATGGCATCCACTTCGTGGCCGTCCTTAAAGGCCGCAAGACCATCTTCAGTAAATACTGCTAAATTAGAAACTGTAGATCTGCCACTTACGAACCCATGGTGATTAGGGCAAATCAGATTGCGTACCGCAGGAACAAGTTTTTCCTTGACAATTCCTTCAAAGAGTTTTGAGACTGTAGTGAGCTTGGAGATAGGTCTGTAATTCGAGACGTCGTTTTTATTACCACTTTTAAAAATTGGAGTAATGGTAGCTTTCTTCCAAGCTTCAATGAAAACTCCCGAAGCTAGCGACTTGTTAAAAATATGCAGTAGTGGCTCAATGAGAGCGGAGCATTGTTTAAAGAGAATAGCCGAAAAACCATCCGCGTCAGTTTGGGAGGAAGATTTCAAACTCAAGATGCCATTTTTAATATCGTCGTAAGACAGTGTTAAAAACCCCAGAGAAAGAGAGGAATTAAAAGAAGTTGGACTGTCCAGAATAACATCAGCGTCACAAACGAAATTAGAGCTGAAGAACTCAGCAAAAAGATTTGCAGCTTCTTCAGGAGAGCCGGCGATTTTATTGTTTAGGAAAAGGGAATTAGGAATACTGGATTTCGATTCCTTAGATTTGATGAAGCTCCAAAAGGCTTTTGGATTATTTTTAATGTTGGATTCATACTTATTAATATAGCTTTTATAAAGTGACTTATCAAGACAATTAAACTTTTCCAAGTAGTATTTATAACACCTATCACCATCCTCTCGAAAATTTGAAAAAGTTCGCTAGTAATGCGAAGTTTTAGAATACAAGAGGTTTTTTCATCCTCCCATCTGTTAAAGTTAAGAATTTAAGTCCAAAATCACAGACAGTGAGAATAGATGGCGAACATACCGTAGAGTCTAAACTGGAAGGTGTATCAGCCGAGTTTATAATAACACATAATAACTGGGCAGGGGAATGCTTCACTACTCATTTAAGCAATTTTGAATTCTGGAGCAACGCTTAAGTATTAGAAAAGCATTGTCTGGGTTAGTTATTCCTACAAAATTAAAGACAGCAACTTTGTCAATGTATGTTCCTATAAGCCGTTTTAAACAAGGCGACCCCTTAACATATGGCTTTCACAATTTTGTAATGCACTATAGCACTACATATAATATAAGATATTACTTTGGTCATCACTGTTATTGAAAGAAAACCCGCTTAAAATCCTTTAGATATGCTGGCAACTAAGGACTATAGACAATTAAGGCCTAAGTTAGGCTTGATACATTTGATACTGATGCGCTTAGAAGCGTCCACCTTACAGGATCTACTCAGCCATCTCCGAAGGTCGAATAAATCCAAGTTCAACTTAAAGAGAACCTCAAGTTGCAGTCTAATGCGTATATAATCTGTTTGAGTGCTGCTCATGCTTGACTGTTTTGACAAAAACAGTGTCGTTTTAAGGGGCCCGAACACTGTAAACTGCGATTTTTCATATGTTTTTTATTTTATTTATTAAAAAAAAACGGACGTTCCGATTTACATGAAACTTTACACATATGTTAATAAATGTCTAGATTATCGAAAAAAAATTGGTGGTTTAGCATCCGCGGAATTTATTGCAGATTAATAATTGCATACCCATTTCTGTTTCAGATTACTGGTTCCCGAAATTTCTTATCGGCCAGCAGTGAAAATCAGCGTGACAAGGTCACATTGACCACTGAAAATTTGTACTTAGAAAATAAAATTTTTTGACACAAATATGAGTTTCTGTTCTCCAAATAATAAGGAACAACAAGCAAAAAACCAGAATATTGCATGTTGCCTTGTAGCTCCAAAATAATTTTTTGAAAAACAGCCTAAAATCGGCATTCTAGACGGGAACACTCCCTTAAGGTTAAGAAGTAAACAGCGGGAATCATAAGATGGGATAGAATCATAAAAGTTGAGGGAACGAAGGGCGAAACGTAAGAAAACTTTTTGTATGCGTTCAATACGGTTAATGTGAGAAGCATGATAAGGACGCCAAATAAACGAGGCATATTCAAGGTTAGACCTAACATAGGAGGAGTAAAGTGATTTAAGAGTATATGGGTCGGAGAAAGACGAACAGTGACGACGAATAAATGCTAACATGGAGTATGCTTTGGAGACGACAAAGTTGATGTGGGAAGAAAAGGACAACTTCGAATCGAAGAATAGACCAAGGTCCTTAAGCTCTTTCTTCATCCCAAGAGTGGAGCCAGAAATAGTAAAAGACCTAAACGCGGGGTTATCCTTCCTGGAGAATAACACATGAAAGCATTTTTTGATATTAAGAAACAGACGATTCTGTTCACACCACCCGTGAAGATTATCTAGGTCCGATTGCAGTGCAACAGAATCAGATGGCGACCTTCTGATAATGTAAATCTTCAGATCATCGGCGTACAGAAGAAACTTAGCTGAGAGAAAGCAAGAGCCAATGTCATTAATGAACAGGACGAAGAGCAGTGGTCCCAAGATACTGCCTTGGGGGACTCCAGAGGAGGCCACAAAAGGCATTAAAGGAGTGTTGTCAATTACAACGGTACAACACCTATGCGATAAGTAGGACCCAACCCACTTAAGAAAAGACGAGTGGATACCAAGGCGTTCAAGCTTAGAAACAAGGATTTTGTGCGAAACTCTATCAAAGGCCTTGGCAAAATCCGTATAGATGGCATCCACTTCGTGGCCGTCCTTAAAGGCCGCAAGACCATCTTCAGTAAATACTGCTAAATTAGAAACTGTAGATCTGCCACTTACGAACCCATGGTGATTAGGGCAAATCAGATTGCGTACCGCAGGAACAAGTTTTTCCTTGACAATTCCTTCAAAGAGTTTTGAGACTGTAGTGAGCTTGGAGATAGGTCTGTAATTCGAGACGTCGTTTTTATTACCACTTTTAAAAATTGGAGTAATGGTAGCTTTCTTCCAAGCTTCAATGAAAACTCCCGAAGCTAGCGACTTGTTAAAAATATGCAGTAGTGGCTCAATGAGAGCGGAGCATTGTTTAAAGAGAATAGCCGAAAAACCATCCGCGTCAGTTTGGGAGGAAGATTTCAAACTCAAGATGCCATTTTTAATATCGTCGTAAGACAGTGTTAAAAACCCCAGAGAAAGAGAGGAATTAAAAGAAGTTGGACTGTCCAGAATAACATCAGCGTCACAAACGAAATTAGAGCTGAAGAACTCAGCAAAAAGATTTGCAGCTTCTTCAGGAGAGCCGGCGATTTTATTGTTTAGGAAAAGGGAATTAGGAATACTGGATTTCGATTCCTTAGATTTGATGAAGCTCCAAAAGGCTTTTGGATTATTTTTAATGTTGGATTCATACTTATTAATATAGCTTTTATAAAGTGACTTATCAAGACAATTAAACTTTTCCAAGTAGTATTTATAACACCTATCACCATCCTCTCGAAAATTTGAAAAAGTTCGCTAGTAATGCGAAGTTTTAGAATACAAGAGGTTTTTTCATCCTCCCATCTGTTAAAGTTAAGAATTTAAGTCCAAAATCACAGACAGTGAGAATAGATGGCGAACATACCGTAGAGTCTAAACTGGAAGGTGTATCAGCCGAGTTTATAATAACACATAATAACTGGGCAGGGGAATGCTTCACTACTCATTTAAGCAATTTTGAATTCTGGAGCAACGCTTAAGTATTAGAAAAGCATTGTCTGGGTTAGTTATTCCTACAAAATTAAAGACAGCAACTTTGTCAATGTATGTTCCTATAAGCCGTTTTAAACAAGGCGACCCCTTAACATATGGCTTTCACAATTTTGTAATGCACTATAGCACTACATATAATATAAGATATTACTTTGGTCATCACTGTTATTGAAAGAAAACCCGCTTAAAATCCTTTAGATATGCTGGCAACTAAGGACTATAGACAATTAAGGCCTAAGTTAGGCTTGATACATTTGATACTGATGCGCTTAGAAGCGTCCACCTTACAGGATCTACTCAGCCATCTCCGAAGGTCGAATAAATCCAAGTTCAACTTAAAGAGAACCTCAAGTTGCAGTCTAATGCGTATATAATCTGTTTGAGTGCTGCTCATGCTTGACTGTTTTGACAAAAACAGTGTCGTTTTAAGGGGCCCGAACACTGTAAACTGCGATTTTTCATATGTTTTTTATTTTATTTATTAAAAAAAAACGGACGTTCCGATTTACATGAAACTTTACACATATGTTAATAAATGTCTAGATTATCGAAAAAAAATTTTTTTTTTTTTTTTGGCGGCCATGTTTGTATTCTGTAGCTGATCCAAAATGTCGTCTTTTTAAAATTACCCTTGTCGCGTTGACAGCATAACTGAAAAAGTTTTTATCCGATCGACCTGATTCAAATTGCATTCTATTCGGGAATAGTGTCGCTTCTGCTCGACGTAGCCGTTTTTCGATATATGCCAAACTTTTTTTTTTATAAATAATTTAGTGCAAAATTTTACGCGAAAAAAAAAACTTTTTCTTCAAACAGCCGCCATTTTTTTTCTAATCAATATTTTTAAAATCCCCTACGTCAAACAGTAGCCAGTAATGTATATTTCAAGAATCTTTTTTGTTTTTTGCTCTAGGAGGCTCCGTTATGCTTATTTGCTGTCAACGCGACAAGGGTCATTTTAAAAAGACGACATTTTGGATCAGCTACAGAATACAAACATGGCCGCCAAAAAAAAAAAAAAAAATTTTTTTTCGATAATCTAGACATTTATTAACATATGTGTAAAGTTTCATGTAAATCGGAACGTCCGTTTTTTTTTAATAAATAAAATAAAAAACATATGAAAAATCGCAGTTTACAGTGTTCGGGCCCCTTAAGCCAAAGATGATATCAGGCCCGAAGCAAAGTAACTGAATGACTTAAATTATAAAGAATCTACAGAGCAGAAAATTATCTTGTTTCAAATTAAAAAAAAAACTGCTAAAAATGTAAACCAGTTGCTATGTTTTTATGTAAGATCTCTCTTTAGTATTTTTTGCTATTTAGCTCTAAACAAGCATTAAACAGACCAAATATCATTAAATCTTTCATCAAAATTCAAAACGTGCTTAATAAATATTCATAAAACTGCCACAAGACATGCAAGTGAACTCAAAACATCAAAATAAAACTATTCATCACAGCCTTTCATGTTTACGATCCTAATTAATATTCATAAGGACACAATTCAGATTGCAGGCGTATTAAAAAATATTTCAAAAAATTGCATGTAATCCATCGCTGAAAGGCATTCAGCCATAATTGAAAACTTCAATTACCGAATAAATCTTCCAAGGCAAACACATGACATCTCGAATCGATACTTTCATTCTATATTTATGTAACAGTGTAAGCGAAATCGTACAATCAAAATTTGCGGAAAACCTAAACTGTATCGAAATCGCTATAAAAATGCTGTAATTGCAGGCACATCAATTGTGCAGCCGCCTTAATTGCTGCGGCACACGTTTCAGCGTCGATCAGTAGTCGCACTCGTGCGCGGTCCGTTTGTGCCGTTTGAATGACGTATATCGTGCTTCTGCATTTGTTTATGAATTTTTTTGTTTACACCAGCCACTCTCCTATAATAAAAATGCAAATCAAATTAATGTCCCACACTGATTTAAACGTGAATTCCTTTGGCTCTGAGTTGTGGGTTCTTCTATCCAGTTTTGAATTTTTTTTTGTGCTTAAGATTTTTTAAAATTTTTTTGCCATAAAACTTGAATGAGCATTTGATACGCTCGAATGTTGTGTATAAACAAAAGTTACATATTTAGTGGATCAGAATGACGTTGCCGTATAATTTTTTTTCAACCAATTCTCCCATATGTCATAATCCAAAGTTCACTAACACTCCACATGACATCAGCAACATTCGTATATGTACATTAATTAAAATGCCAAAATGCCAATTAGTTGACAGTTGAAGAACAGGAAGCCGGAATAAATGCAAATTGCAGAAGCAAATGTGCTAAAAAAAAACTTTGCGTGCTGAAAGACGATCGCGAAATTGCCAACTATTACGATTATATAAATACATATATACAATATATGTAAATTTAGTGCAAACTTAAAACGCTTCGATTAATTTCACTTCAATTGTGATTGTCCATCAATAATCAAATATAGACACAATATCAAACAATGAACCATACACTGTGCTCACTCAAGTTGGTTTATGTTCACAGACATACGATAAATATTTGAATATTTATTATATTTTATTTCAAACAAATATGTAAATATTTGTACGTTTGGACAGCTGCTGACAGCACATTTCCAAGTCACGAGGATTGCAACAATGCCATTGCATGCCTGCCATGTAACTCATCGCAAGCTTTCCGAACAATTTCCCTGGGCAATGCAACTGCACAAACAATGCGCTCATCTTCCTTCTTTACTTACTTAGTGTTGGGTCATTCTCTTATCAGATTGCAGCTTATAAATGTCTGACAATACGCCACATGACAACTGGCATTATTTGTCCACTCATTTGTTTGTTTGGATAATTTCCATTCAAAAACAACAAGTTGCAAAGTTATACAGCTGCAGTAATTAGTCAAGCTTACCAAATTGAAGTTATTTACACACATAGCTGTTCACAACAACCCGATACCGGATTTCGGTCTACTGCAACACTTCTGGCCAGGCGCTACGGGATTGCGTGCCTCCTATCTAGGCTTCCCAACCGTTCTCCTTTGAGGAGGACAGTCCTCCTTGAACAGAAAATGTCCTCCGTCCTCCTCAAAGGCTCAAAAGTCCTCCTCAAGCTCAAATTAAATTTAAATTTTTAATATATGTATGTATTTTTATTTTTTTTATTCAAATGTGGAACTTAATCAATTAATGAGGAAAATTTTTCCAATTTGTGTGCAATATTTCGATGCTGCTTTGGGCATTTAAAATAAAATTATAGACTTCGTTGAAAATCCGGATGAGTCAGCTGCTGGAATGTTCAACATGATTAAGGCCACATTGGAAAAATTTATTTATTTATTTATTTGTTTAAAGTAATCCAGAAGTTTAATACTGTTCGTACAGATTACTACGAGATGTACATAAGTGAAATATATAAATATCGTAGCTAATTAATTCATTCAGCAGCAATTTAAAATGAGTTTCGGAATAGGAAAAATCCAAAACAAAAGAATTTGAGAGCAATTTATCTCTTTTAAAGCTTTTGACTTAAAAATAAAAAATGTTGTATGCCTAAGTGCTAATAATACGAATGCAAACATTGGTTAAAATTTCCCTTTTCGTTAATCTTAAGAATTCAAACCAAAACATATTAAAAGGCAATTGTCACGGGCACATCATACACAATGCATTAAAAAAGCATTGTGTGATCTCGATGTTGAAATTGAAAATATTGTTTGATATTGTTGATTACAGCCGCACAAATATGCGTTTTGTTTTATTTTTTAAAGTGGTTAAAAAGTTCAAATTTACATGTGCTTTTAGGTTTTCTCTTTTTACACTTGTATTTTCTAAAAACATGGTGAAATATTGAAGGAATGTGATGTCCTCCTGAAACAAAGTAGTTCGCATATAAAGTCCTCCTCAAGCCAAATTTTGTCCTCCCTAAACCGTTTTAATAGTTGGGAATCCTAGTCCTATCACACCAAGCGTTGACAGTGCTTCTTCAACTTAATGTTTCTAGTGACGAAAGTACACATTACCCCAGAAAATGAGTGATTTATGGATAAATACAACTGGAAAACTAATTAGCTAAACTTCGAGAAGCAGTTAACATTAAATTTTTAAGGTATCATGGGACGTTAGGAAAGAGAATTTTTAATGATTTACAAAATTATTTATTTTTCAGCTCCTTTATTATCAATATTTTTGAAAATTTTTATTTTTTTTTTATTGAAGGTTTAAGGAACAAAAACAAATTTTTTTAATCTCTGAATTGGCTAATCTAAAACAAAAAACCAAAAAAGATTCATAATTATTAAGCTTTCAGACACAGGAAATTCACCAGAAAAATAAAAAAAACGCAAAAAATAAGAGGATAGGAGCTTTTTGAAAAAAAATGTCAAAAATTGACTGCGTTTTTCACCTTTTTCCCCAGAAAAATTACTTTAAATTAAAAATTTTTCTTCAATATTGTGGGGGATTCTTGTAAAAAATAAGTTAATAAAAAGAACTAAAAAAATTTTGTTTAAATCGGTCGAGCCAATCCGGAGATTAAGTGTCCGTAATGGAGGAAGTGTTTTTTTTTTCTACGCGACTTAAGCTCCACCTATATAAGAGACAATATACTAAAAAAAATTTGTTTGTGTTCCTTAAACTTTCACTATCACACTATCCCACTCTACATGTACGCTGTTGCCACTGTTTGGGGTCTAGCTTCCTGTCCAGTCTGTACAATCTGTCCGATAATCTGCATTGACTGAACTATTGGGTTTCCCATGTTTCAGCAAGAAATCGGATTGGTTTATTGACAGCAATTCAGACAAGATTCAATGGAATATTCTTTTAACATCGTGGAGTGTCACACAATGCATCTTCTTTAGGCCTCCAAATAGGTTAGGTTGCAAAAACCCTTCGTAGCCTAAAATCAGCATAACAAATTTTCAGAATCCAGACCATTAACTTAGAAACTCTAATACCTAATGTAGATTTCAGATAGAAAGTTACAAATCTATTCATAGCAGATATCAGTTTTTTGTCACTATCCAAAGAAGTTAGTGAAATCATTAGCATCGTGCTCAGTGATTGCCTCAGAGCCTTGTGAGATTAGATTGACAAGAAAGACTTTCACCTTATTTTGCTTTTATGTTCGCTAAAGCCCTCCAGAATGTGTAAGGCTGCAAGGCGCAAAAATTTGCAAAACAGAAATTCTCAAGAAAATATACTGCTCCCAAGAAATTCAAAGAAATTTAATGAAATATGCTACAGGAAATACATGTTTTGAACGTTAGTTCAGGTTAGGATTGCAGCCTTTTAGGCCTCTTTATTGTTCATTGGGTTACCACAATTTTAGAAAGAAATATAAAATTTTTTGCATAGTTCATTATTGAACGATCCAATCTGGAAACTCACTTCTTGCAACCTTCGTATAATTAATTATTCAGTTGAAAACCTTCACATAACAACCTACAACTAATTTATAGCTTTTAACTAAACTTTAACATTCAAGCAAATACATATAATAAATATTCATCTTTATGATTTTTTCATCCGATTTTTATTTATTTAAGTTTTCAAAATCTTCTTACTGCGAAATCAAACAGGATCTTGTTGTTCAGTCTAAGCAGATTTCGCGCGAATTTATTATGCCGTTTTTTCTGCTACTTATTAAATATTTTATTTCGTTTGATTTCGTTTCGGTTTCGATTTCGTTGCAAGCTTTCGAATTTGCTATAAAGTCAAACTGAATAGAATTAGAATTTCATTTTTATTAATTTTACAGCAATTAAGAAAACAAGCAATAACGATAAAATACCTTACGACACAAGTCGAAAAATTACACGTTAATGGCTTTGAAAGGAATTCCAAATATTTTTACGATCTGTGCAAATTTTTCATACCTCACACGTGTCACTGTTCTGTATCCGTCAACAAGTAGAAACACCGAACTAATACGAATGAAAGTACCACAGTTAAGTATTTGCATTGATCTGTGCCATTAAAACTAAATTACAACAATAATAGGTGTTATACATACATAGCTTTTATTTTCTATAATTGCGCCAAGCCAAGTTGTGCGCTCAAACAACCCGAGCCCGAGCTCAGCACTAATTCGCGTATTAGTGGAATTTTAAGCTGTTTGTGGCTTTTCCCAGCCACGCATGTGCTGAGTGAGTGTATGTACTAACTATGATCAAATACCAATCCAACAACAACGTACCAATTAATTGTTGCACTTAATTGGAAATCTTTAGAAAGGCGCACGCGCTTTTCTCGTGTGCCCAGGCCCGGTGCATGGCAAATAGGCGCCAGAGCGCAGCATTGACACACTTATTAGGGCTAATATTTACAACGTGTGTCGTAATCTGTTGAGCACACCGGCAGCACGGCTAATTCATTATGCCCACACGTTAACTGGAACAGCGCGGCACAGTGGGCGAAATTATAGCGTTGGCTACTTGCTAACACTTTTCGCACAAGTGCAGCTCATGTTTTATTCATGCATGCCGCAAGTGCAGCAGAAATTTCCTATCGTAATGAAGTCCTTACATTACATCATGTGACTACTGCAAACATGTTAGCATACATTGATGTTTGTGGGTGTATGCACGGATTCCAATACATAAGGCGGCATTCACGATATGTGGAAAAGAGCAGAATGATATGTTTTAAACAACTGTTTTGAAGGTACGGTTTGGTTAGGTTAGCGGGCATCTTGCCAGGCCGACAAGATCGCTCGAAGGCCAATGAAGTCTTTGTCAGAGTTCTCATTATTCCTGAACCAGCCTGGACTTGGAATACTCAAATATTCAGCAACCCAAAAAAGGTGGCAATTGCTTACATAGATTCTATTTCTTTTAAAATTTCTTATCCCCAATGTGCAGCGTGTAGAAATGTTGTTCTTGTAGAGTCGGGCAGTGGCACAGGAAGTGTTGTAGCGTTTCCACTTCTTCCTCATCCCTGCAGCTCTATAGACTTTTAAATGCTTTTGATGTTTCATGGCTCAAACTTGGTCAGAACGGTTTGAAGATTCAACAACCAGCCGTAGCAGATTACACAGAAAATTAGGAGCCTCAAAATATGCTCTTTTATATGTTGCATTTATAGTCTGAAATACAAGCAAAAAACAAAAATATTTTGAATTGCTCGAAACAAAAAAAATTAAAAACTTTGTAAATTTTGAGGCTCCTAATTTTTTAAGGAAAAAGTATGAAAAGTGATGAAAATGGCTATGGTACATTTTTGCTACTATTTTGATGCGAATGTGTATTCCGCCAAATAATTTGGCTGTTTTGTATTGCTTGATGTTTCTTCTTAAGATATTCATATAGTTCGTAACTTGATTTATGAAACATCTGTACAATTTTCGCCATCAGAAAAAACGCCTTGAAATTCAATATTTTCCTACTTTGAAACCTTATTACAACGCCAATTTAGAACGCATAAAATTGATTAATGTCAGAAAAGATGGAGTGAGATGTTGTTAGTGCAACTATATAAAAATCATGTCGATAGGATTATTGGTTCAGAAATTACAGTCGAAAACGAGAAAAAAACCAAGGAAAATTCGAAAAAGTGACACGCCCATTTTTTGCGAAAACTAGAGCTGTTACATATAAACGGAGTATGGTTTTGAAAAAACGTGGAAAAACGATTCAGATTCATGTAAAAAACTCCATGCAACAGACATGCATGCAGTGCAGTGTTATCATTGCTATTTTGAGTCCATTATTACGCGAGGGAAGGATCTTAGTACCATATAATCAAAAAATCAACAACAAAAAATATAAGCCAAAAGACAAAAGATTTTTAGCAGAAATCCACTCAAAATCTTCAAAGCATTCGTTTAGAGAGACTTTGCATGAGAGTATTTGTTCTTTTGCCAAAAAATTGATCACAGATCATGAATACCGCCACTGATTGCTAGAGTTAAGATCAGCAATGCTGCATGCAGTTCAACAATCGGTCATTCAGCAAACACTTACGGCGCAATTATGTAGTCTAGCACGCGCAAAACGATTCTCGATCTCTTCGACTTGAAATAACAGTTCATGACTATTTCATTTGTACTTATGATCTGCGTACTATTTAGAGCCAAGTCGGTCAGCTTCAACATCATTTGTATTTCAAAAATATAAAAAAAAATTCCATATTTTCTCGAACAGTTGATGAAAAAACAAATTGTATTCCCCCCTGTTCCATTTAGATGACGGGTTAACTGCTCGGAAAAGCAAACAAACATTGTAAGGGTGGCGCAAAAAACCGCATTACCTTAAATTACACCAAATCACGCAAAATAAATTGCAACATTTAATGTGTAGGCTTTGCGTTTGCCGGCAGGTTATCCGGAAATGGGCGTCTAGTCGCGTCAGCGTCGGATTTTTGACGTGTATTTTACGAGCCAATTGTCAATATCTTTTTAACTATTTGCATCCGGGCACAATTGCACATAAAAAGTACTATTTATTGGATTTTAGTTTTGTCATACTTTTCAACTATTTATTTTAATGGTTTTGAATAAAACCCAGCAATGCGAAAAAGATTTATTATTTTTTGTGAGTTAACTTTAATTTGAATGTGGAATGGACTGAATTAGATTTTGGTTGTACGTTGTGAGATTGAAGATTGTTGAAATTACCAAAGGCTGAAAATCGAATGAATGTTAGACTTATCAACTCTATTGGCTACAAAGACAAATGAGAAATGGGGCTACACAAAATTTTCAAGCAATACTATATAGTACAACGTTGGCAGTTACATGTCAACAAAAGTAAAGCTTCTGGAAATTGTCAAACAATCTTTCACTTTGACACAACAGGCTGTGTTGTACATTGTCGGTTGCTCAACCCATGAACGCTCAATGAACACGTATTGAGATTTTTATGTAACTGTTAGACTCTGAGTACTATGGCGAAGGAGACGTGACCAACGGTGATCGCTTTCTTTATAGATGTATCCCCTTCTAACCAGGGACCGTAACAGTTCTAAGTTTTATTATAAAAATCAATTATGGTGTTCACAGTTCACCGGTATCTAGCATGTTAAATTTCCCACCTGGCAATTTTCCCGAATTCTCCCATATGGTATCTCAATTGTTTTTGCTTTGCATGAAAAACAGAGATACCGCTAGTTTCAAAATTTGCCGCACTGCTGAGCATGTTTATTGAAATAGTAAAAAAACGAAGTCAAATGAATTTTTTGACACAATCTCCGGAACGAATTTTTTTTTAGTACTTTATGCCACTATCGGGACGATTTCTTTATTTGATGTTCAACGCTTGTTTGCCATTTGAGCGAGGCATTTTTATTTTGAAAAATTTTCCACAATTGTTTGAAACATATACAATGGGGTGCTCACAGTTTTATTGTTATTTGTTAGGGAAAGTTGCCCAATGACTCAACAAATAACAGTTATTTTTTATTTATATTTTAAAAATCCTAGAATAACAATTATTTTTTATTTGTTTCTTATTATTCCACATAACAGTTTTTTTCGATTTTTATTTGAGTTGTCCTATGATAACAATTATTGGTGACTTTTATTTAAAAAAATCATGAATAAAAATTATTCAGCGACTTTTATTTTTAAGTTTTTCTTTTAATTTTCATTAATCGCACTACTGGATTCATTACATATCGAAATGTATATATATTTCTGATCGGCTTAACAAGACCTGTCCTGACAACTCTGTTTCCTGGAAGAATCATAACTTTTGCATGCATTAATGAAAATTACTTTTATATTGCGACTAAAAAAATAAAAGTCACTGAATGATTTTTGTTGATGACTTAAAAAATAAAGTCATTGAATGATTTTTATTGATGACTTTTATAAATAAAAGTCACTGAATGATTTTTATTGATGACTTCAAAAATAAAAGTCATTGAATGACTTTTACTAATGACTTTTATAAATAAAAGTCATTGAATGACTTTTATTGATAAAAAAAATAAAAAAATAAAAAATAAAAGTCAGCAATAATTGTTATCTTAGGACAACTTAAATTAAAATTGAAATAAAACCGATATTTGTGGACTTATATGAAAAAATCAAAATAATTGTTTTTAAAGGATTTTTAAAATATAAATAAAAGATAATTCTTATTTTTTAATTTTTCCATAAAAATTACAAAAAAAAAGTTTATTGCCAAGTTTGATTCTCCGTGCGAAAAGAAAGTATTGGTATTTTTCATTTATTTGTATGACTTTTCCTTCATAGTAAATTTTTCAAATATAGTTTTCATAAATAACTGTTATTTCCGGTCCCTGCTTCTAACATACATATTAGACTTCAGACGTTTGACTATTCTTGGACAAAAAAAAATTGAGTTCTTTGCACCCAAATATACTTTTTCAGAAGGGTCCCACCGCTTTATGGCGATTCCAAACGTCATTTTGAGAAGTTTTTCATAGACAATTTTACATTTGTCATTTTCCGTTTTAATTGCGCTGGTGAAAGACTTTTTGTACTACACGATCTGTGCACTTTAATTATGTTAACAGTGCTCAGTAAATATTTTCCCTTTTTTGTTATTGTTTACATTCGATGTTTAGCGCCAATTTCCAATTACACATCTACTCTGATTAACGCATAGTTCAACACAATCGCGCATCAATTCAATCGAATTGCAAACCAATGATCACGTTGCCGTCTATCAATTGAATTGTGTTGCTTCAATTGAATGCAGTAATGTATCAAGATTCATTTATGTTCATGCAGTGCGCAAAAATAATGTGTGTGTGTGTGTGCAAAACATAAAAAACTTGGCATGTATCGCACACAAGTGTCAAGTGACACCGCGAATGATGCGATGCAATCGTCACTTGAGACGCGTGCTTGGACGAGTCGGCATACTCGAAAACTCAATTAAGACTGCCAATTGGTCGGACGTTTAACTAATAAATCAAATCGTTAAGCAGCGTTATGCCACTGATACGCCTCCGAAATTAAGAAAACTCGCTTGTTATTAGTTATTATGTGCACGATCGGCGTGACAACGCACCGGCGGCACTGCGCATAAAGAATTTCCGTTCGGTGTACTGTGTGACATTTACAAAAATTATATTTACTGCCTGATTTAGATTTACTGCCCGATTCAGCTCCATTTCTTGCCCTCTGTCTCGTGCATAAAAATGTCTGCAATGGCATTCAAGAGGGAATTCCCCCACGATGCATTTAATACAAACATAACAAACTTGTTGTTGTGTTGTGCGTAGCCGATGACGTCGTCGCCGGTGTGGTGCAATTCGAATGCAACGCAGCGAACCAGTTTGCGCCGTTGCACAGTGATTCAAACGACAAAACTCAATAGACAAAATTCAAAAAAATTTATGGTCTCAGAATTTAACGATTTTGATGTAATTTGAAAGGTAAAACTCCAACTAAGAAAACCCCAAAAAATCTGTGCAAAAAATCGATTAGTGTCTGTGCAAAAGCGGCTCAAAGTTTAAACTTTTTTCACAAAAAAATTGAAACACATATTTTCTGTTTTTTAGTCTATTGAGTAAAAAAAATTGTAAAAATACATGGTTACAAAGAAGTTGCTAAAACTTTCAATACAGATTAAGAAATGAGGTGGCCATTTTCAATTTTAATGTTTTCTTAAAATTATCGAACCTGAGGCTTTTACATCACTTTTAAATCAAAATATTTTTTTAAATTAAAAATCTGAAAATTGGCAAAACTTAGAGGAAAATATCTACAAAGTATGTGGAAGTATGTTCCTGGATTTTTTTTATTTTAAGAAGCATTCTTTCTTTGTCGAATAATGTAAACACATCCTCCGATATCTTCCGATCCCAGAAAATAATTCAATTTGAAAAGTGGTCTAAACACCTATTTTTCGACAAAATTTAATTGTTTCATCCCTAAAAGTATGCAATCAGCATGAAAAATTGAGAAAACTGCAAAAAAGCGAAGCATACGTCAATTGTTATCGCTTTTATTGCAAAACTAAGGGGTCCTAAGACAATTTCTGTTACTCTTTGCAATTATCAATGTTGACGTTACCGATTAAATGTAAAATCTGAAAAATCTAGCCAATAGAATTGTTGCTAAAGCTTTCCAAAAATGAGAAAAAGCACAAATTTAAGTCTCGGGCATTGCCAAACTACAAAATTTTTAGAAAAACAAAATGGAGATTTGAATTCAGCAGACCATGATTAACTAGTATACCTAATTTTTTGAAGAACGGACTACTCCTAATTTTGTCCCGCGGTTGTATGGAGTCGAATCACTGTGCGTTGTCACTAAATTGCAGCGCAGCAATAAATAAAAAGACCTTCTCGGTACTCTCAATGCCATGCCGTGAACTCACGGGGGTTCACACGCACAGGTCAACAACGACAGCGCTCGAATACTCGAATAACTTAGAGGGAAATCAGCTGTTGTCAATGCGTGTTTATTGTGAGATCAGATCATCGACAAGTCAACTCTTGTGTATCGACCAGCAAATTTCCCAGTCGGCCATGAGAAGAAAAAATTAAATATATTGCACCATTTTCTGGTTTGTTTAAGTTACTTAGTGCTGGGGTTTTTTTAATTTGTTTCCACAAAAAACGATCAAGAATGCAAATGTTATTTAAACTATCACATGTAAGTGTCTTTTTATTATAATTTTCATCAGATCATCAAGTTAACTCTTGTGTATCGACCAGCACATTTCCCAGTCGGCCATGAGAAGAAAACCCAAATATATTGCACCATTTTCTGGTCTGTTTAAGTTACTCAGTGCTGGGGTTTTTTTTAATTTGTTTCCACAAAAATCGATCAAGAATGCAAATGTTATTTAAACTATCACATGTAAGTGTATTTTTATGATAATTTTTTCATGAATATCTGTTTTCATGGGACACTGCAGACTGCACATTTATAAGTGATAATATTCAAACCATATGTACGACGATTGCTGCAAAACTCTTCCAATCAACACAGTCAGACTTTGCAAGTGGACAGTGGAGGAAGCAAAGACATGAGCCAATGCAAACAATTTGAACTTTGGAACAATATGGCTAACATTGGCCATATGGAAATATATCATAATTTCCAAAACTAGTCTAATATTCTAGTAACTAGTCTAGTCAAGTCTAATTAAAGTAAATCAAACAAGTTGCATAGAAAGATATTTAACAATTCGAATACAAACGAAAGAACACATTAAAAAAAAGAATCACTGAATCCATATTAAATGTTAACCTTTTAACTATTTTCATACCAATAATGGTTTTTAATGACACGTAAATCCACATTAAACCCATTTGAATTTTTCCGAATGTTTTTTGTAAAAGCTAAAATGCTTGAAATTTGTGAGACAATATGAAAAAAGTTCGCCTAAAACAATCCGGTTTCCTTAGAGTCTGCAACTGACCTACTGCCTTAATGCTTCAAGGTTCCTTTAGGTGATAAAACAATCCAACGATTAACTGTTTTGTACAAACATTTAATCACGCCAACTTTCTGATACATAACGTGGCAACTGCATGAATCATTTCAGAACTTTTACATACACAAATGACGTTTTATTCGCCAATATACGGTTTCATTTTTCAACGAGTTCACTCGACTCAATGCGTTAATGTTGGCCGACACTGCTGACCACGGCTTGCGGCAGTATAATTGGCAATTACCACTCGATGGGTCTGCGCACTGTAAAACGAAAATAAAACCATACATTCTCAATTAATATGCAATAAACCCAAAGCCACGTGACGACGTTTGTATAGCAAACTGTGTGATAGATTTTCATCACGCTTCAATTGAGTGCAGTGCAAGTGTTCTGCACTTTATTGACACATGCGGCCATGCGGACCGTATGCGAGACTAGCCATGAAATGTGCATGAACAGACGCAGTGGAAGAATTTTTTCTTGCATTTATTATAATAAAACGATTTTCCAATAAGTTTATGCAAGCAAACGGTGTAGGTAGTTTTTATTAATTTTGCATATTATGTCAGTTAAATTATACTATTTCCGCATACAGGTTTTTGCAAAGAACTTTAATGGTGTAAATCGTAAGAATTGGGTTGAAAATGGTTGGTAAAAAATTCGCAATATTTTACATAATTGCGGGGAACAAAATGAAACTATGGGAAAACACGTTTAGATTTATTCAATATTTTTTGTATTTATTTTTTATTGGAAATCTTAGATGGCTGCGATAACGCGCTGTGAACAGTTTTTAGGAACATAAAAGTAACGTTAAAAGTGACATGGCCAACAAGCGGTGGCAAGAGGAGAACACTTGTATCTTAACCAAACAACTCTGGCCTATTTTTAATCCTAGGCGCACAAAAACGCTTGAATCGCTTAACAGACAACACTGTCTATTCGGACTCCATGCCTACAGACAGACAGGCGTCAACAGTTGGGACTTCTGCCGCAGTTGCCATTATGAAGAGGAGGGTGCGACTATTAGTCACCTTCTATGCCACTGCCCGGCTCTACCTAGACGAAGATGAAAATCCCTATGCTCTCCCTTCTTCGACAACTTGAATGACCTCAGTTCAGTTAACATCTAAAACCATTCATTTCTCAATTTGCAGTAAGACAGCCCCTCAACTTGTGGTATCACAACGGGCCCATTTCGCGGCATAAGTGTGTCTTCCGGCAAGTCCCATGCCCAGACAGCCACCTTAACCTAACCTAACCTAACGTTAAAAATTAAACGCAGTACTTTAACTATTAAAATCATGCTGTCATGTTTATTTATATAACTTCCTCAATCCCGTATATCCCGAATATCCAAATACTCCTATTGCGTTATCGAACAAATAATCTGAGGAAAGAACCTCAACTCTACACTTTCACGTTACACTTTTCTATTCAAATGCAAAAGGAGACATTTTAAATGTAGTTAAATATGTAGAGGAAAAACTTTTTTTTCGAGCTTTAGTTTCCATTATTCATACATTTATGGAGTATATTTAATAACTAATAATAACTACAATCTTATCGAATATTTGCTGAAGCAACAAATATAGAGTTGCGCCATAAACTATTGTACTGGCTATAGAAGTCGATATGCAGTTAATCAGCGTCGATCTGTCACCATGCAAACTATAAATAAAGCGGTATTCACAGTCTGTGGTATGTGCCAAAAGAGAAATAATAAAAAAAAAAATACCAGCTTTGGTTGTGTTGGATGAAGAAAGTATCGCACAATATTAAGTTTACTTTTCAACAGCCCCATCTATGCCACATTATCCATTTTCCAATAAAATGTGTAAACGGAAGCACCATGGATATCACGTTTTGAAAAACAAATGTCACTGCAATATCGATAATTAAAATTAATAGAAATATAAATTTGCAGCCCTAACAATTGTCCAGTTCAAACAGTCGCTAAAAATATGCAAAGCCCATTAATTGTTCCTTAACGAAATTGTTTATAAGTCAATCAACTGATGATTGCTCGGAGTTCATGTTCGATTAGAAAACGTCCAATCTGAATATAGCGAATATGCTCAGCTGAGCCAATTTATTTGGCTCTACGTAGCATTTTTTGTCTTGCACGCATATCTTTACAGAAATTCCAAAAAATTCCATTGCGCAGCTGGAGTGTTGGTAGGAGAAAAAACCTCCGTCACAGCTTTACGATTGGAATTCCACAACAAAAACAATGCGAGGTGCATATCCACACATAGTGGTCGAAGCCCAACAGCGATACAGACAAACCTGATGCTCGTTAAAGCCAAGTCCTACCCTGAATGTTTACAAATTAAACGTCTAAGTGGCAGCAGAATGCCACTCCGCCGCTACTGTCAATCTGGCAAAATTTCGTACATATCTCTACAATAACAACAACGACATCGAGCGAAAGCCAAAACAAAAGAATCAAACAACAAACATTCACTAGTCACCAGAAATGCGCTCGGCAGCCACCACTTTCCAATCAAGTCAATGACAAGAAATTGGAACGCAAATATTTTAAATGCGATTAACCAATATTACCAGCAAGCGGCAATTCCAGATGAATGCTGGCAAGTGAAGGCGTCAATATGATCGCTCGGCCGCGACATTCTGGAAGGATTTTCCCAGACAACCTATAATTGAAAACAAACAGAAAATTCGTGTGCCGCAAACAGCTTGATTTGGTTAGCCGAACCGAGCGCACACTCCAGCCGAGCGCATTCGAAGCCGAACTAAGCGCAAAACAGCCGCAAGACTGCTCCGGAAGTGTGCCGATCAAATCATCCCACCTTGCAGTCGCGCCAACCGAAAGCGGAGCACCGAGTCGGGCCGAGAGATGGCCAGCAAAAAAAATGAAAACAAACAAAACCGAGCGACTCGATGTCTGCCACAGTGCCACTAAATAGCGTTAAAGCGGAGGAAGTCAACAACAAAACGGCGAACGAGCACTACAATTATAACGCAAGCAAAAAAGAGCAACCGCACCAGCCAATCGAGCGGCCGCAATGCGACTGCGATGCCTACGAGTTGGAGGGAGCAAAAAAAGTTTACATTGATTTTATAAAGACAAGGTCCGAGCCGAGCTCGAAAACAGTTTCGTTCGAAACGTCGCTGCGAGACAACAACGCAATCCGACGCGGTAAACGGAAACTCGGCAACGAATCGTTAACGCGTTCTAAACGCGGCCCGTACTGCGATCACGGCAAGATAAGCCGTAACAGAAATAAACTCGGCAGCGACAACGCGGTGCAATTGCAATCAGAAAGTGAATAACGCACGCCGATCGAAGTGCTACAAAGTAAGAATTCGCATCCCTGCGAAAGGGTGGGCCGAAGTAGAAAATGTAGGAAAATTGCGGGCGAAGGAAAATTACAAAATGACACACTTTCACGAAAGGCTCAGAAGAATTCAAATTAATGAAATCAAAATCAAGAAAGCAGCGGATTTTGAATCTAGTCCTCTCAACAAGTTGACAGCAAAGGAGATTTTATTGATAGTAAGAAGAAGAGTGGGTGAGGGGAGGGTGAAATAACCGCAGTGCGTTTGCAGTGGCAAAAAAGGCAAGCTTGGCGCCGTTCAATTAAAGTGCTAATAAATTGTTAAATATTTATTTGCTAAACGCCAACAATACCTTTGGCATTCATTGAATATTTATTCCTGCCTAACAATCGCCAAAATAAAAGAATTTTGTTGAAATTGTAAATGTTTTTCTTCTCGAGTTATTGAATGCTAAGCGGAATTTTACAACTCAGGGGCTACTTTGAATTCAATTCGATGTTAATTACGTAATAAAAAATTTTAGTATCACTTACTTGCAAAGTATAAATAAATAAGTCGGTTTTAAGTAAATAAAAATTAATCACATTAACTTATTAACTGAGTAGGCAGATTGAATGCAGTTCTTACTTTCATTACATTCATTATTTGGTCAAAATCACTAAAGTTATTAGATTTGCTAATTTTTAGCAATATAAATTTCAGCGAAAAGTAGAGGGGAAAGTTCAGGATCAGTGCTCTGGTCCTATTAAAGGGTTGAATGCACATTTGTACCATTTGTAGGTGAATTTAATACACAATCGAAACGTTGGACCCCTCAATAGTTATTGGACCTCCGACCAATAACTATTCCAATGACAGCTGTGGCCTTAGCCGTGATCTTTTCATATTCATTTAGGCATTTTAAACTGAGTTAAGTGTTTCAAACTGTATGAATAAATGTAAAGGAAAGATTCTCTTCCTTTAGCTTGCAATAGAAAATCCTTTTGCTATTGTGAAATAGTTCTCATTTCATCGAATTTAGGAAATTCCAAATTTTTTACAGCTTAAGTGAAAGTAAGTTGTATCAATTACAGATGGCCTCAAGAATAAAATAGTTTTACTGGTATCTATCTATTAAAATCTCTGAAAGTATGAAGAATAAATCTCAATCAGTCAAGTCAGTGAATCAAATGGATCAAATCACAATAATGATTGCCGCAAATCGGGGCCAAGATGCGTTTTTGGGCCTATGATAAATAATGCAAAAAAATACACAAAATATTTGGAAAAACCTTTTCTCACCCACACTTCGAAGTGAACTATTATTGAATTATTTGTACGTAGATTTGTAATTTGAGAATGTTATCTCGATTATCACGGCTCAGTGATCACTGATCAGTGCGTTGACTCACTAGTCGGTGACATTTAGCTTAGCTGAAGTTGACGTCTATTTTTTTGGGCAAACAGAATTGCTTGTGAAATTTCGTGCTTAATTTGTAAAGTGTCATATAATTTCGTAAATAATTCGCCCGGCAAAAATAATGCAAATCTTCATTACTTTCACAAAGCCGAAACGGGGTCGTTTTAACAACATATAAACCAAAGAGGAACTATTTGGCTTGCGAAAATTCCTTTGATGTGGAAACTTCCCACGTCACTTCGCATTAGTTGTATTAAACTTTTGCGTTCATTAGCGTTTCGCGAACGCATGCTTACTTTATTTTAAGTACATTCAAACTTAAATAACTAATGCATGTTATTTATGTTCGTTTGCGCACAAGAATGCATGAGAACCCACTAAAAACGAAAATAACTTCAACTAAAAGAACTCGCCTTTCCCCTTGCAGCGCTGCAGTTATTGAACGTCACCGAAATCAGCGCAACCTGAGCCCGAAATACGCTGGTGCTTACAACAAAAAAAGCGCCGCACGTCACACCATACCGGCAGCGTAAACTCGAATGCCAACAACGGTGGCAGCCGCACCGGCCCCCGCAACGCAACCAAAGTGGAATTTTTTCATTGTTTACAACGCAAAGCCAAAAACAAATACAAAATGAAAGTGAATCCGGCCGCGAATCACGTCTACATCAATGACGGTTTCAAGTGTTCCTCGATCAGCATCACCACAAACTGCACAGAGGCGAACGGCGGCAGTGTAGGATCGCAAGGATCTAACGAATTCATACGTAAGTTAAACTGGACATTGCTTCCAACATACTCGTACATCATAGTTAGTACACCTACAACAACAAATGTATTGTTATTGTTATGGCGCTTATGTGCAGCAACAATAGTCGGTAAACAGATGCAGATTCCCTTGAAACGATTAAAGTCAATAAATTTGAAGACTGCTCAATGTGTGTGTGTGCAGTTCGAATTTTCATGCGAATGAAACAAATTGTTATTTGAAATTATGATCGTTATTATTATAAATAAGTATGATTATTGCGCCAATAAAATGCATTTGAAAGGCGTCGGCCGCGTTTAGCTAATTGAATATTGAGCAAAGAACTGGAGTCGAAGCCGCAACCGGAGCTGTAGCGCCACCGGCAAAGCGCAAAAAGTGTGTCAGCTGGCAAACGCGAATGCGGCCGGCGCTGCAATGCTTCGATTTTATTAGTTTAAACAATATTTACTGTCGTTGCTGTTCCATATTTGAAGTGAAAATTAGCGTAAAATCGGTATCGTGCGCGGCGGCGGCATCCGATTAAATCATATCAATGAAATTGCACGGCGGAGCTGCAGATGCAGACAACGAGACAGTAATGAATTGGCGACTATTTTCAATTGAGAATCAATCAGTGCCCCCCATAGCAGGCTCGTCTATGACAAATGCTGGACTTTGTTTTTGCAATCATCGAAACGGGCATGCATGAATGAATGTGTGCTCAAATACCTAAGACATACACACCCTCATACATAGTACATGTTTTTTTTTTTGTTTTTTTACGCTATCGACAATTCATTTGTAACTGTTTTTCCTTCTTTGAAACGTTTCAATTTTCAAACTATTTTCAAGTCATCATTACTGCTATAGTTATAGGTATTCAAGACTGGAGTCTTGGTTAGATATTCACCAAAGAATGCCTAAAAATATGTATATGTATGTACAACAATATTCTGCAAATAAAACACCACTTTCGAGATATTTGCTGCACCCAGTTTCAAATGCTGCAGCTATTTTTTGTAAAAGTCATTAAAATCACATAATGCTAACAAAAAGTCAAATGAAATGAAACAGAAATCAGCCAAACAATCGCACAAAAATGTGTAAGAAAAAACAAGATGTGCAGTTACGTTGCGAGAAAATCATTCAACCATAACAATTACACATGCCCGACCACGTTATAGCCCGATCTGTGCGCCGACGCCAGCACACGTTCTGCCGGGCAGGCGGTATACGGCCGACCCACACACGGACACAAATTCCAAACTTACTACACACACACACATGCATACACATGCGCTATGCCCCGAAGCCGACAACCCTTGACAGTGAAAATTGTGAAGATCAGCGAAATGTTTTCCGCACCCCCCACCCTTCGCCCTGCTCCAACCCATCGGGCATCGCATGCACCGCATGCGCTGTACGTGATAATGATTCATTAGTCGCGTTTGCGTTTACGCTTGCGTTGCTTTTTTATTTATTTATTTTTTTACATTTTCATTTCGTTGTATTTTGTTTTGTTTTGTTTTGTTATTGTTGGTTTGTTGCAAATTGTTCTTATGCTGATAATACCGTAATTTTCATAGTCATTTTCATTTTAAGTTATTTTCGCTTTTTTACTTGCTCAATTTTGTTGCTACCTTTTTCTGTTAACGGGGCTTTTGTTATGAAAAGCGCACGCCAATTCAAATTCCATCGACGTTACTCATTGTCGCATCGCTCACAGCCAGTTAATGTGCTTATTATGCGATTTTCTCCCATTGGAACACAAATTCGTTTCGTCCGCCTTAATTTGTTCCACACGCTTTTGTATTTTTGCAGTGACCAAAGACGGCAAGAAGATCGCACCTCCGCTCAGCAACATTGGCAGCGTCAAGGCCTGGTTGCGCGAACGCTCGAAGCGCACCTTCAACCGGAAGACGCTGCACAAGCGCTTACCGATTCTCAACTGGCTGCCCAAATACTCCGGCACCGATGCTGTGGGCGATGTCGTTGCGGGCCTTACAGTCGGTCTAACCGTCATACCGCAGGCGCTGGCCTATGCGGGCATTGCGGGATTGCCGGCAGCAGTAAGTTGTCGTCTCATGCGGAGGATTGCACAAAAGCTAATGATTTCTTGTTTTCACCACAGTTTGGTCTCTACGGTTCCTTTCTGGGCTGCTTCGTGTATATATTCCTCGGCAGCTGTAAGGATGTGCCCGTCGGCCCCTCAGCCATTGTGGCGCTGCTCACGTTCCAGGCGGCGCAGGGATCCTGGCAGAAGTCGGTGCTGCTGTGCCTGCTGAGCGGCTTCGTGGAGCTGCTAATGGGAGTTTTCGGCTTGGGCTTCCTGCTGGACTTTGTGTCGGGACCCGTCTCCTCGGGCTTCACGTCTGCCGTTTCGCTAATCATAGTAACCTCGCAGATCAAAGACATACTCGGCATAGCGGCAAAGGGCACCACCTTTATCGAAATGTGGACGCATATATTCGAGAATATTAAAGGCACACGCGCAACCGACACAGTGCTGGGCCTGACGTGCATTGTAGTGTTGCTCATGATGAGGGTAGGAGAACATCCATCTGGCCTGTTTGCGTTTGTCTTCACGTGCAATATTAAATAATCGTTTTCATTGCAGCTCTTGTCGTCGTTCAAATTGGGCGCCCAAGAGCCCAGCCTGCGCACAAGAACGCAGAACGTATTGAACAAGATCATCTGGATCATCGGCACATCTCGCAATGCCATACTGGTCATCAGCTGTGGTGTGTTGGGCTACTTCCTGCACTCGGACGACGAGAGCACCCCATTCAGAGTCATTGGCTACATACCGGCCGGTCTGCCAACGCTCCAGTCGCCGCCCACTTCTCTCACAGCCAACGAAACGCTCTCGGGTCATGAGGAGAGCTTTGTGCACATCGTGAAAAGCATGGGCTCGGGCTTGATTGTCATACCGCTCATCTCACTCATGGAAAACATTGCCATTTGCAAAGCCTTCGGTAAGCCATTGCGCCGTAAGGTATGCAGCGTTGTTCTAACTAACCTTGTTATTGTTATTTTAGCCAATGGAAAACCGGTGGATGCTTCGCAGGAGCTGATTGCCATCGGTGTCGCCAACATAGCCAATGCCTTCGTGCAGGGATTTCCCGGCACTGGTGCTCTAAGCCGCGGTGCTGTCAATAATGCCAGCGGCGTTCGCACGCCGCTCAGCAACATCTACTCGGGGTCGCTGGTCATACTCGCACTGCTCTTCTTCACGCCCTACTTCTACTTCATTCCTAAAGCCACTTTGGCTGCCATCATCATTGCGGCTGTGGTGTTCATGGTGGAGGTGCGCGTGGTGAAGCCCATGTGGCGAGCCAAAAGTGAGTAACTTGGTAGATTAATCAAATGATTGGCAACACTATGCTCAACCCAACCAACTCACCTACAGAGAGTGATCTCGTACCCGGTCTCGGCACGTTTATTTCCTGTCTCGTGCTGCCGCTGGAACTCGGCATACTAATTGGAGTCGGCTTGAATGTTATCTTCATTCTGTACCATGCGGCTCGTCCCAAGATCACCACCGAACTGCTGAACACGCAAGCCGGCATCGAATATCTGATGATCACGCCCGACCGCTGCCTCATCTTTCCATCGGTCGACTATGTGCGCAATCTGGTGACGAAGCATTCCATGCGACAGAACGCGCCTGTCGTGATTGATGCGTCTCACATTTACGGAGCTGACTTCACGGCGGCGACCGTCATAGAATCGCTGCTCAACGATTTCTCGAATCGGGAACAGCTGCTGTTCTTCTACAACCTGAAGCCCAGCATCTGTGCGTTGTTCGAGACACTGTCGTCAGACTTCGTGGTCTACTACCAGGAGGAGCAGCTCGATCAGCTGCTCAAAGAGCGCAACTACGAGCAGAAGAAGGCCATAACGGTGTAAGGCAGATAACTGCGCACTGCAATGCATATGCTAGATTGGTGATAAATGGAGTGGGGCGAGCATAACGCTTCGCTCTTCGTCCCCCCTCTTCAATGGTTGGTTAACTATTTTTTGCGATAAATACTTTGATTGACTAGTTTTATAGCAATTATGAGCACACAAATGTGGATTTAAACGTAATCGAAATGCCTCCCAATTGTGCTGGTCGACGTAGTAATTACATATGTAATTTAGAAGATAGTATTAACTGAGTATTCAAACCAAATATGAATATTTTCTCGACCTATGTACACATACTTAGTAGCATAATTATTTATTTCAAAGAAAACAAAACGAACCCATGCAAACCCAATATCAACTTATAAGTCGCATGAAGATCATCAGATAATTTTTAAGTACGACAACTGAGGAGACACTGAAAAACGGCATCGTATATCCACTAACTATTCGAAACATTCACATAGCCAGTTTTTCAAAGCTAACTACCGTTAATTAGTTGGCGTCACGAGAATGTTTCGGCAATCCTTGGTTCTATATTTTATTCTAAAACTCGTTTAGGCCTTTCGACGTCTCAGTCCTTATTTCGGTTTTAGTAAAATCCAAGTTTAAGCGTAAGAATGAAGCTATTGCACATAAGTAAATTTCCATATTGTATAATTCTTTAAATGTTAGTTGTTATTGTCATTTATCGATAAGCGCCTCAGGCAGTCAACTGCACTTATTTCAATGCATTAAGTCAGTGTAAGGCAACCCGCTAGAATAAGAATTCGCGTGTCAATCTCGCTTGTCATTTTCGTAATGACTGAAGCACAGCTTGCATAATGTCTGTACATAAGTGTGTATAAAATTTAGCGTTAATTAGAAATAGTATTATTAGTTGTAAGCTATTATCTGCTACGTCTTTTTGACGCAAGTGCACATAATAAAGTCACCACAAATATGCCAATAAAGGCTCTTGTCTACGTAAATTGTTTATGCAAAAATGGTTTAAAAATGGAAGTTTTGAATTCACGCGCAGCCACAGGAAAGAATTATGAGTTGAAGACAAGATTACGCAAGAAGAACTCGATAGCATTTGACTCGGAGAAAACTAAGATATCAAAGCCATAATGTGCTGTCGTAAATTTTCTTAAAAATGCAATGCTTTACCTGACTTTTAGGTAATTTACAAACGAAAACATTTACGATCGATGGTTTAATAGTGCCGCATACATAAACATTGTGATGGAGAAATAAGAAATACATATATTGCAAATAGGAAACATTTTTTTAAATATTGCTAATGATTACTATTTCGCGACAGCTTTGCTGAAATTCAAATTTTTTTTTATCAGCTGTTTATATTTGTTTGTTCCAAAGACTCACAGCAACATTCCTTACTCTACTGGACAACAGCAGCGGTCAAGTGGTTAAAACGAAATGTTAACGACACACATCATCTACAAATATTCATTTCATATATCAGTTTCGGGATATCAGTTTCAGCATCCCGTGCTCTATGAAGTCAATTCCATACATAATACTTTCAAATTCTGGTATTATTCCTTTAATGCACATCCATTCTTACAAATACAAATACTTATATTAAAAATTGCTTAAAATGAGCCTGCTAGAACAGCGTGTCCTCCGATCTTATGTACTCGCCAATGTCAGATTGATGGAAGCACACGGTGGTCAACGGGTCTGCCGCTTTACATTCGGTCGTCGAGCGCGCCAGCACCCCAAAACCAAGCGGCAGGTCATTCATAGAGTACACCACCACACCCTGGTACTGGCCAGCATTCTCGGTGATACGGCCTAGGCCCGACTTGGGTATGTGATTGCCGTACAGGAATTGCTGCTCGAACGATGGCTTTACCCACACTTTGTACTGCGCGTATGGCGCCAGGTAGTACAGTGCGGTTATGTGGAACTTCAGCTTGTTGGTCTTTGAAAATTTGCCAAAACAGGTGCCCACGCAAACCAACTTCTCGGGTCCAAAGCACTCAGCCAGCTTCAGTATGCGCTCCGACACGTAGTAGACGCGATCGCGGTGTTCGCGAAAGCAGTAGGTGCCGTCAGGTCGGTCAATCAGTTGCTTGACATTAGTGCCAATGCTGAGGAAGAAGTTGCAAAAAGAAAAAATAACGTGGTTGAAGGTGCACTCTAAGGGACAGGAAGTCGGCTACTTACTATTTGGACAGCTTTTCGAAAAGAAGCTTCGCTCGTTCCTCACTCAGTCGTTTCATTTTCCGAGCTACACACAGAAAGTGTCTACTGTTTATAAAAAGTTATTAAAATTCCAAAAACAACTTGTTTTCACGCGCTCGGCTACTCCTCGCTGCCTTTGTCTAGTTTCGTGATAACATGTGCGTGCAATGTAGCGAAAATGCATAAATGTCAAAAAAAAAACCGGCGGCGGTGTTGCCAGGCAGATCGATATTTCATGCTTATCGGTCGATATTTTATGTCCATCGGAAATAACATTTATCGGTAAACAATATTGCGGAAATAGAGAACTGACTAGGAAAGAGAAAACCACCAGAAAAACACATTGTGAATTTCCAGTCCACAAACAACTTTAGGTGAAAATATTTTTTAACAACATATTAATTTCAAACCATAGTGATTTCAAACAACGTTTATCACTTGACTTCAAGGCGCTACAGCGGCATGCAACTCTGATTTCTACAATCTTTTTCTTCGTTTACCTGTCATTTGGTGGTCCATAACAAGTGTCAAAACGCCAATGCCAGCGCAAAGAAATCACTCATTCATTGTAAATGGGAAGTGAGATTATTTTTTTATAATTCGTACAAAATATATGCCAAAGTAAACGCTGAGTTGTGCAGACCATAATTAGAGCTAATCGCAATGCAGCTGCACCACAGGGCGGCCGTCTGGCTGCTGTTTTTCATGTCAACCAATTTGTGCACAGCATTGGGTGAGTTACAAGAGACGCAGTTGGGCGTCCCACGTTGTATACCGCTTTGATAACGCCTATTTTGTGCTATATGCGGAAGCTGGACCTATTTAAGCGAAACTAATATAACCGAGCTGCGGCTAAACATTAATGCACACCAACAACATTGTGAGAAAATGTAACCCTATGAAGCCGTCAAGCGCTGCGGTTTTAACAATCAGCTTTATTTGTCCGTCTATGAACATACGGCATCGTGCCAAGCGTTACAATCGCGAAAGGCAAAACATTCCTTTGTGAAGCTTTACATTGACTTGCATTTGCAACCCCATCGTGTTCATTCCTGTGACTCATTTAGATATTTTGTAGTTTTTTTTTGCACACAACTCATCTGTCACCCTTCTCACTCTTAACAGCCGCCACCGGCAAGCGTACGCGCGATAAGATGTACCTCCCCATCAATGGTGCCAACTGTTTTCGTCGGCTGAATGGCACAAACCAAACGGGATGTTCCTGTAAGTAGCAACATCAAAAGACATTCTGAAAAAATGCTATTGATCTCTGTGGCCTCCTTTCAGCCGCGCAATCTGGTTCAGTGGGTGCGCTGCATCTCGTACAACGGCCCGAGGATATCGAGTTTCTCATACGTAAACCACCTGCGCCGCCGTATGCGCCCATAATCCCGCCGCACCTCTTTACACGTGAGAACCTCTTGCGCCTAAAAGATGCAGGCAGCAGCAACATTTCTGTGGTGCTGCTGATCAACCGTAACGAGCAGATGACGCAGTTCTCGCACGAGCTACACTGTCCCAACCAGTACAGCGGCATACTGCTGCCTAACAGTACGGAGACCGCCACCTGCGACACACGAAACCCCTCAGCAGCGTGGAATCCTTGGGGCACGGGCCTGCTGCATGTGGACTTCCCTTTTCCCATATATTATATTGCCGATGAAGACGAAATTGACAAGCTGATCAAATGTTTTGTGGATTTCAATAATTTCGACTATGAGACGCACGCACAGCGCAGCCTATGCGCTGTGGAAGTGAACAGTTTCATGTCGGCCGCGGTCAATTCGGAGGTGTGCATGCGGCGCACAAATTTCCTCAACAATCTGGAGCGCACGAAATATTGCGACCCGCTAGAGGGACGCAACGTGTATGCAACTTTATTTCCACGCAACTCCACAGAACGAAGTGCTGCGACGGAGGAGCGCGAAGTAAATGAGGAGGAGAAGTTCATACTAGTCAGCTGCAGACTGGACACCACGTCCATGTTTGATGGAGCTGGTTGGTTTTTAAAGACACAAGAACAACAAACGCTTTAGAATTGAAATGCACTTTGAATTGCAGGCTTGGGCGCATTGGATTCGCTGATGGGCTACGCGACGCTCGTTAACATTGCGCACATGCTATCGCAGCTATTGCCGCATCCGGCAGCACTACCCAACAAACATCTGAACGTGCTGTTTGTGGTCTTCAATGGCGAGTCGTACGATTACATCGGCTCGCAGCGCTTCGTTTACGACCTGGAACATTTGGCTTTTCCCACGCGCTCTACACGTACCACCCCCATTACCTTCAGAAATATCGATTTTATGCTGGACATTGGCACGCTAGACGAAATCTCCACAATCAAACTTCACACACTGGCTGAATTTTCTCAGTCCAAAGCGCTGTTGACAAAATTGCAAAAATATGGTCGCTCGCCATCGTTTGACTTCAACATTGACTTTCAGAGTGTTGTCGGTATGGAAATTCCACCCACCTCAGCGCAATCATTTCTGCGAAAGAATTTGTCTTTCCCCGCTGCCATTATAAATGCAAGGCCGCAAAATAAGTTTTACCATTCAATCTACGATGACGTGGAGAACGTTAAATTCGACTACGGCAACACGTCGCTAGACTACACTACACTGATGGACGCGAAAGAGGCTTTCAAGCATTTTCCCGCTAACGCAGTGCAGATGCAGATCCGAAATGTGTCCTCAGTGGTGGCGATGGCACTGTACGAGACGCTGACGGGCACTGCTTACACTGGCACACAGCTGGCGAATCCGCTGTTAGTCGACGAGTTTCTGTTCTGTTTCTTGCAATCGGCCGATTGCCCACTTTTCAAAGCAGCATCGCATCCAAACAGCTTACCGGCAGTGCCGCTGCCGCCCTTGAGGTAAGGTTTACCACAGCTTCCAACGACGTCACGTGCCATTATATACCATTTACCATTTGCAGATACATAAGCGTTTTGAGTGGCCCTCAGGAATCGTCTGGCTGGACATATCGGCTACTCGGCTATCTACTGTCGCAGAAAGTGAGCAATGCAGTGAAGGCGAACTGCAGCAACCTGCCGCTGTACTGGTTTGCCGGCTTGAACGGAAGCGGCGAATGCCGGTTAACGACACAAAATTTCAGCCACGCACTGAGCCCAGCATTTCTTATCGACGGTACTTGAACTCAATCTGAAAAGTTGGTACAAATTCTCTTACGTTGCCGCACTTGTTGACATTTCAGATTACGATTGGAAATCTGGCCAATACTCAACATGGACTGAATCGACATGGGCGCAATTTAGTGCACGTATTTTCCTCAGACCGTCCAAAATACACGAAATCGTCACACTGTCAATTGGACTGGTTGTGCTCGTGATTTCCTTCTGCCTGGTGTACATCGTCAGCAGTCGATCCGATGTGCTGTTCGAAGACATGCCCTCGAGCACGAACGCGTAAGTAGCTTGGCATGGTTGTTCGCAGTTCGTTGGTTGACGTTGCAGCACGGTTTCTCGCGTTTTATATCATGTTGTCAGTAGTCCTTTGTACCATAAGACAAACCATCAAACGATAGATTTAAGCACACTCTAACGTTAGACGTAGCGGCATGCGTTTTAGAAAAAACAAATCTTATAAAACATACAGGAACATTTAATGCGTATGTAGTGTACATGTAGCTGACTTTTGTATGATCAATTTTACTTAAATGCAATTTTAATACCTCTTCTAGGTTAACAGCGCCCACTGCTTGTTAATGCAATGCAGCGCCACCCTTCACATGCAGGATGTACTGCAGCTCCATCTCACACTACACCACAACACACTTCAACACAATCAGTCATCTGCTGCAACATGCGAACAGTGCGAAATTCGCCAAAGCGATAATTGCCGCACCCACAAACCCACATACACGCACACACACAAACCTCCACGTGAAACAAATAAGTAAAGACTGCCCGCAAATTGTTAAACATCTACCGCAATAATTAATGTTAAAGACATTCACTAGTTTGCAAGTAAACGCCAGAAGAAGCTCAACCTAGCTACGCGTGCAGCAGTGAGGGAGTGAGCGGCGAACGCAGTTCGTGATGAATTAAGCCGAAGGCACTTTTGGAAAACTGCGACCGACGACACCACAAAATTAAAGCAAGGAGGTTTTAACATTTTACTGTACAGTTCACTTATTTATACAGACAAAAGGCAAAGAAAAAGACATATTTTGATACTCCATTTCGTAACTTAAAAAAATTTTGTTTTTCTATTCGATATTTCTCATTCGCATTGCTATTCATATTCATATTCGTATTCGTGTATTATAGTTAGGCATAGAAACGAAGCAGGTCTAATTTAATTAACCGACGGCAAGAAGAATAAAAGCGAGATTTTGTCATTATTATCAACCGATGGTATTTGGCTGCTTTGCAATAGTGATTTACTTCTACTTCTCAGTAATGTTAGAGCACCGAAACTTGGTGAATTAAATTGAATTTTTATATGCGTAAACTTGTGTACATACTAAGGCAAACGCGTAGCATTTAAGCATAACCATGACGATTGAGACGTATATACATATAACTTCAATGACAACTTATAACAATGTATACATACAATTAAAACTAGCGACATTTTTCGACGATACAAACATGCAACAAGTAAAACCAAAATGTGTTTTGGAAATGCATACCAATGTGTTTCTCGCAAGAACAATAATATTATAGAATTAAAAATAACAAAAGCAAGAAAAATGTAACAACAATAAAACCAAATATTTAACAACTGGAAGTGTGCTTTTAAATCAGCCAGATTATGTATGTAACCTTCTAAGAAAAAGCATCACAGTGGATATAGAGCAATTTCGAGTTTTCCAACAATGCCGGTGTCACTTGCAGCAATTTTGGGATTTAATTTTTTTTTAAAGATTCACACATGCCTCGGTCCTGGATTACTTTCCCAGTATTCGGGTTCTTAATTATTTATCCTGGCTTGAAGCCTGCACAGCAAATCATTAAAATTATGCGTAAAGGATCAAAGGGTTTACGTCGATATCAAACAGAGAGCAGGGAGTGTTTTTGCGTGCGTATATGTTTGCACTCAGAAGTGTTCCACGCCAAAAGAAAGCAAAGAAACAAATTTCATCGTGTATCTTAATCGCCTGCGACTACATTAACAATTTGAAGTTTGGACTTTTCGTTTACTTTTTAATTATTTGCAGTTGAGGACAAAAATTACATATTCAATTGTTTGCACACACTTTAAATTAACGTTACAGCCATATTTTTTTATACACATACACTTAATTTTTATGCACATGCAATTTCAAAACTCTAAAACGCCAGACAGTCATAGGGCGAAAAATGCCCACAGCTTCACTTTTGAACCGACAAATATTGAAATAGGTACACGCGAATTGACCGCCATTTCCCCCTGTGTCTTCTAGCAGGCCAGTAAGCCCCTGTCTTTCAAATTGGCAATCGAATCGGCTATTACTCTAGCCGACGACTTCAAGTAGCCTCCGCTGAGCAGCATTACAATTGGTATACCCTCCTCGCGGCACGTAGAGAAGACAAAATAATCGCGCTCAATGACGCCCTGTAAGCATTAAATTCATATTGCATTAGTTCCCAGCACCTGCTAGGCGCCACATACGCGTTTTACCTCAGGAGTTATGGACAGCATGCCGAGCGGATCGCCCTTCAGCACATCTGTACCCGCATTGTAAATAACAAAATCAGGCCGAAATTCCTGCAAAGCCCGCTTTAGGCAACTGCAATATGAACCTCAGTAAATGTCTGTTAAAACCTGTGTAGAGAAAGGATACAAATACCTTTTCAATTTGCGCAAATAGACCTCGTTCTCGGTGCGTGGTCGCAGCTCCACCGCGCAACGTATTGCCAACTTGGCCTTATGATCACGTGGATATATGGCTGCATTGTACATATCGAAAATGTAAACGTTTGCGTTGTTATAAAAGTCGCGTTCGTGACCGTTGCCCTGGTGCGCATCCAAGTCCACGATCATGGCCGTGCCGACATGTGGCTCTTCCTCGAATACTTTGGCAATTAGCAATGTTATATCGGCGTACGGACAAAAGCCGCCGCCCTTGTACGAGCAGCAATGATGAAAGCCACCACCTAGATTTATGGCCCAGCCGTGACGCAAGGCCAGCTTGCCCGCCAGTATGGAGCCGGCTGTCTGAAAGCGCATTGGTCGCAAATAGCCGCGTTGCACGAAGCCATTTGGCACAAAGAGCAACGGAGGAATCTCGGATATTTTTGCCGCATTAATGCTCCACTACTGAGAACGCTTCTATTAGTCCCAAGACATGTAGAGCAATAACAACAAGCCCGTACCTTTAAGCTCCTCAAGTACTTTGGGGTATGTACCTTTAGTAGCTCGGCCTTCGTTATCTCGGTAGGTTCATAGTACTGTCCTGTCGTCAACAGCTGGTCATGTTTAAGTCGCTACGATTGTAATTCAACAATTAGGCAGGTTAAGGATTGCAGTTTAAATATCGCTTTACCTTCAGTATGTTGTGTCCCTTGGCCGCATCGAACGGATGCAACTTCTCCAAACCGCAAAAACGCACTGCATACTTTTCGGAGTAAACAATAGGCAGCAAAGCCGTACCTGCTTTACGACTCTTTTCTGGGTCAGTTTCCTCCGGCTTTTCCTGCTTGCGCATTACCCACACCACCTCGTTCGGCTCCTCATGATGCACTTTCTCCGTGAAACGCTTCATTCTACGTTAAAGCACACATTTCTTCGAGATAAATTGTGCGATTTCACAACGACCCAAACAAGGAACAAGATTTTGCAATGTCAGCTGATTGGAATGTGCATGCAGTACGTTCAGTGAATTGAAATAACTCCCAGCGGAATTCAAAAAATTAAATTGGCATTACTCAATTGTGTAACGGTTGCATTGATTCGATTTTAAATCTACGATATTAAGACAAGTCAAAGTATAATTAAAATGTTAAGGACGACATTTAATAGATTCCAATTATCGTCATTAACTACAAATGCTTATAGACGGATTCTTGCCTTACACATTTAGATTTAAATTCTTCGAAATTGAACACATACACTTACGGTTACAAGCTGAATTGCATTTTGCTTGATTTCCACATCAAAAATTACGCAAACTTCGTTGTCTAAAATATTCCTTCGTTTAGAAAATTATAATGTGTGAACATTGGACGTTTCCGTGTACACTGGAATAAGAAAGAATGGCGACAATAAATTAAGTGAACACACCCCACGTAACAGTGCGCAGAATTTGAATTGAGAATTTGATTCCGTTTATATTTTACGAAAACCACACGCTGTTAGAAATTTATATTCAATAATTTACCAATCAGTAAGTATATATTCGGTATTTATGCAGCAATCAATTAAAAATAGCTTCATATTCGTACTGCATACAGCCAAAAATAAAATAGTATTAAAAATGAGTGGCGGATGCACCACCAGGAAGGTGAGGGCCATACAGTTTGGTGTGCTTTCGCCGGACGATATAAGACGAATGTCGGTGACGGAAGGGGGAATTACGCGTGCAATATCCGTGGAGGATGGTCGGCCGGCGCTGGGTGGGCTCATGGATCCGCGCCAAGGTGTAGTAGATCGAGAGTCGCGTTGTCTGACCTGTGCCGGCAATGTGGTAGATTGTCCGGGGCACTTCGGACACATTGAGCTGAGCCTGCCCGTATTTCACATTGGATTCTTACTAAAGACTATCAAAGTGTTGCGCTGTGTTTGTTTCTTTTGCTCCAAGCTATTGGTGTCGTCATCAAATGCAAAGGTAAAGCGCCTCCCTACATCGGCCATTGGCAATTGCTCCAATAATCATATTTGCATCCATAGGTTAAAGAAATTGTCAGTTGTACCAAGGGACGGCCGCGCATGCGTCTGAGCCTGATCCAAGACCTTTGCAAGTCTAAAGTCATCTGCGAGGGTGGAGAAAACATCGACATTGCCATTGCGGGAGCAAGGCAATCGTGTCTGAGCGGCGAGAACGCTGTATCAGACCACGGTGGGTGTGGTCATTACCAACCGCGCATCACCCGCCACCGTCTGGAGCTGCGTGCAACATGGCAACGCCAAACAGAACACCGCCAGGAGCGGCAGATCGTGTTGACCGCCGAGCGCGTACTAGAAATATTTCGCAACATTTCGGATGAGGACTGTATTTGCATCGGCATGGACCCACGTCACTGCCGGCCCGATTGGATGCTAATTTCAGTACTGCCCGTCGCACCGCTCTCTGTGCGTCCGTCCGTACTCATGTACGGAACCTCGCGGTCGCACGATGACATCACGCATAAGCTGGCGGACATAATAAAAGCAAACAACGAGCTGAAAAAATGCATTGAAACGGGCGCCGCCGACCACTTGATAAGGGAGTGTGCTTCAATGCTGCAATTTCACGTGGTCACGCTCATCGACAATGAAATGTCCGGAATGCCACGTGCGCTGCAGAAGTCTGGGCGTCCGCTGAAGAGCTTGAAGTCACGATTAAAGGGAAAGGAAGGACGCATACGTGGAAATCTGATGGGCAAGCGGGTTGACTTTTCAGCCAGAACAGTCATTACTCCCGATCCCAATTTGAACATCGATCAGGTGGGCGTGCCACGATCAGTAGCGCAGAACCTGACTTATCCCGAAATAGTGACGCCATTCAACATTGAGGTGAGCGGCATTGCTCATTGTAAAATTAAACACTATCTTTAATTTGTAACACTACACTCGAATAATGCATAATTTCTTGGTTAATTTTTATAAATTTTAATAGAAGGCAAACATATGGGAAAGTAATAGTTTCTGAGGTATGTGCATACCTAAATTTTTGTTCATTGTTCGGCTCAGTGGTGGCATGAGTTTTATTATGATCAACACTATTGTCCATATAACGTCTTACAACTACATACAATATCGAAGCATTTCAAAAAGTTATTTTTTTTAATACGTTTCAGTTCATGCAAACACTGGTCCATCGCGGCAATACACAGTTTCCCGGTGCCAAGTACATAATACGCAATAATGGCGATCGCATCGATCTTCGCTTCCATCCCAAATCCAGCGACTTGCACCTGGAATTTGGCTACAAAGTGGAGCGTCATTTGCGCGACAACGACCTGGTCATTTTCAACCGTCAACCAACGCTGCATAAAATGTCAATGATGGGCCACCGTGTCAAGGTGCTGCCCTGGTCCACGTTCCGCATGAATCTCTCTTGCACCACGCCCTACAATGCGGACTTTGATGGTGACGAGATGAATCTGCATGTTCCACAGAGCATGGAGACACGCGCCGAAATTGAAAACCTTCACTTGACCCCGCGGCAGATCGTGACACCGCAGTCGAATAAGCCAGTGATGGGCATCGTGCAGGACTGCCTTACGGGCGTCTGCAAGATGACCAAGCGTGATGTGTTCATCACGTATGAGCAGCTGATGAATTTGCTGATGCACATGCCCTGCTGGGATGGCGTCATGCCCAAACCATGCATTCTGAAGCCCACCGTCCTATGGTCGGGCAAACAGCTCATTTCGCTAATCATACCGGGAAACTTGAACATGATACGCACACATTCCACGCACCCGGACGACGAAGATGTCAGCCCGTATCGCTGGATTTCACCGGGAGACACCAAGGTATTGTCTTTTCCCCACACTCGCTCTTTCTCTTTCATCTGCTATGCTTGGTCTTAGGTTATGGTCGAGTATAGCGAGCTTATCATGGGCATCCTATGCAAGCGTACTTTAGGAGCTTCGGCCGGCTCATTGCTGCACATTGCCTTTATCGAGTTGGGTCACCAGATCGCAGGTGAATTTTACGCAAACATTCAAAAGGTGGTAAACGCCTGGCTACTGCTGGAGGGACACAGCATTGGCATCGGCGACACTATAGCTGATCCCGCCACATACAAGGAAATACAAAACGCCATCGCCAAGGCAAAGAACGATGTGATGTTGGTCATACAGAAGGCGCACCACATGCAGCTGGAACCGACACCTGGTAACACTTTGCGCCAAACTTTTGAAAATCAAGTTAATCGCATTTTGAATGATGCACGCGATAAAACGGGCGGCTCTGCAAAGAAGTCGCTAACAGAGTACAACAATCTGAAAGTGAGTATGGAAGTTTTCGCGAGTGCATATTGATGAGTTTGGTTTCTTTGAAGGCCATGGTCATAGCTGGATCCAAAGGATCCAATATCAACATCTCCCAGGTGATTGCTTGCGTGGGGCAGCAGAACGTCGAAGGGAAGCGCATTCCATATGGCTTCCGCAAGCGCACCATGCCACATTTCATAAAGGATGACTACGGGCCCGAAGCGCGTGGTTTCGTCGAGAACTCTTACCTAGCTGGTTTGACACCTAGCGAGTTCTATTTTCATGCCATGGGCGGACGAGAGGGCCTGATCGATACAGCCGTAAAGACTGCCGAAACCGGATACATACAACGACGTCTGATTAAAGCGATGGAGTCGGTAATGGTTCAGTACGATGGTACTGTGCGCAATGCCGAGGGTCAAATCATTCAACTGCGTTACGGCGAAGATGGTCTGTGCGGCGAGTCAGTCGAATTCCAGAATTTGCCCACCATTCAGCTATCGAACAAGGCCTTCGAAAAGCAGTTCAAATTCGATGCCACTCAAACGCGCAACTTGAGAAAATTCTTCACCGAGGACACAGTGCGCGATATCACTGAGTCAACAGAGATAATTGCCCAGTTGGAGGAAGAGTGGGAACAATTGAGTCGGGATCGAGAGGCTTTGCGGCAGATATTCCCGACTGGCGATTCCAAGGTTGTGTTGCCATGCAACCTACAGAGAATGATTTGGAACGTGCAAAAAGTGTTTCATGTCGACAAGCGGGCCACCAGCAGTTTGAATCCGTTAGAAGTGGTTAAAGGTATGGTCGAAAAAATATGGTATGCGATTTAATTGTATATATTTGATAGATGCTAGCAATTATTTTTGTCTTTCGTCTCAGAAACGAATTATTAATCAGGATCTCGTAAACTGCTTACTTTTTGCTGAACAGGTGTGCGTGACCTACTGAAGCAATGCGTGATAGTGGCTGGCACTGACTACATTTCGCAACAAGCCAATGACAATGCCACCTTCCTTTTCCAGTGTCTGGTGCGCTCCACACTTTGCTCCAAGGTTGTTGCTGAAAAGCATCGCCTAACCCCCGAATCCTTTGAAATGCTACTCGGCGAAATCGCCACACGTTTCCAGCTGTCCCACGTGTGCCCCGGTGAAATGGTAGGCGCTCTCTCGGCACAATCGCTCGGTGAACCAGCAACTCAGATGACGCTGAACACCTTTCACTTCGCCGGCGTGTCAGCAAAAAATGTGACGCTGGGTGTGCCGCGCCTCAAAGAAATAATCAACGTCTCCAAACGGCCGCGTTCGCCTTCTCTGACAGTCTTTCTGACGGGTAAGCCAGCGCGTGACGTGGAGAAGGCGAAGGACGTGCTGTGCCGTTTGGAGCACACCACTTTGAAGAAGGTGACGGCTAACACTGCCATCTATTACGATCCCGACCCCATGCATACAGTGGTGCAGGAAGATCAGGAATTTGTGAATATTTACTACGAAATTCCGGACTTTGATCCAGGTTCGTCCGCACTAAATTTGTGGCTTGGCTAAATTTTTTATAATATATGTATATCTTATTTAACAGGCGACATTTCGCCGTGGCTACTGCGCATCGAGCTGGATCGGAAGCATATGACCGAAAAGAAGCTGACCATGGAGCACATTGCCGAGCGAATTGCAGTTTCCTTCGGCGACGACTTGAAATGCATTTTCAATGACGACAACGCACCACGACTCATCATGCGCATACGCATCATGAACACGTCAAATACGGAAACGAAATTCAATAGCGACGAGCTCATCGACGACGATGCCTCGTTGACACGTCTGGACGACAATATGTTTCTGCGTTGTATCGAGAGCAACATGCTGTCCGACATGACGCTGCAGGGCATTGAATCAATATCGAAGGTGTACATGCACCTGCCGCAGACCACGAACAAAAAGCGCATCTACATCACCGAAGCCGGCGAATTTAAGTCTGTGGCCGAGTGGATGCTGGAAACGGACGGTACGGCACTGATGCGTGTACTGAGCGAACGTAACGTTGATCAAACCCGCACATTCAGCAACGACATCTGTGAGATGTTCACCGTGCTGGGCATCGAGGCGGTACGCAAGTCCATTGAAAAGGAAATGAATAACGTGCTGCAGTTTTATGGTATGAAATTAATTTCCTGTTTTTTTGTATTAACGCAGTTCCAAACACTTGCAAATTACTTTCTACTTGTAGGCCTATATGTGAACTACAGGCATCTGGCCTTACTGTGTGATATTATGACCGCCAAGGGCCATCTGATGGCCATCACACGCCATGGCATCAATCGTCAACAAACGGGTCCCCTGATGCGCTGCTCGTTCGAGGAAACGGTGGATGTGCTACTCGATGCGGCTGCGCACGGCGAACGTGATCCCATGCGCGGTGTTTCAGAGAACATAATAATGGGACAGTTGCCGCGTATCGGCACTGGCTGCTTCGACATGATACTGGACACCAGTAAGTGCAAGTACGCCATGGAGATTGACGCCATGAACAGCAAGAATGCGCTATTCTACGGTTCAATGTTCACGCCCACAGTATTTCCGGGCAGCGGCCGCAGCGGCATGGTCGAATTCTCGCCGGCGGTCAGTAGTCAATCGGCCCGCTCAGCTTGTTTCTCACCATTGTCCACTATGAGCTCACCCACCCTTACGCCGGACGACTACTGCAGCTCGCCGTACTCGTCGTCTTCTTCCAACTCAATGGCATCCTATGATGGCAGCCTGTCCTACTACTCGCCCACTTCTCCCGTTTACTTCCACGATCGAGTACCGCACGGTGGCAACGGCAGCGCTTCACCCAGTAGCAACGATTTACTGTCGACTTTGATGAAGTCACCAAAGTATTCACCCACTTCGCCGGAATTCTTGCCCAACTACCAACGCTACTTACAGGCTCAATCACCCCAGACACCCTCCAACTTGTCCAATGACAGCACAACCTTTTACTCACCCGCAAGCCCCACTGTTTCCTACAGCAGCGTCACCGGTTCCACACGGTATTCGCCCACATCGCCCGGTTATTCGCCACAAACCAATAACTACTCGCCCACTTCGCCATCCTACTCGCCAACAAATGTTGGCTCCAACAAATGCGGCAGTGTCTTCTCTCCCATCACTAGTACCACGAACAATTCGCTGTATTCACCATCGTCCCCGCTAACAACACCGGATCCACTCGCTGACGAAGACACCAGCGGCAATGGTGCTACTTCGAAGCATTCGCAGCACAAGAAATATCGCGCCACACCATACTTCTTCCCCGATAGGCGTGGCAGCCCGTCCAGCACCGCCACCTACTCTCCTATTAGTCCCATCTATTCGCCGTCCAGTCCGAATTATGTTGTGCAAACGCCACGCTATTCCCCCTCGACGCCCAGCTACAATCCGTCCAGTCCCAGCTACACCCCGGTCAGTCCGTCATACTCCAGCAATTCGCCGCAGTATTCGCCACTCAGCCCGAAAATTCACTACTCGCCCACCATAAGTTCGCCGCACTTTATTGCACCGCCCTCCCCGCAACAGTACTCGGCAACACTACTCAGTCCACGTTACTCTTCCGTCTCCACGGGCACCTATTCACCCACATCGCCCACATACTCGCCCAGTTCCAATCGTTACTCGCCCACAAGCCCCAACTATTCGCCCAGCAGCGTGCAATACTCATCCAGCCCGGTAAGTCCTAACTACTCGCCCAACTCGAATGCCATCTACTCGCCGCTGAGTCCCAGCTATTATTCTGCCTCGCCGCCAAGTCCAGGCTATAGTCGCAGCATTTCGCCGATGTCGCCGCTCAGCTCGGGCAGCCCAGCCAGTCCCCAGTACTCTCCGACAATGAACTGAACCTCAAAAATGGTGCTCCAATGAGAACGTATTCAATATCTCAAATATTTTTAACAATTTTAATCGTTTAATTTAAAATTTGTTCCAACTGAATTGGGCTTTGATTACATTGTTTTATTTCTCATTTGCTGTTATTTGTTTTAAAATTTGTCAATGAAATACACTGTTGTTTATTTACAAAATGTGGTATTTTTAGTAATTTAATATGTCACACTTTCAGGTGGCAGTTACGTGTTATGGTTAGTTAAATTTGTATTCCATTACTAGAAGAGGTGCTCGGAACTGCTTCGTTTTTTCTTACAAATAAGCGCAGGTGACATAAAGACTGGGTACCTTGTCTTCACAAAATGAAGTCACCTATCGAAAGAATGAATGTTATCCTACTCGCCTTGGGTTAAAATTTAAATTATTTATTTCAAATTAATTTATTTTTTGGAATATTAATGACATTAGGTGCAGTCATTTAATTGCACTTCAATCTGGATTAAATTTCTCCAATTAAACTTAAAACTATCAATAACAAAATTAATTTAAGTAATAAACTTAAAACTATCAATTACAAAATTAAATTAAATGATATCATTCAGGTTACCCAAATTTGTATAAATAGTGGTACTTCCTGTTTCCGCCACCGGTCACAGTGTAGCACGTCCTGCTAGCTTCTATAGCTCCTGATATCTCAACTTTAGACACGTCTGGCAACGCCATGATTGCTCCTTGCTTTGCTTTCAAAGAAACGTAGCACAAAATTGGCAATCGACTTTTTGGATGAAGAAATATGTACACATGTACATATAAGATATTCTAAAATATGCTCCTGCGGGACGATATCAGTTTCTAGCTTAATTTGTATACCAAATAATAACGTGAAACTACTTTATGCAATAATTTGTATAGTTGAACGAAAATTTCTTATAAAATATTTCAGTTTATGAAATTTAATAATTAACTAAACTCATGGAATTGCCATTATTTTGTATTGCTGCGCTACTTCAGTTACTGAATATAAATTACACGTCGTTGTGTTTTATTGTTTAGTATATATTTTGTGATAATTAGAATTAGATATGACTCAATGTTCTTGTGAATTAAAACAATTCAGTTTGAAGTTAAGAATTTAATTTTTGCCATAAATGTTGTTTTGATAAGAGTTCACTTCGATTGTGAGCAAATCTACTTTGAATTTATCACTTTTGAAATTAATTTTGTATTACTTTATAAATTTTCTGACTTTGTTCTATCAAAATCGTTTTCTTTCAGTTTACATATACTGCAGGGTTGCATTGTTTCGGCTCACGTCTGCTCCGCAAATTTGCACCGCTTCAAATTTGCTATTTCGGCTTGACGACATTTGGAAGACACTACCGTACCAAATAGCGAAACACCACTAAAATATAAGCAACAAAGCAAAGAATAATAGAAAGTAATAAGCAGCAACCTCATCAAAAATTCAAGAAAAGTTAAAAAATCAATTTATTTTTGTCGCACTCGAGCAAAACACAGGCAACTCGGCGCGGACGCCAGCTGAAAAACAATCAAGCAAGCAAAAAGCAGAGCGCACCCCGCAAGAGGTGGCAAGGTGAAATTGCTGTACTTGTATATCACGGCAAAAAAAAAACTAAGAAAATTAGTCAAACACGAGCGAGCGGTGTAAAACAACCATTGTCGTTGCTGCAGTATTATTTCATAAGAATTGGGATCGAAAAAAATGCACAGCTGTGCTTGAGCCCGTCGAACGCGCACCAGGAGCAAGCAGAGAGCCAATCACTACGTACACGCCCATAACTGCGACTCGGTATGAGCGCTGGCCCGAATCGCATGGCCCCAGCTGCTGCGGCTAGCAGCAACGCCAACACGAGCGTTGGCGCTACCGTGCCGACGCTACCCACTCCCACGCCCGCCAAGGTCGCCCCAAATGTAATGGCAACGAAACTTGTCAGCGACACAGCGCAGATGGAGCGCAAATCGTCTGCTACATCGCTGACCGCGCTACAGACGCAGTCCTCTAGCACCGAAATGATGGCAACTGCCTCCACATCGCAGTGTGGTGACGTAGCAGCCGTCGGCGCAGAAGAGGAGGAGGAGCGCAGCTGCTGGATCTGTTTCGCCACCGACGAGGACAACCGGCTGGCGCCGTGGGTGCAGCCGTGCAAGTGCCGCGGCACCACCAAGTGGGTGCACCAGAGCTGCCTCTATCGCTGGGTAGACGAGAAGCAAAAGGGCAACGCCATGCGCTCCGTCAGTTGCCAGCAGTGCCAAACCGAATACATCATTGTGTTTCCGCAAATGGGAAAAGTCGCCAACATACTGGAGGCATTTGACAATTTAATAAAACGGCTAAGTCCATTTCTAGCAGCAGGGATATTCGTCGGCTCGCTGTACTGGACGGCGGTTACGTACGGGGCGGTCACATTTCTGCAGGTAAGGTCAGTTCGTTGCAGAAGCCCTGCAGACGTAATTGATGCCGGTTTTCAATTGCAGATTGTGGGACACAAAAAGGGTCTGGCGCTCATGGAAAACGGCGATCCGCTCATACTGTTGATTGGGCTGCCCGCCATACCCGTGGGCCTGGTGCTGGGCCGTATGATTCGCTGGGAGGATGCAGTCATTCGGCTGATTCGCAACCGACGCAGTGTGGCGCGAAAGTTCCCGCTGATGAATTTCATTATTCCATATCCGTGAGTAAAGCAATTGTAGTGGCTACTTATCGTAATGCAATTTACAGGTGTTTGTTGGTGACAAACAGCGGCTGTCTGCGCCACTTATTGCATAGCACGTTCGGCCGCTCGCTCTCGTAATTAGTTCTAGTTATCGGTTTTACATCATCATTTTCGCAGTTTTCATTGCAGCTGCTGGTCACGCTTTATACCTGCATTCTATTCTGTTTTAGCGCTGACTTCGTACGCTTTAAAGGTTATTTGTTGGCAGCGACCTACCTGACAAGTTTGTCTAAAGAAATACACTCAAAGCAACTAAGAATGCCAATCTAAATTAATTTGGTTCTTTAAATGTAAAGCCAAGTTTGTGTTGAGCTGGTTCCACAAGAACGGCGTTAGCAAAAGACTTGTAACATTCATATGCTGACTAATCGGTTGTAAATGTACAGATTTTTTGTCAGTTTCTCAAATCTTGCTATAATTTTGATTTGTACAGTTAAATTTAAAATTTTGCTTCCATTTTTATTTCCATATTTTAAAATTTTTTTCTATGTGGTACGAACGAAAGTGCACATTTGAACGATTAGTTAATTGTTTAACTTAATATATGCCTTGTACACACATTATAAAATGATTACCGGCTACCTTTTTTTTGCAGCGAGGAAGATGATGAACAGAGCGCACAAAATCCAGCAACACCCACTCTCTCCGATCCCATGTCGGCCACTCGCATATTTTGCGGCGCACTCCTGCTTCCAACCATCTCGACCATTGTGGGCCGCTTACTGTTCGAGTCCATCGAGAATACGCTGCATCGCACACTGCTCGGCGGCCTGACCTTCATCACGGTGAAGGGCATCCTGAAAATCTACCTCAAGCAGCAACAGTACACCCGCAAGAAGAAGCGCCGCATTGTCGACTACACGGACGAGAACGTCCGCATCTACGTGAACCGCAATGCGCGGCATCACGGAGCCGCAGCAGCTGCTGCTGCGGCAGCTGCCGCCGCCGCTGCTGCTGGCCAGCAGCAAAGGGAGCCGCCACGTCCGCCCCAGCCAACCACCCAGCGCGATAGCATGGTGTAGACAAACGCTCGCCGCACAATGGACGCAACGAACGGGCGACGCTTTTGAGCAACATGAGACTTTCTCTTTCGTATGTGCCCAGGCCGTTGCGACTCGCATCGCATACTATTTTTAATGAAAATATTCTATATAACAAATAAATCAGGGCCGCCGTCTATTTTCAACCAATTCAACTGAGTGCTGTTAATCAACACCGTTTACACTACCCACTACTCGAGTAAATTTTTAATAGTTATCGCCAACAGACGAAACCTTTACGTAAACTAAAAAAACAGCGGTTCGAATGAAGTCCCCAAATGATATATACACAATTCATGAAGACTTCGCAATCTAGCCGCACATACATATTTCGATCCTCGTAAATTAACATCAACAGTTTTACATATACTATATGTATACCGAATACTAACTACTACCACTAACTACTACCAATTCAACAGCGTATATGCGATCATTGCACAATTATGTATGTATGAATTGTATACTTGTATGTATGGGAAAAACGGAAACGAATTGTTTTGCTTTTAAACGCAAACAGTTAGGCATCCTTATTGAAAATTTAATTGCAAGTGTGTCCGATATACATACAAAGCAAAACAAAAAAGATATATAAGCCAACCATATTCTCAGATATTACAACAAAAATGAATTGAATATAAGCCATTTTCGATCATTTGTAAATAAAGTAAAGTAGCGCGCGGCAACGAGAGAGGCCAACCCGATTACTTTATAAACACCAATTAAATGTTATTTAAATTCGATTATGTTACGTGTGTGCGGAGCTTTAAAACGCTTACTAAACGAGTACGTACAGCATACATATATATTTTTAAAAATGTTATATAGAATATATAGTCGCTTCAAGTTTGTTTACCGAAATGCAGGCGTACATAGTTATGATTTTGAGTCTGTTTTGTAACTTTCCGATTTTCGTGAAAAATATACGCATATGAAAATAATAGATGAAATGTGCAAGTCTTTCACTTTTTTCCTTTCGAATTTATGGATGGATAATTTATATTTTCTGCTTTATATTAACTCGGTTAAACATAAAAACAGATTGTATATAAATACATATTATGTTAATAAATACAGGGAACATAATTTTGCCTCACAATCTCTGAGTCGTAATCATTATAAACAGCCAATGATTGATTGCTAATGGATACAAAATAAATGGCTATTGCATATAAGTATGTATGTATCATTTTTTTTATTTTTGCAGTCCTTAATAAGAAGAAGAAGAGCCCTTATTAAGAACTGTTTTTTTTTTATTTTTAGTTAATTAGGAATGTTTAGTTATTTCAAAATTCGTAATTCATAATTAAACTTATAATTAAACATATATGTATATAGCTTTATTATTAGAATTTGAATTAGAATTAAAATCGGTGTTATATGCGTAATTGTCAGATTTCATGATTTTTATAAAGCCGAAACTTTAACTAAAAATCAAATAATACCTTAAAATCAAATATTTCACTGCGCCAATCCCGTCAGATAGTGCAACATTCAACTGGGAAAATGCTTAATATTATTTCATTTTATATACATATATGTATATATCTATCACTACAATTTTTTAGCTGAATGAAATTTTAAAGAGATTAGTCTGAACAATTCATGTGCACTGCAGCTCGAAAAGTTTCAAATTTTTTAAAATACCACAACCTGTAGTATGTAGATATATGTACGTGTATGTATGTATGTGTTATTAGAAAGTATAAGCTATTCTGTACGAGACCAATCCTAATGGTGCTATTTATATACAATATCTGTTAGATTAGATTATAAAGTAGAGCGCTTTTTGCGAAACGGGCGTGTTGGCGTGTCCGGCACTTTCAATGCAATACAACAAAGTCACTGAGATTTAATACCCAATCGTATTTTCATCAAGACGCCATCGATACGAATTGATGCCTTTGTGTACTTAATGTTTACCGGAGTGCACGCACATACAAACAAACACGCAGCATGTGCCTTCAGGTGCTTGCAAACTGCAATACAAACAAACAAAAAAATATCACTCAGTTGCGCACAACTCAGAACAGAATTTAATTCCATATTAATAAACAATTGTTTATTAAGTGTAAGCGTAACCGCTTAAGCGTACATACTACCACCGTCGATACATATGTATCTTTATGTATGCACATCATTATGTATGTATACACCAGCTTTTTAACACGGAAAAACCATACATTTGCTCGAGTATTATCTACATTCAGAGAGGCAATCCTGAACAACAAGTGTGAAAATTATCAGAGAAACTAACCTTTGTACAGGTTAGGTTAGATTTAAGTAGTTGTCTACGCGTGGGAGCTTGCCGCAAGAAAAAATACCATAATACCACAAAAAGGACGAAGTGAGATCCAAGTCATTCGAGAACCCGATTAAACCAGCAGGATTCGCGGATGAATCCTAGTATGTCTCTTGTATTTATGTGTATATGTATGTAATTAGAATATTTTTATAGTTATGTGTATGTAATAGGAATATTTTAGTGTTTGTTAAAAAACTTGCAATGGTAATTTCCACACAAATGTGGGTAGGCTACGGCCATGTTCTAATCAGGTCCGAGTGGGAGTTGCAGCACAACATACTTATATCAAACTAAGTTTAATGCCACCTGTTATGGTCTAAACCTGCACTGCCTCGAGACGAATCCAACAAAAAAAACGCATGCAAATCGGACGGTCCGTTTGAGTGTGATGCCGTAACTCACATACATACAATTTCTTTTATATATATACATATGTATTTAAGTTATATGAGCGGTGCCACGCCCCCTTGTTCAATACCCGCACCATCCGGTTCGTACTTACTTTCATTGCTCTGCGACTTATATAGCGGAATATTTGGGTCACAAGAAATGTGCCACGCCCCTTGTCCAAATTTCAGTGTTGTGCTACTCACAGTTTCGAAGATATTCCGGTATAAAGATTTGGCTTGTATGGGCGGTGCCACACCCCCTTGTTCAATACCCGCACCATTCTTACTGCCAAAAGATATAAATAAGTGGTAGGTTCGTACTTACTTTCATTGCTGTGCAACTTATATTTTAGCGGAATATTTGGGTTACAAACATGTGCCACGCCCCTTTTCCAACGCCCATCAAATCATACCAGTAGGATAACTCATCTATGGGATCACGCTATACTAAATTTCAATGCTGTGCACCTTACAATTTCGAAGATATTCCATTATTAAGATTTGGCTGGTATGGGTAGTGCCACGCCCCCTCGTTAAATACCCGCCCCATTCCCTCTCTCGAAAGTTTTGAATAAATGGTAAGTTCGTAGTGAATTAAATTGATGTGTGACTTATGGTTCCAACGTTATCGTCTGAAAATTTTTAAAATTCACGGTCAAAAATTACTGGGATTTTCCGACCTTTCCAAGAGATTTTTCGCAATTTTCTTTTCGCACAAACTGACTCAAGACGAATCCAACAAAGAAAACTCCATTCAAATCGGCTGGTCCATTTGAGAGTGATGCGCTTACACACATACATCCACTTTCTTTTACACGTATATGTGTATATCGATTTCAATCCGATATCTTAACTCCTAAAAAAGTTATGGTCCGTACCATCCGGTTAACAGGCGGCCATAGTTGAATTGATTCTTCCTCTCATCCTAATTCCTACTACTATTATTACGCCAATGCTGGGACTTAAATCCTCTGATACAAAATTTAAGTTAGTTTTAATTTTTTGATTCTCCTCTAAATAAGAAACCTTGAAGAACTTCAGATATGTCAAAAATGTACATTTTATGTAAAGTACTGAACAATTTTCGCACTCCAAGTCCGAGAACATGGTTTTCAAAACCGACCAGCTTTTAACATCGCTAATGTCTCATACAAACATACATACGTACGCAGACCAACAATATTCCTCCGTCGTTCTTAGGTCGTTGATTAAAATCAAACGAGCGTGCAAGGAAAATGTACGCTAATCCCGCAACTGGCAGTTGATGATGGCGAAAATGTAGTTCTTGATTATGTCGTTGACGACGAGGTGGCAGTTGGCCGGTCTGATGGCTGTGTCAAATGGAGCTTTGGTCGGCCTCCGCGTCCCGGCCCGCTGAAAGTGGTAATTTATTTAATCGAAATGCATTTATCGTGAAATTCAGTTGTACTGTGTTGAAGTTGCGTTGTGACTCGAGCTGCGATAAGATAACAAAATGATTTATTTATGTATTTATTTTTGTATCATTTACTTTTGTTGCGACTTTAAGTTTCCTCCTTCAAGTCAATGGTTTAATGTGCGCCGGTCGATGCTTTCTGGTGCAAATTAAATATAATTATTGATTTATTGGGGTTGCTCAAGTTAGTTGTGTGGTTTTATAAACCTGTGCATGATGTATGTATTTACTTATGTATTTTATTTACAATGTCGCAGTGATTTCCATAGGCCAAATAATCAGGACTTTGCTAATCCCTCACGTGTCGATTGTGGCCTTTGATACAGATGGAGTAATTTTTCATTGACCGGCGATTGGGTTTCTGTTCTTTTGTTGTTGGTATTTTACCAAAGACTATTATTCTAAAGTCTTTGATTTTGCGGTTACGGTGGAACAGTTCGATGAAACATTAACTAAATTTATCAAATCAAATTTTCTCCATGCTCACTCACTCACTCCCATGTTTAGTACCATACTTCTTCCAACCCCGACACAGACCGACTACATAGTCCTTCCCCCTAGTTTCGAGCATAAGTTCACTATAGGGATCCCCAGCAGGAACGACTGGTCAGAGGACCGTCGCTCACTGCCAGACGTCGTCGAAATCTTCACAGACGGCTCTAAACTTGAGAATAGAGTCGGGTGTGGGGTTTTCTGCGTACAATTGGGGGCCAGCATTACTGCTCGGCTCCCGGACCACTGTAGCGTCTTCCAAGCGGAGACCATGGCAATACTGCTGGCTGTGGACCGGTTGCGATCGCAACCCACCATTCCCTCGGCTATATGTATTTTCTCGGAGCCAGGCTGCAATCAAATCCTTGAAAGGTATTTATACCTCCTCCAAACTGGTAGCAAAGTGCCGTGCCGCTCTAAACAGCTTAGCGGAACATGCCAGGGTTCACCTGAGTTGGGTCCCTGGGCATAGCGGCATCTCTGGCAACTGTGTGGCGGATGAGCTGGCCAGAAAAGGCACTTTACTTCCAGCACCCACTACGCAATGTAGCATCCCCCTTGCGACTGTCAAACTGATGATCAGGCAGGCGTATCTTCGCCTGGCTAACCGACTCTGGGCGGAGGAGAGCCACTGTAGGATCTCCAGAGAAACCTGGCCGTCGCTTAACCATGGCAGAACACGCGAATTACTGCGGCTAAAGCGGAATTCCATCTATCCCACAGTATCTGTGCTGACAGGACACTGGACGAACGGCGAACACGCCAGGAGACTCGGCCTCCCCTTCAACGACCATTGCCGCAGCTGCGACGATGTGGGCGCGGAGGAAAGCGTCGAGCACCTGATGTGCCACTGCCCAGCACTAGCGAGGAGACGACTCCGGGTGCTGGAGCGCCGTTCTTCAGCGGTCTGGCCGACCTCTCAGGACCCAGCATCGGCCGCATCGCCCGATTCATCACGGAATCGGGATGGCTCCTGCCTGACACCCGGGGGGGGTGTGTTAGCCTGAAGGGCGGCCACGTCCTTCACGTGGTACCACAACGGGCCGTATTATGGCCTAAGTGAGCTCTTCTAGCTGCCACCCTTACTTAACGTAACCTAACCATACATACATACATATTATTATTATAACGAAGTAAATCGCGAATATAATATCGCGCAAACAGTTTGCAAAATGCCGCTAATTCGCAATTGGATTGCAACTCAAACGATAGACAAACCCACACGCGAAGCTAATAAGCTGTTATATCCATGACTCCTCTACGTACCATATCTGCGATACATGCATACATACATATGTACATGCATATGTCCAAATTTTAACTCGATGTCTTGTCGTACTTGATTGTCTCCGTGAAGATCAAGAATCGGTAGAGCTGAAATTAGCATTGCTTGTGTTAACCTGATTCGATTTCCCTTGAACCGAACATGACCCAGTAGGAAAATTATCCATTACCTATGGGAATTATTTTCGCATCTAATTATTTAATTGGGACTCAAAGTAAGTTAAGTAAGTCTTACTGTCTTTTTATTTATTGCATTCGAGTTGTTGACTGACTTTCAATGGTTGATTCGTATCTTTTTCGTATACAATTAATTTACAAGCACATATTTTTAGTTTACCGTTTGGTTGTGGTCATTTTTATTAGTAAGTGAGTGTAGACCAAGTAACACAAAACAAAGAATAGCCAAGAAGACGCTCAATTTTGCCTATTGGCCATTTGAAGCATCCGAAAGTCAATAATGCTCGACTGTTTGAATTTTGCTACATTTCATTGAGTCACATAAAGCAATGCTCACATGTATCTCTTCTCATCAGCTTTACGTACAAGAACACTGAAACTGTTTCCACTAACAAACACACACACACATATCTGCAGATGCACACGTTTAAAGTGTATACATAGACATTTAGCCAAGCGCTCCATTAGAAAGGCTAAAAAAATGAAATTTAATTAGCGTCAATAGCAAACAAAACAAGCAGCAACAAAAACAACATCACAGCCAAATTGACCGCTCGAGCTCAGTTTGAGCTTGAGCTCAAATCGAAATCAAAACCGAAAAATGCCAAAATGAATATGCTTTGCTAGCAACCGGCAAACAAACCAACAAACAGTGCAACCGGCCAATCAACCGACCATCCAACCAGCGCCAACGGACCGTCAGTCACACGGCCAGCTCAACCGTTTTATATTCTTATTTATTTTGCCTATTTACGCTTATCAGACGGCGACAAACCACCAACAGCAACAGAAACAGTAACAACAGCAACAACCGTGAAGCTGATGACGCGGAGACAACCTGTTGCCACTTCTTCTAGCCGCATTAGTGCCACTGCCAGTTCTCTGCCGCTACGTTAGCATTTTCATTACAGTTTCCCATCAACATTGCCATCTTCACACAATTCACCAGCCATTTCCAAATGGTATCAGTTTGAAAGTCTCGACGAGTACATTTTCTGGCAGCCATTCGTTGCCACTAACTTTTCGATTTTTTGTATACCCTGCGCAGACGTGATGCGGTCTGTTCGCTTTGGGAAAATATTATACTTTGATACAAGCAATACACTATACAACCCGAATCTATGATTAACTCACGTTCTACGTTTTTTGTTTGTTCCTGGTTTAATTTTGTTTAGGCTTGTCACTTTCGGAACGTATGAGTTGACGAGACATGAGGCCTCTTTTGGCTTTGCTGCAGTTACTTTTTAAAATGATAGGTTTTTAATATAAGTACTAAACAACCTGAAATGAAATGGAATGAAATTAAACGAATGACTCACGACTCACAATGAAGATGAGCTTTGGTGCATTTGACTACGTGTTCAAGAGCACAATTAAACTGTCGTTCCAGGAATCCAATATTGTTTGGTCTTTGGAATAGTAAAGTCTTTGAGTGTTTCGAATGCTATCTCCTCACATAGTAAAGAAAAATTTAAAAAATAAAGTTAAATAAAGTTTAATTTTTTATTTTATTTTAATTTCAATACAGACACATTTTTTAAACAATTTTCGGTTTTTAACTTATGAGTTACTTTTTAGTAGCGCCACCGCTATGATTGTTGACATACATATAAAACAGCACTCGAAAAAACGGAGTACAGTTAAAAAATTTTAACATTTATTACGGAATGCATGGCCACACAGAGGCCTAAATCTCTGAATTTGGAATTTTCTGTAAAATCTGTTGCCAAGGGTAAGAACCGCCCTAAACCTAACCAATTTTAGTTCTTTTGAATATCCTTCAACATTCATAACATAACAACTATGTTATGCATATAAAAGTATAAGCGATAGAAGGACCACCAGCGAATTGCTTCCATATAACAACTCCATATTTGGCTTTAGCCTTTTTGTATTGCGAGTTGAGATATGTTTGTGTACTCAGGTGAAGCGCTCAATCAAGTCGCTGAAGTTGTGCTCAAACGCTTCTTGCTGCTTTTTCTGTCCTTTTTGTCACTGTTGTCTCTCTTGCCATGAGTAATAAACCACAAAATTATAATAAAGCTATAAAGGCAGAGAGAAAGAAAGGAAAAACAGCAGCCGCTGCAGATGAAGTGGCTGAGTAGAAGAAGGTGAAGGTGCCGAACGTGTGCTGTGAGCGCTTCAGTGTGAAGAATGAATGATGCCCACGCGCACTTGAACCACACAGTTCGGACGATCGGTGGACGCGCACTTGTATCGAACTACGTGCAGATGTTGGATCGCACCGACAAATGTTGGTAAATGTTGAGGCGGTGAAGTGTTGCTGATAAAGCACACACAACAATATATACCCACAAAAACAAAAACCAAAAAAAAACGTATAGCTGGAGTGCGCGCTAGAGAGAGCGGGTGAGCGAGCGAGAAACGAACAACGAAGTAACAAGTACGAAAAAGGAAAAAAATTGAAGAAGATAAATAACAATAAAAAATTAAAACAAACGTTAAGTAAAAGCAACAAACAATTGCGAGGGTACACAACGGGTACTTTTTCCATTGTTATTGCTTTATGTGCCACCGAACGAGCGAGCGAGCAAGTGAACCAACCAGCCAGTCAGCCAGTCAACCAACCAACCGACACTCCGTGTGCATCGCCGCTGTGTCTCGTTATCAATTGGTGGGCGAAGGAGGCGCGAGGTGGCCGAGTGGCGTCGAGTGAAGTTAAGTGGAGTGGAGTGAAGTGAAGTGAAGTAGAGTGCCATATATTCGAAAGAAGGCGCCCGGAAAAGGAAAACGCAACGCAACACAACACATCACATCACAACACCACACCACATCGCACAATACACATTCGTACAAACATAAATTGTAGGTACAATCTACAAAGCACAACTCGTCGAGTTGCGATTCAACGATTCCACGCAGCGCACAGTGCACTCGAAGCCATCCGTTCAGTTGGACGAACCAGCCAGCCAGCGGCCGGACAGACGAGTGATCTTGATCTTGATCTTCTGCCAGCGCACAAATCTTTCACAGGCAGCGCAACTGCTGCAGAGCGGAGCGTTTGCATTGCCTTTTATCGCGTGTGTTGTTATTTACCTTTTTTGGTGCGCACTCAAGTGACTCGGTGGTGCACGTATTGTGCAAGTGGCTTCTATGTGCGCCGGTGTGTGTGTGAACTTGTGTCACCGCAGTGTGTACCGTGTCGCGTGATTGCGGCGTATCCGTTCAACACAGCGGCCTAAACGCGGCGACAGCGGCCCATAACAGTCGGCAGCACGATGACGGCGCATGAGCAGCCCATTAGTTACCTGGACAGCATCCTGAACGAGGAGGAGACCCGCTGCGAGTACAGCCACCAGTGGCGCAATTTCACCATATCACGTTCGGGTCGTTTCAAATCGAAAAACCGCAAACGTGACACGGTCGACGGCAAACTGTTCGATGCATCCGGGGCACCGATGCGGACGCATGAGCAGCACAACCAGCACAACAGTCGCGTCGGAGCGCCAATGACGGCGTCGGCGCCGGCGTCGTCGTCGTCGTCGTACACGTCGTCACACTACAAGCAGCAGGAACCGGACAAGGTAAATACGGCATGACGCATACGGCGGCTGACGGTTGGCGTTCGGCATTTGGCGGCCAGTGGCCGGATGCGGCACTGAGCGCCCTCATACAATCGACAACAACCAGAAGTTGCCTGAGTGGGCGTCTCCTGTGCTACGCTCAGCACAGCGAAATGTCTGCCAAATTCAATGTTTTGGCCTTTTTGCTGTTATCATTTTGCTATGTTCTTGTTTTCTACTCACATTTGTGGTGCCTTGTTGTTTGTTTCTTGGTTTCAGTGATTTCATTAGGAAACATTACGTTCATTCGCTAAAAATAGGCGGTGCGTGATTTTGCGAAACAGCTACTTGTACTACATCGTGAATGTAAATGTGTGTGTGCACGTGTATGCGACGATCATTGCTACATACCGATATGGGCATTTGTACGATATATCTTTTATTTGCAGAGCGCCAGATAGGCAAGCAGACAGACAAACGGACAATTTATTAATTATTCAAATACATTTGGCCAGTGAGCTGCGCACCTTCCACTTCGTAGGTGGGTAAAAAATAAAACATAGGCCACATACAAAATTGCGCTGAACTCAATCCGCGCCAATTACAATCTAAAGTCGCCTTTAAAAGTTGCAACACAACACACATTGCGCTCATAACATTTATTCGGCAAAATATTGCACCAACACGGGGCCAAACTCCTCGAAGATATCAGGCAGGTGACAAGGTTCCAATGTTGGCAAGAAACGTAGCCTAAAGGACTTCGATACATGTGCCATTCAATTTGAAAAGAACTTTACTGATTATACTTGAAATGTAGTACAATGCAATAAAGCAGACAGGGCGAAAAATCATTCTAGGCCATTAAATTAACAGGCTTTAGCGAAGAACATGAAAACATCAACTGAAGCAATATTAGAGAAACAATTGCTTCCTGCAGCGACCCTTTCAGCAACACCAAAAGCTGCTTTACCACACTAAAGCCACACGGACAGGTAGCAATTAAAAAGTTTTTGGCTCAAACGAGAAGTTGTGAAATCGGGTTTTGCCAACTTTTGGTTAACGCATTAATTGTAGATCGACTCGAGTGCACGAAAAAGGCAAGACGAGCAACAAATCTTATGGGGACATTTTTTTTAAAAGCGCATCAAGTTTTACATATTTGTACAACACCAACCCACGATAAAGTAATAATATTTTTCCTAAACTTATACTTCCACATATACAAGTATATCTGTATACTCGTATGTATGTAATTGCTGGAAAGATTATAATATAAGTTGCGAAACGTTAATTTTTTTACTTTGTGTTACTATTTCAGTACGTGCTTTTATTGATTTTATATTAAACAAGTACACAAATTTTAATGTATGAGCGTCATACAAATAAAATAAAGTGAATGGCCTCTTAATCCGCAAGAAAAAACAAAGAGCAAACACGAATTCACTAAATCAATTTTCCATTCTCGATGGAAGCTCTAAGTGCTAAGCAGCACTCAAAGATCTCAAACATTTGGATCGAATCACACAGATTTGAATATTCTGCACAAAATCTCTTGGCGCTGCCGAAGATGCGACATAAATAGTTCATACATATATAATACATATCGATTTTATGTGCTACTAACCACGCTTTTGTGGTTTCCTTACTGGTCTTTTTCACTTAACCCTTTCCTTCCCGAATTATGAAATAGCCATAGAAACAAATTGGAAGTTGGTTATTTGAAACGAGAGAAGTATTTAAAAGTATTTTGCATCATATTTAAAATGGTTTCGACTTTCCAGTGGGTGGTGCGAGGGGGTGGTAGCCATACTACACTGGACTACACTGGGCTTTTATGAAGCAAAATTACAACATATTTTATATGAAAACTAAATTTCCCTCCATTTACAAGTTTTTAGAGTTCTTTGTTAGAATTTTAGAGTTATTTGGTGTCCTTTGTTAAACATAGAGCAATATTACATTTTTGGCATTTAATTCTGCTGCCCTGTCGAGCGGGAGCCGTTGCACAAATGTTAACAATTTTCAATGTTCCCAAACAAACAAACTACATATTTTACTGAAAAAGCTCAGAACAATGTTTCTTTTAAGCGATACAATTCATAGAATGGCGAAAAATCGAAAATTATATATTACATCAAAATTCGAAATTAGAATTTGGTAGCCATATGGCTACCATGGGAAGGAAAGGGTTAATTTGTTTAATCTTTATGTATAGGTAAACATTTGCCATACAACCAGACGTCGGCAACAAGACGAGCAGACAAAAAAAAAAAGAAGCAGAAAAACCAAATCAGCAAATCCAGTCGTGTCAATGTTTAATCGAAACCGCTAACAGCCCAAGTCAACAGTAAATTTATAATGAGCACCTGATTAAAATCAGATTATCGTATTTCGAGCGCACGGTGGGGTGGTCCCTCTCGCGCTTCGCTTTTTAGTCTCTGGCCCATTAAATCAACGTCAGAATGGCGTTTTTTATATTGCAAGCACACGTATACATACATACATGAATGCACACAAATACCTACGCACGATTTATATATCTTTATATATGTACATATATTTGTACACCCTTTATGGGTACAGAAAAAAAGGCATCAATTTCTGAGAATCGCTGATAATAAATATTTGCAGGAAGCAGCGTAAATGAGTTTAAGTTGCCGTTTCGTTGCTCTTTTAACTGATAAAACCATATTTTTAGTTAATATTCGGCATAATTGATATATTACCAACCAGTCACCCACCAAACCAGCCAACCGACTGATCAACCAACCAGTCAGGCAATTAAGTTGTGTTCGTACGATATGTCCGATGGTTTGTTTGTCTGTATGTCTTCGTTATCGACAAGAACAAATACAATAGTAATAAAACTAAGTTAAAAAAATCTCTTCATGTGCAAATTTTATTTTTTCGCACTTCTGTTTTTGTATTGCTGCATCGCTTTTTTGTTTTGTTTTTTGTATTGATAAACTTTTGTCGGAAACTTTTGATAAGTGTACAAGCTAAATATAATTGGCAATACCGTATACATGCATACGTATGTATGTATGTACGTGCGCGAACATTGGTCAGGTGTTAGAGAGTAAATATTTACAAGAAGAGGATGCCTTTGATGTTGGTTAAGTTGACAATTGAACACTTTACCCTCGGGCATACTTAGCATCTGTCCATACATTAATTTCAAATTAAATCTGTGCTATTTATTTCAAGCGTAGTTTGTTTGTTTGTTTGAAATTCAAATTGGAGATTTCTTAACTATTGTTGTAGACAATAAGTTAGGTTACGTTGGAGTGGCAGTTTTTTGCTCACTTAAGCTCATGGCTTATTGTTATGCCACATTGGGATGGATACCCCGAGGATTTCGATCAATCTCACTATCTCCCGGATGTCTAGAATTGGAAGCTCAGTTTCGCTGGTATGGAACATGGAGTTTTTTAACGAGATGCGAAGCGGCATTAGGGTAATACAGCGGCAAAATGGCACTAAGCGATTTTTGTATACTTATAGTACATGTAATGTAATTCGAAGGAGTTACACTTGTTTGCAGACGTTACTAGTCAAAACGACGCACAGTGTCGCGATCCCATATAAGCCGTGGCCAAAAATACTTACTTGTCCTATTTCGATGAAACTTGGTGAGATTGTTTTCGTGGTGGAAATTAAGAAATTTACAAAAAATCATTAAAATTGGAATTGCCACGCCCAACTCCCATACGAAAGGAACTGTAATATTGAAATAACTTTCTTAATATTAGTTATAGAATTATGAAATTTTGTATTTGAGCTTATAATAATGACATAAAAGCTCATACTAAAAATGGGCGGTCTGCCACGCCCACTTTCAAAAATATTCGTTTTCTACTACAACTAAAACTGTATTTTTAGAAGGCTGTTTACGATAACTACTCGTTCCACGATGTAATTTTAATTGGCAAGCTTTCTAAAACCTTAAAGTGGGCGTGAGCATATATATAAAGTGGCCACAACCTTTCCTTTATGAATTCATGTTTAATTTTTTCAGCTTGTGATACCATATTTTGGTATAAATGTTTAGTTTTAAAGTGGGCGTGGCATTCTGTCTACTTTTGATGATACGAACAATATTGTGTTACATATGTGCCAACCTTGTCCTTTATACAGCTCATCATTTCAGCAGCTGCTTTGCCGCTACTTTCATTGAACGTCGGCAGCCATACTTCGAAAAAAATCACCATTTTTGACTGTAGGTGCCTCTGCAAAAAGTAAATGTTTAGGTGGGGACACAAACTTTGCTTTTGTTCATGATTAACATCAACGCCCATCTTATTTTTAAGTAAATTTATAAGAAAATCAAGTTTTATTGACCGCTTTCTGGATTCAGCTTTACGCCACACTTCGAAGAAATCACGTATTTTTAGTGGAGGCGTCACTAAAAAAATGCGAATAACAACCAAATAGGCACTTAAAGGCAAAAAATTACTCCGGATTATGTTAATACATACTTTTTTGAGTAATTTAGGGTTGGAACTAAAAAAGTGTTTTTTGACGTTTTTTAAACGTTTTTCCACCAAACTTTTGGTTCTTTGTTAGAAGCAAACCGAAAAACGTAATTTTTCAATGTAACGGAATTTCACAGTTATTTCAAAGCACAAACCAAGAAATAGTACTGCCATTAAGGAAAAATTCCAAAGTTTTATTTAATATATAACATGACTATATATAACTGTACATAAATTATATTTTTATTTGATTTTTCATTCAGCATAAAGAATTATCCAAAAACTTGAAACGAAGGCGTATTTTTTAACATCAACTTTGAAGCTACATAAAAATGGAACGGAGTAGGATATTGAAGATCGGATAACGGATTTTTCTTAGTTGAGATATAATCTGTCGATTGTCATATCCATTTTAGTCATTTTGTAACATTGATTTTTACCATTTTCGACCACAAAAAACATGTACAGAAGCATGTTTTTTTTTGTGGTTGTGCACTCTTCTCCAACGAGGTAGTTCCTCACATACTTGGATTAGGATTTCTCATAAATCGCAGCTCCTTAATTACCTATTGAGGCCAAAATGTTATCCCTTAGCAAAACCGGAGCAACAGTATTTGGCCGAGACATTCTCATGTTGATCCATGAATCAGATTAGATATTGTAGTTAGTGATCGTATAGACTTCACATATATACATATGTATGTATGTATCCAGGACACAGAGGAATAGAGGGGAATGAGGAGGCTGATAGTCTTGCTAGAACTGGGGCAGCTACGATCCCCCTTGCACCAGAACCTTTCATTGGGCTGCGCAAAAGCACTCTAGCAGAGTCACTAAGACTTGAGGAAAGAACCAGGAACACAGAACACTGGTCAAATGCCACAGGTCTTAGCCAATCGAAAATCTTCATCAAAGGTTATAACTCCAGATGGAGTGAAGAATGCCTCAGACTGGGGAAAACCCAGCTTAGACTGGTCACCGGGCTGGTAACCGGGCACTGCAGGATGAGGAAACACATGCACACAATCGGGGTAGAACCGGTAAGCGTCTGCAGACTCTGCGAAACAGCGGAGGAGACTCCTGAGCACGTCATACTGCACTGCGATGCGGTATGCCGCAGTAGGAGACAGCACCTGGGCCAGTACTGGCTTGCAGAAGAGAACGTCAAACACCTTCTCCCACGTGAGTTACTAAGCTTCATTAGGTCGGTGGGACTGGGGGACGTTCTCTAAAGTTGAAGGGGGCACAATAGATCAACTTTGGTCTCAGTGCACTCTTTCCCCTTTTAAATCTATCTATCTATCTACATATGTATGTAGAGTAAATGCATGGATTCGCACTTATTTATTTACCATACAATTCATATTATTCATTCATTATATCGGACATGTGTGCGCAATTTTCTGGCCCTACCCACACAATAAAGCTGTCGATCGCGGATAGAGCGAGTTGCCGATCGCCGGCAGCTCATTAGTTGTGGTTCCTAAAATCTCTTTGATTTTCGGAGAAATCGCAATGTGCGTCATTGCAAATGAATATGCATGAGCCGCCAATGTATCGATGATTGAAATCGATCTCCTCGCAGGCGCAGCCGCAAAAAAGTGGTGTAATAAAATACCAGTTCATTGCCGTTGCCCAATTATGTACACTGAGGAATAAATCAGCCGCGCGAACGGAAAAGTCTCACTGGCTGTGTAGCTGTCTGTGGCCATTAAGACGGACGAAAAGCCTGTCCGTTCGATTGGTCGCAAGCGACGGGCTGCTCATAATATGAAATTAGCCAACTGCGCGAGGGTTGTAAAACGGGGCATAAAAGGCTTAAAGATCGTGTGGTGAGTGTGCATTTTGTAGTCTTATCAGGATTTGCAAGTGCGCGGCGCAGTTGTGATTCATATAAACCGAACGTGCGGCTTTCAGATGAGCGAGCAATAATCAACACCAACAGCAATAGCAACAACAGAGACAGCGAGCAAGAAAAGTAATATGGCTTTTTAATCTTTTGCGGGATTGTATAACATTAAAGCGAATTACGGTGTAGACGGTATGAGTACACAAAAAATTGGAAAAAAGAAATTGTGGTGCAGGTAGACTGGCACATTGCTGGCTACTTTAAAGCCGGAGCATCAATATAAAAAAGTGGAGAAAGAACCTGTTTGACATTTAATTTTAACTACTTACTAGAAGGCGCTGTTGTCGTTGCTCAGCGATTCTCAGGCCCTAGTCTTGGTACTCCCCCGCAAAGACTTCTGATGACTGCAGGTGCAACGGTTATCAACAATTTTTTTTATAAATTGCATATAGTATAATATTTCCGCAGATATTGTGCTGGAGTCATGAATTCACAAGTTTTCACTCTTATATCATTTCAGAATGCGTATCGCCAGTCGCCCATGCCAAGCAAATCCTACTCCACCCAGGCAGCATCAGCGTCCAGCGGCAGCTCACGCGGTGTACGCGATAAAACGGAGGCCTACAAGAGTTACTATGAAACTAATTTATAGACACGCGCATATTCTATTAAATTTAACTTTATTTGGAAACAAAACAGTTCTTTTTATATCTGCAGCAGCGATAGTAACTTAAGCATCATAGTAAATAAGAATCGAGAGACTAAGTGAACATTTTGGGCATTTCATAAAAACAGACCGGCACATTACATACATTCATACAAGCATAACTACATACTTATACATGCATATATAAATATATTTCCTCTTAAATTGTATATAAAAGCTAAGGGTTGGTATAGTATGTAGTTGAGTACTTAAATTTAATGCATTCAATTGCAAATTGAACAACAATTCTTGTTTAAATTTGCTGCAAGTATTACAACGTGATAAAAAAATAAAAAAAACGAAAGGCATACAATAAGAGATAATTTTAGAGAATATTGTTGTAGTTAAAAATACAAACATTGCACATTCGCAAGAATAAAAAAATTTTTAATGTAAATTATTCATAAAAAGACCAAATAAAGCTATGTGAAAGATTCGTTGTGGAACTTAAGTGTACCCGTGTTTACTGGCAAATTGAGAATAAAGTTTTACTGAGACTGCACTACAAGATTCGTCCGCGTCGTATGTTGTCGCTGTTGACTGGCTCCTTGCCCAACATCACGCCGTGTCGCTTGGTGGCGGTACGTCTGCATTATTTCTCCGCTCAATGAAGCTGACGTCCAGTAGGCAGAACTTGGCGCGGCACATAGGGCATGTGCACTTCTGCTCCAGCCACACCTCACGGTCGTATTCGTTCTGTCGTGCGGCAAACCAACGCGCCAAACACTCGACACACCACATCGGACGGCAGTAGCAGTTCATGCAGCAATTGTCACCGGCCAACGGTCGCCCATCGCGGTCCACATCCGCGCACTGCTTGTGAATCTTTATGTTCGGCTCGGCGACCATGCAGGCAAAGCACTTGTCGGCAATGCGATCCGCAGCGTAGATAGGATTCTGCGCCACCTGCTCTTTGAACACATCAATAAAGCGATCGATCACGTTGCGATGAAACTGTATGTTGGATGGTATGGCAATGGGGCGGCTGATGCGTTCCTCTAGATTGCGAAATTCGAGCGCATTTATACGTATATGGAAATCGGCCACCCCCGGACGGTTGGGCTTCACCACAATGCTGATCATTTGCAAGGTATCATTGTTATCCTGCGAGACGTTATATGTTTCGGTCTATACAGTAGCGAAGGAGGAGATATTTATTAGATTTATAAATATTATACTTATAAAGAAATAAAACGGTGCATAAATATGTTGATGGACATATGAGCTAAATTGAAGAGAGCATTATCTATAAAAAAAAATATTGAGTGTGTACGGACAATATCTTAGAACGGTTATTGGTATGAGAAAATGATTGGTCTACCTCTGACGAATGCCAATTAACCTTTGGAGACGACACCCATTTTTTCAATAATCGGGAACACTATGGGCCAATTTGACCCTCTTCACTTTTGATAGCCTATAATTCCGCAACTATTTATCCTTTTGATTTAAAAAAAAAATTCTGGGTTATACTTTGAACTTTGTTTTAACAATGAACTTATAAATATTAAAGGTACCACTGAAAAATTCGCAAAAACAATAGTTTTTGGAACGGGCTGTGGTTTGTTTAATGTTTCTACATGAAGAATAGGTACACTTTGAACATATCAACGTGTCCAACATAAGATTCGTGTAAAAACATGAGTCGATCACGTTTACTTTCAATAAGATCATGGCTTCTGAATTACTTTCCGTAGTCTTTATACATCATAGAAGAATAAACCTAGGAGCGGTTGATTTTCGCCCGGAAGTGATGTATACAATTATATATTAAATTAATAAATGTGACCAAAAAAAACACAAACCGCCTGATTTTCAATATTAGCATAAAATAACGCCTTGTTGTTACCCACCTTAGCAACGCTTAACTCTGTGTCGCTCTGATGCGCAAAGTGAACCTTGTACAGCGAAGTTTTTATGATCCAATTCTCAGTAGCAATTACAGTCGATATTGAATTGAGTTTCTTCTTATATATGTCGATCCTAAAAAACAACAACAACAAATGTTCATTTCATGTGCGGACTTTAAACGATAACACAAGTCGCTTACCTGCGAAACTCAGTGCTTATATCGCTGGCCACAGCCTCATAGCTTTGTGGTACATTCGAAAATTTAAGCAGCGTCTGGCTGACCGGATGGCGACGCCAATTTTGCTGCCGCCAATTGAAAATTAATGCCGGCATGGCCAGCAATGCCATCAGGCTAAATCGCTGCGCCACCTTCCAGGTAAACGTTTTGAAGGCGACTGCCTCTTGCGGCATCGGAAAGTCCGGATCCACGTCGACGTCTTCGGTCGGCGCACGTTCTGCAAACACCGAGAATTTCAATCGGTGTATGAGGAAGTAGCATGCAGGCAGGCAACTGTGCACCACCAGATTCAGTGACGTGCGTCGTTGATGGTAGCGCACGAAATTTATGTTCTCCTCGCCCAACAGGCTGGAAAACATTTGCTCGATGGTAAGCCCCAGACGCTGGAACTCCTCCGGCGGATAAACGATGCACATGCAAAGCAGCAGGTAGAACAAATTGAAGAGCAGTTCTGACTCGTCCATGGTATGAAAAATTGTGAAAAATCTGAGAGTTGCGGCGCTAAACGTTTTTCGTCCTTTATAATGTTTGTGCTTATTTTCTTTTATTGCTCGATTGTCTGCTGCTTTTATATTTTTTTTCTCTTGCGACGTGTTGATGTGTCAAAGTTCTTCGATGTCGTTTGTTATTAATTTTTGTAACAAATAGCGGTCACAAACAGGGTTGTATTTTGTAGTCTGCATTAAATTTCCTTTTCTTGTTGGAAAAAGGACAGTGGAACATTTTAGGATGCACGCTCGATAAGTATCGGTTTCTTAAATATACTACATATTTACCTTAGCATGCATTGATTTCCTAAATGCAGTGTTTAACACCTTCAGCCATATATAGCACTGCTGTCATTAATTTGATACTTTTGTTGATATTCTTAAATTATTACATTTAAAATTTTCATTCAAAGTACGTCGTTCGTGGAGATATGGTTACCGTAATTTTTTACTAAAGGAACTTTTAATTGTAAATGACCCAAGAACTTTCGAAATTAGGAACAAGGCACTTTTTTTTCTGTAAAAGATTCAATATATTACATGTATAAATATGCTTTCATTGTTAATATTTATGAAAGAATACGTCGAATTCAAATATGTATAGAATTCTGATCATTTTAATGGTAAACTTTAGATACACATACATATTCGTTTCGTATGTATAAATATTTAAAAAAAATCGTACTTTAAGGAATGTTGATGCTTTCGTAGAATACTTTCGAACATCGTCAATATATGTATGTATGCGTAGTCAAGACGTAGATATATGTAGATTTAGATGCATATGCCATATCAGCATATGCGCGAAACACTCAATGCCAAACAGTATAAATGCAAATGCTGTGCAGAAGCTTTCCGGGATCGCACAATTCGTTATAAATTTTACTTTTTCTGTTCCACATTCTCATTCGATGCCGAACTGGAGTCGTTCATGCTGAGCTCAAAGCTATTTTCGCCGCTGGTGCCAGTCACTGTTGTCAGGCTAGAGTCATTGTTCGGACTCTGACGCCCAAAGATGCTCAAATTGGGCAGATACTTTCCCTCCGAGCTCACCGTCCCCAACTCATCATCATGCTCGTTTTCGGCTGCATCAATATTGCCATCGCCATTAGCACAGCCGATGTCCACCTCATCGTCAATGCTGTCGTTGCTTAGACTGCTGCAACGGCTGTCTTCGCTCTGCGGTTGCGGCGATGTGGCCGTCAGTGAAACTGCGTCCAGCAGACTTCGCTCTGGTTGTCCGCTCTCCTCGCCGTTCAAATTTAGTTCGGTGATCAGCGGCAAGTTCCCACCCATAGCAGTCGATGTGGCCGGGGCCGCCGCACCAACAACTGCAGCAGACGTAGTGGCTGCCTGGGTCATGCTTATGCTGTTGGCGCTGTCGGCCAATATGGTTAGCATGGGTATCATCGGCGTTTCGGGTGCTGTGCCAAGAGACGTCGATTCGTTGTGCGCCAGCACTGGCTGAGGACTGCTGTTGTCCGCCATCAGCGCGCTCAGCATCGGTATATTCTGCGTTGTCATGTTGTTGCTGTCGCAAGTATTGGTTTGCGGTTGAGGTCGCGACTGCTGTCGTGGTTGCAACTGCTGCGGCGGTGGCTGCTGATGATTCATATTGCTATTACTTTTATCCCTCGCCTCAGCTGTGCTAGCCGCGTTGTCAGTCGTTTGTTGCTGCAGCTGTTGCTGCAGCTGTTTGAGTCGACCGCGTTGTACTCTAGGTGGCGGTGTAGGCGTTGTATTTAGCTCCTTGTCCATGCGATGATATTTCGTGTAATAATCTCGATTGTTGGCTGCCAGACTGTCCAATTGGCAGTTGGCGTTGTCATTGAGTGCTTCCGTATCCGGATAGTTAGTGGAATCGTTTGCGATTTCAGCGACACTTTGGAAAATTTCCGAGGGCAACGCTGTGTCAATGCGAGCGGCAGGCCCTTCCAATGGACGCTCTGGTGGGGGTTCTGCAAAACAACAAAACAAATACTTACAAACTCTACCAAAACCTTTTAATTTCCGCTGATAGTGAAAAGACAACATGAAATGTGTATTTGCTTAGAGATTTAGTTTGCATTTTAAAATCGAAACTTTGCGCAAATCTTTGCAGATAACAGCTGATAAGAAGTTAATACTTATTTAAAGCAACCATAGCTATGCGCAATAATATTTGAATGGAATGTTTCCTTACATTTTGTAGAACTAAAGCTTGGGGTTTCCAAGTTTGTAAAAATAGGATAATATTCACCCCCCTTTGCATCGCATACTTTTCCAACTTGCACTCACCGTTGAGAAACTCCTCGGCCACAAAATCAACTGCGCGCCAAAGATCCGCCTGTATCAACAGCTGCAGCAACAGACCCACTGTGGGCCGCTCATGCTTGCGTCCACTCGTGCCCCACTCATCGATGAGAATCTCGGCAAAATAGCAGCCACTATTCTGCCTCGCCGCATCCTCAATGAGCCGTATGTGTTCCGGCTTGTACTTGAGCTCGGCGGCGTCCGTTGACTGATGCAAGCCGTTCCATGTGCTGATGTCGGCACTAGCACCTGGCAGGTTGTTGCTGTATTTTGGTATAATTTCCATCAGTCGCCTGCCCCCATCGAAGCCCAGTATTTCGGCCAGCCTGTTGACATCGTTGGACCGCAGACGACGCAGCTCCGTTTCCCTTGTATACATGCTTCGTGTGCTGCGTCAGCGTCGGCGGCGCAGATAGGTGGGCGTTAATCTGGCGCTTGGGCACTGCGACTGCTTCGGACTTAACCTATTCTATTTCAGCTTAATTATTTGGCAAAGGTGGCTTAGGCGCGTTTCTTACGTTCAGTTCCTAACTCGCTACTTGGTGCTCGTACCACTGTCTATTTCGGTATTTCTTTTTCGCACACGTTTACTTTGCCAATTGCACTTTCCTTTCTTCTTGCTTTATCTCATAAAATTTGTGTTTTGATGATTTCGTAGAACAGCTGGTCACTGTGCACTTTTGGTTTCTCCGCAGGGTTGCTTTGCACTTAAATCAGAGTCACAAAACTCCGACCACATGACTGATGTCAGGCAAATAATATATACGTGAATCATTGAATTAGTCATATATTAATGTACTCGTATAAACAGGAAAAATAAATTTTTCATTTAATTAAATTAAGAATAATTTATTTAAATTGGCAACTTTTCAGAATTATCTCTGTCAATAATCCTGAAGCCAACGCAAAGAAACACAAGTTTTATTTTATGCGCCCCCCAATCGAGTTTTTTACTGAGCACACAATGGCCACCGTAAACGCATTTTACAGCTTTTTTTTTGTACACACGTCGTAAAGAAAACAAAGTCATTGGAGTGAAAACGTTTGCTAAAATACTTTCATTTACTGTAAAGAAAAACCTAATTTTAACATCGAATTTGAAGATTTACATACATGGATATTTTACGTAAATAAAAATTGGTTTGCATATCCTTTTAGCACTAAAATATATTTTTTAAAAATATACACAATTCAAAAAATCATGGACGAAGTTTAGTATGATAAGGGAATATTTGTGCAAATTCTCTGCATAACAAAACAAGGCGAAATTAAATAAAAACTTGAGAGTACTTTGGACGGTTGGAATTTAAAAGTTTATACTTTTTTTTACATAAAAATAGAGTACTTAGTTTCGTTGTGACTATAGAAAAATATTCAGTTTGCAGATCAAAGTAATAAAAGTAAATAATGTTTCAATACATCTTCGTGATTAACTATACGATTATAAGGTCACTTCTTCTAAGATATACAAATTTCATTATATCAATGATAAAACATACGGAATTTTCCTTAAGCTTACAACTACATTTAAAGATTCGAACAGTTGCATTCGAGTACGTAGAATGAATAAAGACGGAATCGTTACTATTTCAATAGAAATTCAATTACAAATCGCTTAAAATTAGATGCATACTTTTGTGATGACTGCATCGATTGGAATGTGTTTGGGAGTTACGTAATTTATGCTCAGTCACTGTTTAGCATTTGATTCGAGATGGATTACAGATGTGGTAAGACGTTCTTCATTGGCGCTCTGTTGCATTCCTTAAATAGTACGTCAGTTGTTGCTCAAATATATTGAAATTAGCGCAACAAGGCTGACAGTTAGTGCCATATTGAGGCCGCTTGTATAATGGCGGCTGGCGTGATTGCGTGTTGTTTTGCCTGCAGATAAACAAAACAAAATAGAACGAGTAAATTAGCATGAATGCGTTAGCATAGAATTTGATGTTTCATGTACCCATTTGGAACCGCAGCGTGGGACTAGACATACGGCCATCGCCACCGTTGCTGAATGCCAGCACACGCATGTTGTAGCTTTTACCCGGCGTCAAATCGCTAATGAAAGACTCCAGTTTTTCACCCACCGGTATGATTGTGTTATTGGCAGTTATCATATTCTGATCGCTCTCCCAAACACGCACCTGCAACACACAAAAACGATTCGATTTATTACTGATTTAAAGCAAGTGCCAGCTGCTTTTGCTCATCACCTTATATCCTTCAATAGGTTCTTCATCTTGCGCTGGGGACACATAACGCCAAACAACACGCACCGTTGACGGATTAATGCCGTAGACATGCACCGATGACGGCGGCTTCTGTGGTGCCTTACGATATGTGCGTTCTAAAAAACCAAACAAAACCCATTTAAACCCCGGAAGCGGTCTTGATGAAGCCATGCTATACCTTCAAATCGTTCGCTTTCAGGTCCCTCACCGGCCGCATTATAGGCCATTACTTTTACAAAGTAGTACGTGTCCGGTTGTAGGCCCACAATTAGCGCCCAATTTCTGATTGTACGGGACAAGTAGTACACTGAATCCTCCTCGTTGTGCGTTGTCTTCCAGTACTTTAGCTGCAAAATTATTAATTTCAATTTGAGTTTCGAGCCTCAATTTTTTAACCATATTCACCCTGTGACCAATCAACTTGCCGCGCACATTCTCGCGCGTCATTTCAATCGGCTGCCACGTCACATTGAACGCGGTCGAATTGTATGGAATGGCGATGGGTTTCTGTGGCGCAACTTGCGGCATATCCTCGGCCGAGTAAACGATAACCGGTTCGCTCTCCGGGCCTTTTCCCACGTTGTTAATAGCCTGCACCTTCACCTCGTACTGTGTGTAATAGTTGTTTAGCGGTATATTAACCACGGCAACACCGTCATTCTGCAGCTGGCGCAACTCCTCCGAAGCCCACTCCAGCGTGCCCTTCAACTTCCAGAACACTTTGTAGTGTATGCCGTGACTGTGTTGCTCCTCCGGCAATAGCGGATCCCAAGTGATGGTGAGATCACCTATCTTGCCGCCGCCGCCGCCTACATTACGCGGCGCAATGTACGGCTTGTCTTCGTAGGTGCTGTAAATGGGCGACGGCGCCGATGGCGTACCGATGCCCAAATCATTAACGGCCGCCACACTGAACTCGTAGGAACTCCACGGTGTCAGATTGGTGACTTCTGCCTGTTGGCGTCCAGTGTAGCGATCCACTTCACGTGCGCGCACATGCGTCGAGACATTCACCCAAGTGCGATTCCAGTTAGTCCGTCCAAGTATGTTGTAGTATCGTATGACCCGACCGTTGTTAGCTCCGTCGACCCACTCTATGAGCGCCTTTGTCTTGCCGATTTCGATCACCTGTACGCCGCCTGGCGCACCAGGTGCACCCTCGATTACAACTGATGACTTTGCCGAAATTTCATTCACAGATGACTTCACGACACACTCATAGTCACCGCCGTCCATTAAGGTGACATTGTGCACAGTTAGGCGATTGCGGTCAATAATCTACGGGCGGATAATAACTGAAATCAGTAGAAGATTTAGGAAGAATTGTGCAGAGACCTACGATGCGCTCAGTGCCGTCGTGGTTATCGCGTAGAATTTCGCCATTGTGCTTCCATATGAAGGCCACATCCAATAGTTCATCGTAGCTGGCGTCACACTGCAGGAAAATCAGATCGTGTTCCTGTGTGGTGATGCGCTGAGGCGGTGTCTGTATGAAACGCAGCTCCTCTGTAAATACATTAACAATAAGTCATAAGTCAAATTCAGAATTTCATTAAAACAATTTTCTTGAAAAAGGCATAACTCCTTTGGTATAGTTCGTGGTGTAGCTTTTGGATGAACTCTAAACTAAAACTAAACTAAACTTACGCAGCACAATCACGCGCGCGCGTGACTCATCGGAGCCCGCCTTATTGGTGGCCACACAAGTGTATATGCCTTCATCGTCGCGTGAGGTCGGCGATATTATCAGCGTGCCGCTGGGCAGTATACGTCGATGACCGCCCGCGCCAATCACCTGGTTATCCTTTTTCCACTGGAATTTGGGACGGGGTGCTGCTTCCGGATCGCATACAATAGTCGTGTTGCCATTGTAGACGGCATAGATCTCGGACTCGAGCGGATGCTTCTTGAACGATGGCTTCATGGAGAGCACACGCAATTGTGCCGACGAGAATGCGGTTTTCAGCTGATTTGTGGCACCACACTGATACATGCCGTCGTCCTTATCGGGATCCAAATACTTTATGGTCAGAACATTGTCTTGCACGATATAGCGATCGCGATCGATTTTCTCTGGGTCAAAGCGTTCGGCATTCTTGTACCAGGTGTAATTCACGTCCGGTATGGCGAACGCCTCGCAGATGAGTGTTACATCGCCGTTGTAGTCCTTGATTTTGTCCTTCAAAGGTATGGTGAATTCGGGCTTCATTTGAATATTGATGTATATGGGCTTCACTAAGGTTTTGCGTGGATTCGAAATAGTGCAGGTGTATTCGCCGTTGTCGTTTGTGGTGGCGTTTTCAATGATGAGCACACGATTATAGTTGATGGTGTAAGCGTTGCGCTGCAGCGGCTGTCCACGTCTGGTCCAATTGTAGGATGGTATTGGATAGCCGAAGGCAACGCATTCAAGGCGTATGTCATCGCCAGCAACTGGAGCCTCAGGGAATACCTGAAAACATTTCAAAAGATAAATCGGTTATTTATTAAAACTACTAAACTAAATAAAACTTGTTAAATGGTTTTTTGATAACTAAACGAACGAAACGAATCAAATCGAAAATCAACTGGATCGATTGGTTAGCAATAAAAATTGTTCAATTTGCTTTAGCATTCAAGCTTATTTATAATTAATGCACTCACCTTCGGGAATGTGTTGGCGAATATGAGCGCTTGGTAGTTGCTATTGGGCAACACACGTAGCGAGAAGAACGGTCCATTGCGACCGGTATCCGATACTAGAGTCTGCACCGTGCACGAGTAGTTGGCACGGTCCACCGTTTCAATGTAGGAGAAATACAGAGCACCATCATACGACACAAACACGCGTTGATCTTCTTCCACGAAGTTCGGGAAATAATCACGCGCCCAATAGTACTTCACCTCGGGATAATGCTGCGGAGGGTCACAGAAAATCGACTTTCCCCAGTTCATATCGGCTGTCTCAGACGATCGCTTCAAATTGAACTCCATGATGAAACCGAAATTTAAGTGGGCGCTCTCAGAGCGTATGCGGCCGAACTTGTTCTCGGCCACACAGTGATAAGAGCCCTGATCCAAGGCCTGCTTGGGATCGTAGATTATGAGATTGCCGCCCGAAATGGTGTAGCGGTCGTTGGTGAGCGGATCGATGGGTTGATATTCGAGCGTGTCGTTGACGTAGACTTCGCGGTACCAGCGATAGGTGGGCGTGGGAAAGCCACCTGCAAGGCAGCTCAACGTGACATCGTTGATTAGGCGATTCTTGCTAATGTCGAAGGTGGTATCGTTGGGCTGCTTAACAAAGTAAGGTCCACGGGGAATTTTCTCAAAATCGCGTATATCCAAGCCATAATGGAAAGGTCGTTTGTCGTCCAGTTTGAGGTTGATGTTTTCTGGGTTGTATAAGGTGCGCGACTCACAAATAAAGAGGTTCAATTCGATATCGTAGGCAGGCATGAACATCCAGCGATCGTGCTTCTTCGAATAGCCGTAAACGACGCGATCTCTGATGTACGGATTATCCCCAAACTGGTTGCCACCTGAAAAATGTATTTATTATTATTATTTCCAGCTTTCGATGTTTCTGTTTTGACGGATATTATTCAAAGATTGTACATTCTAATCTCACCATATGTTGCGGTTGCTTAAAAGCGATCGAATGAAAAATATATTCGAGCTCTTCAAATGCTTACCTATAAATCCTCTCAAATTGTTTTGATTACGATTGGTTATCGAGCCTGGTATGCTGTTGTAAAACTGATTCGGATTGTTGCGATTATAGTCGTTGTTATAGCTGTTCTGCACCAAAAACCGATTGTCGTGCAGATCCTCATTCTCTATGGCTTGCTCTTCATCGAACGAGAATGAATCTTCGATCATCAGAAACTGTGAATTGTCGTCGTTGATCCAGTTATTGGGTCCAGTCTGGTGGGCCGAGACCCAGAACCGATTTTGCCGTTGATTCTGTATGATCAGCTGCTTCAGAATAAACGAATGTTTCTCGATGTTGTCCACGTTAAGCAGTTCCGCACTGTACGCCTTGCAAATCTTCTTCGCATCTAGCCAGTTGCGCTTTGGCGAGCGTATAAAGCGGAAACAAGTCTGCCGGAACGAAATCCAATGTTCCGGACAAAAGTTTTCCTCATCACTGTAGGTGTCCACGTAGCCAACGCCCGACGAGCTGATGCCGCCGCTGCCGCCCAGACCGCGATTGAAAGGATCGTAGTTGCTGCTGGGGAAAGCGCCACCGCCGCCCAGTGTGTTGGTGTTCAACTGACGATTGTTGGACTGATCGTAAAAGTTGTTGAAGTTATTTTGATTTGGACCGAGCAGTAGACCACCGCCGCCCTGTGGATTCTGCAAATCCTGCTGCGAGGGCAGCAACGGGTTTTCGTACTGCGACGTGAGCGGCGTCTGTTGCGTGTTTGTGTACAGCGGGTTGTAGCGAGGCTGGTAATCTTTGTTGAAGGACGGCTGATATGTTTGTTGTTGATCGTTGGGTAGTTGAGGCGTTGCTTCGGTGTTGCCCGGCTCATTGGCCGACAAAAGAAGCAGCAGTTGCAAAAGCAGCAACAGCAAGCAACGTGCCGAGCGCTGTTGAGCCATTTTAAGAGTGTTGGAAAATACAATCAATTCCTTTGCACCAGTGTTTTTGGAGCCTGGCTGAATGCAGTGCTTCTGGATACGTTAAAGGCACATGTTTGGCTGTTGAAGGTAAATTCGCTATGGATTTAAGTGGCGTGAAGCAGCTGCAAGAGCAAAAAACCAAACATTAAATGTTTATATTTTTGTGTGTGTGTATGTAGTGGGATGTAGGATTCTTTTAACAACTTGGTTTGTTTACAAATTCAACTAATTGCTTCTTGGGTGCTCTGATGTTGGCCAGTGTACAAAAATCAAATACACCCATAGAAATTTGGTGCGAACAAACTTTGCTGTAAACAAAAGGCAGGTTCATAAACAGGAGAAAAATGACGATAAGCGTGAAATGAATTATGGGTAATTATTGAATTTGTATCAATTAAAAAATTTGTGCTCGTATTTGCAATTCGATTCGATTCCGATTTAGCGGGTCCTACTAATTGCAGCAGTAGCACCAATTAGTACTCTAGGTGTGGCCACCTCCGGAATTCCAATTTAAGTCGTGCCGGAAACATTAATGCGTTTCGAATCCATTTTCTAAGCCACCAGATATGTGAATATCACTTTGCAATTGTAATGCCAGTAGATTTTGATTAATTTATGAATGAAACTAATCCTGAGTCACTGTCGCGCCGCTGCCTGCGTCACACTTTACGCCGTCACCTGTGTCTCCGCATCGCAGTGGCAAATTCATAAGCGCAGCTCTATTGACAGCCCCAACCACACCTTAAACTGTGCGAATGGCTCACATTCCACTGATTTGTTGCTGAAAATTCACCTGCTGTCTTCAAACTCCACTGGCTCCTTGTGCGGAATAGTTTTTCCTGCTGTTTTACACACAAATATTTCTTTTTTGTAGAAATTATAAAGAAATTAAATGAAAAACAAAAATTTCAATTCCACTTCAGGGCAAACAAATTGGACACAACAGAACAACCGCAAAACGAAGAATGCGAGGCAACGAATTTCTGTAAGAAGAAGAACCGAATGATAGGCATAGAAAGAGTGCTGCCACCTGATTCAGTAGACATTTATTTTCCTCATTAAATGCGGATTTATTCCTGAGTTCGTAAGTGGTTGTGAGCATAGTCTATTAGGCTATGGTTGTGTCAAATCGAAATAATGTATTTTTGTGCCATAAAAAATATAAGAAAAACACCCTTAAAGAAAACAAATAACGATAAAAAAACCATGTCCTGTTAAAGGTTATGAGCTATCGCAATATTCCCAGCAGAAATATTGCTTATGTGTCAAACTGCATTCATGGAACTAATAATTTATAACAAAGGTTATAAATCTTTCATTTGCCTTTTTTGTAAGAAACAGATTTTTCCATTAGGAAAAATGTATACGTTTTATTTACTCAGTGATATTTTAACTTTGAGAAATATTGCATCACTTCAACCTTATTTACATTAACTAAGGTTCTTGCCGCTTGAGTATTGCTATAACCGATAAGTAGTATTTTATCGTGATGTTATGAGGCGTTTCGGGCATCGCCCGATTCATTACGGAATCGGGATGGCTCCTGCGCAACACCCGGGGGGGAGGGGGGGTGTAAGCCTGAAGGGCAGCCGCGTCCTTCACGTGGTACCACAACGGGCCGCTACATGGCCTACGTGAGCTCTTCAAGCTGCAACCCTAACCTAACCTATGAGGCGTTTGCTGGCTAGTATTCGTCGAGTGAGGCCACACCTGACTTGGCTTCGTGTGACTTCTATCTGTTCGGACAACCATATCCTGATGTTGAAGCGATTCAAAAGGCGACGACCGACATTTTGAAGTCGATGGATACAGATGGTCTCAAAAATTCATTCGACGATCTAATTGATCGTGCAAAATGTTGTATGGAAGCAGAATTCAATTCAATTTAATAAATTGAATGAATTACAAAAAAAAAATATTTGTTGTTTTGTTTTTTTGTTTTTCGGACCTTCCTTATATAATTTTGAACACAACTTCAGTTTTAATTAAATGTTTAAATTTTTGTAGTAAATGTATTTGAGCCGAATTCGTGTCGAACCACTAAGCCTGAGACCGATTTTTCGCATGTTTTAAAGGACAATTTTAAACAATTTTCCAATGATCGTTCTTGAGGCGCTCTTTGCAGAAACAGTAGTTCATCTGCATGGGTATGATTTTGTTATTGCTCAGCTGTCTCAAATGTGCCAGCACTTTTTCCTCCGTTCGCTTGCCGCAGTACTCTATCGGCAGCAGTTTCTTACCCTTGAACCAGCCGTACTCCTGGTTCGTGTAGATGGGCACGCACCAGTGGTCGCGCGGATAGAAGTCACGCCGCTTCTGCAGTTCCGCCTCGTAGGCGCGTACTTGTGGTGTGGTCTCGTCGCCAAGCCTCTCGTATTTCGAGTAAAACTTTTCCGTTAGGGCCAGTTTAGTGTAGTCGGGTTTGAATTCGAATTCGTTGCGCGGTTCCTTTGGTGGATTGGAGCAACGCACATACAAACGACACTCGGGATTTTCGTGCATGACATTGCGCGCTATCAAACTGTTGGGCGGGTAGTTGACGCTGAATTTGTCCTTGCCGGAGCCGTCTGTCTTGCAGGCGCAGATGTCCGGCTGTCGATTGGGGCAGTACTTGGGGCCGCCGAGCATGCGGCAGCACACGCTCATCGGATCACAGCGTCGGGGCTCCTCAAAATAGCGCGACAGCTTGCGCGACATGCAATTACAGGCTTCCGCCAGTTTCTCTTCTGCAGTCTGCACTTTTGCGCGCTTGACGCCACACGGACAGGTTTTACTATCCGGTTGGCCATTTTTCCGGCGATACTCGGTTCTTAGGTTGTGCTGGCAAAAAGTATACTGCGTTGGGGGCTTACGGTCGGCCACCTGACAAGGGGTTTTTGGCGGATTGGCTTTAAGATCAGCGCGGCACTCATCCGCAATCGCGCGAACTTCCACATTGAACTTGGTGTCCTCGTCCTCATTGCCAGCGTCCAAGCATTCATTCATTTGGAATTTTTATATTTTTTTTGGGCTTTTGATATGGTACAACATGAAATTTAAAGATGCGAGCCGAAACGAAAATCTAGCTAAATGAGATGGTGTTTTTGATTTTTCCTTCCATTTTTATGAAATTTTCTAAGATTTTTTTATTATTTATTTATTTGACAAAAAATGGGTTGAAAGAAAGCTTGTTATTTTTAAGTGATATATTAATTTAAACTACTCTACTTATACGACTACTTGCATAGTATGTTCGGTACGTAGTGAAATTATTATACATACATATAGAACGCAGAAAATTCACCATAAGAAAATTGCATTGTTAAAATTAAATCAGAAGACAAAGACGTTCGAAATGGTATCTAAGAATGATATTGAACAAACGCTGTATAACTGACTGCAGTTGTGACCAATAAGATGACCCAAACGTTCGGCTTCCATGTAATGCTTTCCCCCACTCACACCCAAATTATCAGCAGAGGTGGAAGGCCTATCAAGGGGATAATGTGTTAACATTGCAATTTCAGTTTAAACAAAAACAAATTTTTCTTACGTGAGCAATATGTGGAGCAGCTCATGCAGGATGCCACCATCGGCATGAAAAGGTGGTTGAGATGCTTCGCAAATAGTTTTCAATAAGCAAGCACGTCCGTCGTGGCCAAGCCTACAAACAAGTGGGTACATAGGCACTTAATTGCAAATTTAATAATTTCTGATTGCCACAATGCAAACTTGGGCATTTGTACCTTTGAGCCCACTGCTCCATTGCAGCATATATAAGCGAACGATATTTGGCCAGAATCGGGGAAGTGCCATTGAAAAAACTGTGATCGTGCTGTGCACTGCGTGCCGGCCTAACAAATGGCGGTTTTTTTATATCCTGCGTTGCTAGCGTGTGCACATCGGCTTCATTTGTGGGCAGCGCGTACATCGCTCGCAGATAGGGTCCAACAACGACTGTCTCGTATTCCAGCTCTTCTACAGGAGTACCAAAACTGCAAAGGAATTCCACTACTGACGATCCTGATCAGCAAAATATGTTATGAGAAATTGCATTATTTTCTAAAAATATCCCGCATTACTTTGAAAAGTCAACGGAAGCGTTCGCCTTTGGCGATTCTGCCCAGCATTGTGCACTTTATCCGCAACGACTCCAACGTAAATGAAAATCTGACATAGTAGCAGTTGCGCCATCAACGCGCGATAGAGCTTCGACATTTCCGCTTCGCGTTCGCGTTCATACTAACAACGAACGCTGTGGTCGTCACCCATTTTCTCCGACCTGTTGGCGATACAAATTAGCAACTTTCCGCCTAGTGGTTTCTGATTTACGCTAAGTCAAATTTTAATAATGGCATTATGAGTGAGTGTACATTGGCGTATGCTATTAAATTATGCAGAACTAACTAGGCTCTAATTGGAGGACAATTAATCACACAATATGCGACCTATAAGTCTATAAATCATTTCCAAGTCATTTGTAAAAGGGTTGGCACATGCTGCTTGCTGTAGCAAATCCTTATTTTGACCAGATGCTGCGCCCCTTGAACGGCGTTTCTTTAAATCCACGTACTATGATTTCCGCCTCCCACCATGCGCCCGCATCCTCCGTTAAAGCAGTCTTTTGTTCCTTGTTGTTGGCAATGGCACAGCACTCGTCGCTATCGTTTAGGCTCAAGTGCATGATGTCCTCGAAAATTTGTAACTCCTTGCAGCACTGTGGGTGCATGGCGCCATAGTCTAGCGGGCTTGTGTGCAGTAAATGAAAGTGAACATCCGTACAGCTGGGTGGCAGTTGGCAAATGTCCTTGGGCACAAATTGCACATGCGACTGCACATCCTTGCTAATCACAGGATCGTGCAGCATTTCCAGTTCTAGATACAGATTGGTAGGACACAGATTGTGAGAAAATATTGTGTATAGATGTTCGCTAGTCAGCAGAGACCTAAAAAAAAGCGTGCGAATAACTTATAAAAACTCTGGCATTCGCATACTTACAGCAGCGTCTGGTTGAGGCGCGCATGCGGTATCCGATGATGGCTGTGGCAGTGCTTGCGCGATATGGACTCGGTGGGTATGTGTATTGTATAGACCTCTTTGGGTGTAAAAGTGGTGGCGCCAAAAAGGAAGCGCAAACGCTTCACTGGATTCTTATCAAACGTTTTGGCTATTAGCTGTTGAAAGTCAGGAGAAAATACAATCATGTTCAATGGTGTTTGTTTCCAACAGCATACTTCGCGCATGGCGTTAATGGACTCCTTCGTCTGTTTTGCCAGCTCGCGTTGACGTTCCAAATGGATGGAATGTAAGGTGATGGCCTGGCGTTCTTCATTCTCCTCACCGTTGTGCTCTGACCACATTCCAATGTAGTATTCGTATATCTTGTACACGAAGGGAATCTGATTACGCTGGTACAGCAGGAACTCCAATATTGCGTTGACCACATCCGCGGTCGAACCTGCTGTTAGCACATCGACTTCAATGTTTAAATCTAATTTTTTTGTCGGCGGCATTTCTTTTCAAAGTTACTTATTCTATTCGGTACAAATTGAATGCCGTGAAGAGGAAGCTAATTAAAACAACAAAAAGCGAAGTCAACAATTTTCTGTTACGGTATTGCCAGCTTTGATTTTGTTGGGTGAAGGAAGTGCTACTCCATCGTGGTAAACATTTTTCTTTAGTATATTTCTGTTAAAACAGAGACAAATTAGAAGTATCGCCTTCTAGTACAAAACATTGAAGCAAAGATTAGGAGCGCTAAAGCATTATTTGCTGTGTTTCCGTGAAGCACCATTACAGTGTTTGAACTAAGTTGATTGGATTAACATGGGTACCTGAATACTTGAGTTCTTCATAATGTATACGTGAATGTGATCTGGAGCGGGTTTTGTTATTTAGCGAAATATACGTATTTAACAGTCGTAACTGTAACTGACGTAACTATCACTAAATGCTAGATAAATACGTGTTGGAATTATGATTTACTTAAAACTGAATTTTTGCTTCAATGTTAATATACATATTTAAGTTAGCATGGAGCCGTGAATTCGTGGTACATTTTTAATAGGCATACATTGTTAGCAGGCGTACACTCGAACCACACGGCAACCCATTCTCAGAAATCTCTTGGGAAGCGCTCGGACAGTGTTGTTTTTCTTTTTACTTTTTAGCCCTCATAACAAGTGGTTTGTCCGAAGTTTTTCTATACAGGTGTTTGCATATAAAACACAAAATCAGCAACAATTACTTAATTCTATACTTCTTCGTTTCGTGCTGGGAGGAAAATTTTGGTACACAGCTCCTTCTAGTAAATCGCAAACCACAGCATTCCTATAGGGACAATTACTCTTTATGAAAACTAGAAAACCGACAACACTTGTCGGAGTCTTCGTTCGCTTTGTTTCGTGCTGTTGATTTCAAAAACCTTAGCCCGTCATTTGCATAAGTCCATTTAGTTTTCTTGGTGTTTAGTATTGCTTCGGAAATTTGTTGAAACAGCAGTGGAGATGGCCGAGAAACCAACAGTTCTGATTTTGGGCGGTAAGCAGTGTTCAATTGTAATGTGCAGCACCCCGACTCTGGTTGCACTTCGCCCCCGCATCAGCGCTGATGTCTGTGGGGTGCCGGTGCTTTTGTGCGTTCTTATCAAATTTATTGTAATTTTGATTGCTCTTTTATATTCCGTTCTCCCGCCGTGGTCGCTGATAAACTCACCCAGGGTGTGGATTTATCGGCCGCAACTTGGTTACTTATCTGGTGGAGAACGATCTGGCTCAGGAAATACGCGTCGTGGATAAAACGCCTCCGCAAATGGCGTGGCTGAACGAGCGGCACACCAAGGCTTTCGATAGCAAGAATGTGGAATTTTGCAGTGCCAATCTCATTAACGCCGGTTAGTAGTGAGTCATCGGGTCAGACCGCTTTGCCAATTGGCTACGCGAAAGCCCACTCATTATGTATGCGAGCGCAGTGGTTGATTGTTGTTGATGTATGCTGCTTTTTTGCTTGCAGCTTCCTGTAAGAATGCGTTTGCGCCGCATGCCGGCAGTGGACGTGCGTGGACGTATGTGTTCAACTGTGCAGCCGAGACGCGTCCCAATCAGACAGACGCCGTTTACAAGGAGGGCATACTTAAGCTGAGTATGAATTGTGCCAATGAGGCGGCCAGTGGCAAAGTGCAGCGCTACGTGGAGCTGAGCTCTGGGAGCGTGAACAGCTCGGAAAAGACGCCGCTTAAGGAGGACTGCAAGCACGAGCCCTGGACGTGTGTGGCCAAGCAGAAGCTGAAGGTAGAACGCGAGCTCGAGGCGTTGGCTGGAGACTTGGCGTATACCGTGGTGCGGCTGCCGGTAGTCTATGGCCTGGGTGACAAGCGTTACTTGAGTAGGTTTTTGCGAGACGTGTTGTGCGTACGTGTTAGTAATTGATATTCATGCAGTGCCGCGCATCATCATTGCGGCCATCTACAAGTACTTGAATGAGCCGATGAAACTACTGTGGAACGATGCGATGCGGCTGAACACGGTGCACGTGCAAGACGTGTGCGCAGCTGTGTGGGCGCTGGCGCAGAGTCCGAAGGCTGTGGGCCAGGTGTACAATGTCGTCGACGATGCCGACTCGACACAGGGCTCAATTAGTGATATTTTAGCCGATATTTTCGCAATAAACGTCGATTATTTTGGCATAGTCATGTCGAATTTAACAAAGGTACGAGTAGTGCAGCTTGACTGTGTGTGTTTGTGTTGATGTACGCGTGCGTGTTCACACGTTCCATTGCAGCTCAGCCTCTCCGATACGGTTAGCGAAGTGAACGACAAGCATATGGTGCCCTGGGCGGAAATCTGTCAAACGGACGAGATCAACAACACGCCGCTGACGCCATACCTGGACGAGGAACAGCTCTATCACAAACATTTGTACATGGACAATACAAAGCTGAAGGAGTTTGGCTACGAGCTGCAGGTGCCTAAAGTAACGCGAGAACGCGTTGTGGAAATTATCGACGATTATGTGAAGCAGAAACTCTTTCCGAAATCTCTGATATTATAAAGCGCCAAGTGCCCGTTTGCGTACTTAAAACAATTCTCAGAATAACCCAACTCAACTGAACTCAATGGTAAATGCGAAAAATCAACTCAATCGAATGGTACTTTGTTCTTTTTGGGCCGTAAAGACAGCAGGAAACGAAGATAAAATATAAGATGAAAAGACATGAATTTTGAAGAAGAAATACTGTACGGCATATAATTTTCTAAAGTGTACTTATAGTATTATTGCTTGAGTAATTTGGTGGTATTTTTTATATACTCTTCCTACAAGTGCATACTAAGCTTCCACACGTTTTAACGCGACGAGCAGATATTATTGACACGGTTTTTAATGCAATGCTGCCGTAATGCAGTCGTCCTTGTCATATTATTGTGCCAAAATAAATATTATTTTTCTAATGAAATTTCGGTGTGATGTTTTGTTTTGATGATAAACTTTACTGGTAATAATCACTACGATGGCAACCTATTATAAAATCATACGTGCTGGAGTGGTTTTCAACATGCAACGACTACTGGCATTGCCGATGTCACTCTAAAAGATTGACCACAGATCTGGTTACGAATTACGAAAGCTATACCGTTTTAGTGATCGTGTCCCGAAGATACGAAAATACATTGGAAATTCATTTCGTTGATGATTGAAGGCTTGATCTGAATCAGGGTCTTGTCGCACACAGAACGAATGAATAGAAAAATCACATACGATTTATCCACCGTCTTACACCATGCCTTAATGTCCCCCAGAAGTCTGTAAAATCATCATCAAGTCGTAATAACCAACTTTCCATTCAAGAAAAACAAGAAACAGTGATTTATATTTTGTAAGTATTTTGTTTGGTTTTTATTATTAGTTAAAAATGTTACGCTGATACAATCTGTTGATATTAGGTTATTATCAGTTTCAATAATCGAATTGTTTTCAAATGCATTTGCTTCAATTTATCGAACTTAAATTAAACACCAACATTGATTTAAACAAAAATGGACACGCAGAGTTACAGTTGATGTAAAATGAAATCGGCTTGAACAAAACTTTACAGGAATATTTATAACTGGATAATTTGAAGGGTATGAACTTTCAGTGAGCGTTGGAGCGAGCATGTCTTTAGGCCCGCTCCCTACACTGCACTACACTTAAGACAATGGCAGGACTCCATAAACGTGATGCCTGTTTTTAGCAACATAATAAAAATATCGAAGTACGAGTTTACGAATTTCGTATTGTGATCTGGTTACTAATGCAATTTTTTTTGCTTTTGCGGTTATCTAGCGGTAAGCACCATCTTCGAGTGTGTGATTGTGTCTGTCCGGACGTTGCAATCAATGTGTGTATGTATATGTTTCACTTTGCTGTGCTCTATCAATGATGGATCAATCTAATGTTTGGTAACAAAGCAGCGCTGGCGCTTAGAAGGCCAGACCGGCATCGCGGTACGTGGTGAAGATCTTCTCGATGGAATTGACGTAGGCGGCGGTTCTCAAGTCCAGGCCCAAGTTGTACTTCATGGCGGTCTTCATGATGGCGCGCGCCGAGCGCTCCATGGTGTAGTCCAGGCCAGAGTGGACAATGTCCTTCTCAGAGGCGCCGGAGATGCGCTTCTGGAATGATTCCGAAGGCGTGACTGGGATGCGACCACCGACGCGGCCGAAGCGGCGTTCCAGCGACTCTTGCACCGATTCTGTGTGGGCGAAAACAAGTGCAACAAAACGAAAAAACACAGAAACGGAGACGTTAGTGGTAGAAAGTATCTGACATTTATGCGTGATTTTAAAGCACAAAGCAGTTAAAGGTATATGAGAAATGATGATGCAGATTAGCTAACTTACGAAAATAATTAAAAAAAACAATGATAAAGTGCGCGTATTAGTGACAAGAAAAGGTAGGGTCTCAAAACAATATTTTTAACGTTTGCATGCGCGGGGAGGAGCGGGTTGACAATAAATCTAAGAGCGGTGTTTGTGTTCTGTAAGGTTTTTTTTTAACAAGTTCAAAAGCACTATGAACTTCAAATCAAAATGTGTAACAGATATGTGGCGTGTGCGGGCGGGGAGCTACGAATTAACGTTGGCAATAAAACAACGGAACACTATTGTTATAAGAGTACATACGACGAATATACTTTAATAGGTATAGTAAAAATATGCAAATAAAAATGATGTCGAAATGAGACAAGTTGTGCATAGATTAAAAGAAGAACTGTACCGTCTAAAACAAATCTTTCAATGGACTGTTGGACTGAGGCTAAATTGGTAATAGAAAAAACGGAAAAAGAAAAACGGAAATTACTAAAGAGATGGCAATTTTGAGAGCAACGTTCTGTGCGTAAAAGCTAAATGTACAGAGTAAGTAAAGTGTAGAATGGCGTGGAGTAGAGAGCTTCCAATGTAAGTTAGTTGTTTTTATATTTGTTTAATTTTTAGCGCATAGTTGAAACTGAACAAAAAAGCGAGGCTTGTAATTCGGAAGAGGCCGAAAATTCAATTAGAGCTTAAAGTAGTCAGTTAATTATCGAAACGAATACGAACGTATGAAGCAGCTTAAAATAATTGAAACTCAAACTAAATGACAAAAAATACGAACCACACATTCGTTCGGATAGCCCTCGACGAATGTGTGCTTGCGAATGAAAGTTGAAACTAAATCAATAGGCTTAAATAATAATGGCAGTTATCGAAAGTTATGTTCAAGTGCCGTTCAAGCTGGTCTATATAGTTGGCTTTAATTGCGAAATTGTCCGAGCTGAGCTAAAGCGTGTCACGGCAGCGGCGAACTTACCCAGCAGATGGTAGTTGGATTCGCGCTCGTACTTGAAGGTCAAGCGACCGTACGAGACGTGGTTCAAGTTCTTCAACCACTCGAAGAACGAAACGGTCACACCACCGGCGTTGATGTACAGATCGGGGATGACCAAAATATTGCGCTCAATGAGAATTTTATCGGCAGCCGGTGTGGTTGGACCGTTGGCAGCTTCGGCAATGATCTGTCAAATAGAAGCATTAATGCAATGCCACAAGTAACTGCAAAATTCAACATACTTTAGCTTGAATTTTGTGTGCATTATCGCTGGTGATGACCTTCTCGATGGCGGCTGGCACAAAGATATCGCAGGGCTCGAACATCAGGTTTTCACCTGCATAAGGTTGGGCTTGTGGGAAACCCACAATGGTGCCGTGTTCGTTCTTGTAGTCCTCCAGCAACTATAACGGATAAACATCGAAAAGAAAACATATTTGAAAAATATTGCATACTAAAAAAAAAAACAACTTCAAAACACACCTTGGGATCAATGCCCTCTGGGTTGAAGATTGAGCCATCGTGTTCAACGATACCGATGCAGGTGGCACCAGCGCGTGTCAAGTAGCGGCAAGTGTGAAGACCGACATTACCGAAGCCTTGAACGATGAAAGTCTTGCCGCCCCAGCCGGGAGTGGTGCCTAGCGGAAAAGAAGCAACACAAGTAAGTACTTGGCATTTTGCAACCTTAATGTGCGCCATCGAGACTCACCAATCATGCTCATGTAGTTGGCCTCGTTGATGAAGTTCTCCAGACCGTGGAACACACCGCGACCGGTGGCGGACACACGCCCGTGAATGCCGCCCTGGTTGATGGGCTTGCCCGTAACGCAAGCGTGTGCATTGATGTCCAAGTGGCCAATGGTCTTGGCGTATGTGTCGGCGATCCAGGACATCTCACGTTCGCCAGTACCCATATCGGGGGCGGGCACATCAATGCCGGGTCCAATGAAGCCCTTCTTGGCCAACTCAAGTGTGAAGCGACGTGTGATCTTCTCCAGCTCGTGCTCGGAGTAATCTTTGGGATTGATCTTCAGGCCGGCCTTGGCACCGCCGAACGGCACATCGACGCAGGCGCACTTGAAGGTCATCAGGGCGGACAAGGCCTTGACCTCATCACGCGACACATCCAAAGAGAAACGAATACCTGCAGAATGAGAACAAAGAAAATTATGTAGTATTGGCAGAATGGCAACAAGCAAACGCCTGTATTGACCGAAAATTACTTAAGGCGTTATGCAAGAATTTCAGCACGTACACAATGCATAATTGCCAATTGCGTATTATTCACACTTTTAAAAATAAAGCAAGCGCACAATTGGTTTTTCGCAAATCAGACAACCAGCAGGCAAAAGTCTGCAGTTGGACAGTGTCCAATGATTTCGTTTTTCTTTGTTTTCAACGGATTTCTGTGTTGGGCTGGCAGCAAACCAAATACAAATTCAAGGTGCCATTACGTCTGTCGGGCAGCTGCAGAGCCGCGCCCTATTCGCCGAAGGAGGCCAACGACAAAGAAGCCAAACATGCCCCTGTTCACGTAAGAAAACATTCGACCTCTTCCGCAATCGGGTGGAGGGTGTGTATGGGCTTGAGGCATAACAAGATTGCACTTGTCTGCTGGCGGCTGAGTGCACCTCGAATGCTGTTGACATAGATGGGGGCAGCCACGTGCCAGTTCAGTTCACGCAAGCAGCCCCTGTAGAGAGCAATAATCAAAGAATACGTAACAACTGAACAGCACTGAAAACCGTTGACAACAAACGGATTTTGCTATCAAATTGGGCCTTTTTGTCTTAGGAGATTAGATAAGGTTTTGTTTGCTTCTACAAAGCTGGCGATAAACGTAAGATATCACGAGAAATGTGCACCTATGCAAGCTTGTATGGGCACAGGGCGTACCAGTTGAACTGTTGTACCTATGAACGATATCAAAGATTGATGTAGGATTTTTATGGCCCAACCATTAGCGCGGCCAGCATGAAAGCAAAATTGACCTTATCTGCCATTGGGAAATCATTTTCGATAATGTCATAAATTTTATAATAACTATTTGGCGTGAAATGTGTTTAATGATGTGAGCAAGCCTGGAACGTTATCATTGCTCGCCACCCAGATGTGGCTACTGATAAACGAGTTGTTTACTCCTTTATTTTTGGCATTTGCGTATTTGCACGTAAACTGGAGAGTTTTCAATTGATTTTATGAAAATTTAAGAAAGAAAACTCTTCCAGTTTATTTATTCGAACTGAGTTTGCCATAATTTCAGTTACAAAATAACAAGAAACTGATAGTCGATTTATTGACACATTAATTTTGGCATTTGAAGTGAAGTTGAAGTATTGGAAACACTTTGTTAATGATAATTTAAGGGGTTCGCAACAAAACTGCTCAAGTTTGCTATTTATTCAAAATGCATATTTAGCTCTATCGATCAGATTCAAACTGATTCTGCAATGAAAATCCTGAACAAATCGTCAGCTTTATAGCCGTAAATCATAACATCTGTTGAAGATAGCATGCAAACTGATCAACAATGATGCGTGAACAGATGGAACCAACACCAATCGGCTTTTTACATTGTCAACAAAGAATTTGGGCCGCTTTTTGCACAGATAAAATATATAAATTTTGATGATAAAGCAAGGGTGAAACCATCAATCATAAAGTAAATCAGTGCTACGCGAATCGATCGATCCATTTGTAGGTTTAGATGATTTTCGCATGCAAGAAGAAGAACTACTTCCCAAAAATTATATTACAAATTGAAGCATTTCATGAATCATCAAACGAATTTTAACATGCAAAACTAACAAATATGATAAATTCTGCTTTGGCTAATAGGATATGTTATGCACTTGCAAAACAAACCTTCAAAATTTGCAGAATGTGGTTTCAAAAACTTTGTACTACATTTGAATTAAACGAACTTTTTCCATTACTTTCCATTACTTTCAAAAGAACTGTGAATGTGAATGCCAATGTATAGGATCTAAAAAAAACAACATTCAAAGCATTTAAAATAGGGGATAGATGTCGCCTATGAGGAGAATATAGGTTGCTTCTTGGCCAAGTCTATCTACAATCAATTCATACTTGTCCTGCTAATAGAGGAATAGTTTGATCTAATTGCGTTATGGCAAAAAAATTTATATTCATAGAATGCCAAGTCATTTGACACTAAGAATGACATCTGTTTGTAGTTTCATTTCACACATTTGTACATCGGAAGTAAATCCTCTTAAACGAGATAACCATTGTTAAATTAATAAAGTGTGTCAGATAGGAGGAATTCTCTCTTCATCGTACACTTATTTTCTGACAGCTAATGTCATTTTGCAGCTGCCGTGGCTCAGTTGGTTAGTGCGTTGGACAGCGAGTCGAAGGCAGCAACCCCAGGTTCAATACTGCCTGTAATAACACCTAAACAAAAAATAACGGGAAAACTCGTTTTCTCTTTCGGTGGCTGTCCTCTCAGCTGGAAATGGCAAACCTCTGAGGGTAAAAATTGCTTATGAAAAAGCTCCCAACCTGCCGTTCGGAACCGGCATAAAACTGTAGGTCCCTTCCACCCGCGTACAAATTCACACGCACAACACGGGTGGTTGCGGAAAGCTAGGCCTTAGTCTCGCGTAACCGGGCTGTCGTGCCAGTCAAGTATTAATTAAATTATTAATGTCATTTTGCTGACAAATGTCAGAGTTCATAACCCGTCTGTGCTGTATGAAAAAATGTCAAAATAAATTGTTGTTTGAAAATACGTTCTGCACCAAAACCGACACTAAAAACGCAACTACATGCCAGGAAAAACGTTCTGTCTCTGCAAAAAAACGCACGGCAATACAGTTTCTATGTTTTTCTAACATAAAATACATTACGAAAATATATACATATTTCTGGAGTACTGAAAGTAAATTTTAAATTTAACAACAAAAATAAAGGTTAATCGAACTGACACAAATAAATTGACACATTGACAATTGCTCCTCAGAGAAATAAGTGAACGTCATCTACCTGGTACACTTTATTGATTTCACTATGGAGATAATAAATTAAAAACAAAATAAATTTGTTGGCAGCAAAACCAATATATTTTGCGACAGTCCGCAGAAAAAGCAAAATAGTCAAATGTTTTCTGTCTCATTTAATTTTTTCAAATTAGATAATCACTTTGTGTCAGAATGTGAAAAACAGACAGAACAGTGTTAAACGGAAATGATAAAAATTTAATGGCACATGTAACGCGTAGGGACAGATTTGCCGGTTTTTACTTTTGACCATAACACCCACTTAGACGATAAAAAAACTACATACATATATGTCAAATGGCCGGCTAGAATTTATAGCCCTTAAATTAAAACCATCACGTGTGAACCTTGACACTGAACTTAAGTGTTCGTCTCTTTCTACGGCCGGCTATTTTGGCGACTAACGGTTAGTAAGCAGGCACAACCAAAGCAAGGATATTTCTTTATGTAAATGAAGGAAAAACCACCCATAAACTCTGCTCGGCTTTTTGCTTCCAGCCATAGTGAATACAAATTGCTTTCAGGCACAAACAAAAGCAACAATACTAGGCAAATTTGCATCTGTAAACAATAGGAAAATTGCGTTGTGTAAAATTCGTAGTTTGTTAGATACAATTGACTGAAATATGGCAAAAATATCTGTCTATATTCGATGCGCAGAAAACAATTCTTGCGCGTTGGAAAAATCAACGCAAGCAAAACGCAGAAACACCCAACTATAATTAAGTCAAACGCAGCGAAACACAACAACAGCACATATCTTTTTTACGTGACCAATGATAAGCTAAAAAAAAACGACGGCAGTAAAATAGGAAAAACACAAATGTAGATGTCTCAGATAGCAGGGAAAGTAAGGCGATTGTGTGCTAGTAAAGTAGCGTCGAACACCAGCGGAATGCTGTCGCCAACCGATCGCATGATCGCACGCCGGCAAAAAGTTCTCTGAACAGACAGTTGCGAGTTGCCAAAAAATTCAAGCAGACTTGAGATCGTCACTGCGTTGACGCTGTTGCCTAGTGCTGGTGTGCGGTGCTATTGGCGGCCGAAAGATCGAGGGGCTCGATCGTCATGCGCCATGTGGGGTGTGTGTGCGCGCGATCGGCTGTTGAAGTTGATCGCTGACTGGGGGGTTGAGGGGCGCAAGCGGCATGGATGAAGCGAACATGTTTTGTTGTCAGGTGACTAGACCGAGCGATTCAATTGTCGAATTATGTCTAACGAGAAGTCACCTTACAAGCGCTGAGCGCCTCTTTAGTCAATCGACATTGTTGTGAAGCGGTTTTGCTGTTGTGACGTCGAACTGCGCACACTTAAAGAGTGATTAGACAAAATGCAGCTACTGTGATTGTGTCTAGGGGGATGGTATCGTGATGGCCATAAAGTTGTGCGCACCGCTGCGAAAGCGAACAGTGCCAGCGAGCGCTAAAGTGACATGCTTTGCTAATTATAAAACTTGTGCTATTTCGCGCTATTCTGCACATTTGCCAATTGCAGCAGGTGACTCAACTCGGCTGCATCGTTACGAGTACGACGTGTTGCATGTGCTCCGCTGCCAGACACCAGATCGACCTTAAATGAGCCAACTACTTTCGAGCAGCTGCTCAAGGATGCTTCGAATTGCGCGCTGTTGCACGACAAAGCGCCCGACAAGCAGTCCGCAAGAAGGAAAAGCGAAAGCTGTATCGGTCAAGAACGAACTCGGGTTGTGCACGCAACACTGCAATCGAGTGCAGCAATAAATGAAAAATACACCAACAGATGGCTAAATAAATGACTTGAAGCATTCAGTGATGACTGATTATACTCGCGTCGAATAAAAATTCAAGCTACAGTGGGCGCTTTTTAAAATCCCCGGAAAACTGATGCAAGCGAAAAGCAAACTGTATGCCACTGATGAATTCGCTTGATTCTGGGACGCACTGTGGTTTGCGTTTCAACTGATAATGACAGATGGCCCCGCACACAGCCAAACAATTTGTTGATATTTAAATTTAAATAAATGGAAAGTTTCACTACTTGTTGCTTTTATGTATAGAATACTGCAACGTTCTTCAATTTAAAAGTAATTTATAGAATGACCAACTATTTGTTTTGCTGACACTGTAATCAATTTGAAAATTTGTGCAATGATCAGCAGATATTTGCATCAATTAATATATATTTTATGTTATGGAGCTTCACACCTGCTTCGCTAGTTTGGTGATTCAATAATGGATGGGTTAGGTAAGGTAATTGTGGCAATGCAATCAAGCTTTCAACATTAGAAACTTTGTACTTGGGTTGTGCCAATGATTACTCTATCGATATACTTTAAGGACTTGATAATCTTAAAGGTTTTATCAAGAAAGAGTTGAAAAGTGACAAAAGTTACATAGTCCAGAAGACAACCTAACCTAACCTAATAAGAGTTCAAGAGTTCTTCCCCATTTCATTACAAATTAATGCAGGCATGGACCCAACAGACTAGATATGTATATGAGATGATAACTATCTCACTGTAAGCCATTTAAAGGACTTCCAGTTCTTGCCCACTTTTTTTATAATTTAATTGACTGGCACGACAGCCCGCTTACGCGAGACTAAGGCCTAGCTTCCCGCAACCACCCGTGTTGTGCGTGTGAATTTGTACGCGGGTGGAAGGGACCTACAGTTTTATGCCGGTTCCGAACGGCAGGTTGGGAGCTTTTTCATAAGCAATTTTTACTCTCAGAGGTTTTCCATTTCCAGCTGAGAGGACAGCCACCGAAAGAGAACACGAGTTTTCCCGTTATTTTTTTTTAGGTGTTATTACAGGCAGTATTTGAACCTGAGGTTGCTGCCTTCGACTCGCGGTCCAACGCACTAACCAACTGAGCCACGGCGGCCCACTTTAGACTGAGAAAAAGGCAGATGAAGGGAAACTGTTTGGTGTAGATTAACCCTCTGCAGCTGATGTGAAAGACACCGCAAAACAAAACTTCGTGCATTGCTTTGTAAATTTCAAACTTTTGCCATTTGAAATAATCCACATAATTTCAGCCAATCGTCAAATTTTAACCTTACACTGGATTATGAACTATTTTTTCTTATAAATAATAAAGGCCTTATAAATGAAAATAAGGAACTTCATAAAAAAATGCTGTCCATCAGACCACCCCGCACGTCAGTTACAGAATGAACTGCATGAACTGCTTGCTTGTCACTTATCAGAGTAACTATAAGGTTTGTTAAATGTGTATCCTCACACTGGGCTGTACTGTACCCCAACAGCACTTTATAACCGGTTACTTTCGTTTTTCACATTGCAGATGCACTTTCAACGCATGTAAATCAGGTTTGAACAGTTTATGAGCAAATGGAAGAAACAATTTGTTCAAAATGCCGTCAATTATCAAACCAGACTCCCATAAGACCATAAGGTTGTGGTACGCTGCAGCTCAGTTGGAGGTTTGCGTAACAAAATAGGTAAAAGCAGTAATATATTTGAACACTAAAACATAGTCAAATTAGTTAAAGTGCAAAAATAATTACAAGTTAATTTAACGACTTAAAAAACGTATGGGACCTTCACCGTTGGCCAAAATACTCTGAATCTACTGTACGATATAGGTAAATTTTACGATTTCAAAGTACAGACTCAGATCATTTTTGGAGTAATTCGAAAGAAATTCTTAGCAAATATTTATACAACGAAAAATCAGGCGTCAAATCTTGAATTTTTTGATTAGTAGATCAATTATGACGACCATTAAATGGTCAAACTGCACGAAAAACATTTCTCACAGAGCACGAATTGTGATAGTAAAAATTTTTAATTTCTAAGCGTGATGACACGTGTCACGAATTACATTGAAACTGTCTAAACTTTTACACTTAAAAACAAAACAGCAATAAAATCACCCTTTATTTAAATCCTATTATTAGAGCTTATGCCGAATAGTGTCTACGGCGCTTGTTTGCATGGTATATACCAACAAAAACAGTGCACAGTCCACTATGTACAACTAGCTAAGGCTTGAATTCGGAACAACGTTGACACAGAGACAATATTAGACAATATTTTCTGTAATATAGCTGAATGTGCAAAATGTATGCTTTTGATTAAAATTAGTTCCAATATAGATAGAATGTCGGCCGCAACAGCGTTCAATTAGGACGAATACGTTAATTGCATTCATTAGGCGACGTATTCGTACAGTTAAGGAGCAGCGAAATAAACTGAAATACTAACTCATTGCAGTCGGCCTCGATAGCTCAGCGGGTAGCGCGCTGGCTTCTCATACCGAGCGCCCCAGGTTCGATTCCTGGCTTGGGCTGGAAAAACACTCATCTACTTCTATCGCTATCCACATGAAGGGAATGAGAATTACAAGAATCGCACAAGTGCGCTCTTGGCAGGCAATGGCAAAACCTCCAAGTGTGAAAGAAAAAACTGCCCATCGCCGTTCGGATTCGGCGTTAAACTGTAGGTCCCCTCCCTCCCTTTCCCCATCCGTTTGAAATGTGTGTTGTATCACATGTTGCAAAAAAAAACAGTGTTGCATACACATTTCAAACGGGTGGAATTTGTGGTATCACACCGGGCCCATAGGCCTAAGTGTGTCTCATACAGAGGCAGCCACTAAACCAACCAACCAACCAACTCATTGCAGAAGCGACTTTCGGTCGGATGGAAGGCCGCTGCACAATTGCAGCTTTAACTGGAAATTCCAGTCTGGAATCAGCATAAAGTAAGGCGTGCAAAAGTGGCTTAACTGGAAATTCCAGTCTGGAATCAGCATAAAATAAGGCGTGAAAAAGTGGCTGATGCTTAGTTCAAAACGATTTGAGCACCACTAACTTATAAAGTAAACACAAACGATTCAAAAGGTATCAAAATTTCGCAGCTTAACATTGCTAGATCGCTGGAAGGTGAAATACTATTCGTGCAGTGCCTGAAAGCGTAAATATTTTTCGCTACTTCAGTTCACGTGGTTCCGATAAATTGCCTAATGGCTAAAATAAACATGTGTGATGGCGCGCCACAACACGCTTTTCACGCTTGCAAGTGTTTCGCTTGAGAGCGCAGCCTGCCTACGATAGTTCTAGGCCGCTAAATTTGACCATCTTGAAGTGCTTAGCGCGCCACTTAATCGATAATTATGCAATGCAGCGCCAACCCGAAAAGTGGTCGCGCTTTACGATGCCAATTGGCGAATCAAATAAGCAATGAACACATACAAATTATGGCAAACAGCATGTAGTACAGTTGCGCTTCGTTGCTGGGCACAATGGCGGCCGCGCTATCTGAATTCGTCTCTGAAAGGAGGCTTGGCAACAGCCAAAAAGGTAATAACTCGAAGCATTATCGCGCGAGCCTCTTCCAATCGCCAGATGCCACATGATCGCAACTAAAACGCAGAAAACACACCGGCAAGAACGAAAAACCGGCGCTAAATCGTTGGCGGCCGGTATCAGCGACGCTGCACTGCGGTCGCGGCTCGGCTCGCTTGAGAAATTGTTCGGCGTTCATTCATTTCTTGTTTACTTGTCAGTTGTTTTTGTTCTGTGGTTGTGTTATTTTTTATAGGCGGGCGCGCATGTTTTTGTTTGGCAGCGAGCTATTTCGAACAGAAAGCGTTACTGATAAATAATTAATAAACTAAACTTTTTTCGGCAACGCTATTCGGCTGATTTTCGGCTGCTTGTTGTCGTAAATATGTTTTGCGGTTAAATCTCGTCATGCTACATATTATGTATGTTTATAAAGTGTTCAAGGTTAGAAAAGGTGAAGATTCGGATTGTTTGTTTGAATACGCTGAGCGTGCAAAGATAAGCAAGATTGCATCAGACTTAAAGGAGATGAATGGCTTACTGGTGGTTTACGGCTTGAAACCGACGTCGAGCTACAGACTTGGATTGCTTTGACGCAATTTTCGGTGACCATGTGAGCCACAATTCTGACACTTTTAATGACTTTATTTTTAAACCGGTTCAGAATTATAGGCAAACGTGGGTAACGTGCGAACAAGAATGTGCGTAATTGACCGAATTTCGACTACGGAAACGATACTAGTTTTCTTTAAAGTGCTACAGTGAAGCTTTTATTTTGATGTGTTTAAAAAAAAGTATTCAAAAACATACTTTGTTACCAAAATTATGAAATTTGTATGTGTGTACTGGGGATTGCAATCCCGGACCAATTTTACAATCATGGGATTTTCGATGATGAATATATTATTTTAAATATGTTCGTATTAAATACATTTCTGTGTTCCTCAAAAGTAAAAACAAAATATTCATGGCAAATAACATACAATTAATAACATTAAATTGCCAAACTAGGAAAAAAACAAGTAGCCGATGGCAAAAACAAACACCTTACATCAATTAGACTTTAGGTAATATCTTAAAACTATTAAAGCATTAACACTATAGAATGCCCAAGGTAGTCATTTTGATTGAGGTCTTTTATTGTAAATAACTTTTGTTGCATCGCTTTCTAAAAAAATAACCTACGTGACTTTTATTAATTTTTAAAGCTAAATGGAATAAATAAATAAAAAAAATCTTAAAAAATTTGTTATTATTATTAAAAATTATTATTAAATTATTTATTAATTATTATTAAAAAAAATAAAATGTAAAATTTTCAGCAAATCTTACTGATAAATAGACAAATATGCATCTTCAATTGCGAAAGATGAAAATTTCAAATAATTGCAAACATTAAAAAATAATAATATCATAGTAGGATTTGACAATTGCCAAGTTTTTCAATTCAAAATTTACTCATAAAATTCATACAAATATTCGAAATTCCAAATTTAATTCCATTTTCTCCCATTTATGTGTAAAGTACGGTATTTTATTTAAACGAATTTACTTTGTAAACCATAAAAAAATAAAAACTAAATGCTTATTATAGTTTAATCTCGTGTACATTTATTCATATTTGCTACTTAAAAACCAATAAAATTAAAAAAAAGTCAGTAAACAATAATGTAGTCAAAATGACTACATATGGGCGTTTTATTGTAGGTAGGTCAGATTGTCGGGCATTCTAGTGTTAAGGGTATTATCTCCTAAACGAGATCTTAGCTTGCTGCATATATTGCCTGCTAATGCAAAGCATCTCTCTGGTTCAATACTAGTAGGTGAAATCGTATCTAAATATTTGTATACTGTTGCAAGTTTTGGCCACGGTTTCCGCCATTTAAAAATAAGTCAAACTACAGTTATAGGCGCTGTTGGTTGAGCGTCACATTTATTAATGGCTTTATTTAATTTCATTACTAGTGACGTATTTCCGTCTGTATCACTAGTCATTATCAGATTAATTTTCAACTTCAGTATACCTTGTGCTGAGTATTTAAAATGCCTTTAATTTATTTTTTAATTAAATTTACAGAAACAGCAATTCCGTCCATAGCCTCATTATATAAAACACGAAAAAGTAAGGTTTTTTTTTGTTTCGATCCCGGGATCGGATTTTGTCAATCCCGGGATTTTACGGGACTGAAATTGTCCGGGATCCCGGGATTCGCGATCCCGTACGTATTGAGTGATTTGTAAGGCGTGGTTTTTAAGTAAAACAATAGGAAATTGTGTATGAAATTTTTATTTTAGTTCATACTACATGGGCTGAAAAGTCTTTGGCCTGACATAGAGATGGCGCCAAAAATTAAGAATTATTGTGTTGTACATGGAAAACCATCCTTAACTTAGATTCTGTCAAAGTTTCATGACATTTGGTTGACTCGTTTTCAAGTTATTGCTTTCGAAGTGACGCTACCTCTGAATTTTTGTAAACAATGGAAAAAAGTGAATTTCGTGTTTTGATAAAACATTGCTATTTGATAGGCAAAAATACAGTGGAAACAAAAGCATGGCTTGATAAATGTTATAATACATCTGCTCCACCAAATTCAACTATCAAGTATTGGTTTGCTGAGTTTCGTCGTGACCGTACGAGCACCAGTGATGCACCGCGTTCAGGGAGGCCAAATGAGGCAGTTAATCCGGAAAACATCCAAAAAATCACGGACCTTGTGTTAAATGATCGCAAAATAAAATTGAGTGAGATAGCTAACATCATAGGCATCTCAAAGGAATGCGTTGGTCATATCATTCATGAACATTTACACATGCGGCAGCTGTGCGCGCGATGGGTGCGCGTTTTCTGACAATTGACCAAAAAGCAAAACGTGTTCGTCTTTCAACCGATAATTTGGAGCGAATTCGTCGTAATAAGAAGGATTTTTTGAGGCGGTTTGTGACAATGGATGAAACATGGATCCATCACTACACACCTGAGTCCAATCGACAGTCGGCAGAGTGGTTGTTGCCTGGTGAAAGTCGTCCGAAGCGCCCAAAAACACAACAATCGGCTGGCAAGGTTTTGGCCAGTATTTTTTGGGATGCACATGGTATAATCTTGATAGACTATCTTCAACATGGAAAAACAATCAATAGACAATATTACTGTGCTTTGTTGGATCGATTGGACAACGAGATCAAGTCTAAACGACCTCATTTGGCTAAAAAAAAAATCCTGTTTCACCAAGACAATGCACCAGCTCATTCTGCTCGCGATACGACCGAAAAATTAGAGGAATTACGCTACGAAGTCGTCAAACACCCACCGTATTCACCAGATTTAGCACCCAGCGACTATTTCCTCTTTCCCAGGTTGAAAAATTGGCTCGCCGGAAAAAGATTTTACTCAAATGAGGAGGTCGAGTTGGAAACAAACGCCTATTTTGAAGAGCTTCACGCGAACCACTATAAGAAAGGCATCGAAATGTTGGAAGACCGTTACACTAAATGCATTACTCTAAATGGAGATTATGTCGAAGATTAAAATCATTTTTGCACTAAAAATATCGTTTTTTCATTGTCAGGCCAAAGACTTTTCAGCCCATGTAGTATATCAATCTTTGCCAATGTTTGAACTCTTTGAATGTTACGTCCTATACGAAAAGTCAAATTTTCAACCACTTCTTCGAGCTGGTATATCGCTAATAACACGTGTAATGTTGTTTTCCATGACTGTAATTGACACTGGTTTATCAGCATAGACGAATGACTTCACGTGACTAATCTAGAGACGTTAAATCGCAAGTTCGGTCAAGTTGAGTTGGGCGACTATAAAAATGGTTGAAGTGCTTGAAAAAAATGTCTCAAAGCTCACGCATTGATGGGTGTAAGTCTTCCCACGATAAAACGGCAAAGCGAATTTAAAATGTTCGAAGTATGTCACGAACTGAGGAAACTCCCTTTATTTGTGTTAAGAAAATATTTGTAGAAGTATTCGCAAATTCAAATTTATGTTACAATTTCATAGAATAGGTACTTTTAATTAAATTTTCCAATATTTCGAAAACTGATTTTGATTAATGTGGAAAACATATGTTTTTTAGAAACTCTTTATGTAGTGTTATTCGGTAAAACTAATTTAAACCCAAACTGGAGCTATCTGATTCAAAAACTTTCTTCATACAATTCATAACCAATTTTTTGAATTGGTGTGAGAATTCTAATAGAAATGGAAATCAAATTACTTAACAGTCTTTTATAAAATTAGTATATTATAAAACTCTTGAAATCAATGCAAATATTTCAATTATTTTACAATCATGTTTACGTACAAACAATCAGTAGTAAACAGTCCAACCAAAGAAATTTTACCATTAAGGCCATGCTGTCTTTGATAAGGTTGTTTTTTGATAAGGTTAGTTTTCAAAATTATGTACGAGTTTTTTTACAAGCTTTACCCTAACGATTAAAAACATCAGTGACATAAAACATGGGCTGAGTAAACAACCTGTAAAAACGGAAACCAATACACAGATTTTTAATGACTTATTTTTAGTGAATTTTTTATTCTGAAACTTAAACGCAAGTTTAATTGTTTTTCTGATGAACCACAGTTCAGATCCCAGTTTTCTTTTTTTTGTGAAATGCATATAACAACGGATTCCAATACAGCTGTTTTCTGAGTTTCGAAATGGCAATCAGATGATTGCCAAAATGACCACAAATATAAATACATTTGTAGTTTATTTTATAAACGAACATTTCGCTACTTTGCACAGTGCTCTCCGTATTTTGAATGTTTTTCCTGTCAAATATTAAATGTCAGACATAATCCGAAATTCAGCGGACACTACTCAGTCGCATTGTATTTTTTTTTAGTCATAGGTGATGTGAATTTTGAGTGGGTGAAAGGAAAACAAGAAATTTTGTTTTTTCCAAACTAACCTGAATTTTTGTGATTATAATTAATCGTAGAGAACGTCACGCGCAACAGAGAATGTTGCAATGAAAACACGCGGTCGATTTTGCTCGTGATTCAGCAATTCGTAACCCTTTCGCATATTTTGCGCGTACTTTGAAAATCAACAAAAAATCAAATCGTAACAAATTTAGAAGAACTGTCCAAAGTTCAGTGTGACCATGTGATGTGTTTGTGATTTATGCTGCGTTTTCGCTGTTCAACAGTGTAAAGAATTTGAAAAGCTTCGCAGGAGTGCAAGTCGGATGGACTGATAGGTGCGTATAGAGCCGGGAAGTTCCATATCTCTGCGTAATTGCCAAGACTATTCGCCACCGCGTGCGACACACGGCGCAACACAAATGCGGTGTGGTGAAGCGATAACGAATGTTTCTGTAAAGGCGTTTAAAAATAGCACAGCTGAGGAAGCACCAAGAGGCGTAACAACGGCCGTTGGAATACTTTCGGATTTTGCAAAGCAAACAAATGTTGAGCGAAACATATAAAAGGGGACGTTGCGGGCCAGTTGCAAAACACAAAACCACAACCTATCCCTGTGGGGCGGTAAGGGGCCACAAGTGGACGTCGATTTGGTGTGCACGCTGCGACACACAGAAACGCAGTGCAACACTGCGACTGCGAAAGGTCAGCGAATGGCTGCGCGCAGCGGTTCACTTGCATGGCTTGGAATAACATTTTTCAGTGGGTGGGAAGGCAGCACTGGGCGGATGGGTGGCGTGGCCTGCATTCTTATGCAATGCACCTGCTTGGCTAGCTGCCGCAAAAGAGCAGACTGCTACAAGCAGACCGCGAAGTATGCGCAGCATTTTGCGGCGCTATTTGCTTGCACGAGCCTACTGTGTCGTGGCCGAATGACGGCACCTTTTGTTACATAATTGTTGTTCAAGCGCCCCCCCAAGAACTATGCTAAACAAACAGCCACCGCCGCATTAGTGTGTGAATGAACAATTTTATGTGCCAAACGACACTTTGGAAAAATCAATTACTGTTCTCCACTCGGCGCCGAATATGACACCGCACATTGTGTGACCACTGTGCTGTGGTGCCAGCCGTTGATGCGCTGGCGCATAGCTGTGATATTTTTTATTGGTACACTTCGGTCTCCCGTTGCTCGGACGTTTTACTTACCGCCCTTGGTGGGCACACGATGGGTGCAGTGCTGGGCGCGATAGCCGGTAATGATCTCGTAGTCGCCGGAGTCACGACGCAGCGGGAAGGCAATCTCGATGATGTGGTCACACGGTTGCATAAGCATCAGAATACCCTTGACCTTCTTTTTCTTCTCCTCGACGGACTTGCCCTTCATGTCGGCGATGAGACGCTCCTCGGCGATCTGGCAGCCGCGGTGGAAGAAGTACTCGACCATGTCGAAGAAGCGCGGGTCCTGGGCCGTGGGCACGCTCTTTAGACGGTCGGGAATTTGGTATTCGGCATAGCCGCGCGTCTGCAGCGCTGCCGTGGGCAGTGCCTTAATCAGCGTGGCCACTTCCTGTTGGCGCACCGCCGCCTGACGAGCCAAATTCTTCAAGTGATACATTTTCCGTGCTGCTTGACTGGATGAAACACACACACACAAGCACTCTGCCTCTAGAACTGGGTTTCGTGGAGTGGGCTAAATATGCACAACCGTTTGCAAACCGACCCCGCAACAAACTGATCGAAATGCTGTCGCGTCGCACAATTTGTTTCGTGAAGTTAATGTGATTTGGGCTTTTCTCGCCTCGTCGGCATGTGGGTCCGTTAACAGTTCGTGGATTTAGAAACGAATGTCGCGGGAACGGGCGATGTGGCAGGCGTTGCTGAATTGTTATTGTTAGAGCAGCTGTATTGGGGCTATTGGCGATTTGACAGTTGCTGGTAAAAATTGTGAATAGCTTACAGCTACTTTGCCTTAGAACGCTCAGGTGGCATTGCCAGCTCTGCATGTACAAAATGAGAACTTAGAATTGAGATTTTAAGGGGAATATTAAATTAAACTACAGTGTTGTCGTAGATAATTTAAAGTTTAGTTCGTCTTGAAATTTCTGATGATTAGGGTTTCGGTGAAGTATGCGATGCAGCGTTATTACTTCTCTGTTGGCCTATTTGCGATGCCAATTTATTGTGAATGGAACAGGCGCAGCTTTGTCTGCATTGGGCTGCATGGTTCCGCTGACATTGCCAACTATTTCAATTCAGAACGTTAGTGGAATAACAATTTATATAATTCAATTATATCGACTATAAAATTTAATACAAAAGGGCACTATTGACTTCTTACTGCTGCTAAAACCTTGCAATCAATGCTGCTAAAATATCACAATTTGTGTCGCCTTAATAAGATGAAGACAATATAATCCATGAAGGTCCGTGAAGAAACTTCTATGGTTATAAGATTATACGAATAACGGCACGTATATGGCAATACAAACCTCGTTTAACACGATAGTTACGTTCCTGGAAAATGCAGTGTTAAGCGAAACTGTGTAAGCGAGGTCTACCTATATGAACATAAATACCTACCTAGAACGAGCCAGTTTTATCCGAGGTACGTGTTAAGCGAGGTCTACCTGTAGTTGATTATGAACCCTAAGGCGTGCTAAATGGGGTAAGTAATTAGGAATTCAGTTTCATATACTATCCCAATGAGGATTGCAGATGTAGCATATGGAATATATTAGATTAGATGTGACAGAAAACAGTTGTAAAGTTTCAGCCACTTACATTTTATATTTTTAAACCGTCGAAGCAGCAACAAGCTTCTGCAAACAATAATAATATTATTGTCGCTAAAGTCTGGCAGCGCCGGCTGAACCGGCATTGCGCCCATTGTTAATAACAGACAACACTTGCACAAAAATTCCTGCAGATCGTAATTTCATAAAACGGCAAGTTGTGTTGGAGCAGCGGCAGCAGCGTGACGTGATTTTGGCATTTCCAATTGATGAACCTGGTCAAATCGCCGCAACTGTATATATTTCTGAAAGCATACAACTTTCTACCAACGATTGCCGTAGCGTGCGTGCATCAGCAGAGCGCCAGAGTACCCATCGCCGCCGCAGCCAAAAAAGCGACAAAAGTGAGTAGGCTAACCTTGTGGACATGTGGCTTATGCATTCATATTTTGCAGGCTGCCCCCCAAAACGCAAAACAAGAAGTTAGTAGAGACCCAGCTGGGGTTAAAGGGCGGGAAACCACGCCACCAGGAATTTGACTCACATTTTAGTCACTAAAAATAAGTGGCGACCTGGAGCTGTCGTTATCACTGCAAATCGTACTACTACACGGGCATGCCCCCCGCCTGTGGTTGACGAATAATTTTTGTGCTATTGCTTATCAGGGGTTGCGTGCCGCAGGTCGGAGGCGAATGCTCATTGACGTTATTGCTACTGTTTTTGTCGATTGCATTGGCGCTGATTTCAATCTATTAATAGTGTGATTGAATTGAAATAAGAGTATAGTCGTAGTGTTGTCGTCATCTCGTTTTCTGATGCAGGGATGTTGTAGCGCTGATGGTGGCCTTGAAGTGTGTGATACCGATAAAAACATTTAAAAAAGGCATTGACCCAGCAGTACCGAGTACCGAATTGTAGACGCATATCAACACGAACCGGTTTTTCCCAAAATTTGTTTACATGTTCTTCTGTGCTCTGCAAAGCGTTTCAATGTTTATTATTACAGCACCAATGAATTCCTTGTGAACTGTGCAAGTTAATTGACCCTCAGAGCAGTGCTTCTCAAAAAAGATTTTTAGAATAATTTGTATAGATTATTAAACAATCTGAGATCTAATTATATTAGTTAAGCTTTATCTAAAAAATGATTCGCGGAATTAGAATTGTATACAAATGTAGTGGTGTGCACCATTCCAAACGGGACAATCACTGTTTATGTTTGTAAAACAGCTGGAATTCGCAAATTCAATAAAGAAGGCCAGCAGTAATCTGAAGGCAGATAATTGTAGTGAGATTTTATGACGAAAGACTGTGATTTTAAACAATTTTTATTGCTCAGTAAGCATGATAAGATGGCAGCCATCTGAAAAGCAACTCAACAATTTCAGTTTCTTGATAAGATTATTTGATCAGGTGCATTGAGTTGCTTCACAACCTACAACATTATCAAACGTTAACTCTGAGTAAATTAGAGATTTTTTCGGTTGAATTTGCTCAGTGCTGGAATTCTAAACCTATACTGCTCACTCTGCGATAAGCGGCACTGGAGTTGGCATTATTGTGCTTCATAAATGTCCAAGTATCGTAAAACTGCCACACAAATTTACGGCAACCGCAAATAGATTTTTTTTAATCGATTCAATTTAATCAGTTGAATCAATGAGTAACTTTCGCAACAGTTAGCCGTATGGTTCCGTGCCATACTGTCGGTTAAATTATTTCAATTGGGCGGAATTATTGATTTGAGTTGAAATGTCGAGAATTGTTGCTCGTGGCCAGTGGCCAGGAATGCTACATAAGCAGCCGGAGCCGCTTGTGAGTGAGGGTTTCTGCACATTTAAATGACATGCTGAACTAATGACCAATCACTGCTACATTTTAAATTTTTTTTTTGTTTGCATCTTTCAGATGGCTGTTGATATAAAATTTAACGCTTCGCTAACACCCGGCGATCCGCACTATAAGCCAGTATTGATTGTCGGCCAGCTGCGCCATCTGAATCTGCTCAAGTTCACCGATGTGTCCAGCAAGTTGGAGCCGCGTGTCTCCGAAGAGGTCTTCAAGAACGCCATCGCCTGTCTGCATCCTTCGCCGACGGACAAGTGTGCGCTGTACTTGGACTTGGCCACCGTTGCGGCTGTGCCGCTGAAGTGTTCGCGCCACAATGCGCCGTCACGTGCTCACGCCATCACGCGCCTTGTCAAGGCTCATATTATGCACGTGAGCGGCGAGAGTGTAGTGGTGGTGTGCGAGCGTCCGGACATCTTTGCCAGCGCCTGCGCCGTGGTGCGTGCCTTTCCGCTGTATTCGCGCAAGACGGGCGGCAATTCGAACAATGACAACACCAATGACAACAGCAGTGCCAACATTGCCGATGACAAAATGGAGAATGCCGACGCAGTGGACGCAAATACCAATCCCGTTTTGAATATTGAGTTCATTATCATTGGAAAGGACGGGAAAGTTTCGCAGGAGCCGCTCTCGTCCACGGACATAACGTGCGTCGAGGAGGCGGCGCGTGGTGTGCGCCTGGCGGCACGCATTGTCGACACGCCATGCAATGAGATGAATGTTAGCCACTTCGTGAAGGAGGCGGAGCGCATTGCGCAGGAACTTGTTATTAAGCCGATCATAATACAGGGAGAGGAGTTGCGCGAGCGCGGCTTTGGTGGCATATACGGCGTGGGAAAGGCGGCTGCCGTGCCGCCGGCTCTGGTGGTGCTCTCACACGAGCCGAAGGGCGCACAGGAGACTATTGCACTGGTGGGCAAGGGTATCGTTTACGATACGGGCGGCCTCAGCATTAAGGGCAAGACTGGCATGCCGGGCATGAAGCGCGACTGCGGTGGAGCGGCGGCCATTTTGGGCGCCTTCTATGCGGCAGTGAAGTGCGGTTTCAAGGAAAATCTGCATGCAGTCTTCTGTCTGGCTGAAAATGCCGTCGGACCGAATGCGACGCGGTGAGTAGAAGTTGCAACATTGGATGTGCAATTAAAATGTGACGACTTTAACTATTCTGGTGCACCCAGTTTTTAGTCCATACTTACATTGCTTTGCAGACTTGTCTCATTTTCTAAATGGTTTTTTCCTTTACATTTTTCTTTCTCTGGTTCTCAACGATTATGTACTTGGCACCGTCCTATGCTGTAAAATAAATCGCCTGCTGTGCGTCACTACATCGTCACACACCCACAGTCCAGACGATGTTCATACACTTTACTCCGGGCGCACTGTAGAAATCAACAATACGGACGCCGAGGGCCGTCTTGTGTTAGCGGACGGTGTGAGTTTTGCTCACAAGGATCTGAAGGCGAATATCATACTGGATATGGCCACCCTGACAGGGGCACAGGTGCGTCGCCACTAATGTAGAGTACTTAATAAGTTTTTAGAGGGAGTTGTAACTATTTAACACGGACAGTGAAAAATTGCCTAATAATGGTTTAGTGTGCTGCTCCTAAAATTTTGTTTATTAATAGAATTGATTGAATTTCTTAATGTAATTTAAATGATTGAAATATCATTTACAGAAGAACCTCGTGTTTTGAAAACGGCCTTTAGAATAGGAATGAAATGGTCTTAGGGATATTGAAAAATTGCTTAAAACTGTTTAGATGTGATTCACATTGATGATGATTGCAATTCAACAATTCTTTCTTTCAAACAAATTTTATGTTCAAGTTTGCTTTTTTCTTTGCAATTAATATTTCCCACTTGCAACATTGAATCGACTCACTTTGTGCCATACAATTCACAAGTGTTATTTATTTTTCCCATAAGTTTACGTGGAAAAGTATTTGACAATTTTCATACTGTAATATTGTTATGTGGAAAATTCATTAGTTTAAAAAGTTTTAAATGCTATCGTTTAAACATGCAGAAGTGCAGTGTGCTGCTTGGCGAGTTGCTGCGTAATAGGCGAATGCGTTAGACAGGCGGGGGCGTTGTTTGTTTTTGCAATTATGGCATGTTGACATTGTGTGATGTTGTGCTTATGGTCGGCTAGCTTTGTGCGCCATACTCCATAAAAGCACACGTGCACTGCATCGGGACACTGCACTGGGTACACGTTGAAATTACTTGCAAGCTGCGGCAGCCTGATGAGTTTATATGAACATCAATGATATGAAACACATGATCCAATGGTACATACATGGGATAGGTTAGGGTTCGGTTAGGATGGCATTTTAGGAAGAAAGAAGGACCTCAGAGCAACACAGTTGCTTTTGCGATTAAAAGGATTGGCCTATAGGCACCTGATTTTTAATGAAAATAAGGTTGATTTCAAATACATTAAAGTGCAGTACAAAGAGGCGGACAGTGTTTAGGTGCTGCGCTTAGTTGAATGCTCCAAGTTGGAACTTCTACCAACATAAACCTTGATTCGTTTGTTGGGTTCGCTTTCGACATCGATCTTAAAGACTTGCCAAAGGTTAATATCGATGATTTGTTAAGAAATTTAGCTGGTTTCCTTTTTGGAAATATCTCTCTTTCTCTTTTTGAAATTCCAAACAGCCAATGCACGCGTTTTTCTCTCCGTGTACTTATTTTGCAATTATTATTGTCCTTAGTATAAATTAGTAATGCTGATGCACCGCTCCTCACGCATATGCAGATGTGCCACGCAGCAATATGCTGCGCGCTTTGTCGTGACAACAACAACAATAATAACAACAGCGCCAGGAGGCCTTCTGCTGTGTCACAGCTCAAACAATGACTGCTGTTGCCGAGCAGCTGCCAGCAATTTCAGACAGACACACCAGTTGTCACTGCAAAGTTCGCTTACTTTTGTCGTTAATTACTCTGCTGTTAATAATTAAATTTGAAAAGAAGCAAATAAAAAAAGCCAACCGAGCGCATTGCCAACGTGTGCATTGCGTGCATTTAGATAGGAATTTATAATTTATGTTGCACAAATATAAAAAGCTATGACTATGTGAAACACACAAACACAACAAAATTAATTGATGTTTTAGGATTCCAATGTATTCGTTTTTCAATTTTTCTCTGTTTTTGTGTAATCTTCCCATTTTATGTCATAATTCAAAGTGCACTTTCGTTGTTCGTGTACTTGGCGCTTTTGTTGCCTTAAATCATTGACAATGAAGCGAAAGTTGCCTGTGGTTTAGTAAATGCTTCATCCTTGCGCTCATCTCGCCCGCTTCCAATTTCGCTGCAGCACAACAGCTCGGCGTCATCGTCGTCGTCGTCGTCGACGACTGTGCGCTGGTTTTGAGCTGCTTATGGAAAATTTATGCAACGCTTTATAAAGTCATAAGGTTAATTGGAAAAAATAAATTGCAAATTAGGGTTTGGCGCAGAGCGTACAGCGTCGTCGCAGGCGTCTGCTGCCGGGGTGTGCCAGCGAGTAGCTGCGGCGCAACAATTACAATAAATCTCTGTTGCAATTTGCTTGAAATATGATGCCAATGTACCGAGGAGCGTAGCGGCGAGAAGCAAAGCACAGCCGCCCCACTGCTGTTGCCACCATTAGCCGCCAAAGTGAGCACAGCATTGCAAGCGTTTGTGGTTAATGGTCTGGCGTTGCGGTCGTGTGCAACGGCGAAACGCAGCTGTGTGCGTGTGCGTGTGCGTGTATGGGTGTGGGTGCGGGGACTTCAATTGGAAATCAGTTCTTATCGTTTACGTTTGTGTAGCTTGTGTACGTACATTGGAAATTTCGCTGTGCTGTGATTTATGGTAATAAGAATTTCCTCACTTTGCATATTTCACTAATAAATAGACGTCCGAAATTTTGCATTTCACATTTTGCTTTTACTTGGCTTGTACTGAGTTGCTTAGAATAAAATTTTCTGCATTCGAGTGAAGACGCGGGGTTTTCAATCAAATAAGTCACATTGTTATGAGTCTTCCTTAAGCGTAGATGAAGTTTTTTATGACTCTGGTTGGTTGAGTGATTTGATTCTTACTGTTGTTGGGTTTTTTTGATCTGCGACTTAAGGGGTAACACCACGGCACGATTTTGGAAACATTGATTTTTGTTTGTGTTTGAATTAAACAATGATTTGTGGTCATACAAATAATATTAGTTGTTGGCTCTCAAGTGGAAAAATTACCAAAACATTCAAATGTCGATTTTGGCAAAGCGCTTCGGAGCATTGATGTAGTGTCAGAGATCAGTGTACTGTTCTGTATTAAAAGTCACCTGAAGGAAATTCTCATAATTCAGTTGAACAGATACTGAATTCATAACAGCTAACAGAAACAGAGTTAGTTTTTAAAAGTTACAATGTTTGATGTTTTTCTGTGTCTCAATTCGATTGGAAACATCTGTGGTTAGCTAATTTGAGAAGTTTATGAAAAATTGTGTCAGTTGAAGGTAACTGAATTTCAGAGCAAAGATACAAGTAAAGGAATAATTAACCCCAGAAATTCGAAATAGATACACAAATTTTATGCCAAGCAGGTGTTACGATATTACTACGAAAAAAAAATCGAGTAATGAAATATTTTTCTACAGAAAAGTGAGTGTCTTTGTTGGTTTGAAACATTGTTTCTATGAAATTTTGTGCATTTGGATTTCTCTTTCAAAATATACTGTCAGCACAAAAGTTTATGTTGATTTCAATGAACAAAAACTCCATCACTTTACTCAATCAATATTCTTAGCAAATCAGCGTCTTTCTACCTTTGAAATAATGTGTATGCATAGAAAGGAGCGTAGGCAGAATCTGGTCATGGAGGGTAAGGGGATTCAAAAATGTTAGTTTAGCAAATTGAGTAATATTTGAGTTTTAAAATAAACAGTACTTTCGAAATAGAGCAGCTTCTGGGAACGTGACTTATATACGCGACTGGATGCGTTGAAAATGTAAATTTTTTTCCGATTTTCATTCAAAATCTAATGACATTTCCTTCAAGCGGACGTCTTAAGTGGAAATATGTTTGTGTCATCGGCACAAAATTGATCATCGAACAAAAAACCATAGAGCCCAAACATTTCAATTGATGAATCAAATTTTTGGTAATAATTATTTATCCCGTGGCAGAGTTTATGAGTGGTAAACGCGAGATTTGTAAACGATTGTGTGAACATAAATAATAACTAAAATTTTGGTAAAAGTGAAATCCGTGATCACCGCAGATTCTATTAAAACTGTGCTCGAATTCATCAAAGATTAGACAAAATCATCATTGAAATTCTTGAAATTGGATTTACGAATCTCAGTAACATAAATTTATTCCATTTGGCACAACTTGGTTGACGCAATTTCATCAATCGACACTTGTGACTGATTTTTTGACTAAAAATCGCATTTTAACCATCAACCACTCCTAAGCGCCTAATTTGGCACCGTGCGACTTTTACCTTTTCGAAAAAATTCATTTTTCCATGAACGGAAAGCGTTTTGAGGACTTAGAAGCCTTCCAAAGGCTTGCACCGACATCCTGAATGACATTCCGACGGTCTAAAACATTCATTAGACATGCTTTTATACAATGAAAATCGCTTTATTGAGTCCAAAGGGAAATGATTTGAATAAATCAAATGGAGTTTACCAAAAAAAAAAAACAATTAAATTTGTATATTTTATTTGTTTAAAGGAAATTGTAATTGTTTTTGCTTGTGTGGCAATGTATACATACATTACATGTACATAGATTATAAAATGTTTTGGTTTGTTGTTCCAGATTTCACACTTAAACTTAACACCGTAAAGGATTTGAAAAAAGCAATTGCAATTATTGGTGCTGTCTATGCCGTTTTTAAACACAAAAAATAATAAAAAGTTCTATATATTCCAATATGTGCTAAACCCTCTGACAAGAAATCTCCAAAGTTAGGTGTTGGTTGGTCACTAAGCCACGGCTGCGGTCTTATCAAAGTTATTACGTATTTTGAGCATTTCCATACCGCGTGCAATTATCAAGTAAATATATTATCAACATTTATTTAATTAATCCAATAAGAAGCTTCCAAAAAATACACAAATTTAATCAACTAAATTCATTTCTAAACACGAATACCTCTCACCTCTGCTCTGTTTAAAGTTGCGAAATTTAGTCATCTCATCTATCTCGATGTGGCTGCTGCACACATACTAAATACAGAGGATTTCAGCAGGAGAGAGAGTGACAGAGTAATCAAGTAATTGAATTATTAATTCAAATTAATTCCATTCATTACGAAATTCAATGCTTACTCACTCGCACATACTAAACTTTTGCCACGATTGGCGAAAAAGATTGGTGGCCTACTAAATGAAGGCGCACTATACTGCAGCGCGAGGGTTATCGCAAAATTGAAACAATTGCAACAATTTTCCATTTAGTTGCCATGCTCTCGTACCGTCCAGCACGTAAAACAGCAGTTTTCAAGCAGTAAATAAAGTCTCCGAGTATGGTGTGTCCTCTATGTGTGTGTGTGTGCGTGTGTGTATGCAGTCCGGGGTGTCTGTATGTTTGTGTGTAAATGGCAGTGGTAAATCTTCTGTTTTCCCCAAATTACTTTTACTGTCCTTTTTTATTAAAATTGATGTGAATTTATATATTTTTTGCGCTTTTGCTCTTGAGCTGCTTTTATTTGTCTTAATTTAATTTCAGCACTGCGAGCAACAGTGCAGCAACCACATCAGACACACACACATGCAATTGCAACATACACATTGCTTGATGCTGTCTCGCAGTTGGCCGCGCACAAAAAATACTACCAGCAGTAAAACAAGTCACCGCTTTACCTGCCTTTGAGCGTTTAACTTGCTGCATACCAAATAATTTTCACTCGGTTCACTGCTGTACGGGCCACAGTTGCAACACTCAACGTCAACGTACGCAGAATTGTTTGCCAATATGTGCAGACTTACTAACTGTATTTGGCTGTGTTTCAAAGCTGTCACTGCTTCTTTTTTTTTTGTACGCAGCAGCAGATTAAAATTAAACACATTCATCGCTGTCGTCTGCTGGTCTCTTACGTTGTCTCTTTAATCGCCAGAATGCTTTTGTACAGATATTTTTTTGTTTTATATTTTTTGTATTTTTTCGAATATTTGTTTCCTTCCACACTGGTTTTTACTTTTGAGCATTTTCGTTAACAATTTGCTCTTTCTGATCTCATGCATGAATTTGCTGTTTGGCTTCGTGTTCGCAGTGGTTTTGTCCATTGCCTGTTCGATTGCAAGCTGCAAGTACTTATTGCATCTATGTAGTTGTTGGGTTTTTATGTGCATTCTGCACAGCTGCTGTCGTAGACCAACAGTTGTTGGCTTCCACATTGTCGCTTTGGTTTCCCTATTGTTTCGACTGCAGTTCAACGTGTATGTCTTTCTTAGCTGTTGCTGTGATATTTCCATTCCCATCGTTTGTCCGTATGAAAGGAAACGCTTTATTAAGTTATTCACTTGGAAAATGATGAGCGCGTTTACAGATTAGAAACTTCTATTTGCAGCTTTTGAATGACACACGAAACTATTAATATTGTTACGAAAATGAGTTCTCTATAGGCTTATTTCGGATCTCTGGATTGTGCTTGAAAAATAAAACGACTACAATTATTCAGCGCAAACGCGGTGCAAAAACCAGCAATCACTTTATTTACAAATTTACACTTGTTTGTCTTTACACTTGCTACTACTTATTGGACTATTGCATGTTTCCCCCTTTGCTTGCCCGAATCAGACTCGGCTCTGCGCTGTATGCGGCTGCCTTTTATACTTGTCTGATTATCGCGCCGATTGTTCTCGCATATTCCAGTTGGACCGTTCCTCTCGACCGTTTTCGCACATCCCATTAGCATCGCGAGCCATCCTTGCCAAATCTAAAGTGCGTGCCTAAAAGTATGCCCGTAAAACATTCATGCATAGCACAGCGACAGAGTGCCTCATCGTTACAATATTTTATTTATTTTTTTAAATTTTTTTTTTGAAATTTTGCATTGAATTTCATAATGCTTGGCCCTATTCAACTAAACAGAACAGATAATAAATCGAGTCGGCCACTTTTTTGGCGTTCTTAACTACTGACACCATGGTTCCCTTCATCAATCACTACTACTACTACTACTACCAGGGACCGGAAATAACAGTTATTTATGAAAACTATAATTGAAAATTTTACTATGAAGGAAAAATCATGCAAATAAATGAAATATACCAATACATTACTTTTCGCACAGAGAATCAAACTTGGCAATAAACTTTTTTTTTTTAATTTTTACGGAAAAATTAAAAAATGAGAATTATTTTTTATCAATAACAATTATTCAATGACTTTTATTTTTTAACTCATCAATAAAAATCATTCAGTGACTTTTATTTTTTAAGGCGCAATATAAAAGTCATTTTCATTAATGCATGCAAAAGTTATGATTCTTCCAGAAAATAGAATTGTCTAGACAGGTCTTGTTGAGCCGATCAAGATTATATATACATTTCGATATTTAGTGAATCCAGTAGTACAATTAATCAAAATGACTTTTATATTGCGACTTAAAAAATAAAAGTCACTGAATGATTTTTATTGATGACTTTAAAAATAAAAGTCACTGGCTGATTTTTATTGATGACTTAAAAAATAAAAGTCATTGAATGATTTGATGAATAATTTTTATTGATGACTTACAAAATAAAAGTCATTGAATGATTTTTATTGATGACTTTTATAAATAAAAGTCAATGAATGATTTTTATTGATGACTTACAAAATAAAAGTCATTGAATGATTATTATTGATCACTTTTATAAATAAAAGTCAATGAATGATTTTTATTAATGACTTTTTTAAATAAAAGTCACCAATAATTGTTATCATAGGACAACTAAAATAAAAATCGAAATAAAACTTATTTGTGGACTAATATGAAAAAATCAAAAATAATTGTTATTATACGATTTTTATAATATAAATAAAAAAGAACTTTTATTTGTTGAGTCATTAAATAAAAGTAAAAAATAATTCTTAAACATGGATTTTTATAATAATAAAATATAATAAAACTTTTGAATGTTACGGTCCCTGACTACTACTACTACTACTTCTACTACTACTACTACTACTACTACTACTATCACCACTACTATCACCACTACAATGACAGTTTCATGGCAATGCATATTTTCGACTGCTTCAAATTGTCCAATTTTTGGTCCATGTTTAGATTTATCCAAATTGTTTTTGCACTCCATGAACTGTTTATCAATCAACCAAAACGCATTTGACTCTGATTACAAGTTTTCTAATTTTTTTTAATCTCTTTACAGGGCATTGCAACGGGCAAATATCACGGAGCCATCCTAACCAATTCCGATGATTGGGAGGCCAAATCATTGGAGGCCGGTCGCAAATCTGGTGATTTACTGGCGCCCATTATTTACTGTCCCGAATTGCATTTCTCCGAGTTTGCATCGGCCATTGCTGATATGAAAAATTCCGTTGCGGTAAGTTGTGCATTCACCGTTTTTGTTTTTGTGTGGCTGTTGTCATTCAACAGTGACGAACTGCAGTGTGAACCACGTATTCGCGTATCTTGTGTAGTTAGTTTTGATTGAGCGGTATTTGGAATTGTTACATGTCCCCACTATTCGTTCGTGTTTTATGTTCGCTCCACTGTACGGTTTTGATTGGGAAATGAACTTTTGATCATCTGTCACAATTCTGACAGTTAATTACAAGTGGCCGCCCTTCAATGCAGTTTGACACTCTCGAAACTTTGCGTCGTTCGTTTCGTTGACCGTTATTTATATTCCTTTTGCTTCTGCTGCTGTTGCTGTTTTTGTAACAGTTGTAGTGATGGCGTTTTTGTTGTTGCTGTTCTACGTGACCTTTCAGTTGTTTGGCCTTTTGCCTTTGCGCTTAGCTGTGCCCCGATGCATTGTATGCCTGATAAATGGCAGCAAATATTAGATTTGGGTCAGCGTCAGTGGATTTCAACATTGATTCGGTTGCCTGCACGTTTGTACAGCTGACGGGTTGATGACTTGTTGGGCATTTCTTCTTGTTTCGCATTGCTAAGCTGTTGCCAGGGTGTTGCTTGCGGCGGGCTTGACGGCTTTCAAAGGGTTAATACAATGTGAGTTGCAATTTTTATTTTGAAGTCTCTGAATATTGTGAAACTGTACTAAAATTTAATAAGTTTCAGCCTAACTTATCACAAGTTGTTTCATATTTGAAGCGAACAATGAGTGATGTACGTTCAATATGATTGATTTGTGTGAGGCTTGCAGGCGTACAACATTAAACTTTTACATTCATTACGGCTTCATTCATTTTCTTTACTTTTTTAATATTTTTATGTACGTTTGAATTCAGTGATTGTATTTGTGTTAGTTTAGTTTTTACTTTGATGAATTGAAACATGGAGTACATAACATTTTAGCGGTTTGAAATGCAAAAAATACGAAAGCCCAAATTACAATAACGCTTCGGCAGTGGCAGTGACAGTGACAGTTTATGAAATAAGCTGAAATTTTAGAGCATTTCAGAGGTTATGTCGTTTGCATTGTACATGAAAATGAGTTCAATGATTAATTTAACAAACACAACAAACTTGAATATGTTTTTTTTTTTTGGTTAAAGGTTTAGAATCTGATAGATAGATAATCGGATGTTAAACTTGCGAGATTATGGATGGAGGGAGGGAGATGACACGCCTCTCCTAAATGCCTAAATTGTTGTCGAATAGTTAACTAGAATTGTAATTTCCCCAGTCTAATCGTCTATTGGACACTTCATGTCACAAAAAAAAGCCAGCCTAAAAGTATGCCCTTGAAAATTGCTTGTAAAGGCCACCGGACTTCAACTTGATTTCAAAGACCTCTGCAATGATTCCAATGCTTCTGCAACGATTCAAATGTTCATCGCCAACAGTTGCTGCAAGTAATCAGAACTCAACTCGTCCCTCGCGCCGCAGCCAACGGTGCCCGCTAACTAACGGTGCAGTGTAGTGAGCGGAGCTGCCGCGGACGTGGCAGCGCACTCCATCAAAGTGGCGTTTGATAAAGTGGCTTAAAATGCTGAATGCGTTTACTGTGCAGCGTTTACTGGTGGCTGGTGAAAGGCAAGTGCCACCAAGTGGAACGGGTGAAGCGAACAAGGCGCCCGGACAGTGGCGTTGACGTTTGCGTGCGTGCAGCAGCAACTGAAAAGAAGCGCGCGGATAACATGAAAACGCGCGCCGGGTTTGGCGCAACATGGTAAATTAAGTTTTCTAAAACCGGGCGTACGATGAAAGTTGTTGTTGGTGTGCGTGTGTGTGTGTAATTGAATGTAGGCATTCGCACGTCCGCCCGTTTATCTGCAATTGCTGCACGTATAGTTTTTTTGTGTGGTACTTCTGCCTTATTGCGTGCAAAGGCAAAAGTGCATGAAAACGTTAGTCGTTTTGGGCGGCACAGCAACGGACGCTGATTTGATTGCAATGCGTTTATGAATTTTGCGTTTTATTGTTCGTTTTATGGCGTATGCGCACAATTGCAGCAGTCGTGGCGTATGAGTGATTTTAATGGCAGACTGACTACTGACCGGCCAATTGAGCTTGACTTGCCGGCTGTCGCTGTTTACAGTTTGTTGAGAATTTTATTGAATTTACGCGCGACCCAATTTTTAATGAAAATTGCATGCGTCGCTGTCTTGTGTGCAGTTTGGTTGTACGCGATTTGACAGCACTGTGACCCAGTTTCTCGTACTGTTGTTGCCAGCGTCAACGGTTAAGGCCAATTGCGGCAAATGAGAAAAGCGTAAAATGCCCGATTCCGCCAAGCCAGCGTGCATGCAACAACGAGCAGTCAAACAACGAAACAGTCCAGCGAGGCAAACCGAGCAACAAACGCTGCGGAAGCATCGCATAAAAATTCCAAGCAGCTAAGCCAGCTATGTTTGTAGCCGCCAGCACAATTTATTGCAATAAATTCCTTAGCTACACTTTTTTGCATTTTATTTTCACATTTTGTTTATTTTGTGTTTCAATTTTTTACTTTCATTTTTATACGCTCTGCATTCATTCTTCAGTATGTACCAGGATATGTGCATTTTGGTGTGCGGTACGTTTTTTTTTTTTGGTTTAGTGTCAAGTAGTTTTATTTGTGATTCGAATTGAAATGTTCATCAGACATCAAGGTCTGGTAATTAGAATCTTCATCAGGCATCAAAGCCGCAGCAAGTCTTGGGTTGAGAGAGGTTGAAGTTGGTCGAAACTAAAGAAAGCCTCATATGTCATATTGGGTCAGTGGACTCGGCAATGTTTGTTACAGGGCGGCTAGTCGGTTTGTTGGCAGACCACTTTGTATGGGCTGAAAACTTGGGAAAATTTTGATTAATTTTGAAGTAGTAGAGATGCAGAAAGTCAAAGGCTAATCATTCACTCTGGCAGAATTTAAAATTCCAATTGGTTATCGTAACCAATACAAGGCATTTGAGACCATGTTGATGTACCTAGCGAAGTGAATAAGGAAAATTAAAAGAGATACGGAAAAAAGTCTCAGAATGTATGGTTCCTTGGTTAGTTTGGAACGCGCCTGATTCCTTCACTTCTAGGCAATGATAAATATTTACGGCGTTTTATGAAATTTTATAGAATATTTTAATTTAAACCGCCATAATCTGAGATAGTTTATGGGTATTTTCCATTGCAGGTGGATCTGACATGTTTTCTTCAAAGACCAGATAACAAAATATCATAATTGTTTTATTAACTTATAATAGATTTTGAAGTTGGAAGAATACACATAAGAGATCTAAGATGGGCCTATCATATATATACAAGATCCCAACTATAGTGTATAGTTTCCAAATCGGTCAACATCTACTGTCAACATTCTGGCATTTGTTGGTAGGAGAGATATGAATGGAAAGATTCGAATGCGAGCATTAAGAGACATACATATACATAAATAATCCCAACTGTAGTTTATAGTGTCCAAGTAAGTCAGTGCCAACAGCTACTTCACTACTGGCACTTGTTGTTTTTGCTTTCGATTGTAGCTGCATGCTGCTGCGTACGCGAATTTGTTGAGGAATTTTCGTAGCTGCTGTTTTATACCACATTGTGGCGTTTTTAAATTCACTTCCTTTTTTCCCTTCGCATATTTTCGGCTTCCTTTTGCTTTGCTGTTGGTTTATTTACGAAATGCGAATAAAAAAACAACAATAATTGCCATAAATCAACACTTGGTTAGATGGAGTTGGTGTTGGTGCAAGCGCCAAAGCAACAACAACATACATAAAAACATACATAAAAATCGTACCAAGGCCGACACACATTGCACAGTGCAGTGGGCTGCACTTTCTCCGGTTTTGGGCGTCAGTGAAATCATAAACATTCGCGCAATAAAATTGTTTAAACATTGAAAATTGTACATAAACGTTGAGTTTCTATTTTTTGGCATAATAAAATTTCCTTCCGTTACCACAATCACTAACAATGCATTGTGGCGGATGTTTAAATTTTGCCTCGCTTGTGTTTACTTATGTTTGGCTTAAAAAAATAGGGCAAAATTATGAAATAACGGTTTTTTGAAATATGTATAATACAAAATTTAAAGTGAAAAGAGAGAAGTAGCTCAGGCATCTTTTACTTGGCAATCACTCAACCTATCTGTGTTGATCCATTCATTCCTGTATTTTTCTTTCCATTAAATTTCTTACTCTGACTTTTCTTCAATAGTTTTTTTATTCGACATCTACGAGCGTGGTCCGAAATGTTTTCGACCTAACAAAGATACAAGACATGCTTTCTTCAAAGATATTTTTACTTTTTGGGATAGTCTACATAGTCCTTGCAAGGACTACAGCTGTGATTTATTGTGTTTAAATTGCATTGACAGTGCGTTGAAAAATTTCATTCGCAGTTTTCTTGTGCTTAAATGTTTCAATATGTGACAAACATAATCCTTGGACATATTCATTGCCTCTGATATCACTCTCACTTTAATTCGATAGTTGTCTGGCATCATTTAGTGAACTTGAACGATGCTATTGTCTTTAGTTGCAGTTTTTGAATGTCTCGAGCGTTCATCGTCTCACAAACTGGTCTGGCCACGTTAAATTTCAAATCGTCATTTATCGATTTTTTTCTATTTTCACAAAAACTCCAACCGTTGTCAAATAACAACATCTGCGTATTTAAAATGGCTGAAATTTTGATGAGGCACAAACAAATTGCTTTCCTTTTTCTGACAAGTGCTGGCATCTTCATCTTTTACTTGATTTGAATGAAATTAATTAATTGACTGGCACGACAGCCCGCTTACGCGAGACTAAGGCCTAGCTTCCCGCAACTACCCGTGTTGTGCGTGTGAATTTGTACGCGGGTGGAAGGGACCTGCATTTTTATGCCGGTTCCGAACGGCAGGTTGGGAGCTTTTTCATAAGCAATTTTTACTCTCAGAGGTTTGCCATTTCCAGCTGAGAGGACAGCCACCGAAAGAGAAAATGAGTTTTCCCGTTATTTTTTTAGGTGTTATTACAGGCAGTATTTGAACCTGAGGTTGCTGCCTGCGACTCGCGGTCCAACGCACTAACCAACTGAGCCACGGCGGCTTGATTTGAATTACTCTATTTTATTCTTCAGTGTATGCTTTAATTTGCCTTTTTTGTTTTCAATGGATTCTTGAGTCGCTGCATTACTTTTAGTTTAAGCCGTTCGTTCATCCTTCAATTTGTACTCATTGGGTTCATAGTACAACCTGGATGTGAGTTATTTGTTTACTTCTCTTAATTTGGATTTCTATAGGTACTCATTTCTCTGTTTAACTTTTTTTTTTGTTGTCCAACTTTTTTTGTTTTTAACACTGCCGAGAGGCATGGAGATCGGGGAGCTACGTTTACACATACACTAAAAAATGTAATTTTTCAGTTATGCTTCAAATTACATAAATAGCTCAAAAAATGTTTTCGCAAAATTCTAAAGAAAAATATTTCCGGCCCGGATTTTATTGTTGTAGATTCTTTTAATACATTATTAAAGCAGGGCCTGATGTGAACGACTCTATGCGTCCTGGTCCCTCGGGCTAGACATTTCTCTTTCCGGCTCTGATTCCGTTCATCATTAATTAAGTTATGTAAGGTTGCGTAAAGAAGGGTGTGTGCGGTCCGTAATTCCACTCTTGGGCCGAAATGGCCCAAGAGCGATTCACACTTCTTATTTTTTCCGGAGCTAACCAACAGTCTTAAGCCGTGGCAAACCAGTTCGATCCCTTAATGAAAGAGAGTAGATCCGATATTTCGATCCAGCCAAGTCCGTTAGGAATCTTGACCAACATCCACTTGTTGTTTAGTTCATCTATTCACACATTCAAGTCCGTTCGAAGCGTGTACGATACACAGATTTACATTTATGGCACAACCGACTCATCAGCTGTGACTTGAAATCTTTTAGCTAAATTAAGATTATCAGGCTTTAAGTTTTACATACTCACATTCTCCCACACACGCACACATAAAATTTTCATATTATTCGTTTTGCCGGCTGACTTTTTCGCTCATTTAAATTTCTATAATGTATTTGGAAGTACGCTCCATTTGCGTTTGTCTTGTGTCTTTTGTTTGGTTGTTGTTGTCACTGTTATTGTTGTCATCTCTTGGCAATGTCAACAAGGATGTGTTAAAGCATATTTTTCCTGTTATTATATTCCTCCTACACATACCTTCGGCCGTCCGCTGTGCCAAACCATCGTCCCACTCGTTCTTGGCTTCCGCAGCCGGCAGTTCACTGGCTGTGCCGCTGATCCTTTCGCGTGCTGTATCACGCTTCAAAACTCCGATATGCAATTTCAATGTGTTTCATTTCGTTTCCAATTTTTTTTCATCTTGTTTGTTGTTTATTGTTGTTGCCTGTCGATATCCTTTTCATGAAAATGTGCTTTGGTAGCGGCAACAGCAGCAGCACACATAACCACAAAACAACCTTGAAAACTTTTGCGTAACAACAAAAAATCGCACAACTTGCTGTGCGCGAAGAGGGAAAAATTGAATAAAAAGAAAGTAAATTGCCGGCGCGAAGGCAAAGTGCAAAACATGCGGCAATGGCACTGTCGATAATAGTCGCAATGACAAAACAACAAAAAAAACGTATGCTGCGCGTAAACAATATTGAAAAGTTTAATCGATGACAACACACCAAAGCCAAAGGCTGCTGCCGTTTGCCCACTTCATGCCTTCATCCCAGTGCCGAAGACTTGCAATGCTTCCGCCTTTTTGCCAGCCATTACTGTGCGCTTTAAAGCGGAAATGACGTGACGACGACGGCGACAATGATGCGAGAGATGGCACAGTCACAACTTCGATGTATTGGCGTGGAGTGTGTGTGTGTGTGTGTGTGTGTGTGCGCGCGATTTGAATGCCATTCAATGCCAACCAGACAACCAGAGAAAGTTACTCCTTGATGGTTTGTGTGTGCGTCTTCTTTCGTTTTTTGCGAGATTTTTTTCTACTGTGCTTTTGTATTTGCCTGGCTTTGCTGCTTCGTATAGAATTTTGATTTCTTGTTTGAAAAGTATTAAAGACGTTTTTAAGTGATGGCTAGATTTGCCCCAAGTCGGTCAGTTTCATTAAAAGCCGGTTTACTAAAACGATCCGAGTGTTGTGAAATTAATTTCAAGCAGATAGTTTTGCACTGTGGGACACTGTAATGTATTTTCTTCCTTTACTTAGATTGGAGACTGCTAACAGGTTCGTGGGGGATTTGCATGAACCCTAACTTAGAAAGCTTGAAAATGAAATTTCAATCAATTGGTTGTAAACTATGCTCGTTCTCAACATTTGTGTTGCAATTTTTAGGTTAGGTTAGGTTAGGTTATGGTGGCTGCCTCTATAAGAGACACACTCGGAGGCCCGAAAGGGTGGGGATGGGGAAAGGGAGGGGAGGGGACCTACAGTTTAACGCCGAATCCGAACGGCGATTGGCAGTTTTTCTTTCACACTTGGAGGTTTTGCCATTGCCTGCCAAGAGCGCACTTGTGCGATTCTTGTAATTCGCATTGGCTTCATGTGGATAGCGATAGAAGTAGATGAGCGTTTTTTCCAGCCCGAGCCAGGAATCGAATCTGGGGCGCTCGGTATGAGAAGCCAGCGCGCTACCCGCTGGGCTATCGAGGCCGGCAATTTTTAGGTAAAGGTTTTTAAATTTGTTATTCAACTTTTCCCACTTTCCATTTACTTAAATGTGTCTCCCAGCTTGTTTTGAAATTGTGATTTTTTTCTTCACCTTTTTTTTGCTGATATTTTCTTATAATTCCTATTTATTTATTTATGAAAAAACGCCGTTTTTTTCAGCAAACACTGCGTGTGCATAATTTTAATATTCACGCCACAACAAAATCAGCAGCAATGCCAAATTTCTCGAGTTTTTACTTTGCTTTGTGTTGTTTCTGCTGCGCCGGCGTCTTTTTGTTGTTTTGTTGTTATCACCGTCACAATATGTAATTTATGTAATAACGCATATCGTTTCCCGTTGCTGTTGTTGCCGTTGCAACAGTCGCCTCTGCCTCTTAATGGACGGTTCGCATTTCACGTCTCGACAGACGACGCCAAACTGTGGCCGCCATACGCACGTCGTTGCCTTCGCGTTATCAACTGTACATACAGATAACTGTTGTTGGTGTTTTTGTTGTTTTTGCAACGATGATTCAATGAAAATTGCCGCCGCTTAAATGTCAGCCATAAAGAACATTTTAAAGAAAATGAAAATCGTGTTGGCTGTCTTTTTGCCTCTGTGCGTTTGTATGTATGATTGCCGCCCTGTCTGGCTGTCTGCCTGTCTGTCTGTATGTCTGTCTGCGTGCTTGGCCTGCGTGCTTTTTCGAAATGGGAACATTAACCCTCCTCCGCCCACTCGTAATGCAAACAGCACAACAGCATTGCTTGCTGCAATCTTGCGCCGCGAGTAGCTGCGCTACATTACCGTTATAGCTGTTGCTGTTGTTCTTGTAATATTCGGGAAGATACGGATGTGGTGCTGGCGTTGCCATTATTTTTAAAACGCGTTCAAGCTAAAACAGCAACCACAGCGTCAATACTGGCAGGCGCTGCTCTTAGACAGTGGGGAGCAGCAATGTTGCGCTATAAACAACAAATGAAAGTTGGCAGCCCACGTGCACTTAATGTCGCCATTGCATATGTATGAGCTGCTGCCGGTTGCAGCTCCGGTTTTGCTGCTGTCTTCCTGGTCATCTGACATTGGGTCCATAAATGCGAAAATGGTTCAGATCTTAAATCTAAATGTTTGAAGCACAGATGCAGCGCAGCGGCATCAACGTCAGCTATGTCCAATGTCACTCATACGCACTGTTACGCCGCATGACAAACACATGACGGCTTTCTGCAATGAAATCGATATTGTAATTTCTATTATTTTAATGCACATTTCATACTCCACATTCGGCAAATAGTGCACGGCATTAGGTCAGGCTTTGTTTTTGTGCTTGTGTCCGCAATTTGTGTCTCTTTGTTGAAGGCATTAACACGGCATTGCGGCATTGTGCGTGGAATTCGATTGTAGTTGGAAGTGGCAGCTGACATGCGTTGCTACGGTTATCGTTCCTTATTGTAAAGGCTTTGAAATTAATTTTGCTGCATGCTTCGTATTAAATAAATTTACACATACAATTTGTTCAGATTTAAATTACTTATAAATCGAAACTATTATTAAATTAATTGTATGCAGTGAACTGAGTAAACAAAGGGATATTTCTATTAAATTATATGACCTGTTAGTTTTTGTTTTCATGGTATGGGTTGTTAGTTCCATGAGCTAAAAGGATACTAATGAAGAGAACAACATTGCTTTGTTCCAACATTATGTTAACAATTCATTGATCTATTCAGCGATTTACAAAGAGCATACAACATGAGGCAACTTTAGCGCCGTCTTCAACAGCTCGTTCAGCGGGAATGTCTGTTGTTTGGATGCCTCTCTATGTTTTAATGAATAATTTTTCCTAGGTAGGTGCCGTTTAAAGAACTTTACTTTAAGAATTTTAAGAACTTCTTAGAACTTAGGCCAAGTGGCTCCTATTGTGTCCACACGTAGTTGTCCTTCGAATCGTTTCACATACATATTTCAGAACCAGTTGGTGGCATAGTTGGAGTGTTTTTTTCCAACTCCCTTCGACAACTTAGGAAGTGTGGAGCCATTAAACTGAAGCGTGTCCTTGCTTGCAGAGGTTAGGTTCAGTGTTCGCAGTTGTCCTCCTTTTCACTTTCCATATTCGACAATCAACTGATGGCTTTTAGGAATCTCAATAAATGTTTTCCCTAGACAGCTTAAGAAACGTTGTCTTATAAAGTGAAAGCGTATCCTTTCTAGCGTTGACTATTTGTAAAGGAAAGGCGATACTTGTAACTTGTCTTAGGTTCAGCAGTCGTCGTTGTGTTACCACACGGAGTTGTCCTAATCATTTTCATTATTTAACAACCAGTTGATGGTACAAAGGAATTTTAGTAGAGTTCTTGACTTGTTTTTTAGATTAGCTAAACAGTTTTAAGCTTTAAGAACTGTGTTCTTTCTACCGCTCCGCATTTGCAGAGTAAGTGTTCAACACTTTGCTTTACTTTCCTTCTGCAGAAGTCATTGCTTCACAATTCCACTCTGTTGTCTGGTTGACTTATTAACCAATAAAAAAAAAACATGTTTCCCTAAAGACACTGTAAAGTACTTCTCAATTCTATGCTCAAACCCCTCTTCCAGACATCTGTTTGTTATAAAAATTGTGGGCAGCAAATGTGGTTTCAAATAGTATTGGCTTCACAAGTTGAAAATTAAATCCTGTGTGCTCCACTGATACTTGTTATGTGCACATTTCCAAGGAAAATGTTTCAAAAATCTCTTGGACCCAGCACTAGTTTTCGAACGTAGATTCGACACGACTGCACCGAAACCTTGTTATGGAAATTTAGTGCAAATTTATTGTACTTGAGTAGTCTGGTCCAACATCAACATTACTCTTACCGCACTGCACTGCACTCAACACTCAATCGCCGGTAAAAAGTAAGCGATTTTGATATTTTCACCGCGTGGCATGTTCGCGGCCTGCAAAATGTGAAAACATCGCAAATGTACGCGATGGATAGTTGTGCCATTGGCAGCGTGGCAAGTCGCTATAGCGCACCGTTGCACCTGTTTACGTTGGCTTCGACAGCGCTGTTGTTGTGCCGCCGCATCGAGTGTCGTTTGCGAGCGCACGTTGCAGGCTGCATTTGGTGCATAATGCAGCAGCGGCATCGGTACGGCATCTGCGATTGCCATTAAGCAAAGCGTAACCGATATTCCAAGTTCATACACACACACACACACACACACACACACACACACACACACACACACACACACACACACACACACACACACACACACACACACATTTGCAGACATACAAGTATACAAAATGCATTTGACTGCCGTTGGCCGGTATTCGAGACAGCTAAATGGAATTTACTTGGGACTTTTGCTCTAAAAAGCGTAGCATAGATGCATCGGCATTGCTTGGCTGCCTGCCGCCGCGTACAAAGTGTGAATTACCGATACCAAGTGAGACACTAAACTGTTCACCTGCGTTTGCTGTTTATGGAATTTGCAATGCATTTAAATTGAGTACCTCGGCGCTCGGCGCTCGGCAATAGCAATATTTGTATAAAGTTGTGGCTTCAAAGTGAAATAGCAGTTCTCTTTGTTCATAAAAAAGCCTGAAAAACAATTCGCATTTGGCTTAATTGACAATTAATTGGCCTTTATTGCATCAAAGCTCAACCAGCCAAACAATTTTTCTCCATGAATACTAAAACTGAATAGATATGCAAAAATCACTCATGCGCTCATGCTCTGCAGTTAATTCCATAAATGCTATTTGGCGCCGCCGATTTGCCGATTTATTACGCTTAATTACTTGTTGATCATGTACGGCTGCATTCAGCAATTAAATGCTAATTCAGTCGCACGCTCCAGCACTCTCATTCCCTAACTGTCCTTCCACTGTCCAACTGTATGGCTTATTGTCTTCATGGACGCCTGTCTGCCTGTCTGTCAGTTGCCGGAGTGCATTTACTGGCGCATCGAATGTGTCAAGTTAATGCCTGTAATATTGATAACTAATGGAGGCTCTTATTTGTGACATATTTTGACTACCGTTCAGATTCTCTCGACCTGCAGGGAGGAGGTCAGTAATGTGTAGTGCAGTGTAGTATAGCGAGTTTGTGTTTGACTTCGATTGGTTGCATATTTGCATAATGAACTGGGTTACATTCAGGCTTGTCAGCGAGTTCAAGGCGGCTTCTAAAAATGAAGTTAAATGTTTATTTTTTGTGCCTAAGGCAGTAAGCTGTGTTGTGTGTGCCCAAAGACAATGTTGCTCTGCTGATTTACTCAAATTGCATTCATCAATTTAAACTTCTGTCTTAAGTCTGATTATTTAATGTTTAGTTAAGTTTAGTTGAAACAAATTTTAATATTTGGAAAAATTTAATTTTAATTCTTACTTAACTAGCCATCTGACCAAAAGATCCCGTCTGTATCTACAGGGATTACAACAGACAGGGAAGGACACTGGTATTTTCATAATGAAGGTATTCGCAATGGACCCAATGGGGTCTTCGGGTGGAAGTGCATACCGCACACTCCCCTTCTTTAACCTAACCTAACCTAATCTAACTAGCCATAACAACCCCTTAGCAGGTTACTTCCTGTCGCAAAAGTTCTCTCCAGGCTCCTCTGCTTTGCGATCACCTCAACTTTTCAACTTGTTTCTTCCACCGGAGACTCGGTCTCGCTCTTCGTTGTCAATCTCCAAGTATCGCTTTAAACACCTTTTTCGCCGGCGCTTCATTGTCCATACGCGAGACATGACCAACCCATCCAGTTCATGTCTTCAAAGAATTCATACATCTCATTGATTGTTCGTACTCGCTAGTCATCGCCAATACGAACAGTCAATCAATTTGAATACTACGAGTATTAAGATTTATTGTTGTTAACATTTGGTGCGTTTTCTTCTTTTGCAGGATCGAAATAATGCGCAATCGTCTTGCGCGGGTCTCTTCGTTGCCGCGCATTTGGGCTTTGACTATCCCGGCGTCTGGATGCATGTGGACATGGCCACACCGGTGCATTGCGTACGTATTTACCCACGTTTACCTCGCCATAAAACAACTTTTTAACATTTAATATCTTCCATCTTTCGACAGGGTGAACGCGCCACCGGCTACGGCGTTGCTTTGCTGCTCACCTTATTCGGTAATTATACTAAATGTCCCATGCTGCAATCGATTGCTCCACACGATGCCGAGCCGCCCACCAAACGCGTATGTCGCGATTAAATTGATGCTCCAACTCATCGAAATTTCACACTCAATCGCTCTGTTTCCTGTACTTGCTGCACTTCGATTCGATTAATTTGTCACATTTTCTTTTTTTTATACTTAAATATTATGTAATGTACTAACAGCTTTTGAATTGTAAACGATATCGTTCTGAATTAATACTTATTTCGTGATAGTTTCTTATGCCGCAAAATTATTTGTCATTATTTAATTCCGTTTGTATCTAATTTTCTCTTGTAATTGCCAAGTTCGCTGCCCAGCTGCGCTTTAGTGTGCTTTTTTCCCAATGTTTATTTTGTTTTCGCCAATTTCTTTGCACTGCTTTGCAGTTATCGTAAATGAGCGTTTTTTGTTTCTTTCGTTTTCAATTATTTCGTTTGATTTTCTTTTTTGGTTTAACGTTGGCATATTTCTGTTGCAATTTCTGCAATAATTTCGTGTGCATTTTGTTTTTGCTTGCTGTTACGCTCGACCTGTGCCAAGCAAGCAGATTGTTAAGACGCGAGAAAAGGGTAAAATAAATGCTGCAGTGTCCTCATTGCTATGTCAATGGTATTGGCGATTTGTTGCTTTCTTCGATGAGACTTGGTTTTCATTGGGAGTTTTTGTTTTTGTTGCTTTTGCAGCGCCCAGCAAATTGATTATGTTCGTTTTTCGTATTCTTGTTATGGAGTTTTTTCGGTATTATCTTTGGCACGCGATTCAGCAGCGCAAACATAATGATTATAAAAAGAATATGAAATATTTCGTGGATGAATTGTTGAATCGTTTCCATTTTTAATGTTTCTTTTCCATGATGAGTACTTTGCTTTTTGGTGCATGTTGAGCTGTAATGATGCAGCTCTGGTTTGTGGTTCGCTTGGTACGCCGACGAGACTGCAAATGAGAGTTTTCCGACGTGATGCTCACGCTGTGAAGTTGTGTTTTCAAGCATTCAAATACTTGTAGGACCAATTGGCCGCCGTCAGCTATGAGAGATCGGGGTGACCACATAGTTTAAGTTGGTTAGTTGGTGGCTCTATTAATTTGCGCTTCTATTCCGACTGGGAAACGCAGCATAAGCTTCCATTCAAGTTGTGGGCTGTCTGTGAGTTGACAAAATCCAATAAAAATGGGCAGCATCACCAGCCGTTTCATTTGACCGAGAGAAGCGTGCCAAGGTGAAGAACGCACTTGCAGGAAATGGAGGAAAACAATGGCCAATACCAGGAAAAAGCATGACAGCAACACGCTTGGTGTCAGTTCTTTTAGTAGCAAATACTCCTAAACATTTATACACAGGACACAGCCGCACTGTGTGTAACTCTGCGTAAACAGAGGCAGCGACTAACAGCAACAAAAATGCCCACACGCATACATATGTACAGTATTTATGTGTAAACGCAGCGACATAAAAAAGCGGACGAATGTTGTTTTTAAATTTTATCTAAACTGTCTTCAGTATTTTTCGTACGCTGCAAAAAGCCAACAAAGAATAGCAAAAGCAAAAATAAACATTACAGCCAAATAAAAAGAAAACAAGTACACACACACACACATATACATGCATACAATGGCACATATTGGGATTTTTAAAAGGTTTGACTGCCTCTTCGCTATCTGGCAATGCGCTGCTTTGGCAGGGTGACCGTTGTTGTGGATGCAAGTTGTGAGTTTGACTGTCAGAAATGTGACTATCTGCAGTGTGACTGCAGATAGTCACTACTCCTAATAGTCGTAACTATGACTATTAGGAGTAACTGCCAACAAGGCCTGCTGAATCTTTTGGAGGGAAGGAGATGTTGTTTTCTATTTTGCACTAAAGAGTTCCCAAGTCTAAAAGAGGCTAAAAAGTCGAGACGGAATTACAAGAAATTTCTCAGCAAGTGGACTAAAAAACAAACTTTAATGCTTAATTGGAGCACAGTAGAATTTAGCTCTCATAGCTTTACATAAGAAGAAGAAGAGCGTTTGAAAGAAACTTTTTCTTTAATTGGCTTTGGTAGAGTTGGTATTCGACACAATGATGCTCTGATTTGTGGTTCAACGTGCTGTCCAATTTTTATGGCTGTCAGAAATGTGACTATCAGCAGTATTAGTAACTTCCAACAACGCCTGCAGAATCTGTTGGCAGAGGAGATGTTGTTGCCTGTTTCGCAGGAAGCCTTTTGAGGCTGTGATTCCGAAGGCAAAACCGAGTCGGAATTTCAACAAAGCAAATTACAGCAAGTGGACTAAAAGACAAGCTTTAAAGTTTACCTGGAGCACAGTAGAACTTTAGCTCTCATAGCTAAACGTAAGAAGAAGAAAAAGAAGAAGAGCGTTTGAAAGAAACGTTTTCTTTATTGGGCTTTGGTTGAGTTGCTCTGATTTGTGGTCCAACGTCCTGTCCAATCATTAAGGCTGTCAGAAATTTGACTATCTGCAGTCTATCAGAACTAAGACCAAGTTAGGAGTAAATTCCAACAGAAAAAGAAGAAATGTTGTCGGTTTCGCAGGAAAGACTTAGAAGCCTTCTGTGGCTGTGATTCCGAAGTGAAAAGCCAGGTCAGAATAACAACAAATTTCTAAGCAAGTGGACTAAAAGACAAACTTTAATGGTTCATTGGGGCACAGTAGAACTTTGTGTCACATAGCTATACATAAGAAGAAAGAAGAAGAGAAGCTTTCAAAAGAAACGTTTTCTTTATTTGGTCGGCTGAGTCGAATGCTGCTTGTGAATGTGATCCAACGTGCTCTCCAATCACTGAGCGATGGTCCTTTTGATAGATGTCAAATTTTTAAATGATGAAAATTCACTGCAAGATGCCCCTTTAAAAATAATCAGCACTAATGGTCACTCTATTGCGTTCGGTCGCTGTAAAATTGTTTGTTTGTATTTATATTTGTATTTATCTTTGTGTTTGTGTTTGTATTTGTGTGTTTTGTGTCGTGTATTTTTCTTGTGCTAAGAAAATGTTGCGCTTTTCCATCTTAACCAATTTTCTTTAGCAATTTTCATTGTTTGCTTCGACTTTTTCATCTGCACAGCGTTGAACACAATGTTGTTGTTGTTGTTGTTTTGTTGTTGTTTGATTCGCCAGGCAATGCAATCTTTCCATGAAAGGACCACGAACAAAAAAAAAAAAAACGAATCAAACGAAATTGTCATCCATTCGCTCAATTTGCAATTTTCAAGTTGCCCTCTCCGCGTCCTGTCCTGCTTTTTGCCATTATCGACGGCCTTGGCGCTGGCGGTTGCAATGGTGCGGCCACGTTGCGGTGGCGGGAGCGCCGGAACGTATGTAACGCAATTTTATGGCACTCAATAAATGGAAATATTTATGGCTGGTTAAGCAAATTTGGTTTCCGTAAGAACGACACAAGCGGGCGGCCAGCGACAGTGACGCGGACAACTGTCGTGGGGACAGCGGCGACCAGATATTCGTTTGAAATAAAATTGGAGAAAATTTGAAATGGGAAAATTACTGTGGCCAAAGTGCAAACACGACGAACAGACGCCGCAATCGAACAAAAGTTAATGGAGTAAAAATCGTGTACGGTTTATGGCTGTTGTTCTGTATTCGGTTCTTCAGTTCTTGCTTCGCTTCGGGCACGACATGGTTTTAGTTTGCTAAAATCAACGTTAGTCCTTTTCGAAGTTAAAGCTGGTAATGATGTTCGTCGCCACCATAAATTTTTTAGTCCTTTTCTTACAAGAGTGCATAATTTTTGCGGTGTCCTTTGCACTGAACTCGTTTCCACTTCACTCAAACAGAAATTCACTTCAAGCATTTTATGCACATAGTTAGTGTTGTTGGTGTTGGCGGTTGGTGTGGCTGTTGAATTTTGAAAGTGTTTATGACTCGCTCCCGCCGCTCGGCTTGTTTGGTTTGTTTGCGGTCATAAAAATAAATTGAATATTTCCCTTTTACTATTTTCCATGTGTGCTGCACAAATGTTCATTTCCATTGCCGTAAAGTTCATAACTCGAAAAACTTGGGAGCGACGTTCAGTGTTGAAAACAAGGGGTGAAGTTCATTTAACTGATTTTCAAGTGGTCCTGTCTTTTTTAGTTGGTGTTTGATGCGAACAAATATTAGGTGCCCGCAAATTGGTGAAGTACGAAAAAGTGTTTGTGGGCTTTAAGGAAAACACTCAAATACTGAGAAGTTTCTGCACCAGTTTCATAGCCTTCAGACGTCCTATGTCCCACTTAATGGAAAATCTTTCCAAATATGTGTCAAAACTTGTCAGAAACCCACTGTAAGTTAGAAATTGTCCTAAGAATCGAAAAACGTATCACCTTCCCACCTTCTAGATGCCCCAAAATTCAAATCGATATGCAAATATTAAAACTTCCTTGGTTTCAGTTAATGACAAATCTTCTAAAGTTTCCAAAAGTTGCCAAAATCTCACTACAAGTTGGAAATAAGTCCTAAAAACTGAAAAACACATAATTTTCCCCACCTTTTAGAGACTCCAAAAACCAAACCAGCAGCCAAATCATGATATGGATTCCATTTTCTTATAATCTGGGCCGAAAATTGCCAAAATTCTACCAGCTAAAGAAAAGTTAAAGGTAAACCTACCTGAGAAACTGAAAAGGAACTGAAAAATACATAATTTTCTTGCCTCAGACGCCCTAAAAACCAAACCGACAAGTTTGCGAAATGCAAAATTTTCAGAAGTTTCCGAATTTTCGTCAAAAGTTGTCTAATCCCACTTCAAGTTGGAAGAAATTCTGAAGAATAAAAATATACAAAATTTTCCTACTTTTCAAATTCCTTATAAACCAAACCGACACCTAAATCAAACGCCTTGAATCCAAGCCGACAGCTAAATAAAACGTCATTAATTCTCTTTAATGTAAAATTTACAGAAGTTTCCGAATTTTCGTCACAGGTTGCCTAAATCTCACTTCAAATTGAAAGAAAGCCAGACCTGATTGTAACGGCCAAGTTCGTTCAGCTTCTCAGGGCATTCCGACACCAGTTTCGAGGATACCTGGTAGGATCTTAATGCCTTGATTGCCGCTTGGCTGTCTGACAGGATCGCAATCTTCCGGTTCCGGTATTTCCTCACCAGATTCAAGCGAACGCACCTTTCAATGGCGTATATTTCCGCCTGGCAAATGGTGGCCTGCTTTCCTGTAACGTGTGGGGAATGAAATACGAACAAATTTTAAATGTCAGTAATAAACTGTTCATACAAGTTATTTGATTTGGTTACAGTTTATTAAATAGCTTTGACACTTCAGTTAATTTACAAAAAAAATTTACTCCATTGCGGCTCGCTTTCCGTATATTCTGAGGAACTTTCTTCATTGACCTCTGAATTCCATTTGTATTAATGTTCTTTAGCACTTTACGGATTTTATAAATCAAGCAATCCACATTTTTGGCGCGATATCTGTTGGCATATACCTTTCTTTTCAAGTTCGCCTAAAAAAGTTTCGATTGGTCTTAATTGTGAAACATTTGGGGGTTAAACTCCTTCGGTACAAATTCAATTTTGCGCTTATTCAAATTGTTTAATGTTACTTTAGCGTAATGTGACGACGCTAAATCGGGCGGCCAAAATATAATTTGTTCACGTCGATGATGTTTTTTGATGAATTTTTGGAGTGCTGGCAAATATTTGTCCATGTAAGTTTGCGCACTTACAGCCAAACCTCTTTTAAAAAATATTGGCTCACTGATACCGCGCTCGCTGATAGCCAGCCATAATAGAACCTACCCTGGAAGCTTTGTTTTTGCAATAGGCTTTTCTTTTTCAGGCGCTTTGTGGTCAGAAGACTCAAAATAATATTTTGGTACCCATTGATTCCCCTCAATCGTAAAATATGATTATACATATATGAAATATATCATCCATCACACAGATGTGTGGCGAACCGCACGAAAAAAATTTTTTAAAAAATCGGCGTTGCTGGGTTTTGATAACTGCTGCTTGCTTGTTGGTAACAGCTGGAACTTTTTTTTTCAATTTGCGCTGTATATCTATATTCGGCGTATTTCCTGATAGTTTTTTTGTCAACATCGTACTTCCTTGCCAATTGTCCGTAGGATTAAGCACTTCGCCCAACGATATCAATTTTCAAATAGGAACGCACTTCAATGTCCTGTAAAGAGTCCTTTTTTCACCGATCCTTTTTTCTTTCAATGCTTATTTTATTCTCTAACAACTGAAGGTTTTTTTGAATCCTATCTTTTTAAAGTGGCGGAAAGCTTCATTCTTTTTCGTAGTGAGATTTTCTTCACAAAATTTCCAAATCAGTTGCCGACGTTGTAGTTCTGTAAGCATCATTTTACCAAGATAAATGCCCAAAAAATGGATTTGTGGTACTTATTGGTTAAAGATAATTATTGTTTAAATTTTTGCACATATATTTCTTTTGAGAGTTGTATACCTTGTTTTCTATGCTAACTTTTTTATTTGTTCGTATTTCATTCCCCACACGTTACGTTCCGAGTATCTAATCCCAGGTTCATACACCCCGATTCCGATACCTTCCTCCGTTAGGGAGCCATCTGTGTACCAGGAAATCATGTACTGATCTATCAGATATGTCTCTGATATACCTACCCGGCTTATTTTATTAGTAAGTTCTGTTTTAAATCGAATAAATAAATCTGAATAATTAAAAACAATAATTTTTTTTTCCTTTAAGTACATTCTATGCCATATGGCATAATGCCCAAAAAAAATTTTTCGAACAATATTAAAAAAAAATACTTTTATTATTCATTATGTAGGCTTAAACAGTAATAAAATGGAAAATAATGATTTTTAAAGTCTAATACTGTATTTCCACCGAGCGCTTAAATGAGCCGCTCAGTGCACAAATCGATTAACTCCATAAAACAAAAAGTTGAGAAATGCGATGAAATAAATTTGTTTTTTTTTAATTCCCTTTATAATTTAAATTCAAATATATATATTTAATGGTGTTTAATGGTGTTAATCTTTACTATTCAGGAAAGTTTTAATAAATATAAAAAGTTATGACTATACCAAGTGCTTTGACACTTAAATTTAAGATTTTTCAAAAAGTGGAGTTAATCACTCTGTGCACTGAACGGCTCAAATGCATTTAAGGGCTCTGTTAAGTTTGACAACTTTCAAGCGTTTCCTCCGAAACTGAGTTAACTCCAACAGCTTGTTTTTGTTTACATTTTCATTTGGACAAATCAAATTCTGCATTTATTTCTGGACAGCCACAGCTATACCCATCGCCGCTATCTCGTTTTATATGTATGTGTGGTTTCTTGTAGAAGTACCGAAAGGGATAAAGAAAGTCCGAATAACCGAAAAATACACAATTTTCTCAACGTCTTTCAGACGTTTCGAAAACCAAACCGACATCCAAATTAAAATCAACATTGTTCCCGTTTAATGATAATCGGGATAAAGTACACAAAACTTGTCAACTTTTGTCGTATTTGTTTGGTAGACTTTTTAGGCGATAAAAAGGTTAGTTCTATGTTTTATGTTGACGAAATTGTGTGGTCACATGCAGTGAATGTCGCAACGATTGGCACTATTCGTGTTGTTACACAAGCGAACAGCAGCCATTGCGGCAGACAGCGCGATCATAGCTCGCTGGTTACTGCCTGAGCACTTAAGTGTGGCAAAGCGCGCACCAAAACACGATAATAAAATGCACAAAGGTGGCAATGCTGGCTGGCTGCAGCGCCGCTACTTTTCGCTCAATTGTTGTCGGCTCTTTCCGACAGAAGGTAGAAGTTACTTAGGTACTGATGCTTTACTGCCCAAAAAATACTCCAAACCACACACACACACACACACATACACATACAAGAATTCATGCAGCCATTGCTGAGTACTGGGCCATTGCAAAGTGGCAGCGACATAGTGCAAGTAGTAAAAAGTGCAGGCGATTGGCGCAGTAAAGTGTAGCAAAGCGAAATGTGCATGAAAATTTGCAAAGTTGCGGGAAGCTACATACCTGTTCCGTAGCTGGCAAAGATGGCAGTGAAAATTCGTTGCTCTTCAAAGTGTCTTGCAAGGCGCCGGCAATTGCTGGCACAGCAACAACTTTGCTGCAACTGCAACTTCAGCAATATTTCCTCGTGTCACACATGCTGCCAGGGTCGAGCAGAAAGGCCAGAGCGCAGCACAGCGCCTGCAGGTAAGCAGCAATTGGCTGCAGGCGCGGCAACTTCACACACGCGTCACACTTGCGAAAGCCTGCCAACTTCTTACGCTGACGTTTGTAGTTTACTTTTACTACCACTGTCAGTTTTGCTTTTGATTTGTTGTTGTTTGATTCATCATCTGTTTCGTCAAATTTAGTCATTTATGAAAAATCAAAGATGGACAAGTTTGGGAAGGAAAAAGAAATAAATTGCAAAGATTCTGCGCCAAAAGAGTTTTTATTTATCAAGAATGTTTAGGCTGTGGAATTGTTATGTAAAATTTCAGATGTTTAACTTTCAACAGATTTGAGATAAGGAATGGATATTGGAATATTCAAAGGCAGAGCTGGATTCTACTTAACCATCACAAACAGAAAAATATTCGTAATAATTATGTCAGACTTTTGCCTTGCATTCCACTACTTCGTTAACAGAAGCAAAAAACTTCGATTGTGTTCGAGCGCTGGCAGCTTCAAACCAATGCACAGTGATTCGACTCCATACAACTGCGGGTCAAAATTAGAAGAAGTGGTCCGTTCTTCATAAAATTTGTATACTAGCTAATCATGGTCTGCTGAATTGAAATCTCTATTTTGTTTCTTTTAAACTTTTGTAGTTCGGCAATGCCTGAGGCTTAAATTTGCAATTTTCGTCATTTTTGGATTTTCAGATTTTTCAGATTTTACATTTAATCGGTAACGTCAACATTGATAATTGCAAAGAGTAACAGAAATTGTCCTGAAGGGTCCTAAACCCTTTTTTGCAATAAAAACGATAATAATAGACGTTTTGCTTTTTTGCAGTTTTCTCAATTTTTCATGCTGATTGCATACTTTTAGGGATGAAAAAAATAAATTTAGTCGAAAAATAGGTGTTTAGACCACTTTTCAAATAGAAATATTTTCTGAGATCGGAAGATATCGGAGGATGCAATTACATTATCCGACAAAGAAAGAATGCTTATTAAAATAAAAAAAAATCCAGGAACATACTTTCACATACTTTTTAGATATTTTCCTCTAAGTTTTGCCAATTTTCAGATTTTTAATTTAGAAAAATGTTTCGAATTAAAAATAAGTAGAAGCCTTAGCTTTGCAAATTTTGAGAAAACATTAAAAGCGCAAATGGCCACATCATTTCTTAGTTTATATTGAAAGTTTTATCAACTTCTTGATACCATGTTTTTTTACAATTTTTTACTCAATAGACTAAAAAACAGAAATTATGTGTTTACATTTTTTTGTGAAAAAGGTTTCAACTTTGAGCCGCTTTTGCACGCACACTAATTTTTTGGGGTTTCCTTTCAAATGACATCAAAATCATTAAATTCTGAGACTATAAATTTTTTTATTTTTGTCTATGGAACGAATCATTGTGCAATGTGCTTGTTTTTTGTGATTATCTGCCAGTGTTGCCGCCCTCAATGTGGCAAGAATTTGCATTGCAATAGCATTGTTGGCATTGATAAAACATGATAAACGAACGAAATGAAACAAATGTCACTCAAAGCCACTCGCACACACACACACACACACACAACCATCAAGCACACAACTAAATGCATTCACGAAGGTAGTTACGATTGGCAATAGCTACAACAACAGCGGCAGCAACACTTAATGCAAATGAATTCAGCGTCGACGTGCAGACATCCGTTGCAGGAGCGGCAGCAGCTGGTGCCACAACGAGGCCACACACACACACCTGCACACAGCAGCACGCAAATTCATTTCATGCATCTGAATATAGAAAACACGGCTTACTGCGCAGCAGGACACCGACTAAGAAATCTGATTCATGTGCCCAGGTGGACGTGTTGGGGCATTTGCACAGTCCTCGAGCTGCCGGCGCGGCGCACAATTAGAAATCTCCAGGTGCATGCGGAAGACTGGTTGCCAACGGGCCATGTTGCTGCCGTTGTCGTGAGCTGCTGGTAGCAATCAAAATTATCTGATGTGCGCGTGGCGGCAGTGGCTGGGCGTAGGCGGCGGATATGCGAACTTGAATAAGTTTCCGTCCTTCCCGAATGTTGGCTGACTTCCGTTCGAGCAGCGGCCACAGTTAGTGCTGATGTTGCAATTGTTGTTGCCGCCACAGGCGCCAGCAACTATGAGAGCAATTGTCGACAGTTGCAGGTGTGACTGCTGTATATGTGTGTGTGTATGACTACTTATGTATGTATGTAGTATATATTTTAATATGTAACATCTACAAATGCTGTTGCCATGGTGGAGCAGTTATTGGCAGCTGTTGGCACACCTGCCACCCAACACCGACCAGTTTTTAGTTACTATCACAACAACAACAACAGCAAGAACTTCAGTAGCGGCATTCAGCATTCATGAATACCTATTATCTGAAAATCGGAATTGCTCTTGAAGCGGCATTTGTTGTTCTTGCTGCTGCTGCGGCATGCCATCCCATCTCGCCGTCCAATGTGCGCTCCGCCCGCTGTTCGTCTCTTTCGATTTTCTGTCTTGATTGCCAGCAGCGCACTAAAGTTGTTGCAGTTGTTGTTGTTGCTATTGAAGTTGCACTCCACATTTGCTGCCGCAACGCGAGCGCACTTTGTTAGTATGAGCTGTGAGTGCACTGCGGCAACTGCACAAAAGCATCAACAGTACCCAACAACTTTATTCCGCTGCATTTCGTTTCGCTCTCAAGTGTGCAGTCGGTTTTGACAGAACGTTGTTGCTCGAAAGCAACCAAGTATAAAGAGACACAGCCGCAGGCAGATTAAACTATCGAAGAGGAGGTCGAGTCAATGGATGCAATGAAATAACGCAGAGAAGAACTTTTCTTCTAGTTTGGTTTGATGTGTTGGACTAAATTATGAGTCAATTGTTTCAAGGCGGAATATTTACTTCCAAATCGATGCTGTCAACTTACTGCTGTTGCTAATAACAACTTCGAACCCATGTTGGTGGATCGTTGGTGAAACACTTGTCAGCAATTAAAAGATGATTTCATTATTTTTCATTTTATGCGAATATTTCTGGTACTATCTCCAGCCTTCAGTCGGCGACTGAGCTTCGGGCAACCGTCCATGTTGTGGATGTGACTTGGTAAAAAAATATATAAAATTTAGATTTGTTACAATTTTTTGTGCCTTTGCCTTTGAAAGCTGCTAAGCACAATCCTGCCACCATTTTTCCTGAAGTCGCTGGAAATTAGGTAGATTGTCCGTAGTTGGCGTGTCTGGGCATAAAAGATTATAGAATCAATCTCTGCTGGGTTACTCGAACTTCTTAGAGTGAAAGAAAAAAAATAGAAAGGACCTAAAACATTACAGAATCAATCTCTGCTGGGTTGTTCGGACTTCTTAGAGTGAAAGAAAAAAAAAATAGAAAGGACCTAAAACATTACATAATCAATCTCTGCTGGGTTACTCGAACTTAGAGTGAAAATAAATTGGCGCACAGTTGAGATGTTAACTAACAGATGAGATGAGGCTAACAGTGGCATTTGCGACTCCGTGCAGCATTCGATGTCTGCAATATTCTTGACCTTGGACAGGAAATTGCAAAAGATTATTGAGTCTATCTGGAGTAGAATGATCGACTGTCGTGTCCTGCTGTAAGATACAGTAAGCAGTGGAGGATGTTGTGCGCCCGTCATTCCTCCGCTCCTCCAAAGAACATGCAACTAGCAACTAAGATAGGACATTGTCTCTTTTGAGTCGGTAATACTCAGTTAGAATGCCAGTGACCTGACGCAGCTGGTTTTGGTCTAAGTCGAGGCTTAATTTTGGGCTGAAGTCCAGTTGAAAGATCTTCCAGTGGTTCTGTCTGAAAGCGTCGGGACTGAGATCTAATTTAATCTACTAAAACATAGTTTTGCTACTTTTTACGAGATAAAATGTAAGTCGGGGCATGATGAGCTCCATTTTGGGCTGAAGTCCTCTTGAAAGATCTTCCAGTGCCTTCGTCTCAGAGCGTCGAGACTGAGATTTGATTTAATCCACTAAAACATAAAATGTAAGTCGACGCATGTTGAGGTTCATTTTGGGCTGAAGTCCTCTTGAAAGATCTTCCAGTGGCTGTGGCTGAAAGCGTCGAAAGATCTAATTTAATCTACTAAAACATAGTTTTGCTACTTTTAACGAGATAAAATGTAAGTCGAGGCATGATGAGCTCCATTTTGGGCTTTCCAGTGGCTCTGTCTGAAAGCGTCGGGACTGAGGTTTAATTTATTCTACTAAAACATAGTTTTGCTACTTTTAACGAGATAAAATGTAAGTCGAGGCATGAGAGCTCCATTTTGGGCTGAAGTCCTGTTGGAAGATCTTCCAGTGGCTCTGTCTCAGAGCATCGGTACTAGGTTTAATTTAATCTACGAAAACATACTTTTGTTACTTTTAACGACATAAAATGCATTATTCTGTAAAATTTAAAAAGTTTCGGTTACGGTCAAATATTCGGCCAGCAATATATATAATAATGTAATGCCGAACCGAAACCGAATATTCGGTTGGACACTAGAAAACACTAGAAGGTTGTAACAATAAGCACTTTCTATTCTATGTATGTTACTGGTTTCAGCTTGCTGACTCAGTTCTTTGGGGCTAAACGTTATGGAAGTAAAATTATCTACCAAATTTTATTAAAACTCTAAATGTCGTATTAGTAAAAAAACTGGTTCCCATGGTAACTGGGCAACTCCAGTGTGGGTAAGCAGCAGTGTTGGGACTTATTACTTTTGACAGTAACATATTACTTATTACACATTTCTGACATTTGAAAGTAATATCGTTACAATACTTATTACTGGAAATGTCAAGTAATGTATTACAAAAAGTAATATATTATTTTAAAAATACATGATTTCTACAGATTTTTCCAAAAAAATAAACGAAGATTTTTTGTACATACATATTTGATATTTATATTATAAAACCTCAGGCATCTTGTTATTTAAAAAAAAAAATTATCTTTGAAGTAGATAGGGTCACGTTTTCTGGCTGGCACAATTTGCAGCGTACTTTTATATTTTTGACTGCAGCATTTTGCAAGTCGGTTGCTTCCGTCAACAAATCGAATTATTTGCAGCGAGTGCAGCGTTGTATAATTGTAATAGATCTTAATCATGTTATTAGTGCTGCTGTTTTACATGAAAATTAGAAGTTTGTTGACTAAAAAGTAATATTGTAATAAGTAACTTGAAAAAAAGTAATACTATTACTGAAGGTGATTACTTATGGGGAAAAGTAACTAGTTACACTACATTTTTAAAGCAAAAGTAATATACTACGTAATTAGTTACACTACTTTAATATATTAGTCACAACACTGGTAAGCAGACATATTGGTCTGAAGCAAAATGAACTGACAGATCGACTAACTAAAATCGGGTTGAATCAGGACTTTTCTGAATACGTTCCAAGACCTAATCTGAGCAATGCAAGCGTTGTGAGTCTGTGTTTTTTTCATAACTTTATATGTCACAAAGAGCTCAGGTATTGCACTATAAATCCCGTCACAGCTTACGCGCGCTCAGTCAGAGCCAGTGTAGTCGTCGTAAGGGGCGAACAAGTGCAATGTAATTTATGCGTTGCATGCTGCGAAAGCGCACAATGAAGCGATTTCGATTTAAAATTAAAAAAAGCAGTGAACTCTATTAACACAATCCCAGCGGGATTGCGCAAACTCTCAATGCATTGTCGCGGAAAATGCAGACGGCAGGCGAAAAATTCACTCGTCGCGTTGGCGCTTTCAACACATTTTCACTTTTGCCGTTTAATGGCTTCGCTGTCGTTGCCTGCGAGTGTGAGTTTGTGTGTACGGAGTGTGTATGTGTGCGGCTTGCTGGATGGATGCAGTGAAACAATGCGCAAATTATGAAGCACACCAAAGGCAAGGCAAGTATTTACTTTTAATTAATTAAATTGGCGAAATGCGCGAACGCAAGCGTTGGCGCGCTGCGGACCGCCGGGCAGGGCGCATCAACGCCGACAGCGACAACGGTTGCGGTCGCAGCGCAGCGCAGCAACAATGCACTGTGCACTGCAGTCTAAAGCTGTGAAAAATCTTTACAATTGTTAAAAATTTCATACATAATTTTGCTGTGTTGTGCCGAGCTGAGCGATGCGGCCGCTGCCCAAAGTGCACAAAATGGGCGCACTTTCGCTGCTCTGACTGTCTGACTGACGCTGCACTGACGGCGGCCGCATGGCGGCAATTCCCGCGGCGCTGCACTGCAGCGCATTCGGTTAGAGGCGGCGGCGTGCACGCTGCGGATCGCAGCGGTAGCATTGTCGGCCGATGTGGAAAATTAACTTTTTAATGTTGAGTTATTTTCACTTTGATGCGGCTCGCTGGCGTTAATTAAGCGCGATAATATTTTTCATGTCAAAAGTCGTGCGCTGCACTTTGTCTTCGGCACCTTTGAGTTGGCCGTTGCCGTTCTTTTGTTGTGGCTTACTGAATATATTTTCATAGCATGACAGCGAGCATATGTTGCTTGCTGCATGTTGCATGTTGTCGGCGCTTGTGTGAATATTAATAAATTGAAATTATTTCGCTTCGTTTTCCGCTCAACTTGTTTGCAATTATTTCATGTTCGTCTTTCATGCGATTCCAGGCCATTTTCGGCTTAAGAATATCGCCTAAAGTGTTGTTGTGCTTGCGCGTTGCACTTGTCGAGTAATTGGCAACAAATCAATTAAATATTTGATGAATTTAAATTAAAGTTTTCATATGCTGGAGCATTGCTTTTCAAAATTTGTTGGGCCAAATTGTCCCATTTCAGAGATTCTGTCAATTCTCATAATGTCGCTTGGCTACGCTTTGCACGCGACAAAATTCATTTCGATTACACCGTGCGACAAAAATTAAAAAAATTGTCACACCGGAAAAAATCTACATGGGCGTGAAACTAGAGGCCAAACATAGTAATACTGCGTACTAAGTTTTTGATTTCTACATCCTTTGTTCTTTTAAAAGGACTTCAAAATTTTGAAGGGGATAAAAAATAAAATAATTATAAAAAATACTTCTCCTCGTTCGAATATGGCGATATGTACATCAAATGAAAGAGGAAAGGCTCAATAATTTAAATAAAATGAATTTTTATCTATTTGTAAAAAAAGAATATGAAAAAGGTCCTTTAAAAATTTTAATCCTTTATATCCTTGAAAATTTACATAGAATTTTCTTTAAAAGTAAGTATATTAAAACCCCAAATCTCCTTGATCACGTGTCAAAATTTCATTTTTCTCGCTTTATTGATTTTGTATCTATTTATCATTTAAAATACTGATACTCAAATCAAGTAGAATTTTTGTACTTCATAAGAATTGCAGCTTCCGCCTTTTTTTAATAACTCTCGAACTAATAAAGTTAGAGTAATGAAATTTTGACACGTGATCAGGGAGATTTGGGGTTTTAACATACTTACTTTTCAAGAAAATTCTATATACATTTTCAAGGATATAAAGGATTAAAATTTTAAAAGGACCTTTTTTATATCGTTTTTTTACAAATAGATAAACAATTAGTTTTATTTAAATTCTTGAGCCTTTCCTCTTTCACTTGATATACATATCGCCATAGTCCAACGAGGTTAAGTATTTTTTATATTTTTTTTATTTTGTATCCCCTTCAAAATTTTGAACTCCTTTTAAAAGGACAAACGATGTAGAAATATAAAACTGAGTACGCAGTATTACTATGTTTGGTCTCTAGATTCACGCCCATATGGATTTTTTCCGGTGTGAAAAATGCTGTCGCACGGTGTTAGCAAATAAGTGTTCGGTGTTACATTTAACAGTTCCGCGTATTTGTCACCGCAATATTGACATTTAATGTAAAATTCTATTATTCTGCCGATGAACCGTAAACATTCGCATTTACACGGCCAAGCAGCAGCGAAACATTTGCGTTTTATTGAGACAGCAACCGCTGCGCGCCATCAGTGCGACTTGAAAGCGCTGCCCGTCGAAATGTGCGCGTTCAATCGAATGCTGCGTGCGAATTCGCTGCTGCTTCTTGTCTTTTTTGCTACTTGTTTGGCCGTTGGCGAAGACGACAAGGCTGTTGAAAACTATGAGCTCTACATTAACGAAAACCGGCGGCTGTACAGAGAGTGTGTCACCTACTTTGAGGCGACCATAGCGCAATTCAAGGTAATGTATCAGCTGCAGCTGGACGTGCTCGACCAGGTGTGCAGTCAAATCGAACAACGGCTGGAAAACACCATCAACGAGTTGCAAGCGGCGGAATCGATTAGCCCAACGGCGAGAGACTGTGTGGGGCCAAATCGCAAGCAGCTGCCCGACATGGACGACATAGCGCGTCTGAAGAGCTGCGTCAACGCGGGTCGGAGTCTCGAATACAAATATGTTGAACCGCTCAACAAGAAAGTGCGCACCCTCAACAGCTTCTACAAGAACACATTTAACGAATCCTTGACCAAGTGTCGCTTGAACCAGATCGGACGCGATAATGCAAACTGCGTAGCAACTGCGGTAAGTGTTGGCTGCCCACACTGGAAGCGGCTCCAATTCGAAAGCGACAGTTGCATTCAACAAAATTGGTTCGTACTATTATTGAGCGCGTTGAAAGATTTGTGTGGTGAAGAGATGAGTACAACTAAGGCTATGAGGATCCATAAACATGTGCAATCGATTGGTGGAAGATTAATATTTTGAACTTGAAATTGTTTCATCTCTCCACAATTGTTTCATTGATCCAATGGTCATAACATTTTCTATAGTGCCAATGTACATGCAAAGTCTTGAACTTCAATAGCGGCGAAAACAGAAATCCTTGAACAGTCTTTAATTTGGTTTTTCCTTCTTTAAGATTCACATGCAATAGTTTTTTCTTTCGATTCAAAAAGGTCCAAATGGAAATCAGCTTTTTGATAAAATTCGGCTAAGTAATTGAAATATTACAATTATTATCTATGGTCTGCTGTTACTTATGGGGCAGCTTTTGAATGCCATCACAATTGAAACTTGAAGCAACGTTTAAAAGCTTGAATTGATTTTATGTTGCCGGTCAGCCAAATAAGATTGTTTTGATGAATGAATAACTAATAATCGAAATGTTGCAACTTGGAAGAATCAAATCACCAGTTAAGTTTGTGGTCCGTGAACGAGTTAGAAGTCAGACAGCATTGGCTGAGTTTAAGTTAGAGCGGACTCTCCTGACTCGTCAGTCTCTTCTAGCTTATAACCAGGGAAAGGATTTTGTGGAAAATGCCTTTTTTGTTTGCTGCTAGATAGAGCATTTCTGATTAAAAATGAGCACGAATTAGGTCCTCCTGATTAGAAATATACCACTTTTATTTTGCCTTAGAAAGGCAGTTTGCCTTTTTCACCCATAAATGCCTTTTTTTAGTGCCTATTTTACCTATAAATGCCACAAATTGTCTTTTTCAAGATTTGTCGAGCGCCTTTTTTTCTTTCGTTTTTAAATATTTTCCGCCTTTTGTTTCGGAAAAATTCCTTTAAACTAAAAAAAAAAAAATAAGTGGCAACATTGCAATTTCGTTAACTTATCGTTTTTACATTGATTTGATCATTCCTAAGCCGTTATTTTTTGTTGTGCAGTGGAAAATTTAAAGAACATGCCAAAATCAAAAAGTTCGGTTAGCGCAAAAATTGTATTTATTTTTTGGTGATAAAATATGAATTTAAAATATGTGCCTACATTTCAATTAAAATATCTTAGTTTTAGTTTTTAAACTATCTTTAAAAACCTTGATGTTCCTATTCTTTTACAAAAAACGAGGTATAAATATTGTTTGTTGCATACGTCTTTTTTTTTAGATTTTCTAGTATTTCTTTCTTATTTTTAAATTCCTGTTCTTGCCTTTTTACAGTTTTTAATGACCTCTTTTGCCTTTTTAGGCAGTTTTTAGTGCCTTTTTCTGCCTTTTTGGCAGTTTTTAGTGCCTTTCCGTGCCTTTTTTGCGATTTTATTTTGCCTTTTTTATAGGTTTTTAGGTCCTCAAAATCCTTTCCCTGCTTATTACTATACATTCTATTGTAGGGTCTTTTATAGAACCTTTTATAGCAGATGGTAAGTACCAACTTTAGACTATATAATCTCACTGAAGCGTCAATCGCTGTTGAGATGACAGTCGCCCCAAGTAAAAACAAATATTTTTGTACACATTTTTGTCGAATTAGGATTCCAGTCGTTAATTACATGATTGAAATACATTAACGCTAATTGTTTTTAATTACACTGTATCAATTGTCTGTTTCTTTGATTTTGCAGATTGAAAATGCCACCGCAACAACGTTTAAAGCTCGTCAAGATTTCGATATTGGCTTGAAGCATGAAAAACTCGCCTCAGAAATACGCATAAGCGATGTAGTCGCACAAACCTTAAAAGTTACCTATGACATAGTAACGAGAATGAATACCACTATGGAAATTGTTAAGAGTTGCTTCACTAAGGAAAATATTCCTGTGGTCTTATTAGCGATTAATTAAGCGAAAAAATTTCATTATTAAAAAAATATGAATAAACATATATACATATAAATATAGTATATGACAATTTTGTATTTCACCAAGTTAATCCGCTTGAGAAGACTTTAATCCTTGTCGCATCAAAGTTCCGAAAGCCTCAAATCCCGCATTTTCATTCCAAAGCTCAGTTTGGGTACTGAAAACTGTCGCTGAATCGATCGCAATAATTGAGGTAGAATAATTAAGTACATTTCGGATCTTAGTAAAATATCTGACCAACTTGCCAGCTTTGCAATTATCGTTGATGCAGCTGTGGCCAGAGATGAATCGAAAAATTGTTCATGTAAAAAATGTGTACTAGTTTGGTTTGTTTTTTTACTCTGCTTCTTCTTATTTTGAATTGGCTATATTAACATGTGATGATTGTGGCCACGTTGATCAGGTCAGTTGCCTCCGTATTGCACACATTGGTGCCAGTTCAAAGCAGCGAGTGTCTTCCGGGCACTACTACTATGTCTATAATGAGCTTCGCTGACAACCTATGATCGGTTCAGGCCCAAAGGGTCGTCTTGCGGCCCCCTCCTTTGCCAATCTGTCCGCCTTCTCATTACCATCGTGCCCACAGTGCGCAGGGACCCAGTGCCAATGTCACTCGGTTATCCTTTGAAATGCCTTGAAGAACATTTGCGGTCTCCCAGACCAGTTTAGAGTCAAACGTCGCTGAGCCCAGAGCCATAATTGCAGCCTGGCTGTCGGGCATTATGATTATCCTCTTCCTCCTGACCCCAGCCTGGAAGACTGTGACCTGTGGTATTAAATATCCCCGCTTCTTTCCCACCTTCAATCTTAGAACCATCGATGTACCGTCTTCCCCGTACAAAACACGTATTGTAGTTTCTCCTAAAGAGGTGTCTCGGGTCATCAAATAAAGAGGCATCCAGAAGCCTCCATCTCGCTTCCTGTCCCCTTCAATTCTTGTACAACATGGCCAAGCTAATGTAATGTAATGATTACAGGTCGGGCAGAGACCCTGAAAGGTTGATTCAGGTGACCTCAGATCATTTGGGGTTTTATGTGCTCAATTATTGAATCAGACCTTTCCGAGACACTTGTATGAGTGCTCATCGTTAGATGCTATGTTTCCCTAGAAATTGGCTAAGTTAATTTAACGCTCGTTATTCCATCTAATGTAATACAAATCGTCAACACGTAGTGAAAGAAAAGTCCTCTGTTTAACTTCTCTTGTACTCAAAACACACTCATCGATATTCGTCTTTGTACAAGTCTCTGCACCATCCCTGCAAACAATTTCTCGACATAAATTTTTAGCGACAATTTCTCGAAATAATCTCGTTAATGCTTGAATTTTTTGCCTTGAAGAATTTGAAAATTTTCAAATGATATTAAATATTTTTTTGTCAAACGAAAAGTTTTGATTACGTGAGCGTGCGCGCATTCAAAACCGAGTTTGTGAGTTGTTGTGTTTTACTTATAATCGTTATTTGGTCTGAATAATGGACTGGCCATGCGACAGTACTGTCAAATATGTGTTTTATTTAAATTTTCAGAAGGAAAATAAGTTTTCGTTATGGTATCCAAAATGCTATTGAGAACAAGGAGTGTAATTTTCTTTCCTATCCTTCATCGTAACGATATCGAGACGCAACGCAACGATATCGAACGCAACGATATCGAACCTGCCGTTCGGAACCGGCATAAAACTGTAGGTCCCTTCCACCCGCGTGCAAATTCACACGCACAACACGGGTGGTTGCGGGAAGCTAGGCCTTAGTCTCGCGTAAGCGGGCTGTCGTGCCAGTCAATTATTTATTTATTAACGATATCGAGATTTTCGAAATTCTCGATATCGTTACGATAGTGTCATTTTTCTCGTTCTCGATATCATTTTAGACATTTTAGCAATACTCGAAAACGAGAAAAATTCTCGCTTTAACGATATCGCTGCTATATCGTTTCGATATCGTTTGGTTTGCTGGGTTTTGTCTTTGGGAGGACGGATATTGTGAGCGATTTATGGAGCATTATCATGATACAAATATCTTGGGGCGCTATTGTTGAGCTTTGATAAAATTCATAGGCGTTCGTCACTGGAATTGACAGAAAATGAAAAGGTGAAGAATGAATGAGGAACGTGACGCTTTCGAAGCATTGGAATATTCTCTGCTTCTGTTTCGAAGGTTTGCAAAAAATACTGGGATTCTAATGGATCAACGCTACAACTTGTGAACGAATCTCCATTTGGTATATCCATTTGGTTTGGATTCCAATATGTATGGCCTGTCAGCCAATTAAATTTACTTACCTCATTTGTCACCATGTCTACTGAGACCACCTTGTTTATAAGAGTAAATTTGGGGTTTTGCGTAGGAGTAAAATATGTAGAAGAAGAAGAATGCATAAACCTTTAAATTGGTATAGAACGGTTTGAACGGTGGGATGAACGGTGCTAATGGTGACATTCCAGTTATTTTATGTGATCGTATGTGCTATTATAAGTTTTCGTCAATACTTCTCGTACTGACAAAGACAGCTTTGAACTTGACAAAAAGCTGGTGAATGTAGATTTGCTTCGCAAAGGACTTTAGCAAAATTTTTAGTAAGGGATTTGAATCGAAGATTCAATCTGTTTTAATGAGTTGGTTGAGAGTGAACTGTAGACTCTGGCACAGCACACTCTATGGCACTTTATATGCAACATTTAGATTAGATGGATGGATATGAGAGACAGTCGAGAAAATGGACTTAGAGGAGGTCCATTCTCCAAGCAGACAGGCTCAGTAGCCAATTCTACCAATGGATCCAGATATAGGATAATAGTAAAATGCTTGATTGGCAAATTAGTGCCTAGCGCCAGTCCCCCAAGCACTTATTTCTGAACGTTTTCCAACCATTCTTCTTACTTCGGACCTTATACCCCATTCAGACAGCTAAATTGCGCACTTAAGACATTATCTCAATTTATCCTCAATTAAGCTCTAAATTGAACTCAATTTGTCATACAAAAATCTCAATTTAATTAATTGCAGTTAGCGCTGAATTGACCATAAAATTGAGCTAAATTAATAAACAAATTCATGCACCATTAACGGACACAAAAATGAGAAACTGACAGCAGCGAAAGACGTTTGTTAACTTTTGCTTGCTTTGAAATTCCGTTTAAAAATTGTGTGCATCAGTAGAGATGTTTAATAAATATTACTAAATGTTTAATGAATGTTTTTAAGACCGTTTTTTTAGATATAAACAAGAAAACCTTTCTTCCATAAAAAAAAAACATGTTCGATAACATTTTCGATAACAGCTAAACTGAGTTGTAAGCTAAATTGAAGTGTGTGAACAGACATTGTCAAATTTTGGCACCAATTATGACTCAAATATTGAAATTTTCAATGCTGTTGTCGAATTGGTTTCTAATGGATTTAGTTTATTTTTCATTTAATTCCTATGAACCCTTTCGCTATTTTGTTGCCATATGGCAACATGCTATTTTGTGGACGTCTGCATCCTCTATGGTTTCAAGAATACATTTTTTGTTGGTCCTTAGAATAGTTTGAAGTTTTAGGAAAAATACGAAATTAATAAACTGAATATTTAAGAGTAAAGAAGAGAAGTATACACTTTTTTTAATGGTAAATCTTGACATAGTAATGGAAGAAGAAGCAGAAAAATTAGATAACTTTTTAATTTGACGTTTTCTTTCAATTTAGAAAATTTTTTTTTTAATTTTGGCTGAAGTAAACGAAGAAATATTCAGATTTTCGTTATGCGTAAAAATTTTTATGTTTAAGTAATTATTACAGCCACAACGATGTGGTTGCTCTCATAGAAAAACACTCTTAAATACAGGGTCCGAGTATAAAAATTAAAAAATTTCTTATGGAATGTTGCTAATATAACCACATAGAAGCCTAAAACGTAAAATTTAAAATTTTAACTTTCCCCAGTAAAAATCTGTAGCGAAAGGGTTAACAAAATAAAATCTACAAATGACAGAACTGGCAATGCTGTGTCGCTTACTTAAAACTATGCAAGGCAAGAGAGTGAAAACTATTTTCAGCTGAAACAATCTAAAGTAATTGCAACAAATTTTCATACTTAGCTACGGTTCACCAATAATTGCGTAATGCCAGCAAGCAAACAGAGCTTTTACAATTTTTATTTTATTTCTCAAATAGAAATCGAATTGTTTTCTTATGCTGCAAAACAGCAAAAAACCCGAAATAAATATTTAGCCAACAAGACGAAATTTTTCGCGCTGCTACTATTGATGCCGCAATTTGGAGCATTACAAAGAATCACTTTACCAATAAAAATTCATTAAACAAAAACAAAACCCAAACAGAATGTTGTGTTGGTTTTGACATTTCACTGAAAGCCGCGAGGAATCGAAAAATGAAGCAGCTGAAAGGTTGTGAAAAGTTGGAAATCCAAGTTCGCGACTGAACAGTACTTAGTGTAGGAAATGGCAATAACAACAAAACAAATCAAGAAGTAGACGAAGACGCCAAACAGCAACGCAGACAAGTGGGCAGTGCAAAGTGCAGCAAATTATTTGCAGAGAGGCGAATACGCCAACTGATAATAGCGACAATAATAACGAGCGCGAGTGAGCGAACAAGTGGGCGCGCCGAGCAGCTGCCACGAGCACTGTTGTTGGCGATAAACATGACGGCGACAACAACGACAACGACATCGACAACGACAACGACGACGATGACAATCGATGGCGGAACTTTCGCCGTTTCCGCTGCGTCCGTTCGTTGTTGTTGCTGCAGTTGCAGCTGTTTGTTGTGATGCCTTATTGCCTCTGCACGTTTAGCTTGAGTTTAAGTTTCACAATGTTTTGTTGTTGTTGTTGTTGTTGTTGTTGTAATTTAACTTTGCTGATTTGTCGGTTGCATGTCAGCTGCCACTGGACGTTGCAATGGCTCGCTGGATGCAGAACGAGGCGTGTTCGCTGTGCTGTTGCTGGTCGACCATCGCCTGCTGTGAGGTTTTTTTTTTCATTTGTTTCTTCTTTATTTTGCTCTGTATTTAAAAAAAAAAATATAGAAAAGTCACAGTTGAACAACTGCAACAACAAGTTGCTGCAATTGAAAGTTTGCTTGCAGTGGTGGGCTGGTCGATTGCTTGTTCCATGGCCGAATGGCGACAGTATCAGAATTGCGTTGTTGATTAAAAAATCATCAAAGTACGCTATGTTGTTGTTTAACTTTTTGTTGTACGACAGCTATTTGCATAATTGCAGCAACAACTAGCCATTGCATGGTGAAAACAAAAACAAGAACTCTGTTGATTAAAAACTCGAATGTAAAGCCACAAAAACGAAAATCAGGCAATAACATAATTTTATACCGCATAGGGCTAATGATAGAATTTGACCAAATTATATTCAAATATAAAAATTAAATATTTTTCCAAGTGGTTTTATTTCTTGTCTAAGGGTTTTGTTTTTATTTGCACGAAGCTGTTAATTCATTTGTTTTATTTTATTGAATTTTTTTTAAACCCTTTTACGTCTCTTGAGGCTCTGCTCTCACGCCGCACTCTGTAAGTCATTCGCCAGTATACTCTAGAATCAGTAACGCACCCAAGGGGGATTTAAGGGGTTCAAACTCTCCAATATTCAACATTTTGGGTGGAAAATATGCTTTTAACCCATTGCTGCCGGGTACCAGTTCCGCCCATACGATTTTGATAAAATTTCATACACGACCTAGAAGTGGCCCAAAATGATCAGAATCAAAATTTCAGCTTTATATCTCTGCAGGTTGCTGAGATATTCATTAGGTATTTTGTACCCATTACGCAGCAATGGTAGCTTTTTTCCATACTTTGGGAAGTGATCAGCTAAACACGTGAACAAAAGTTGTATTTTTTACAGGTAAGTTATGAGGCAGATTTTTGTGAAGATCTTAGGCCACTACGTTTCGCCACATTTTCCACATCCGGAAAATTCACGATTTTTGGAGTCTGATAACTCTAGCTAGATGGCGAAATTTTAGGGTGACCTTCACTAGGTTAAGGTATCTCCATCTTTACCCTAACTATCTCTATCCATGGTTTTGAGAGATCTCAAACATTGACTTTTTTTGTGATTTAAAAAAAATCCATTTTCATGGGTAAAATTTTACCCATTAGGCAGCAATGGGTTAAATGTCGTTGGGCTCAAAAATGATGTACGAAACCTCCTCAAAATTAAATCCTGTGTGCGCTACTGCATATCATCCTGTGTTCCTTCGTATTTTATGTATTGTCAAGACCCTTTTTTTTATTAATTTCTAGTACTTAATTCAACTCTGAAGTTCTTGGTGAAGGTAAATTTCGGGCATATGCTGTTTTGTTAGAAAAAAAACAAATCATGACTTATCCCAAACTTGCCTTATCTCCCTATTTGAATAGTTTAGAATGAAAAAGGATTTCTCTGAACTGTAAATATTTTCAATACACGCAAAATAGTTGAAATCGATTTCATTCGACACTAAATATTTTTCTATAGCACAGGTGAAATGTGTTGGAGGAAAACAGAATTTATTAAATTCAGCCACAAATATTTTGCAAATGTCATATTTCAACACACATACACACGCACACAGTCACACAGCTACAAGTACACACGCAATTGTGTACATAGGACGCAGAAACGGAAGCGGAAATTGAGCATGTTGCCAGCATTCGAGCTGGAAATGCAAATAAACAAACACACAATAGACAGACGGCTGGCCATGGACGGACGGACTACCGATAGGCTACAACAAAGATTCGCCGGATTTCGGATTTGATATGGAAAAATTGTTATTTACATTTGAGCGTGTGCGGCCTGCGGCTGGGCTGCTTTTTTCGGCCAACGAAAATTGACCACGAATGTGTGTGTGTGCCGAAGAAATGCCGGAATATACACAACAACAGCACAACAACACATACATTCATATATATGTACATAAGTACAGAGATGCAATGGCAGCCGCCTCGCACTGACCACACGTGGCCGGCAGCTACGACGACGACGACGGCGATGGCGACGGCGCATAACTAAGCGCACCGGAATGAAGCGGTCAAAACGGCACAGAAATTGCCGGACAAAAAAGTGAGGAGAGCAACACAGGCAAAAACCTTTAACCGGATCTTTGTCATCAGCACCAGGTGCCGGGCTGTTGCTGTTGCTGGCCGTGGTCGTGCGGCATCATGAAGGCTATCATCAACACTATTATAGCCATTGGTGTTATTGTTGTTGTTGTTGTTGTGGTTTGTTTTGTACATATTGTTATGCTGTAGATTTTGGCCACTACTGCAACGATAACAACAGCAATAACAAAAATAACAGCAATAACGATGACAGCAACAGCCATTCTAACAATAGCAGCCTCAACAACAACAACAACAACTGCGACATTGGCAATTGCCCGCTCGCTGGTTGTGTCGGTTGCTACAGCATTGGCGTTGTTGCCGCCAATGTTGCTGTCTTTGCTTTTGTTGCGGCTAGTTGCCAGTGTGTACCTGCGCCTTGTGAATTGGGCAGCATTCGGGGCGTATACGTATCGTCTTGTCCCAAGCGAAATATTCGCTCGCGGCTTCGCGCGACAATGTCCCTATTTGTTGCTGTTGGTGTTGCTGCTGTTGACTTGTTCATACATATTTTGTTTGTTTTTCTTGTTGTATGCTTTCGCGTATTTGCTGCATAAATTGGCATTTGCGAACATTTTACCGCAGTTTATTTGTTGCTGCTGTTAGGAATTTTTGGCAATGTGGTTTTTAGTTGTGAATTTTTGCGCGTCTGTTATGGTATGCGGTTCAATAGAATTTGCAATACAAAATTGACATATTTGGCGCACATATTGTGCACAAAAAACTAGAAGCCTTGAAACGTTGCTCCATGTGATTAGTTGGATTCTAGGTGACTTTTCATAACTGATCCAGTGATGTTCGATTGCAACAATTGTCCAGCTGGCCAGTGGAACAGACCTGCTTTGGTATCGTGTTTTGGTAAATCTGGTTTGTGTAATTTCGATGTTCGTATTGAAATCATAAATTTGTGAGATAAAGAAATTATTGTGTTTTTAAGAGCTTTGATCTGATAGAGCTTTAGGTGATAAAACATTTTCTGTTATTTGCTATTAACTGTGAATAATGACAAAATACAAGGTGCAACCCAAAGTAAACAGGACTTTTATAAAATAAAGAAAACGGATGATTATTTTTGTATAATTCTTTTTATTTATTCAAAATACTCTCCTTCTGCTTCGATACAACGTTTTGCACGGTCCAAAAGCATTTGGAATGAGTGTTTTAGGCCATCGGCCGGCATCGCCTTCAGAATGTTGGTACAAGCCTTTTGGATGTCCTCAACGTCCTTATAACGGTTTCCTTTCATCGGCAAATGCAACTGACCGAATAAGTAGAAGTCACAGGGAGCCATATCAGGCGAATACGGTGAATGATTGATGGTAAAAATGCGATTTTTGGTCAAATAATCACTCGTAACTAGGGCTCTGTGAGCCGGTGCATTATCATGCAATAAACGCCAACTTCCTTCCTCGCGATATTCTGGCCGAATACGACGAATGCGATGCACCAAACGCTTCAAAACTTCAACATAAAACAAAGCGTTAATTGTTTTTCCCGGTGGAACAAACTCTCGATGAATTATTCCCTTTGAATCGTAGAAACAAATGAGATGAGTTTTGATTTTTGACTTCTCACGGCGGGTTTTTTTCGGATTTGGCTCATCTGGGTGCTTCCATTCGGCACTTTGACGCTTTGTTTCGGGATCATATTGAAAGCACCACGTTTTGTCACCGGTTACGATGTTGAACAAGAAATTTGGATCACGTCTGGCTTCCCGAACGATGTCTTTTGCGTGCTTAATTCTCTGCGCTTTTTGGTCGTCGGTTAAAGTGTGCGGAATGAAGCGAGAACACACTTTACGGAGACCCAAATGTTCGGTTAAAATGCGATCAATTGATGTTTTGGAGATGTTCAATTCCATTTCCATCAATTCCAATGATGATTTTGGCTGCATTTTGATAAAATCACGCACAGTTTTGATGGCATCGTCAGTAATCACAAATTTCGACTGGCCGACGTGTTCGTCGTCATTCAAGTCTTCACGACCATTCTTGAATCGATTCAACCACTCATTAACACGGCCACGGGATAAACAATCATCACCATAAACTTGCTTTAACAATTTAAACGTTTCGGTAAAAGTTTTACCAAGTTTAAAACAGAACTTAATATTAGCTCTTTGTTCGATCGACATTCTCGTACCAAAGTTAAAAACATACTGCCACATTGAGCGGGATATTTCGGCGTCTACTAGACCAAATGTCATGAAATTTAGACAGTATGTGAATGAAAGATGTACCTTTCCAACGCATGTCCTCACACATAGATGGCGCCACCAGAAACGTCCCTATTGCAAAAGTCCTGTTTACTTTGGGACGCACCTTGTATAAATATTTACTATTTAAAAATTTACGTCTCTCGGCTCAGTGGTTAGTGTAATAGAAAAGAAGAAAGTGAGTGGTTTGAACCCCGATTTGAGCAAAATGAAAAAAGAAAACATTTCTTTGAGTAAACTAAAAATGAGTTTTGAAGGAATCACTCAATAGCGACTGAAAGCAAGGGAGCGAAGGGAGCGAAGCAAAGGTAGGAAAGTAGGAGTGACCACCTTGAAGGAAGCACAGCAAAGATAGGAGGGCTGGACTGATTGCTACGAAGAAAGCGTAGTAAAGGTAGAAAGATAAAAGTGACCGTTGCGAGCGGGCTCAGAGAAGCTCATTGCACAGTTATATGGAAACAGATTGCCTCATTCGCAGAATCAGTTTGAGTTATTTATGCAGCTAAGTAGACTGAAGTCCATATCCCCCAGATTATTGTAGCAGAAGTTACTCAAGCTAGTCGTCTTCTCTTCGAGAGTGCAGAACACATTGCCCAGAAGGAAGTTTTGTTCCTTTCTACTTCTCGTTCATGCAACTTTTGCAAAAATCATTAAAAAAAGTTTCAATAATTTGGTGTGAATAGGTATCGGAATTATGACTTAGGCCTACTTTGAGTGTAGTAAAACGAATGCGGTATATTTCAATGCGCATGGAATCCAGAGTTATCTGTTATTTGATGGATGAGCTATTGAACTCATCAAAGCCTGAAGAAATGGAGTGGAAGTTGGCAAGTCAACAGATCTTGAAGTTCAAGACATTTTCATGATTTGTGATTTTCGTTGGTGTGTCAAAAATGGCAGTCAAGTGCGACTTTGACGACTTTCTCCTGCTCCGGCAGAACTTATTAGCAAGCAGCTTCAATCCTTTTGCGTGGACAACAGACACTCGAATTGAGGGGAGTGAAGTGGAATGGAATGAAATGAAATGGGAAGAAATGAAATGGAATGGGGAGGAGTGGAGTGGAGTGAAGGACATGGCTGCACCGTTTTAGTGAGAGCAGTTTTCCAAAGCTCATAGATCAAAGTTTTCTGTACGACCTTGGGGATAAACTACAATGGGTACAACTAAGAATACAATTTTATGAAAAAAACAGTTAGCCAATTCCATCGCTCTACGCGTCTCAATAATCTTTTCTAGCGACGACAGGCACCATCCCCATCATCTAGGAATACTAATCACCCACTCAGCTGGAACTTCAATCGATAAACGTAACAAACACATAGCATTAATTTTGTTGAGGCGCTATGGTCCCAAGCAGAGTAAACAAAGAGAAAATAAATAATAATAAATTATCTGTAAATAAACACACTTTGAATTCAAACAATTCTCATCATTAAGATGCCTGAATCTTTAGATTAAAATATCTACAATTTTTTAATGGCTGTTATGAGAGCAAAAGAACTTTGACTAAATTTATTCAAAAACTAGTAGAAAATCAGTTGGTTTGACTGTCGCGTAGAAAAAAAGATTTTATTGAACAATTGAGGCGATACTATCAATCCGAAATTCAAATAAAATGTTTACAAATACTTCTTCGAAAATGATCTCTGCTTACCAAAACATGCCATAACAGCCGCTGGCTCATACAAAAACCGAAAATAAAAATGAATGATAAATGAGATAATAGTGCACATGGGACATCACCAGGTCAACAGTGTCCTTGGGCCGTCGACTTTACATGTGGATGTATGTGTCCCACTTTATTTGTGGCATATTTAATTTCATTTATTAATAATTAGTCAAAGAACAATTGTTGGCTTACTGACTAATAAAGAACACAAAATATTTCTTGTATTTTCCCAGCAGAAGGACAGTATAAGCTGCCTGTTGAAAGTTGTATCTGATGGCTCAGAATTATTGCTACTATTACTATCCATTGCGCTCACATTAGCAACGGATGTCACAAGCAATTGACGGACTAAAATCTGAGTTAACATTGCAAGCGCAATCCGTATTTTAAGTCCAAGCTGCACAAAATTTTTAGTTACTTTAAACTGATTATAACTAGAAATTACAGGTCCTTACCTAAATATTGACTTTATTCATTATGCTTTAGAAAAATCCAACTAAACCTCAATAAAATATTCTTCAAAATCTCACTAACATTGTGTGAGCAACAATTGAATTTTTTTTAAATTTTTTGTTATTGACTGTTGACATTGTAAATTGACCAATATTTCGGTTGATTTGATGCAAAACACAGCAATTGTCATTGACAATTGAATGTAAATTCTAGAAATCTCTGCACAAATGCCAACAGCAACAGAAATCTTTGTTGCCGCCCAGCAAATAAGCAGAAGACACACATTTTTCAGTTACCCACAATGAGAAAAGAAAACTTAATAATGGGGTAGACGAAACCTGGTCGATGGCTGGTTCGATTGATTTTGAAGGAATTCTTAAAGCGAATTTTGTTGCTGTTGCTGCATGTATGACGTACGAACTGATAAGCCAATGTTCCAAGTTCATGATTGCAACTTGTATGGCCCGCAGCGGCTAAGAACGTCGGTTGTATGTTGCATGTTGCGGGGGGGGGGGGGGGGCGGAGAATGACAAAAGAAGGTTATCAAAACAGCGGCAAGAAGGCCAAATATTCATATGAATGTAAGTCGAATTGTGGTTGTTGTTGCAGCCCAGCTGCTACTTTGGGAACTAAACTAAAAGATTTGCGCCTGTCGGGCGGGAATGAAATTGTTGGAAAAATTCATTATGCTCTCATATTACTGGACCATTTGTGGGCATGTGTGTGGTTGTATACATACAAACAGACAAGTCCATACATAGATGTTGGCAGATTTGTGTGAATGGAAGATTACACCGAAGGCCAGCAGGTGAAGGGGCAAAGAAGCTTCAATGTCCTTGCGCGATTTAGCGTAAAGAGTACAAAACGCGTAGCGCGTGTTTTATTGAATGTAAGTGACCTGTGTGCATTAAGCTTAATACATCCTGTAAGCACACACACACACTCACACAAAGAGTTGCTTTCGCGCCTTGCATGTGTATGCGTTGAGCTCTGTGCGGGTGCCATGAAGAATTCTGCAGCCATTCGTTGTTGTTGTTGGCTCTTTACTTTTTGATGAAACTGTAAATAATTTATGTTGGGTGTGTGTTGTATGATGACGTTGTGCCGTAAAAAATGGCTTCCGCATTTTTATACGCACACAACAAACATGCAACACACACACACACACACATAGACACACGCACCCAGTTCGACGCCTGCAGTCATCAGCATTGGTGCCCATTGCCATCGTTGCTTTATTACGAATTTACAATCGTACTTAAATTCCAGCTTATGCTGAAATAAATCCGCACCAGCGTGCTGGCATTCGCTGGCACATTTCATGCGGTTGCGTACAGATTGTATCTGCGCCATAATCTACGTGATTTGTTTGTGAAATTCCACTTTGGCCTTGAAGCGATAACTTCAGCTTTAAGTTATCAAAAGCGTTGTCGGTTTGAGTTTTGGTGTATTTTTTTTCCGTTGTGGCGACACCGAAACGCTGCAATATTTCGGGCGTTTGGTTTATTTGTTGCGGTGAGCCTGCGGCACATTTAAAGCCCCCCAACGATTGCAATGTGAGCAAATGATCGTTGCCACATATTGTTTTTTCATTTTATTGTGCATAAATTTGTTCTTTTGAAGGCAGTGCTTGCAGGTTTTTTTAAGCGGGGAATACGTTCGAAATTGATAGTCGCTACTAAAGTTGTGAGCAAGTTGTGGAGCTGGTCGCTGTAAAGTAGTAGTAGTAGTCATGTTAACTCTTTGAGTAGTGCAGTTAACTTATTTTTAACGAATTTTCTACAACATTTACTCTCATGTTAACCCTTTCGCTATTTTGTTGCCATATGGCAACATGCTACTTTGTGGACGTCTGCATCCTCTATGGTTGCAAGAATAAATAAATAAATTAATTAAAAGTTTTAGGAAAAATACGAAATTAATAAACTGCATATTTAAGTTTAAAGAAGAGAAGTATACACGTTTCTTTAATGGTATATCTTGACATAGTTAAGGAAGAAGAAGCAGAACAAATTAGAAAACTTTTTAATTTGACGTTTTCTTTCAATTTAGACACTTTTGTTTTTTTTATTTTGGCTGAAGTAAATGAAGAAATAGCAGCCGCCGTGGCTCCGTTGGTTAGTGCGTTGGACCGCGAGTCGCAGGCAGCAACCTCAGGTTCAAATACTGCTTGTAATAACACCTAAAAAAATAACGGGAAAACTCGTTTTCTCTTTCGGTGGCTGTCCTCTCAGCTGGAAATGGCAAACCTCTGAGAGTAAAAATTGCTTATAAAAGAGCTCCCAACCTGCCGTTCGGAACCGGCATAAAACTGTAGGTCCCTTCCACCCGCGTACAACACGGGTGGTTGCGGGAAGCTAGGCATTACTCTCGCGTAAGCGGGCTGTCGTGCCAGTCAATTATTAAATTAAAATTATTTAAATGAAGAAATAATCAAATTTTCGTTATGCGTAAAAAGTTTTATGTTTAAGTAATTATTACAGCCACAACGATGTGGTTTCTCTCATAGAAAAACACTCTAAAATACAGGGTTCGAGTATAACAATTAAAACATTTATTATGGAATATTGCTAATAAAACCACATAGAAGCCTAAGACGTAAAATTTAAAATTTTAACTTTCCCCAGCAAAAACCTGTAGCGAAAGGAACGCCATTTAATAAATTCTAATAATCTAATTCAACTTACAACTACAGAACTGTACGCCTTAAAACCGCTCACACTTCAAGCAAAAGTCGCAGAAGCTAAGTTTGTCAGCAGCCATTGAAAGCGGCAAAAACACGCGCCACAGTGATATCAAAAAAAAGTTCGTGAAAATCTGACTTTATGCCAGTCGCTGCGTCTGATGCGACTCGCAGAAAAGTTGAGCTCTAAAGTTTTACCCATGTCAGGGCGTTTGGCTAATACCTCGGTTGGCTTACCTACTGTCGTCTAGTTGTGATCTCTCTACGACATCCTTTCGGTGTGTTTGGCTCTTTACGTGTGTTGTTGCTGCAATGTGAAAACTTTCTACTCCAATGCTGCATTTTTAATTTAATATTTTGTTGCTGCCGATTATTGTCAACAACAAACTTGTGGGCTTTGGGTTATGGTTATCGAGTGTACGAACTTAGTTCAAACTGTAGTTTGAAATTATTGGAATTTGTTCAACAATTCCTGGAGATAGTTTTGAGATGTAGAATATTTTTTCTGGAAAAACTTTTTAATGCCTAATAAAGACTTAATGGGTGGAATGAGAAATTCAAGATATTTATTGATTTTTTTTGCAATCATAGCTTCTCTTAAACGTTCCGCGGTCCTAACCAGTTTCCGAGGCTTGAAGCGATTTCCCACAGAAAAAGTAGCGCAGAACGATCGGAGTATCTTTCCTGCAAATTTCCTCTAAGTGATCTCATTCTTTTTTGTCAATGTTGATACTTGGATTGATTACTGAGTCACTCTTTCTCTAACCCTGTGAGAGTTTTCTTTGGTAACGCCAGTGTTCCGAATTCGAAGCAGTCACCCGCACAAATAGTACTGCAGAAAGATAACACTGTCTTTTTTTTTAAACATCATTAACCCTTTCAGTCACAATGTCCAATATATTGGACTACAGCCTATACAATTCATACAGAACGGGTTTATTTTCATGTCGGAAAGGGTTAAAGCGATCTCATGGGTTCTGGCAAGTGTTCAGGATTCAAGTCAATTATCGACACAAACCGGATTGCTGATGTATCAGAGTGAATTTATAGCAAATGCCTTCAAAATGACCCACCATTGGCTTGAAAGGGGATACAAATCTGTCCGAGTAACTTTCTTTCAAATCCTATAACCAATCTGGTTCTTGTCAATGTGCAGAACTCGGTTCAATCACTTGAGGATCATATAGAGGATCACTGATATGTTGAAATTTTGGAATTTTTTTTTGGAATGAAATTATTTTTGGAAGTGAATTTCTTGCAAATGCCCACAAAGTCATCCTATTGGTCTTGCTCACTGGCGTGTTTGGAGCGTTTTTCTCGTAAACGCTTTTAAAGTGATCGGCCTTGGATTGGATCGGAATGTATTTCTTCAAAGTGATCGGTCTTGGCCAATGTTCAGGAATCGTATCGATCACTGCCATGGAGAAAGTCTGAAGAAGAGAAAGCTAAATGTCTATCAGAGTAACTTTCACTCGAACCCTCGAATTGTTCAGGATTCAGATCGATCACTGACGCGAAGAGAGATGAAAATCTATCGGAGTAACTTTCTCGCGAACCCTTAAACCATTCCGACTGTTCTTTGTTAAAGTGCTAAATTCGGATCGATCACGGATCAAGGTTCGCAAATGTCCTCAACGTGATCCCATTGGTCTTGACCATTGTTCAGGATTTAGATCGATCACTGACGCGAAGGGAGATGGAAATCTTTTGGAATAATCTTCACTCCAACGCTTAAAACGTTCTTATCGGCCCTCACCAGTATCCGAAATTCAGATTGATCACCCACACAAAGAGGAATGCGATCGGAGTGTATTTCTTCAAAGTGATCGGTCTTGGCCAATGTTCAGGAATCGTATCGACCACTACCATGAAGAGACCTTAAAATCTATCAGAGTTACATTCACTCGAACCCTCAAAATTTTCCTTTTGGTCTCATCATTGTTTAGGTATCGAATCGATCACCCACACAAACTGGATCGCTGATATATTCGAGTGTCTTTTTCTCCCTCCAACTGCCTCCAAATATTCTCATTGGTCCTCAGAACACGGAGACATTCAGTATACCGAGATTTCTTTAATATAAGTTTATGCATTCTTTTGAAACTTTTCTGTTTGGAGTTTTTCTAATTTCTTTGTGGTTGGTTGCTTGTTTTAGATTCTGCATTAGGCACACTTGTGCAGCAACGTGTGCTGCACATCGACACCAACACCAACACCAACACCAACAACGGCAGCGACTCGACGCAGCGTTGCCACTTAAATTAGCCTCAAGTGGAAAGTTGGCATTTTCGATGTTGCACTTTGGCGCAAAGCTGGCTGCCAGTCTCTATGCTTCTATGTAATGTCTATCTGCATGTGTGCGTGTGTATGTGTGTGTGTGTGCGGGTGTAACGACGAGATTATCAAGTTACTCCTCGACTCGCTCGTTTCTTTGCTCTTTGGCACTTGGAAGTGTTTTTGGAATAATTTGCAAGTGTTTCGAATAACACGTACCACCATGTGCCCTCATCCCTCTCAACCCCCTTCTCAGCACACCGGCGCTTTCTCACTGCACTGCACTTTACTCCTTTTCGTAAATAAACTCACACGGCAACTCAGCCACTTCATGTCAATTTTGCATTCAGAGTTGCTTTGGCTTCACGTATTCGATGCGTGCACGTGTGTGTATGTGTATGTGTTGTCGCTTAAGTGTGCGTGTCTATGGCGGTACTTAAACTTAATGAGACTTTTACCATTAAAAGAAATAATAAAGCACACAACGAAGCAGCAAAAAACGCAAATAGAAGCAACAACTACAACAAATAGTTGACATTAAAAGCCTTTGAGTGCGCAATGAGTTGAAATTGAGCTGCACTCATGGCAACTTAAGTATTCCTTCAAAGCTGCGAATGCATGAAAAAAAAATGCTCATTGCTTACGAATGCGACAATGAGCAACGTTGAGTGTGCAGTTGCGCTATAAAATGTGGCAAACCACAACAGCCGGAAATATGAAAACTGAGCATTAAATGAGCAGAATTGCAATAAGCGGCGTTGTTGTATTGGCTTATCTGTAATTAAGTGTTTACTGATAGCGAAGTGCAACCGCAGTCAACATTTACAAGCCCTGCGGGCATATTTATGTAACTGTAAATCAGTAGGACAACTGTTTTCTTTTGAACTAGCAGGGCCCTGCGGCTTTGCACGCAAGTTTAAAGTCAATGGGGCCAATAAATCCAGTTTCTCTTAACCCTTTGTTGATCCCGTCAGATTTTTATGAAAAGTACTTATCTAATTATTTGTCATTTGAATTGCTTTCATCATATTTGAAGTCAATTGGCGCATTAAATCATGTTTTCCTATACTCTCTTAAGGGGGGGGTAAGGGATGAGCAGTTTCGGAAAATCGATTTTTTTTTTACATTTTCTTAAAGTTTAACATTTCAAAAATGTTGTGTCAAAATTTCATATCAATCGGAGCAAAACTGTCAACATAATGCGCTCCTGAGTGGCGCCTTCTTTATCTCCGAAATGACCACTATTGCGCCGGAAACGTACTTTATGGACCTGGGATCGATGATTCAGTGTAAGTTACAAAAAAAAATTGTTTCCTCACTTTTGAGAAAAAAAACTTTAAACGCGTTTTTCTGAAAACCATTTTTTCGAAGTCGGTGAACACGATCCTGCAAAATCTACTCAATGGATTCTTTTCAAACTTGGAACATACTTTCTTGGTATAAAATGCCTCCCCCCTACACTTTTCAAATTTTTCCATTTTTATTTTTAGGTAGTTTTTTATTTCAAAAATGGCGGAAAATTTAGCGCAAAATCGCGTTTTTTGCTTCAGTAGCCCACGAATTGTTGAAAAACGCAAATAATAACTTTTCAACGATTGGGGGGGAGGATTAACTCATACTCTAAGTAAATTGGCCAACTTTTTTGATTTCAGATAATTCTACGCCGACTTATCGTGTTCACCGCACAACTTGTTTTCAAAAAGACGTTCTGGGAAACCCGCTGTCACCGGCTTATTTTTCAATATTTTGTTACGAAAATTTCACGAAATATTCTCTAAATGATGCTTTATAATTTAAAAAAAGTTTCAATAAATTTGCTTCAGCTGCATCTCCGTAAAAAATTTGCGAAAAAAGTGTTTTTTGATTCAAATTATCCCTTACCCCCCCCTTAACTCATTGTTGACCCAGTCAGATTTTTATTTTCGAAAAAATAAAAAACACGTGTCAAATTATTTCTCACCAAGAGTACTCTCACCAAGTTTGAAGTCAATAGGCCGGTTAATTCATGTTTTTTCACAATTTCTCCATACAAATTCTTAAGCCATCCCAACCTAGATTTTGATTTTCGAAAAAAATGAAAAACACGTATCGAATTAATTCACATTTTAAGTGCTTTCACTAAGTTTGCAGTCAAAAGGCCCATACAATCTTCTTTCTCCAAACTTTTAACCCATGGTTGAACCCGTCAGATTTTGATTTTCAAAAAAGTTGAAAAAAAAGTGCAGAATTATTTCTTACTAAGAGTACCTTCACCAAGTTTGAAGTCAATAGGCCGATCATGTTTTTTCACAATTTCTCCATACAAATTCTTAACCCATCCCAACCTAGATTTCGATTTTCGAAAAAAATGCAAAACATGATCGAATTAATTCACATGTTAAGTGCTTTCACTAAGTTTGCAGTCAAAAGGCCCATAAAATCTTCTTTCTTCAAACTTTTAACCCATTGTAGACCCCGTCAGATTTTGATTTTCAAAAAAGTTGAAAAACACGTGTAGAATTATTTTGTACTAAGAGTACTTTCACCTAGTTTGAAGTAAAAAGGCGTAAAAAAATCATGTTTCTTCATACAAACTCTTAACTCATCGTTGACCCCATCAGATTTTTACTCGTATTTTCGAAAAAATTAAACACACGTGTCGAATTATTTTTCACTAAGAATCCTTTCACCAAGTTTCAAGTCAATGGGCCTATCATGTTTTTTCACAGTTTTTTCATATGAACAAAAGGCCCATAAAATCTTCTTTCTCCATGCAAACTTTTAACCTATTGTTGACCGTGTCAAATTTCGATTTTCAAAAATGTTAAAAAACAAGTGTCGAATTATTTCGTACTAAGAGTACTTTCACCAAGTTTGAAGTCAATAGGCCGGTTAATTCATGTTTTTTCACAATTTCTTCATACAAATTCTTAACCCATCCCAACCCAGATTTTGATTTTCGAAAAAAATGAAAAACACGTATCGAATTAATTCACATGTTGAGTGCTTTCACTAAGTTTGAAGTGAAAAGGTCCATAAAATAAATCCATAATCCATAAATCTTCTTTCTCCAAACTTTTAACCCATTGTTGAACCCGTCAGATTTTGATTTTCAAAGTTGAAAAACACGTGTCGAATTATTTCTTACTCAGAGTACTTTCACCTAGTTTGAACTAAAAAGGCGTAAAAAATCATGTTTCTTCATACACACTCTTAACCCATCGTTGACCTCATCAAATTTTTAATCGTATTTTCGAAAAAAATTAAACACACCTGTCGAATTATTTCTGACTAAGAGTACTTTCACCAAGTATCAAGTCAATCATGTCCATCATGTTTTTTTCACAGTTTCTTCGTATGAACTTTTAACCCATCGTTGACCCGTCAGATTTCGATTTTCGTCGATGATTTTCGAAAAAATAAAAAACACATCGAATTATTTCACAATTGAAGTAATCTCACCAAGTTTGAAGTCAAAAGGCTCAAAAAATAATGTTTCTTTCATCTTAGTGAACTGTATGGGCAGTCCAACCCCCCGACGTGATCGCACACTGGGCCCAATAGTGGCCACTTGAGTCTATAAGTCATACTTTCTCTAATGGTTGGCAATTTTTTTAAACAGTTCAGAAGTAGATTTGTTGAAGGAAGTAGATACATAAATACTTCTTCAGAGGTCACCCACTTTTGATCTCGAAAAAACTTTTAAACCATTGGAACTTTGTCTCAATTCGTTATTCAATTGCTTCATCTTTTCTTAATATTATGGCAACCAATTTGTACCACTGATCTCTTACCAAACACTGCTTTTTGTATAGTTAAATATTCAGAAGGCAATTTGTCAGTGCACAAAATAAAAAAAAGCCAACAATTAATAAATATAACACGACTTTCTCGCTGCGACTTTGACAGCCCATAAATCATGCCCGCCAGCGCTAATTTAAGTTATTAATAAAATGCGCGCGCGTGATAATATTTTTAACTAGATTTGGCAACACAAAAGGCAACAACAAGCCGCCTTGCTTGGCCGTTATTAAGCTTTTTAATTAAACGCACGTAAGTTAGCCGAAGCGTGTGCGCCGAAACGTCGCAAAAGTAATCCAAGTGCGGACGCCAAACAAAGGTGCTGACATCAGGCAGCGGCGAAACGTGGCAAAATTGCGCCACAGCGAAGAAAGTTCTATGCAAAATGTTCGCCAACAATGCAAAAATTCAATTTAAAACCACATTAAAGAATCTTCACAGTGCGACCAGAAAGGCGTCGAAGGGGCGTTGTCATAGTTGCAAAATTGAAAATTGCTGCAATTTTATGCTGGGCTTTTGTTGAGAGTTGGATTTTTCTTAGTTGCCAGCGAGATTCGCAACTTAAATTGGCAAACGAGGACAAAGTGATGTCGAGGGGCCGGGCGCCAAATGAGGAAGCGAGAACTGGTTAAGTGTAAGCAGCAAAGTTAAGGCGAAAAGTGGTGCACAAAATGGGCCGCTCACTGCTGCTTAAGCAGTCAGCACCGCCCCTTGCCGTCTGCCGCTTAAGCCGCTGCAGTTGAGGCGTTTGCCAGCCGCCTGGCGCAGTCACCTTGGCATTCAACTTGCGCTGTAAATTGCAATTAAGGCTGCTTTGGCGCACCCTACGCGCAAGTGTCTGTGTCTGTGTGTGTGTGTGTCGGTAGTTAACAGCGTAAACGCATTTGCTTTGCTACTACCAATTTTCACGCTACTTCCAGCACTCAATCTGCGCGGCAAGTAGTCGCACAATGACGACGCAAGCAGCGCGCAGGAAGCAGTCAAAGTTTCGTGCAACTTTTGTTTTTCTTTGCACTTTCTTCGCATACAAATGCACACACACACACACGCGCGCGCGTTTTTCACTTGTTAGTCAAGTTCATAAATACTTCAAAGTTCTGCCAGGTAAAACTTGAGGCTCAGCAGCAGCGGCATTGCCAACACTTGCATTGCTAGCGTCTTCGCTTCGATGTGGCGCAGCGATGCAACACATTAAACTTTTCCTTTTCGCTTGCACTTTACATTAATTTCCTCCACTTTCTAACTTCTACTTTTCCTTGTCTTTGTTACTATTTTTTGTTGTTGTTGTTGTTGTTGCCGATTTTAATTAGTTACCCGCGGTGCTGTTGCGGCAAGTGGCCGTTCTCTCTGATTCTTTCATAGTTTCATGTGAGTCAAGTATTTTTCGGGAAATTATGAAAATTATGGCAAATTCTTCAAATCTTAAGAAAGCGGCAGAAATCTTTGCTCAAGGTTTTTCTCCAACTCCATGAAAACGGTTTGAGCTTGATAATTTTGGAATTTCAAAAATGATGTTTTCGAAGGTCTCATGGCGTATGAGTGATTTTTGCCATTCGTATGGCTGAAGTTTGAAAATAAAATCTTAAGCGGCAGAAATTTTTGCTGACGGCTTTTTGTGTTCTTTCAATTGCAATGATCGGGTTGTGGTTTAAAAAAAGAATAATAGTTATTTGACTGGTTTGAGGGATTGGCGCGACGTGCCAAAAGCTGCACAGACAATAAGGAATTTGTTTTGCACGAACATACATATATACAACTTTAAATATGTAAAATGTACATACATAACAATAACAGTACAGCATATGTTTGTATGTACATCCAAAATGCTTTAAAACTGCATAAAACCGGTTTGAGAGTGATTTTTGGAATGTATAAAATGCTGCATTCAAGTGACAACATGGCGTATGAGTGATTTTTGTGATACGAATTGCTGAAGTGTGAAAATTATTCTGAATTTTAAATTAAAATTTGAACTCACTACAGGAATGGTTGAGGAAACTCAAGAAAGAAGTGGCATGGCATTAGATATCACGACCAGAGAATCTAGTTGAGAGTCCAGTTTACGTCAGAATTTTGGGAGATGATTTCGTATGAAGCTCGTTGCTTCAATGAATCGATTGTTTTCACAATGATTTTCGGAATTTTGGGAGATGATTTCGTCTGAAAATTGTATCTCCAATAAATCGATTATTTCCACAAAGAAAGAGTCCAATTCACACCGGAATTTCAGGAGTTGATTCGATCTGAAAATAGTTGCTCTAATAAATCGATTGTTTTCGCATAGAATTTCGGAATTTTGGGAGATGACTTCGTCTGAAAATTTTTTCTCCAATAAATCGATTATTTACACAAAAAAAAGTCCAGTTCACATTGGAATTTCAAAAAATTATTTGATCTGAAAATCGTTGCTGTAATAAATAAATTGTTTTCACAAAGATAAAGTCCAGTTCACATCGGATCTAATAAATCGATTGTTTTCGCATAGAATTTCGGAATTTTGGGAGATGACTTCGTCTGAAAATTTTTTCTCCAATAAATCGATTATTTACACAAAAAAAGTCCAGTTCACATTGGAATTTCAAAAAATTATTTGATCTGAAAATCGTTGCTGTAATAAATAAATTGTTTTCACAAAGATAAAGTCCAGTTCACATCGGAAGATGATTCGATCTTGCAATCGTTGCTCCAATAAATCCATATTTTTCACAATGTTGGAGTCCAGTTCACATCTGAATTTTAGAATGATGACGCGTTCCTTCTTTGTTTAGCACTCAATTCTTAATAATCGGAACAATCATAGATGTTAAATTTTTTCTCTGAGATTGTTTTTAAAAACTAGAAAGTCAAATTTATTCAACATAGATGTTAAACTTCTTCTCCGAGACAGTTTTCAAAAACTAGAAAGTCCGGTATTAACTAAAGGAATTATTTCTGGTTTCCATATTTAATGCTTGCAACTATGATTCACTTGAAATTCTGTTAGATTTTGTGTTCAAGTTTTAAAACAACTCAATTCGTTTGATTCTTAAACATTCATAGTGACAGTGATTGATTTTCCAAACATAATCAGTGCTTTTAAACTTTAAATCACCATAAATTAGTTTCATTTGTTATTTTATGAAAAACACAAACAAATTTAAATTTTCTTATTACTCTGTTCACACGTTAAGTCTTTCGTAAACTTTTCGCATATTCATAAAATACAATCGCTGCCATAAAATATACATCGCTTTGAGCAAACCATCGATGCATTCTCGCATCAATGTTGTTGTTGGTGTTGTTTTGTTTGCGAAAAGTCTGATAGATTTTTGAAAATATCAAAAAACTCGTTCGTACACAATGTATTCACTCTCGCCAGCCAAGCAACCAATCAACTAGCCAACAACAACAACAACAACAACAATGTGCAAACCAGGCAACCGACATGGCCGAAACCATGAAAGCCACTGTCAGCAACCGCATGCATTATGCAGAATTGCTGCACGACTCGTCCATATGTGTGCCTGTTGTGTGTGTGTTTGTGTGTGTCTATGTGTGTGTGCGTTTTATTTGCTTACATGCGTGCGTGAGAAATTGAAGAAATTGTTTTTGAAAATAATTTAAACACATTCGGTTTTAAGTTTTTAATTGCAATGAAAATTTTATGCGATTGCACATAAAATATGCGTAAAATACAAATTTCCGCATATGCCACACGTTTTACATGCTAATGCTTGTGCGGTGTGTGTGTGTGTGAGTGTGTGTGAGTGGTTAAGGGTGCACACATAATGGTTGGTATGCAATTATTTATTTTAAAATTTAAATTGCAATTTATTATTGCTTCTAAACGACAAATTTGTATTAATGCACATAAAATTGCAGCTACACTGTTGTCCGTCCTTGCAGCCAACAATGTCGTAGCTCCATGAGAAAAACGCACACAATTTATTAGAGCGAAATTGCAAAAGCAGATAAAGAGTCTTACGAGTAGATGAGAAGTCTATATTTTGAATAAATCTACATTAAATTGCAATTAAAGGCTATAAGAATAATTGAGACGGAAATTGTGGCAAAAACGAATGTCAAAGTTTGAAGAACTTGAACAATAAAATATAATTTTAATTTTTTGAATTTAAAATAAATTACAAAATATGAACAAAATTTATCTAAAATATAAAATATTTAATATAAAAAGTAAAATATAAAATAAAAAGTTTATTTAAAAGTAATCCTTTAATTTTGCAATAGATGGCTTCACCAATCTGTATCTCACGTTGTATAAATGCAATCGAGTTGGACCATTTAAATGGCATAGGAAAGATAAAATTTCGTACTAAAAAACTTCTCAGACAGTTTTGTGATTTCTTGACTTAGTTTTGTTGGAGCGCACGTCAAAGATGGACACCAGCAAAGAGTAAATACGACATATTTTGCAGTTCTTCTACGATAAAGGCGAAAAATTAAGTCAGGCGACTGAAAATGTGAATAGTGTTTGAGATTCTGAAACTGTAATAGCCAATTGCACAAAATTGTGTTTTAGTCTATTCACTTCCGGTCATTTCGATATCAGATATGCACTGCGTTCTGGAAGGCCTATTGTCGAAAGTGTTCATGAAATCGTGGAAATCATCGAGTCGGACTGTCATGTAAGCATTGTTTCAATTGTCCAGGAGTTGAATGACTTATGAACTTACTTAACTGGCCAGAACAAACTGTTACTGGGTTACGGTCTGCAGACAAAGTTCTATACAGCAGCTTTAGTTGGTCACATTATGACATGATTGGGTGTCCTCAGAATGCTTCCAGAATCTAAACATTGCACAACAAAACCTTTTCGAATCACTTGAATAATGCTGGATGCAAAAAAAGCTCGATGTCTGGGTGTTTTACGAGTGACACACACAGGGGAGTTTGGGGGTTCAAGTCCCCCCTCCCAAACACAAAAATTGCTGGTACAAAATATGGTTTCAAATGGTATTCGGCTCAAAAGTTGTACGCAAACCTTTCACTCCCCTCCAAAATGAAATCCTGAACCGAATTTCCATCAGCGAATCGTAATAAAATTGATCCATTTTCGAAGCAGCAGCAGGTGACTGGTGATGAAAAGGGGATCACTTACAACAACGCCAACCTGCGCGGCTTAAGATTGATGGTTAAGAAGATTTAGTTGTGGGTTTGTTAAATTGACAGATAACCATCTACTACGAGCTGCTCTCCTACGGCCAAACTCCTTTGAACCTCGAACTTGTACTGTCACCTTTTGGACCGTCTAAAGAAGGCAGCAATCGCCTAGAAGCGACCAGCTTTGGCCAAGATGAGAGGAATTGTGTTCCAACAGAACACCGCCAGGCCACTCACATCGATAGTGACTCGCCAGCAGCTCCGAGCGCTGTGTTCGGAGATTCTCATGCATCCGTTTCATAGTCCGGACCTGGCACCAAGTGATTACACCGTGCGACAGCATTTTTCACACCGGGAAAAATCCATATGTGCGTGCAACTAGAGACCAAATATAGTAATACTGCGTACTCAGTTTTTCATTTCTACATTCTTTGTCCTTTTAAAAGGGCTTCAAAATTTTGAAGGGGATAAAAAATAAAAGAAATGTAAAAAATACTTATCCTCGTTAGAATATGGCGACATGTATATCAAATGAAAGAGGAAAGGCTCAATAATATAAATAAACTTTATTTTTAATCTATTTGTAAAAAAAGGATATGAAAAAGGTCTTTTGAAAATTTTAATCCTTTATATCCTTGAAAATTCATATAGTATTTTCTTGAAAAGTAAGTATGTTAAAAGTCGAAATCTCCTTGATCACGTGTCAAAAATTCATTACTCTAACTTTATTTTTTCGAAAGTTATTTAAAAAAAAGGCGGAAGCTGCAATTCTATTGAAGTACAAAAATTTTAATTTATTTGAGTATCAGTATTTTAAATAATAAAAAGACGCAAAATTAATGAAGCGAGAATAATGAAATTTTGACAGGTGATCAAGGAGATTTCGGGTTTTAACATAGTTACTTTTCAAGAAAATTCTGTATAAATTTTCATGGATATAAAGGATTAAAATTTTCAAAGGACCTTTTTCATATCCTTTTTTCACAAATAGATAAAAAATCAATTATATTTAAATGCGTGACCCTTTTCTCTCTCATTTTATATACATATTGTCATATTCTAACGAGGTCAAGTATTTTTTTATTTTTCTTATTTTATATCCCCTTCAAAGTTTTGAAGTCCTTTTAAAACGACAAAGGATGTAGAAATGAAAAACTGAGTACGCAGTATTACTATGGTTGGTCTCTAGTTTCACGCACATATGGATTTTTTCCGGTGTGAAACATTTTTTTTATATTTGTCTCACAATGTCTTTTTGTTTCATTTTTCGTTCCTTTCATTATTTATTATTTTACTTCATTTCTACGTCGACTTTTTTTATCTGTAATATTCATTTTGTGAGAATGCTTTTCAAAATTTTCCTAAATACCAACAAACATAAACAAAGTCTCTACTAATATGCAACAGCAAAGAAAGGATATTCGTTTTCCGGCCATGATTGTGTGCACAAATTAATGTGCGCCAATTAGTGACTACAGCCGAGCTAAGCTAAAGCTACGAAATGCATAGAACGCAGCGCTGCTTGTTAATTGTTATGCGTAAATAGTCAGCAGACAAACAGGCACAAAAGAAGTTCCAACTCAGTGGAGAAAGTCGAAAGGAGCAGCAAAGTCGCAGCAGATCTTTCCGATGGTTGGCATTAAGTCGGCCCCGGTTTCGTGCTGCTGCCACTTCTACTTTCTACGCACACAAAGCAACATTTTCAGGGAAAGTAAGAAGCAAAAAAGTAAAAATAAAAATAAAAACAAAAACGCCCATTTACCTGCTGCGCATTACAAAAAGCTTACACAGATTAAAACGCTTTTGTGCTTCTAGTCGAAGCGAATTGCTTGCTGGTTACGTTTGTTGTCTGCTGCTTCTATTTGGCTCTGTGCTGCTGTTGCTTTGCATGCAGATCTGTGTAGTCGATGTGGTTGTTGTTGTTGTTGTTTGTGACGCACAATAAGTAGCAACAAAGGATTAGCAGCATTCTTTGCAGTGTTAAGCAACGGAACTGAATACTTTAACCCATTATGCCGCATGAGTGCGCACGTATGAAAGGCATGCAAGTAGGCGGCAAAGAAGCACACACAAATATATAAAAATGCCTGTCTCTGTGTATGTGTGTGCGCACATGTAAAACATACTAAACGGATTGCAGTGATTTCAGTGTCGGCAGATGCTCGCACAGCGTGTTGCAAATGCATTCAAAGTCAGTAATGTGTGTGATTTGACAATATGGATTACTTTTCTGCACAATTCAATGCTTCTTTATAAAATAATGAATAATAACGGTATTAGGAAGTTTAGCATTTTTTACATGTAGTTGAATTTTATGACTTATTTCTGTCGATTGGTTGCGAATCTTTGGAAAGACAGTGAAACATAGCAGACAATTTTACACTACGTTTGAGTAGAAAGTGTGGCTTTTTCTTGTTTAAATTTAATTTAGAAAATTTTGAATATTTAAGCTGCCAATGCTGACCAATGCAATTAACTTTGTATGTACACTTTTATGCTTTGGCTTCTTTGAAATGTTGGTTCTACTTAGAATAGTCCACAGATTTTGTAGATTCAAGGTGCAGTAATAGTACACAGGAAATATTGTGCTCTGAGTGCCATATTAGTATTGTTGGTTCAAACAAAATGAAACCTTACATCTTACCTTAAAAAATAAACTTCCAGTTAGGTTTTTTATTTGAAAACAGTCTCAAGAATCGATTGATCGAAACGAAACCTTACATCTTACCTTAAAAAAATAAATTTCGAGTTAAGTTCTTTAAACAAAATGAAACCTTACATCTTATCTTAAAAAATTAAACTTCCAGTTAGGTTTTTTATTTGAAAACAGTCTCAAGAATCGATTGATCTTGACATCTTACCTTAAAAAAAAAAATTTCGAGTTAACTTTTTTAACCAAAAACAGTCTCAAGAATTGATTGATCAATCGAAACAAAACCTTACATCTTACCTTAAAAAAATAAACTTCTACTAAAATTTTTCATCTGAAAACTGTCTCAAGAATTGATTGATTGAAACGAAACCTTACATCTTACCCTAAGAAAAGAAACTTCTAGTTAAATTTTTCATCTGAAAACAATCTCAAGATTTGATCGATCGAAACGAAACCTTACATCTTACCTTAAAAAAAATTTCCAGTTAAGTTTTTTATCTGAAAACAGTCTCTAGAATCGTTCGATCGAAACGAAACCTTACATCTTACCTTAAAAAATAAACTTCCAGTGAGGTTTTTTATTTGAAAACAGTCTCAAGAATCGTTCGATCGAAACTTCTACTAAAATTTTTTATCTGAAAACTGTCTCAAGAATCGATTGATTGAAACGAAATCTTACATCTTACCCTAAGAAAAGAAACTTCTAGTTAAAGTTTTCATCATAAAACAGTCTCAAGAAGTGATGGATCGTTCGATAGAAATCCTTACATCTTACGATAAAAAATAAACTTCCAATTAGGTTTTTTTTATTTGAAAACAGTCTCAGTCTTGATTTTGCGTGGGCAAGAAATAATCAAAGAAATAGCTGACAATGTGACAATACCTTCAACCTGCGTTTTCTGACTTATTGTGTAATCTAAGCATTAAAGAATTGCTGGACGCTGTGTGTGTGTGTGGAAGACAAAGTGAATTCTGAGTCATACTGACATCGAGCAGTTCATTGGAATCATTCCTGGCCATAGAATTATCGTCCTGTTATGTTCGAATGAATGTCCAGCTTTCCAGGAACGTAGATACTGGGCGCAAGTTGTCAGACTATTCTTGGATCCAGCTTATATAAAGATTTAATTTTTTAATACCAGATTGTTGGACATTTCTTCAGGGTACTTACAACGTGTCCATGCATGCATTCACGCTTAACCGATTGCTGCCTAATGGGTAAAATTTTACCCATGAAAATTTATTTAAAAAAAAAAATCACAAAAAAGTTAATGTTTGAGATCTCTCAAAACCATTGATAGGGATAGTTAGGGTAAAGATGGAACTACCTTAACCTAGTGAAGGTCACCCTAAAATTTTGCCATCTAGCTAGAGTTACCAGACTAAAAAAATCGTGAATTTTCCGGAGGTGAAAAATGTGGCGAAACGTACTGGCCTTAGAACTTCACAAAAATCTGCCTCATAACTCACCTGTAAAAAATACAACTTTTCTTTACGTGTTTAGCTGCTCACTTCACAAAGTGTGGAAAAAACTACCATTGCTGCGTAATGGGTACAAAATACCTAATGAATATCTCAGCAACGTGCAGAGATATAAAGCTGAAATTTTATTTCTGATCATTTTGGGTCACTTCTAGGTCGTGTATGAAATTTTATCAAAATCGTATGGGCGGAACTTGTACACGGCAGCAATGGGTTAACTAATTTTAACTCAAAATAGTTTAGTCTTGAAGTGACAACATGCGCCCAGCGCACTATGGTCCCTGTTGTCGCGTTCTTTGGGAAAAATGCAGTGCCAGCCATCGATTTCTGAGTCTATATGAGGCGTTGAGTCTATCGCTGTACTCTAACTTTGAGGCATTTGCTGCCTTTTTTCAAGCTCTTTGCTACGAAATGTTTCCAAACAATTGGTTTTTTTTTCAAATGTGATTTTCCTTTAGAAAATATTTTCACAGAAATTCTTTACAACAAATGAAATGCGTTTGAAATTTCACTTGAAAATGATTTTTGTAGTCGAATATAAAATTCTGCAATAACATTTGTTCGAATAATTTCTTTGCCTTGTGTTGCGTAAATCATGTTCAATGTGTAATGTTTACAAGTAGATCTGCTGATGGCAAACAGCGAACAGAAAGCAAATAAAAACAAATCCTAAGTCGAAGAAAAGAAAACGGAATAATTTGATGCAATGCAACGTGGCAGCGGATGAAAGGAGTCGAGTGCGCTGTCGCTGTATCGACTGGCAAACGATAGATGGCAGCCCATTTGTAATCATAAATAATTCGTTGCTTATTTACTGCGCCAAGTATATCACAACTAGCGAGCAATGGTGTTTCCACTGTCGATTGAAGGCTGGCCGACGCAACACTAACAAAAGCCAAGCAAACATCAGCCACTACTTTGGCTTGTACGTATATATTACGAAATGACTTATACATTGAAATCCAATGTCCAATCGCCAGCACACACACGCACACCAATGCACTATGCAGCATGCAGCACTTTGGCCACACGCACCACACGAGGAGGCGGTGGCGCATCGATGGGTGAAAGGCAAGAGAAGGGCGTAGAAGGAAGAGGGGTTGGTGGTGAAATTGTTGGTTGGTTGGTGAAATTGCATTTGCAAGTCCATGCGTTTTACTATGCTGCTTCCTTTGCAGCCGTTCCAGCTCAACGTGCCGCCATACCTAAGTATGCATGTGTGTGTGTGTATGTGTGTGTAGCTAAGTTTATGCATGCGAGCGCATTTGTGGGTGTGTGTGTGTGTGTGTGTTTGAGTTTGTGTGGGTGCGAGTGCGTTCTGTTGCATTTCTCTGCTTCAATTTGCAATGGCACTTAGTTTGTTACGTTTCTTCTGCAATTTTTCTATTTTCCTATTCTCTGTTTTCAGTATTTTTTTTTCGATTTTGATTGAATACTTCTTCGTTTTTTTTTTTGCGGCACTTGTTCTGTTGCTGCCCTGTTGAGGCCAACTTTTAAAATGAGAGCTTCAAGTGCTGCAATTGTACATGTGAAATTTCAAGTAAAGGACCCAAATGCGCGCTGGGTTACTGCTCTATTTTCGTCACACACACACATACGTGCACTGTGCCACAAAACAATTCGAATGTTTCATTAATTTTAAACCTGTACACTCAAAAGTCTACATGTAGTCTTCAACTTTCCCATTCCAATGTTTGTTTACTCAGTTGTATAGTTTTTTTTCATCCAAACTGGCGTAAGAAAAGTGACTTGTCAACTGAAAAATTTGCTTATTTTTGCAATTGATTCCAATAATACAAAAACCTACTGTATGTAGTCTTTGAGTCTTTGGGATTTTGTGATATTTTTAATATTTAATTAAGGGGATAAAGCAAAAAATTCGCCGTAAATGAAGAGAATAAATTTTTAAAATGAATTTTAATAAAATACAAACAAAAATACAATAAGCTTCAATACAAAAAAAATTTGAAACGAAAATTAATAAAAATCGTTATGTTGTGAGCAAAATGTGTGTAGTTTCTTTTCGGTACAGTCCTTAAAAAAAATATTTAAAATTTAATTTTTTATGTTTATATTCTTAGTATTTATATTTCTTAATATTTTCTTCTCAACATTTTCTTAATAACTCAACATTGATTTTTCTTCTTTACATTTTGTTTCCATCCCGTTTTGAACATTTTAATAAAACAAAGTTAAGGCTTAACGTTGTAACATTTAAGAGGCATGTGCATCAGTTTTTCACACACTTTATGTATGTACATATGTATTGGTAACTATATGTAAAGGACCGATGTGTGCAGCTACACACAAGTTCACATTGTTTTCTGTGTACCAAAAAAAGGACTTTTATTCAAGAAACCCTCGACGCACTTTGTTTGCTGGCTTAGTTTATTTTGCTTAGTTCATTTTGCTTTCGTATCAACGCATCATCAGGACACTCCCACTCCCACACACACATACAAACACACACACATTCGTACATTGTTCCTAGCATAATCGAACAATAAAAAGTGTCATTTTTATTTTGCTTGAAACGTCGCATCCATTGTTGGAGTTCAACTGTCGATTTTGCGCATCAATATACATATGTACAAACATATATGTATATATGTATGTATACTTATGTGAATGCAAGTCTGTATGTGTTTTGCGTCGTTTGTGTATTTATGCTGTTTGTGTTGTCTTAACCTGCTTTGTTTATCTTTAATGACAGCAGATAGAACGGTTTCCCATTGCTGTCAGCACCGACGCAACTTTTGCCAAAGGTTCGTAGTTATTTGTTATTTCAAAAGAGAAGCGAACTACGTATATTTATATTTATGTACACATGTATGACATGGAAGAATCAAGTTTTGCTTCATTTCGGTTCTGATGAAATTTCAAGTATGTGCTGGAAATCGTTTCATATGAGTTTCAAGAATAAATAATTTAGAAATCATTTCTTTTGATACGTTTGGAAAATAAATTTTAATGCAAAAATTCAAGTTGCAGCTGCTTGTTGCTATCGACAGACGACATTTTGTTATGGTTTGGAATTCAAAATGTATTAAGACTTGAAAGAAACGACTGGCTGAAATTTTTTTAACTTGGTCTTTCAATAGATTTGAGACGCGAAAAACTCTCAAAATTCCTTTAAAATTATCTCTAATAGTTATATCGCCGAAAATTCTTTTATAATTTGATTTTTGGAAAATACAACTAGCCGCGTTATGACAAAAATAGGCAACTTTTTCAAATGCTGAGATAACCTTCGTAGTTAAAATATTTATAAGTAAATACGTTTTCGTTCGGATTTGGCGTTAAAATGTGCGTTGGTAAAAACAGTGTTGCATACATATTTCAAAAAAATTGTGAAATTTGTGGTATCACGAGTGGCGCACACTGGATTTCATTTTGGGGGTTTGCGTACAATTTTTGAGCCGAATATCATTTGAAACCATATTTTGCACCAGCAATTTTTGTATTTGAGGGGTTGAACCCTCAAAACCTGCCCCTTGTGTGCGCCACTGGGTATCACAATGGGCCTTTTCTGGCCTCCGAGTGTGTCTCTTACAGAGGCAGCCACCGTAACCAAACTTAAATAAGATTTTAAATCCCCAATTTTGTCAAATTTTGTTTGAACAGAATCGCTATGTAATATTTTTCCATATGAGAATTTAACCCTCTTACTTTTATTTGTTAGAAGGTATCTCAGATTTAGAAGGTATCTATATAAAATTTTTATATTTCAGAATGCAAAGAATTTCATTCTTCGACATAACCACTTCGGGTTTCAATCAACAACGAATAATTTTTTATAAAAAATGCGGAGATTTTAAAATTTTTCATATTAATACACATAAAGTAGAATGTCATTTCATGTCATAAGTCAATCAACATGAACGATATGTTTCCACAGTTCCTTATTTATTATTAACCCTTTCGGTTATTCTAGGCCATATGGCATAGTCTCTTTTCAGTGCCTGTTTTAGGTCAAAAAACTTGTGGATACTATATTTTTGTTGTTCCTTAGAATAGTTTGAAGTGTTAGGAAAAATACGAAATTAATAAACTGAATAATTAAGTTGAGAGAAGAGAAGTATACACGTTTTTTTAACCCTCGGATGGACTTTGTCGTCTGGCCAGACGAAATGGTTAAAAAAAATAAAAAAATCGCAGATTCATCTCCTTTTTACAGTGTATTTGTGGGTAACTAAGTAAATATATATGAACATAATTTATATATATATATACTTACATACGTTGCCTACCATATAAACATAATAAACATCATCTGTCATTGCGCTTTGCCTTTGTCAAAAGCCTTACCCAGATTTCGTCTGGCCAGACGACAAAGTGCAAATGTGTAGTAACTAATTACTGCCCATCGAAGGGTTAATGGTATATCTTGAAATAGTAAAGGAAGAAGAAGCAGAAAAAATTAAATAAATTTTTTTATAAATAAATGTTTTCTTTCAATTTAGATACTTTTTTTTAAAAAAATTTTGGCTGAAGTAAATGAAGAAATATTCAAATTTTCGTTATTCAAATTTTCGTTTTATGTTTAAGTAATTATTACAGTCACAACGATGTGGTTGCTCTCATAGAAAAACACTCTAAAATACAGGGTCCGAGTATAAAAATTTAAAAATGTCTTATAGATTGTTGCTAATATAACCACATAGAAGCCTAAAACGTAGAGTTTAAAATTTTAACTTTCCCCAGTAAAAAGCTGTAGCGAAAGGGTTAACACAACCCAGGGTTGCATTTGGCAAAGCACTCATGCAACCATCTCAGGAGTTTTAAAATAGCAAAACTGAAATGATATATAAAAAAAACCGAATGTTGTAAACTTCTCAGCAATTCAATTCGTTGTTGTTTAGCGTGATTTTTGTTTTTTTTTGTACTTATATAACGCCGTGTTTTTCGAAACCCTCTTGCGGTCAGTCAATGCAGCCGAACTGCCACCGTACCTACAACTTGCTTTGTATTGCAAATTCCATTAACAATGCTCTTCCCACACGCTTTCTCTACCCCCTCTTCGCAGCTCCGTTACGGCATCGTTTCGCCCACGACGCCAAAGTGCTCCCAAAAGCAAAAGTACGCAACTTCTCAACTGGAATGCAATAATAAATTCTGTTTCCCCAGCTGATTGATTAAAAATGCAAAATGTATCACAGCACTTTTTTATGGCTTTGTTGTTGTTGCTCGCACTTTTTCGGGTTTGTGTGCGGACATTGCACCACAACAACAGAAAAACGAAAAAGATGAGAGCAAAAAGTTTGACGCCGAAAGCCACTCACCTCATCGCACTCGCTCGCAATGCATTAGAACATCACTCCCACTCCCACTGCCCTTCGCTCCTCCTCGTCGCACAGCCAGCAGAAGCGGCAAGTACGCGCGTGCACGCACCGTCGCGTCACTGTTGCAATGAGCGACAGGCCGAACGAGCCGGGCAACTTTTTCGTGGATACAAATTGACAATTTATTAATAACAAAAACACACAACGCCCTTCCAGCTGCAAATGCGCGCCGCCTTTGAAGCGGAGTTCAGCGATGGAAATCCCCGACAGCGCATATTCGGCGTCTCTATGAAAATGTACTTTAATAAATAATAAATTAGGTGAATTATGCGGTGTGGTGCGATGTGATTTTCGTTTCTTGCACCCTACACGTTTGTCGTTCGGTGGTTACTTTTTGCATACAGAAATGAATGTTGTTCTGAAATGAGTTTGTTGAGGGGGAAAAAATAAATAATAAAAGAAATATTGGGCAAAAACTGTTCCGACTTTTGTTTATGTGAGAATGGATTCATCATTTAGTAACTTGTATCTGTTCTCTGTTTATTTGTTGATCTACCAACAGTCTACTTTCTTTGTTTTTAAAGCATGAAATTTTGAGGCCAAGTGAAAATCTCTGAAAACTCTGTAGTTGAGTTGAGTCTTATAACCAAAGATCGGCTTAGGCTATCTTCAAAATTAAGTGTCATCTATTTCTAGCATGTTACGAAGTCGGCTTGAAATTTCGAATGAAGACAGAAAAAGGGATCCATACTCCAATAACCTTTGTACGCCTTCTGCTCATTGGTTGATCTATCTGCTGTCTACTTTCTCATTTATATTTGTTTTCAGAGCCTTAGATCTTGGAGCCAAGTAAATGTTGTGAGCATTGAAACCAAGTCGGGTTTAAAAAATACTCGAAAATAATTAAAAAATATTCTGTGAAAACTGTTTCGACTTTTTGCGAAAATGGACTTACCCGCCCGCAATCTATGTCTGTCCTTTGCTCATTTGCTGATATATCTACAGTCTACTCTATCACATGTCTATGTTTTTAAAGCACCAGATGTTCAATGCAGCCGCCGTGGCTTAGTTGGTTAGTGCGTTGGACCGCGAGTCGAAGGCAGCAACCTCAGGTTCAATACTGCCTGTAATAACACCTAAAAAAATAACGGGAAAACTCGTTTTCTCTTTCGGTGGCTGTCCTCTCAGCTGGAAATGGCAAACCTCTGAGAGTAAGAATTGCTTATGAAAAGCTCCCAACCTGCCGTTCGGAACCGGCGTAAAACTGTAGGTCCCTTCCACCCGCGTACAAATTCACACGCACAACACGGGTGGTTGCGGGAAGCTAGGCCTTAGTCTCGCGGAAGCGGGCTGTCGTGCCAGTCAATTATTATTACAAAAAAATTAATTAGATGTTCAATGATGATGACCAAAGATATGTTTTGGCTGTCTTGAAAATTATTTGCCTATTATTCCAGTTTAACGTGCGAAAGAGACACATCAAGAAAATGATATACTCGTCAAATTAGAGATCAAATGTAGTTAAACTGTATTTTAAGTTTTTTTTTCAGTATGTCAGCATGTTTCTAAATGACTTTGATGTCTCAAGAGTTGTGTTAGATTCAAAAAATTATATTAATACTTGAAGTTAGCATAGCGTAATAATGCCTTTGACGACATTTTCTGCAATAAAGAAAATAATATTTCGATGGGACCGAATAAATATAAAAAAAAAAGTTTGAATATTCTTGAAGATCGATTTTTTGACATGAAACAACACCTCCTTTTAGGAATACACCATTGTTACTCTATTGGAAAACAATTTTTTTTGGACAGTGGAAATAATTCTGCAGATAGAGACTTTTGTATTAAAAAAAAACGTTGTGGCAGATAAGGAAATAATAAAAATGAAAATAAAATCGTTTTAGTAGAAGTTTTTCGAATTTCGTTCGAAATTGATATCATAGATGATAAATATGTAGGTACATCAATAAAGCGTTTGTCATCAAAAACGATTTTTTGTGAAAATTGCAGATAGAGACTATTGAATATAAGCTCTCGATATATTGAAAACAAAATTATGATGATAACATGTCCATGAATTGAAAGTTAGAACAACTTTATAAAAACATTACAAAACACATTTTTTAATAATAATTTCTAAAGAAAATTCTGCTTTCTCAAGCATGTCTTCTGCTAGTTCGGAGTGGTATTTATTAAAAAAATTAAAAATTAAAATTAAAAAAAATTAAAAACAGTAGTATATCTAAGTACTATAAAATCCAAGAGACAACAATACAATTTCTCCAACCGCTATGACGATTCTGATACCGACATCCAATTAGATCTGTCGAAGACAATCCTGCAGGCTCGGCTCTGTCTTTCAGTGACTACTGTCCCAACTGTGAGCAAATTAATGAGTTTGAAGTTATACTGTAATTTCAGTGTCACAACGCTTCTTTGGCGCAGAAGTCTCTCTGCCGACTCTATCGAAAAACCCTATCAAGGAGGCTACTTCGTGGATCTCTACTTCCTACTCCTTAGATCTCCATGCCTTCTCCATCTTACGGATATGCTAAATCTTGGCAAGAGTGACTTTCTTCTATCGGCCAAGGAATCTAATTTGGTTGCCTTTAGCTTCCCAAAGTGGTACAACGCCGACTGCAAAACCCCAAAACTGGATAGAGATTTGGTGCGAAATCTTTTTCTAGGCGCCTCTACAGTTTGTCATCTTAAAAGGGGTCCCTCTACTTGATCTTTCCACTTCTTCGAACACATGTTTCATTGGAGAAGAGTTCTTTTACTTGAGTTATTTGTACCTACTGAAATCGATTTAGACTCTCTTTAACTTCCGAAGAGCCCGAAAAAACCCAAAACTGGAAACAGATTTAGGGCAACAACTTTCTCTGGACGCCTCTTCAGCTTGTCATACTAAGAAGGTTCCCTCTACTTGATCTTTCCAACGAAGACTCTTCGGACACATGTTTCATTAGAGGAGAGTCCTTTTATTTGATTTATTTTCATTGGAATCAATTTCGTCTCCCTTTAATTTTCGAAGAGCACGAAAAAGCCCAAAACTGGATACAGATTTAGTGCAACAACTTTGGACGCCTCTTTAGCTTGTCATTCTAAGAAGGGCCCCTCTACTTGATCCTTCCAACGAAGACCCTTCGAACACATGTTTCATTAGAGGAGAGTCCTTTTATTTGATTTATTTTCATTGGAATCTATTTAGTCTCTCTTTAACTTCCGAGGATCCCGAAAAAACCTAAAACTGGAAACAGATTTAGGGCAACAACTTTCTTTGGACGCCTCTTCATCTTGTCATCCTAAGAAGGGTTCCTCTACTTGAACTTACCAACGAAGACCCTTCGGACACATGTTTCATTAGAGAAGAGTCCTTTTATTTGATTTATTTTCATTGGAATCAATTTCGTCTCTCTTTAACTTCCGAAGAGCCCGAAAAAACCCAAAACTGGAAACAGATTTAGTGCAACAACTTTCTCTGGACGCCTTTTCATTATGTCATCCTAAGAAGGTTCCCTCTACTTGATCTTTCCAACGAAGACCCTTCGAACACATGTTTCATTAGAGGAGAGTCCTTTTATTTGATTTATTTTCATTGGAATCTATTTCGTCTCTCTTTAACTTCCGAAGATCCCAAAAAAACCAAAAACTGAATACAGATTTGGTGCAAGAACTTTCTTGTTCATCATCTCTTGGGTCTTTCATCCTAAGAGGATTTTATCTACCAACGAAAATCTTTTGGGCACATATCTATTTTTTCGGATTTTTGTCGTTCATCTGTGCGACATGTTTCAGTCAGTGTAGTCGAAAAGAACGAAGGAAAGCGTTAGTGGATTAGACGACGAGATGGAGCCCTTAAGCAAGAACCAGTTATACCAATTCCTACCCAGCTTCCTGTAGACGGATTCATCAACTGCTGCATTGTGCTCATTGATGTAAGTTATGTTCAGCGTGAGATGGGTTTTAAAACTAACAGAGAAGATGTTGTATTTCTTATCTGAAACCTAACCACAAAGTTAGTAGTCTGTTAATCAGTATTTTAGTAGAAATCGAACGTAACTCTGGCATTAAATTGATATTGAAAAATGCTAATTTTTTAGCCCCTAATTCGACTTTCAGAATTTGTAGTTAATGAATTTCTAGGCCCGCATCGTTTCCAAATCAGTCCTAAAGTAATTGTATGCAATTTGGGCACCTTTCCGACTTCCCCGATTCCTGTAAACTTTTCCTAAAGCGATTCGGATGGATGAAGCATGTCGTGGGGCCGTTAGCGTTTGCCCATTTGATATCTTCACGTCGCTTTGGGCTTTCTCTCAGTTTGACTACTGTTTTATGCACAATTTGTTGTTGTTTTTGGCCCTAAGCTTTTGTTAATGTTTCGAAAAGATTTTCTTAATGTTTCTATAGGTTTTGCGGGCGGGTACTTCATGGCGATATCCGTTTTCTCTGACGGCTATGGAGAGTTTCGCTTTGTTTTAGAGTCGTTTTCGGCTTCTCAGCGGAGTCATAGCTTCTCGAAAAAGTCACATTCCCATAGACCGCACAACATATTCGGGACAGCCAGTGCCCACCTCTGCATGTGGCCAACATGGCCTGCCTTGCGTTGCCACATAGCCAGTGCCAGTGTTGGCATTGGCGTCGGCATCGGCGCAGCAGCAGCCGCAGGCAGCATTCCGAATATCTGCGGTGGCACTAAATTGGCTATAAGCAAAATTGCTGTAAAATGGCTTAAACGAATGGGGCAACGGCAGCAACGCGACCAAAAACAAAAGCCAAAACTAAATGAAAAAAAGGAACAGGGACAATGGTACGGCAACAAGGACGTTGGGAAAAGGAATCACTCCCAAAAATGAAATTACTTCAAAAGCAAAGTGTGGGCGGCGGCGCAACGCGGCGGCGCTGAGCGCAAATAGGGAATAGCAAAAAGGGCGGCAGCGCGAAAAAAAACCCCCAAAACACCAGCAGAGGAAGAGGGAGTTGGGCACAGGAAGAAGAAGAAGACGAAGCAGTAGCGTTGGTAGTAGAGCGAAAGCGCACAGGAAGATGGAAACATATTTTATGAGCTTCTTGTTGATGATAAAACTTTGTATTAAAAGGAAAAAATCCCGCTGGGAGAATAATTGAGACTTTTACATTTTATATGCGCACAGCGTGACTTTATGTCGGTATCTTGTTTTGTGTGTGTGTGTGTGTGTGCATTAAAACTGTGTATGGGTGTGTGTGAGGCGAGAGAGTTGACGGCACGAAGACTGCAAAACAAGCAACGAAACAACAACGAGATTGCAGAAAAATCGCAAAAAACACAACACATATAAACCAGCAGAAATGGCAATAAAAGTAGCAACAAAAACACAACAACAAACACTGCGCCCAAATGTTAACTATGCCTTGGGTGTGTTGTTGCTGCTACGGCCGCAGCCGCAGCCACAGCCACATCCACTGCAATCCTTTCTCACACGCCCGCAACTCAGGGCCACGCACTAGCGAGCTCGGCACTGGTCAGGACGCGGAAGCATTGCGCCGTGGTGGAGGGAGGGAGGGAGGATGAATGTTGCTAGTGCATGCACACAAAGTGCGCTGCTGTCGCTGATGTTCAGCGGACGCAGTGCACAATCCCGGCGGGCGGTCGTGAATGGCGCAGCGTTCGCATCAGTGGCAAAGGGAGAGGGGGAGGACGAAAAACGCCCATTTGTAAAAGTTTTTTGCGTTCGTTAATGAGGAGAAAAATGTGCACATCAAAAGCAGCAAACGGCACAGAAGTGAGCTGGCGGGGGTGGTTGGCCAATAGCGGCGGCCCGGCGGCAGCAGCCGAGTTAAGTTGGTAATTATAAAAGGCACTCAATGTCAAATTGTTGTTGATTTTTTCTGTGCATTTTGTGCGGCAACAAAATATAAATCAACAAAACATTTTATATACATATTTATGTTGTTGTTTTTTGTTTTTCTTCGGGGCTGTTTTTCAAGGTAAATTGACAAGTGCCAGCAGTGTTTCGTTTAGTTTTTGTGGGGAATTGCGTTCGGTAACTTTTGCCTGAAAGGCCATTCTTGGCCAAGTGGTGAGGAAATTTTTGGTCAGAAAATGCAGGGATGAAGGTCGCACTGGAAGTATTTTTAAAGCGCTAAAAATAAACAGGCGACATTTGAGTTTAATTAAAGCGGTTAGTAGAAGAAAATATAAATGACTTTGGGCAGCCACGCTTAGAAGCCTTTAAGTAATAAGAGGTAAAAAATTAGTAAAGAAGACAGAAAAAATCACACATTTCAATTCATTTTCAGTCAATTTAATTCTGAAATCTCTGTATATGTCTCGATGGCTTATGAAGTAAGTGTTGTTAAAATGGCTTTCTCCTGAATCTTTAAAAAAATACTGACATTTCCTCCCAAAAGTTAAAAAAATCTCCTAAAACTGAAATGGCTTTCTCCTGAATCGTAAAAGAATACTGAAATTTCCTCCTAAATGTTAAAAAAATCTCCTAAAAATGAAATAGCTTTCTCCTGAATCTTTAAAAAAATACTGACATTTCCTCCCAAAAATTAAAAAAATCTCCTAAAACTGAAATGGCTTTCTCCTGAATCTTAAAAGAATACTGAAATTTCCTCCTAAAAGTTAAAAAAATCTCCTAAAATTGTTTTTATAACTGCGCCACTTTAAAGGAATTAAACGTCTCATAAAAAAAATGTATAGGGTAGCGTGGTCCGAAACCGACCGGTGGTCCCATACCGACCTCCACATGTTTCTCAGTCATTATGCTGCCCCCCAAACTGTCGGTGGGGGCATTTAAAAGCTCTTACAACACTTACAAGTTGTAAGCGGAGAGCCATCATACCTATTACACATTTTATTTCGTGGTTATGTGACGTGTTGTGTTTTGACAGGAATAAAATTCATTTTTGAGCCTACACGGAACTTCAGTTACAAGTGCTTTATTGTTTTTTGAAAAATCAAAAGGTAAGTTTTTTATATTCGTTATGACCTAAGCTTGAAGAGGTGCTATCAAATTTTGATGAATTTTATGGGGAATGAATTTTGATGGGGAGGTCGGTTTCGGACCACAATTTTTGCAAACTTTGAATATGACCTCGTTATTTAAAATAAAAGTTTTCAAAAACCTTGTAAAGCTACTTACAACCTAAAATAATGTTTATTCTAAAAAAAAAAATTGGTTTGTGAAAAAATATCAATTGAAAGCACTTTTATTGCATTTGCCAATTAGGGGGTCGGTTTCGGACCACGCTACCCTACATATAATTTTTTTTATTGTACCCTTTTTTTTATTCATCTTCAGCTTAACAACAAAAACTTAACAAAAACAAAACATATGACAAATGAATTAAATAAAAGTGCCATATTTGGCTGGATTTCATTGTGACAGCAATACATTAAAACGAGATAGAACGAGCTTACATTTTGTGAGCTTACAAATCTTTAACACAAAAGTGTGCTTTGACTATTAAAATAGTTGCCAAAATATGTTTTGTTGCCAGTGTTCCCAATACATCATACTTCGTTATCCAAAAATCTGCCAAAAATCCGCTAAAGATCCGAAAATTCCCCTAACGTAAAATATAAACCTCCTAGACTTTCTCCTCAACAATTCTTTCTCCTAAAAATTCTCCTAAAATGACAAGTATCTCCTAAATCTAGGAGGAAATCTCCTGATCTGGTAACATTGTATGGATTCAATGCGAATCGACCGTCGTACATATAAACATTGCATATGACAGTTATCGATCAGCAGTAAGCGGCCTTAATGGACACCTGACCATATGAAAATATGTGGACACTGGTCACCAGGTATGCATCACTTCAGCTTGCAGCCCACTGTAGTTGTTTTGAAGGTGAAATGAGATCGGAATTCCCAACTGATTGCAGAAGACACACAGTCTTCTCTACTTGTTGACCGTAAAATCAAATATCGTGGCATAAGGTAGGTTCTAGTGGCTGCCTCTGTATGAGACCTAGTTAGGCGTCTATATGGGCCCGTTGTGATACCACAAAGTTCCACCCGTTTGAAATGTGCATGCAACACTGTTTTTTCCACTATGAGTTACAAATGTCATGTGGATAGCGATAGAAGTTGACGAGTGTTTTACCAGCCCGAGCTGGGAATCGAACTTAGGGCCTCCAGTATGAGAAGCTAGCGCGCTTCCTGCTGGACTATCGAGGTCGGCCTTATTCTGGCATATCAATGAAATCTCATTGGCCTTCATCCCTAATTGATCTACAGTGGACGTCCAATTTAACGAATCTTATGTTGTAACCCCAATTTGTTAAATCGGAAAATTCGTTAAATCTATCGAAATTGTTCGTTGTTTTAAACAATCCTTCTTATAGAAATAAGTTTCACATATTCAGTTTTTAAATAAATATCTTTTTTTATTCCAGCATTTTCAAAATACAAATATTGCTTTGTATGTAGAGTCAAAAAGTCTTCGATGCGCGATTGCCTCTTTACCGCAAGTATACTTTTCTGTATGGAAATTTTTCTTGATTGATTACACAGCACAACAAAAAAACACTTTTTTTCTGTTGCAAGGAGTTTTTCTACTGTTTCTTACTAATTTGGGTGCGCTGATTTCGAATCTACCCTCAGATTTTTTTCTAGCAGCTCTAGTTAGTGAGATATAGGTACCGTGTAATTTTTTCAGTTTTTCCACCAAAAAACCGATTTTTTTTCTAAACCAAAAAACCGATTGACATGATTTTCACCTCATTGCATTAACAACACCGCACGGCTTCTTTTCCGATGCGACTTATTTTTATAAGTTTTAAAATGCCGCGGTAATTGGTAATAATGGACCTCAAAGTCGGAAAATATGGAATTTTAAGGCGTTTTCTTTGATGGTCAAAAACATACACAATTTTCGTAGATCAATTAACGAGTTAGGTGTATAATGAAAGCCGATACATCAAACATTACAACACAGCCAAATTATTTGGCGGAATGCACATTCGCATTGAAATAATACCAAAAATGTACCATAGTCATTTTCATAATTTTTCATACATTCTCCTTAAAAAATTAGGGGTCTCAAAATATGCTCTTTTATATGTTACATTTATAGTCTGAAACACAAGCAAAAAACAAAAAGATTTTGAATTGCTCGAAACAAACAAAAAATTAAAAATGTTGCATATTTGTAGGCTCCTATTTTTTTAAGAAAAAAGTATGAAAAGTGATGAAAATTGCTATACTACATCACACAGTCGAAAACGAGAAAAAAATCCGATGAAAATTCGCCCATTCGCGACACGCCCATTTTTTGCGAAAACTAGAGCTGTTACATAAAAACGGAGTATGGTTTTGAAAACAGCGTCGAAAACCGCTGACATGCTGTTGTGCAGTGTTATTGAAATTTTAATTTTTAAAAGAAGAAATCCGACCGAACGCAAAACAAATCCTGTGAAAATCATCAGCAATGCATACAAACAGAATTTGAAAATTTTGGTAACTTGAAAGTTTTAACCAAAACAAATTAAATGGAAAGTTCGTTATACTGGATGCCCACTGTATATTTAATCTATATGCAAATAACTGTTTGTCCTGACTGACTGACTGACTGGCTGATTCACATTGCTACAACATGAAATTTGAACTGCAGGTTTCATTTTGAAAAATGTATTTCCACTCAGAAGCAAAATATTATTAAAAATCTTATAAGGAGAAAGGTGCTTCAATACGTTTTTGATCTCAAACTTTGTTTTCAGTTTTTTTGAAAATCCAAATTTAAAGGGTTCAATAATTGGTTAACTTGTGTGCGGGAGACTAGCAAAACAAACATCAACATGAATTGGCTTATTGACTTTAAAATTAGTGAAAACACTTGAAATTAAAAAAACTAGAAACATGTTTTTCAATTTGTTGAAACTCAAAATCCGGCGAGTTGAACAAAGAATTAAAACGTTTTTGGCTTGCTTCTTTTTCTTCTTTTTCTCAGTTCTATTTTTTTCAAGCTAAATAATTGAAAAATTTGTCAAAGTGAATCCAAGTATTTGAAATTAGTTTGCTCAGTCAGTGTCGCATGACGTTGATTATTAAAAATTTTTTTTTACGATTAATTACGATAACTTTCGCTGCACAATGCCAAACACAGAACACTTTCCTGTCAAGCTTCAGCTTTTTGCTTTGTTAACGCCTCGCTCGCTCGCTAAGCTTAAACGCTGTTTAAATCTGCGACAGGCAGCGTTGTTGTTGTTGTTGAAGCCGTTGCACTGCTTTTGACTGCAATTTGCCAAAAAGTCGAATGACCGTCGGGTGTAATCTCAAAGTTTTTCAATTCTTTTCGCTGTTCGCCAAGTTTGGTTCTGTCTTGGTTGTGTGTGTGTGAATTTTTTCCTTTTTTTTGGTGTATGTGTGTGTGTGTAAAAATTTTGCCGTTTTTTGGCTTATTGCGCTTTGTACAAATATTGTCCTTTAATAAAACTTGCAGAAAAGTGTAAGCAAGAAAACGCAAAGCAAAAGTAAAAGTTTGTCGCTTTTGTGTTGTTGGGCGATTGTGAGAGGCCAAAGTGTGGAGCGCATCCATCAGCGCGGCGACAACGTCAGCGCAGAGCAGAAGCAGCAGCGTTTGTAGGAATTGAGGTTAACACTTTGGTCCCAAGAGGTATTGTTGTATGTGTGTGTGTGTGCGTGTGTGTGTGTGTGTGTGTACGAATTTTTCTACAAAGTGTCCAATCTAGTGATGACCATTCTGCTACTTCTTCGCAAAATTTTAATAGAAGTAGTAACAAAAGTATTTTTTGAGACATTTTTTTATCCATTAAAATGGACCATGTGAGATGGTATAATCGGAATGTCCTTGGAAAACAGATTTTTCAATTTCTCAAAAATTTTCCACAACCATAACCCTTGAAAAATTAAGATTCAGATACTCGTGAGTGGCAAATTGATCATCACTGGTCAAATCTTTTAAGGAGATGTGGTGGTGAATAATTTTTGAAAAAATGAGAAATTTGTTTCGAAAGACCAACGATCGGTATAATTGAATTTTCAATTTACCAAAAGTTGCCCACCACCATATCTTCTGAAAAATTCAGAGTCAGATACTCGTGAGAAGCAGATTGATCATCACTGCTCAAATCTTTTAAGGAGATGTGAACAATTTTTGAAAAATTTAGAAAATTTGGTTCGAAAGACCAAAGATCAGTAAAATCGATTTCTAAATTTCCCACAAATTTTCCGTCACCATATCCCCTGAAAAATGTAGATTTAGATACTCGTCAGAAGCAGATTGACCATCACTGGTCAAATCTTTTAAGGAGATATGGAGGTAAACAATTCCAGAAAAATTTATTAATTAGTTTCGAATGAAAGGTCATTCGGATTACATCTTCTCACATAGGAGATATGTATGTGTAGATAAAAAAAAAAAAATACTTAACTTTTATTTTAACTGATAAAATTATATTTCAGCTCTTTCAACTCTCAACTTTGGCAGCACAACTTGAACAGACATTTGGTTGCTTATTGCACTGGGAGTGTTAATTGTTGCATAGTATATTTTTGCGTATTTTGTTATTGTTGTTTGCTTCTTTCTATTTGTTGTTGCTGCTGTAAGAGCAACTCTTGGTTGTTGGTCGTTGTTGTCGTTTCGTGTTTGAGGTCATTGCTGCGAATGCAACAAACTCGACTGGCGGCATTTGCGCTCGTCGCCCGCAGCGCGGCTGAGTTTGTGCCTTGAAGTTTAATTTGTGTTCACGAGTTTTATTTAATGCAAAAGCCGCGTAAACTTTATTTATGGGTTGAAAATTTTGTTGCGCGCAAGTTTTCAAGTGAAATATGCTGTGTGCAGCAGTGCGCAATGATAAAGGCGTGGCTGAGCGGCGCATTTGCGCCTTAAATTATGCTAATAACTTTATGCGCACAATTTTAACGCAACTAAAGTAGCGAACAACTACTGAAAAGCGTACTCGAAATTGTTTAGCTTGCATACATTTTTACCCAAAACTCTTCACTTTCTGTCTCTAAAATGGTGCTTTTTTTGGATTTATTTATTTTTATTTAAAATCTTTTTTTATACGTCGTCCATATATTGTGACTTGCTGGCCGCTGCAGCTGCCAATGCAACACGAACAAGTATTGACGGTCGACAAGGCATCGGAAGGAAACAATATGACAACAGCGCTGACAGCAACAACACGCCCACTGGCCACGCTGACAAGCCGCACCCGCACCGACCGCCGACTCCAGTAACAGCTTAGGAAGTGATAAACAGGCTGACAACATGCCCGCTCCTGTCACACTTCTTGCTGCCTTGTCCCCAACTCGGATTCGTCTTCCTCGACCGCCGCCACTGTTGCCTGCACCTAATTTAAAAAGTTTGCCAAACCCTTTCAGCACGGCTCGCTGGGCGCCGGGCGCACATTTGTTGCAGTTCATCATTTTTCACAGTGCGCTCTGTGACAACGCGCCGTCGTCGTTCTCGTTCTCGTCCTTGTCGCTGTCGTCCGGCAGGCACAGAGCGGAAGCCAAACTTTGTCGCCTGCCGTAACTTTTTTCGCTTCGCTGTGCCACTCGCTTTTCGCTGCAAATGTGTGAGTGTGAGACATCCGTGTCTACTCCTTCCGCCGCTGGGAGTTGTCTTCATTTTATATAACATTTTCTTTAATCGTCGCACATTTAGCGGGATTTTCGCATCGCTCATAACTCAGCATTCACCAATGGAAAGCTTAATCCCCAGCGCTGAAATGTTGAGGTTACCAGCTGCTATGCTGAAGGAGGATATGCTCTCATTTGTCCATAAAGTTGAACTGTTCTTGCTTTGACCGAAATGTGCTCCCGTTTGAGTTTTTGAATTTCTACTCTTAAGTTTTGGGGCTCAAAATTGCATTATTCTTCAATAATTTGTATGCTTCAAACTTTTTACTAAAGACTTTCACATACTCTATTAAATTTTTATGACTTTTCGTTGGCATTTGAAGTTTTCATGACTTGAAAATATGCTTTTAAAACCCAATATTTTCAATCTTTCCTAGAACCAATGGCCTCCTTTTTCAATTTACGTTGTCTTCTCAAGCAAACGTTTTATCTGGTAACCCTTCAAAATGTCCATTGACAACAGCCGGATCAGAAAACGTCAGGATATCGATAAATGTTTGCAAATAAGTTTTTGCCATAAAAATCCGCGTATTGATATGTCTTGTGATACTTTGGTCCATGCTGAAATGGCTAAAGAAATGCAAGCAAAGAGTTGCACTGCAGACATCAGAAGCATCCGCAAAGTTGACAGGTTTGCGTTTGTTGAAGGCAGCAGCAATGCGTTGCAGTTGCACGTTCGTCGAGGCGAAGACAAGTTGCGGCGAAAGTGGATAAGACGCATTTGCTGATGTGGAATTATGACACTGCACACTAAACGACGCTCGGTTTGTTACAGGGTTGCCAACTAGAAGTTTGAAGAATTTTGTAACATTGCTGTTGGAGAGTTGCTAAAAAGGGCAGCAGTAAAAAATATTTTTAAAATATTATAATAATAATTAATTAAAATAATATAATAAAATAAAGAAAAATTTAAAACTAAAAAAATCAAATATAAAAAATAAAACAAATTTCTTTTTACTAAATATTGTAATTTATATTTTTAAAATATATTTAATATACATTTCTTTTTGCTATAATCCTTTTTTTGACTACATTTTGCAAGAATTTATTTAGCATTGTTAGAATAGTCCTTTTTAGGTCAAATATGCACCGCTTTGTTCGATAAGTTTTAGCCATTTTGTCCCTCTCTCTCTCTGTCATAAAAAATCTCGTTGTTATTGGCAAAAAACTGTGATAATCGATCTTTGTAAACTTCTTTTGAGAAAAACTTTGCGCTAGCAAAATTATTCATTATAGACAGGAACAATTAGTTGCAGGTCCGTACTACTTTTTATAAGGCCCACCAAGCTTCCGGGGGTGGCTTTCCATAATTCGATATCGAGCAAATACGTGTTTCGAACTATCGTTTTTGCTTTCCGTAACACAAAATCTCGTCGTGTCGTATCGAACGTACGATACAAACAGCTCGATACCAATTTTGCTCCCGTTTTACTTTTTCTCCGTTGTCAAACGTAACAAAATGTAAGTATGAAATTTGAAATTTTTTGGATTTTAATAAATTTTTAAAATTTTTTTAAGAGTTAACAAACGAAAGCTGGTCAGATAAAGAAGTTAATCGAATTCATGGAGCAACATGCCGAGCTAACAAAAATTGCAACAACGGCCGCGACAAAAAAAAAGTTATGGTTGAGATTGACGGAGATGTTAAACAGCAATGGGCCTCCAATGAAGCCAACGACAAACAAATTTTCTAAAATACCAATTTAACTTACCATAACTCTGGCAATTCCATGGGATCCGTTGCATCTCTTAATCTTCGTCTATTGATTGGAGTTTCACGACGAAACTCCTCCAAAAACAATAAATACCGCCAATTGTACATTTTTATTCCCGACAATTTTTTAAATTTGTTTATTTTCAGTTTTAAAATTTTCTTCGTTTTGTTTACTTCCCGCTGCTTCTGAGAGCTCCAAAGTACTTTCCATACACTTCCCCAAAAATGAAAACGAGAGTTCTCATATCGAGTTACGGAAACCGAAACTGTCTCGTTGAGCGTTCGATATCGAATCGATGTGTCGAGCCAACGAAGGTCGAGTATCGACTTACGAAAAGCCACCCCGGAGCTTCTGGGGAGCCGCTGTCGACGTGTGTGCCTGACTATGTCCTCATGGAACACAGTTCCTCTCCTATTCGCCAAAGATGGCCGCTTCTGGGCGATTGTTTCAATCTGATGGTCCAATTGTTGACAGTACAGGTCCGAGTAAAGAGTTTGGCCGTAGAAGAACAGCTCATAGTAGAAGATTCTCCCTGAATACCACCAAACACATAGCAAAACCTTCCTGACTGTCAATTCTGGCTTGGCCATCGTTTTCGTTTGAAGTTGTCATAAGTTCTCCACCAGTCATCATCTGCTTCAGACATGGATAGATTTTATTGCAATTCGTAGACGGAAATTCGGTCCATGAGGTTGGTTCCAAATGGGTTTTTATGCAATGTTTAGCTTTTGAGTAATCGAAACAGTGCGGTTTGATACTACGATTCCATGATTTAATCGATATTTTATTAAAAAAAAAAATTAAAAATTACCGAAACTTGACTGAAAAAACGAATCTCACCTATTCCGTTCATCTATTCTACGATTTGATGATTTAAATGACACTTTGTTTGACTGGAAATGGAACGGACAAAACTTAAAATGGACGTGATTGGTGTTAAGGTTCATCTATTAAAAATATTTTTGGTATAAGTATCCAACAATTTTTTGGTTCGAAAGGGCCAATAGGGAGTCTTCAGTACGTTGGTTCATCAAAAAAGTTTCCTAATTTATCTTCATGATTCTGAAAACGCTTGGGAACTCTATCTGGTACCGTTACAGATTAGGTCTTGACAGTTGGGATTATTGTCGCAGTTCCCATAATTAAGAGAGGGAAGAGACTATAAGCCATCTTCTATGCCATTATTCGGCTCTTTCTAGATGAAGATGGATATCCCTAGGCTCTTCCTTCTTCGACAACTTGATCAGTCAACGTCAGAGGCTTGCTAGGGTCTATACAAAAATCGAATTGGCTTGTGTAGGCTCTCCGACTTACAGTAAGATAGATTTAGGCCCATTTTGTGCACCAAGTGTTTCTTCCGGGAAAGTCACCAGGCACTTGAAGCCAACCAAACCTAATCGCTGGGAACCCAATGCCGGCTTACCCAAGTCAACCTAATCTTCATGATTCACATGATTCATGTGTTGTTGTTGTTCAGGGAATCATAAAGACGCGCTTACAATTGACACAAATTAATTTCCATTACTTCTTCACTTTGCACGCTTTCGAACCACTGTGCATGGCAACAGAAATGAAGAATGTTACCATCGTTTTTTTTCACTTTTCTTTGTCTCACTTGGACAATTTTTAACCACATACTTTGTGTAGTATTTGCTCGAATATTAACGACATGCCACACTGTACCAAGTCTACGTCGCTCATAAAAAGTATCGGCATAAAAATTCCTGACACCAACAATAAAAGTTCAATGGAAAAAGGTCGCTAAAAACCACCATTCATCCATTTATCACTTCTTCATAAATCAAATTAATGTTCTAGTTGACACCAAGTTCTTGCAGCCAATGCTCGAGCATGAAAAATGCTGGGTGGCAACCCTAAAAACGAGTGAAAACATTTAATTTATAGCTAAAGCAAACAACGCTGAACGGTTAACAGTTTCTGTTTTTTTTCATTTGTTTAAAAATCCTTTGCCATTGCCTCAGTGTCGCTCGGTCGACTTTGTCTTCGGTGTAGTCGTTGTAGTTTTTTGTTGCCACTTGCAGGACTCTTCCGGTGCTTGCAGTGCGCCGTGTTCACTTTGCACGTTTCGTGTTAAAAATCTTTGATGGGATTTTCTGCCATCAGGTAAAAAAGCGTTAAAAGATTAAATTGTGTATTGGGGTTAAGTGATGTTGCAGCCGGCCAGCGAGTGCGACAGCCCAGCGAGCAGGACAGCACGACGAGGGTGTACGTTGGCGAGGCGAAGGAGTGGCCCCGCAAGGCACCAAGCGGAGGCAATGCAAGTGGCAAAAATTTGGCGCACAAACACACACACATACACACACATAGAGGAATCTGCAGGAAGCGACGTAGTTGTATGTGTGTGTGTGTGTGTGTGGAGAGGCGACAAAGAATTTGCCGTAGCAGCTTTAGCGGCGCTCTGAAGGCGATTGTCCCTGAGCGGACAAATGCGTTCGTTGCTGGCTGCATGCAGCGGCATGTGGCAGTTGCTGTGCTACATTGTTGTTGTGGTTTTTGTTGTTGGGCTGCTGCCGCTACTAAGTCGACTGCAATGACTAAGGTTGCCAGTGTGAATATAGCCGACAGTTGGACGCTTTGCGATGGCATTTTCACATTCTCACAAACGCCAACCAGCCAACGGCTCCGGCTTCTACTGCTGCTGGGTATTGCGGCTGTTATTGTTGTTATTATTGTTGTAGCACACTTTTGAGGCTGGACGTAATGTTGACTTATGGCACTAATTTTTAAATAGGTGGCATAACTTTAAGGACATAAGCCGCACAAGCAGGCAGCTCGCAAGGGCAGACAACAATAAAAACAACAACAACGCTGCGACAAGAACAAATACGATGGGCTAATGAAAGCAACAATAACAACAACGCTATACAACTACCAGAACCATACATATGAGATGAGTGGAGGGGGCGGGGACCAAAACACCAGCAAACACTCGAGCAGTGGCAGCGTGTGTGGCTAAAGCAGGCAGCCAGTGGGTAAGGGGGGGGAGGGGAGGGGTTGGGCCAGGGTAGAGTTAAGTGTGGCACAGTAGGAGCCGTAAACTATGATACCCCTCGAGGGTATGCTGTGTTTACTTGCCGAATATTTGTTGTCCCTTAAACACACACACATACAAGCACATATTTTATACATTCACATATACATACATGCACACACACATGTTTGTATAGATGTGCGCGCGCTTGTATGATGTGAAATTTATTGGCATTTGCCAAGTTACAAGTTAATTGTATTGAATTTCAATTGTGTGTGTGTGTGTGTGTTGGTGTATTGCGACAACAACGGCGACAACAGCACCAATAACAACAAGAATCACACATACAACTACAACAATGCTATTCAAGCGGCAACATTGTTTCACATTGATCTCTTTTGTTATTACTTCTTCATTTCATACTTTTATGATTTGCGTATATTTAGCATTGTTGACAGTGTTGCCAGATGTTTAGGATTCTAAAAAGTTCCTTAAATAAATTATAATTACTTACTAACATAAGTGGTCATAACAGTCCGTTTGCGCGTTACTGTCAGCCGCAAATTTTGATCCTTAAGTCGTTTGCTGTGGTCCTCGACATGGTGGCATCCTTCCGAAGCTTGTTTGGCGTTTATTGGTGTATAGGTTTGACATGGCTGATTTATAAGTATTTATCCAATAAATTGTAATATGTTGGACGCTTCAACCCTTCACCCTTTAATATCAGATTGTCCGTTCGTCTTTTGCTGTTCAGGTTGGTGGGTAGCCTTCCTCAAAAATAATATTGATTCGATTGTCTCTTACTATAATGAAACAATTCAACAACAATTCATGTTTACTTAGATACTTTTCCTTGTCCGCCCTTTCTCGCTTTTTTAAGATCCCGCGACTTTGCACGCAATTTGGAAGTCAATGGGCCCAATATATCAAGTTTCTTCATACAACACTGTATAGGCGGTGCCACGCCCCTTTTATGCAATGCCTAATCCATTCTTCCAGTCGAACGTTGCGACCCAGTTTTGATGTGCGACTTACAGTTCCAAAATTACGTGAACAATTTGAGTCACAAAATATTTCCCCGCTTCTTGTCCAACGCCCATAAAATTTTACCAGTAGAATGACACATCTATGGGATGACGGTATACGAAATTTCAATGCAATCCGACTTATTATTCCAAAGTTATTTCAGATTAATAATTTAGGTTGCATGGGTAGTGCCACGCCCCTCGTCCAATACCAACTCCATTCCTCCTATCGAAGGGCACGTCTAAATCGTAAGTCTGTGCCAAATGTCATTGATGTGTGACCAGTAGTTCTAAAGTTATTGATAATATTTGGGTTGCTTAAAAAGTGCCACGCCTCTTATTCAACGCTTATGAAATTTTACCAATGAAATGACACACTTAAACGGTGGCCCCGTACCAAATTTTAATGCTATTAGACCTACAATTCCGAAGATATTCCATATTAAAAATTTACGTTGTATGAGAGGTGCCATGCCCACCTGTCGGGTCGTATTCGCACTATGTGGTTTACCGAGATTTAGTTAAGATGAACATTCTGTGAAAGATTCAGCTCAGTTGGCCTTTTAGTTTTTGAGTTTTAGTGTCGTGTGACCAACAAACAAACAAACAGACATTCATTTTTGTATCGGGTGTTTTTTTTAGAGGTATAGAACTTCGAATTGAAATAAAACACAAGAAAATCGTTTTAATGTCCATCAATTTGGCTTTATTGGAAGGATAATTTTATGCCATTAATGTTTAAATATGATTTTGGGCATGTGGCCGCCGCGGCTGGCTCGAATAAAGCCAATTCTACAGGTCCAATTTTCAACCACTTTTTCGAGCATTTGGGGCCGTATGTCGGCAATAACGCCACGAATGTTGGCTTCCAAGTCCCCTAACGTTTCTGGTTTGTTGGCGTAGACGAGCGACTTCACATATCCCCAAAGAAAATAATCCAATGGTGTCAAATCACACGATCTTGGTGGCCAATTGACAGGTCCATTCCGCGAAATTATGCGCTCATCGAATGTTTCCTTCAATAAATCGATTGTGACGTGCGCTGTGTGGCATGTAGCGCCGTCTTGTTGGAACCACAACTCATCCACATTCATGCCATCCAATTCGGGAACAAAATAGTCGGTTATCATGGCTCTATACCGGTCTCCATTAATGGTAACTGACTCCTCTTCTGACTGGGTCCTCTTCAACATTTTGCTCTACAGCGGCAATTGTTTCTTCGGTGCGCACTGTTCGACGTCTCTGCGGATGCGTATTATCACATAGAGTAAACGTAGTGCGAAAACGACCCATGGTTAACCGAATTAATTGCTCTGATGGACGATTATGTCGACCATAAAATGGACGGAGCTTGCGGTAAACTTCGCGAACTGAACCATTATTTTCGAAATAAATTTGCACGATTTGCAAGCGTTGTTCTTTTGTCAACCTGTTCATGATGAAATGGCAAACCAAACTGAACATAAATGACATTAGAGTTGCCAGATTTGACCACAAAATGCCAGTTTTATCTCTATTCGAAAAACAAACCTCTAAAAAAAACACCCTATATATGTATATGTTATATGAAGTAGTGGACTGTAATGTGTTGGATGCTTCAGCCCTTGAAGAAAATATCACATGGACAATGTGAACCTATTGTTCCTTAAGTTGGTTGGAGTGGCAGCTCTCACTAGAAACATTATCGATTCGATTGTCTCTTGAACTCTAAAATACTATTTTAATTTCTCAACTGTCCACAAACCTTTACAATGTAAGTAGAATTTATTAAAATTACTTAGCATCCCAGGGTTAAAGTACCCTTTCCTAAAAATTTCAATCATCAATCTCATAATTTGAAGACAATACCAACAATTTTTCAAATCCCTTGGCAGCACTACGCAGCACAATTCTATGCGTATCCTTCGTGTGCTGCTTCAACTTGTGGGACTTGAGCATCAAAATTGCTTTCCATGTGCACATGTTTTCCCCCCTAAACCTTAGTGTATGTATGTATGTGTGTGCGTTCGTTCGGGTACGGATTTCCGCTGTTTATTGGCCTATTTGCCTGATCGATCCGTAATGATTTTGTATATTCCTCTTGTCGCTCGTTGCCTGAAATTCAATCGTTGCTAACCGCAACAATGCAGCCTCACTATGATTTGGCCAATTTTGTGTGTGTTGCGTGTCGTTGAGTTGGTTTATTAAATTTGCCTGCAAATTAATGCAATAAACGACAACAAAACAAAGAAAAACGGAGAAATGGTGAAATGTGCGTTCATTGAACATTTTAATCAATTGCGTATCGATGGCACTTGTTGCGGTCGTTGCCTTTTCAATTTCAATCGCAATCGCAATCGCAGCGGCAGCGTTGCCGGATCCTTGAACAGCTGATGCGCGGCTTCAATTTGCCAATCACACAGACGCGCAATCAATAGCGATGGTCGCATGTGGGCGTTCGAGTGTGTGTGTGTGTGTGGGTGGGTGTATGTTTGTTTGTTTGCGGAGTACCTGTACAAGTGGCTGCGCGGTGGCATGTTCGAGTGTGTTTGTGTGCGTGAGTCTATTTGTTTCGTTTTCGCTTTGTATTCAAATTGCAAAATTTGAAACTTTACCTGCTCGCTTTTAGCATTTTAATGAATTTTACTTAATTTAATGCGCAAACAAAGCAACAAATGACCAATAATACATAACAGATACATTTGGGTAGCCTACAACGTGTGTGACAACAACAGTAACAACAACAACACAATACCCCACAGCAGACGTGCCAAATTAGTGGGCAATTTGTCAGCGAGTTTCAAATGCAACAAAGTGTTGCTTGAAGTGTGAAGCTGAACGGAAAGTGTTGAGACAGTGGGTTGGGTGATGTATTTGTGGCACAAAATTTGTTCATTTGTTGGTTTTTATTGAATACTAAATTGTTGTTGGTGGCATTGATTACATTGTCTAAAGTAAAACTAAAAAGTGAACTAAACTAAAGTCTCCTTGTTTCAGTAGATTCTCATTAAAAACCAATTCTCCACAAATTGAAATTTTTCTTCCACAAGATTTGAATAGAAAAATATCTGACATCTTTTTATTTCTTCACAGCTTAAATACAAATATTTATTATTAATTTTCCTACTAATAATTAAATAAAGCCAATTTTTAGAGCACTTTGCGTTAGTTGTTAAATTCTGCAACACTTTAACTATTCTCCGCATGCACTGTTCATAGTCATTCGAGACAGCCAAGTGCGTTGCCAAATGATAAACATAAGTACTCCAGGAAGCAATATGTTCGAAATGCAGCGAAATGGCAAAAGAAAATTAAATAAAAATGAAAGAAGAATTAAATAAAACACGGCAAGCGACAGTAAAAGAGCACTTCAGAAGGCAACGCAGCAGTCAACAGTACACGCACAAAATTGAATGTACAAATTTTTAGAAGATAAATTATATTTTTTAACTGCTTACTGTCTGTGTGAAAATGATACGAAAAGATTTAATAAAAATTTAAAGAAATTATTCTTTAATTAAAATTTGAGTTGACACTTTGTAAGTAGGTTTCATCGAAAAAAATGTAGCAGCATTAACTAGAAATCAATGTCAGATGGACTAAAGTTTATATGAACGCTTGAATGACGCTTCAGAGAACTTCTCTGACTAAAAAGAAACCATTGCTTGGTGATCTCACGCGCCAACCACGCAAAAAGTTTAGTACACTTTCCAAAAGATGGAAAGCAAGCACAAGAAAGCGGAAAAATTTACCTTATCCTCTGTGCATGTGTTCTGTACTCTCCAAAAGATTGAAGACTCACCGTCTCAGTTATGGATTGTGCAATACAAATAAGTTTTGATAAGGACACTTTCAGAAGAGATGTTCACAGGAAGAGAAAGCGGATAAACTTGAAGTTAAAAAAGATGGACTGAAAGCGACGCTGACTTTATTGTGTACTAGTCATATAACGTGGTTGTATCTCCGATGCTCTTACGAACTTCCCTCATTAAGAAGAGACCATTGCTTGGTGATCTCACGCAAAAAGTTTAAGGCACTTTCCAAAAGATGGAAAACAAGGACAAGAAAGCGCAAGAATTTTCCTCACCATCTGTATAGTTATATTTTCTGTAATCTCCAAAAGATTGAAGACCCACCGCCCCAGTTATGGATTGTGCAATACAAATAAGTTTTGATAAGGACATTTTCAGAAAAGATGTTCACAGGAAAAAGAAACCATTGATTGGTGATCTCACGCATCAACGAAGCAGAAAGGTTAGGACACTTTCCAAAATATAGCGAAACAAATACCGAAGAATGAAGACTCAGCAGCCACGTCAGTTATGTATTGGTGAAAAAAATAAGTTTTTAAAAGGACATTTGCCAAAAGATTTCCACAGAACGAGAAAGCAAAACCAATATACTTCACTTTCAGTGTGCCTGCTCCGCACTCTCTAAACGATTGGAAGTACTAATAAGTTTTGTGGCATTTTAAAAAGAGATGACTTAACTAGTATCAAGCTGCATTGGATCAGTTGGTAACTGTATTAAAGTTAAAGCATCATAATTCCCCTTCTGAAAAATTTGTATACAATTTAATTTCTTTGTACTCTAACCATGTCAATCTTTGTGCCAACAAAAGACAACAACAACAACATGCGACACAAATTTTTAAGCATACTGTGAAGGCGCTTCAGTGGGAAGTCCTACCCTATGCGCCGTATTTACCAGACATCGCTTCTTCCGACAGTAATTTGATACGTTCTATGATTCATGGCCTGACCAAAGAGCCAAAAAGTAGGTAAATTCTTGGATTGCCTCAAAAGACGAGGAATTTTTTTTCTACGAGGAATCCGTATGCTTCCTCAAAGATGCTTCCTCGTAGCTAATGATGTACCTTGAATGATATATATTGTACAAATTTCTCTGAATGAAGCATTGGAGGTACAAACAAAGAAACCTCAAAACTTAGTTGTACACCCAATAAAAAGAAAAATATATGTTACTATTTAATCAGAAAAACAAGGAGATAAGGCATTGAGAAAAGAAATTGTCGTCTTTGTTCACTCCTCTTTGGAGCATAGGGCCTCCACAAGGCATTGCCTTGTGTTGGTTACGTTAATCGGTTGTGATTTTCTGACAGGGTAGGTGATTAGCCTGACGCAGATAGTCCTAAGTGATAAGCCAGCCATCTATCGCCGCTTAGGAACGATGCCTCCGATGTTATGAGCTATCGCTCATGGCGCCATCTGTTGTGTAAATGAGGTGACAGCAGTGTGGTTGGGGACTTCGCTAAGATCGGTTTGGTGCCCCTTCGGGCCCCTTACAGGCATTGTTGGTACACCGTGCAGCTGTATATTTTATTTTATTTTTTACAGCCGCACAGCGCATAATTGCGCGTAATATTGCGTGGGGGTGAGTGGGAAAGGATAATCTGAGGATCGGAATTTTTGAACTGGGGCATGTTGCTGGACTATGGAATATTTAAAGGACAGGAAAAATTTAAAAAGGTGGAGGCGTGCGGGACCATACACCAGGTAGGAGTCGAACCCACGACCTTTGGGATGAAAAATAATAGAGGGCGAAAATCATGAACTATCTGCTTAAATTTTTCGAAGCAATGTGGACTATTCCAAATAGATTTCCTTGAGCTTTAACTATAAGTCGACGGTGAGAAAACAATTTATTCGGCCATCGTTGTGTCAATCGTTAAACTGGTAAATAAGTCACACAAAAAAGTCAGTCTGAACCTAACAAACCTAACCTACTTTTTAAGATTCCAAAAGTTGGAGCAAGGATCCCTTTCCGTATTTCAAGCAAACGACCCTTTCAGTTTTTTTTTATTTTTTTTTATTGTTAATTCCTACAAAATTTTGTTCGCCATTTTGTATCAAGAACCCATAATCTTCTCTATCTGAAAGGGAAATTTCTCAACTCTCAAAACATAAATATTCCCATTGACAGCTTCAGTTGAAAATAACAAATTGCATCCTTCTTAAGTGAGCAACCAATTTTCTCGCAGTGTACATTCGGTGCGCTAAAATCGCATTGCATTCAGAAATTACGATCTCAACTAAAGTGAAGTTAAGCAGCAACACTTTAGAGCTTTGCAAATACCAGCGTAAGCGCCGGCCGCGGTGCCACGGACGGAAGTGGTGCGACGTGAAATGTACAACGGCAGCCAACGATACAGTAACCAGCAGCAACGAGTGCACGGCGCGTGTAGTGAGAAAAATACAGTCGACGAAAGGAAGCAGAAACGGGAAAAATGAAGTGCACTCCAGCAACACGATGAAAATTCGCATCACACAAAAGTGGATTTTGTAGCTAATTAAAAAACACAAATCATTTAAAATTTTGTGCGAAAAAGGTGCAACGCTGCGTGCACAGCAGCGCCAAACCAGACTAGCAACAACAAAAACAACAACAACAACCTTGACAGCATCAGCAACAAGAAGCGTTGGTACTGTGTGGCTGCGGCAGTGGCAGTGGCAATGGCAGCAAAGCGAGCAACAATCGTTGCGGCGGCAGCGGGGCACAGACGCAGTTCGACGTTCGAGCGAAAGCAGCGCAATCGAAGTGAATGAAAGTGCAATGCGAACAGGATACGGAGACAGGATGCAGGTATGGGGGAGCGTGGAAAAAAGCGCGAATGTGAAATGAAAAAAAAAACACAACAACGTCAGTGAAAGGAAACGCCAATAAAAGAAATAAAACAACAACAAAAATGAACGACAGCAAAAGGTGCACCCGTGGCGCTTACACAGGGAAAGATGCATACATAGATAGTGAATGAGGAAGAGAGAGGGAGAGAGAGAAATGGGGAAAGGACAGGGACGTGGCAGTTTTATTTTGTTTGCCACCCTATCCCTTCTATGAGGCTTCTTTTTGTGCTCCTCGGCAAAACTGCAACGCTGCATGTTGTTTGTATTTGTGTGTGTGTGTGTGTAAGCGCAGTTTGCTGCAATTTAATTTATACGCGTTAGTTTCCTTGGCACAATCGCCAGCAATGGCGTCCTTGACGGGTGTCAGTAGAACGGGCGGGTTAGAGTGGAGTGAAGTGAAATTTCCGCTGCAATTGCAGTTTTTGTTGGTGCTGTCGCTGTCGCTGCTGCTGTTGCTGATGCTGCAATTGAAATGATGAAATCCACTTAAGCTGGGAAAACATTGAAGTGTTTCTGCTTTGGATTGCAGCTTAATTGAACAAATAAATGAAGGTTGCAGATGTCGGCAGCAGCGTGTCGCGTTGCGTCTGTCAAACTAACTTCGCAGCAGCAAAGGACATGTTGAGGCGGCACAGTAACTGCGCAAGTGACAAACAACAATGGGAACAAGCAGAGTGATACCAAGTTAGCAGCAGTGACAACACAACTAACAGCAACAACAACAACAACAACAACAGTAATATGGCAAATGATAATCGACAAAGACGAAGACGTAGCTGCCGTTGATGCCGCGCTGGCTGGCAATGTTGATGGGCGTTCGCGCTGGTGACAGCGGCAACAACAACAACAACAACAACCTGCAACAGCGCGTTTGCATTTGGCGTGTTGCTGCTGCAGCTGCAACTGTCGTTGCCACTTGGTGTAACAAGATTTATGGCGGCAAAGCGTAGAAATGTAACCGTTGTTAGTTGGAATGCGAACGCAACGTGTGGCGCGTCTGTGGCAGCCACACACACATGAAATGTTGCAGCACAATGAAGTTGCAGACATGCACGTTGTGCCAGTTGGCATCAGGACGATAATGCATTGTTTGCATAGCTAACGAAGCGTGCAACGAGTGGCGGTGCGGTCTTTGCTTCAACTCATTTTTCACTATCTTCCTCGGCTGCTAGTTGTGCATTATTAATTGATTTGCGTGGAATTGTTTGCTCAATTTCGAGATATTCAGGAAGTGTTTGCAGTTAAGTGGGCCTCATGAAACGGCTGACTTTTTCTGTGTATTCTTTAAAGAATGCGTGACATATGTGGCAAGTTTAGGGTTAAGACGCGGCAGCATTGACGAATGCAATAAGTTCATTATTATTATATTATAAGTTCATTATTACTTTCCTAAGTATTTAATGTAGTCTGCGTTGTTATGATTCATGGATAGCGAATTACACTACTCGACAAAAAATGGGCCAATCGCGTGCACCTAAAAACAAAAGTATTTTCTAGACTAACTTTGGGTCACGGAATACGAAACTGAAAATCCAAAATATTTGCGTTTTCGAAAAATCTTCGAAAAACCAATTTTTCCGTGTTGTTTCAGTTATGAACATATATGTCGTAAAAGAATCATCCGACTAACACAAGCTGTCCGTCTGTCAGAAGATAATGCCTTAGCCTTTTCAGCGATATACAGAATGTCTAAATCAGATAAGATTTGGGGAAATTACTGACGGTGAAAGTTGTAAAAAAGTGAATTTTTCGACCAATTTAAAAAATCATAAATTTGCGAATGTAAAATAGAATTGAAGAAAAAATGACAAAGTTATGAGGCACTGAGTGAAAACACCAACTTTACATTTATTACACCGTGCGAAAATTTTTTTTAATTTTTCCGAGACCCATCCAAATCTTGATATAGACGTGAAACTAGAGGTAATTTATAGTATCCTGGCAAAATCAGTTTTTCATTTTCTGACCCAAAGTCCTTTTTAAAGGACTTCAAATTTGTAAGGACACACGCATTTCAAATATTTTTTTCAATGTTTAAGGTAGTGCAATAATGAAGATATGTGTATCAAATGAACGAGGAAAATTGTCTGCTTTTTACTAAATTTTCTATTTTGAACTTTGGGATGCATGACCCTGTACCTCGAGTCCGACTTGCTTGTTGGTTACTTGTCTCTATTTGGTTTCCAAACATTCTTATATTCATTGCTGCAACGATTCCTAAACAAAACTCCATCAGTCGTTGGTTTGTTTGGTCTTCCAGTTTCACAAATACTTGTGTCTCATCCATCATTACTGCAATGCTTTCTCAACAATGGCGTTTTGAACTGAAACTTTAATCCAACTAACCTTACTTTTCGTATCAAATATAACCTAACTTTCTAGAAGTACCTGGATTCACACCAACCATTACTGCAACGCTTTCTTAATGAAACTCCAACTATGCGGTGGGCTTTTTGACCTACAACTTCAAACTAACTAATCTAACTTAACGAAGAAAGTCTAACTTAACTTTATGAAAGTAGGAATATTTAATTTTTAACCTCAATCATTACTGCTACAAATTCCAGACGAAATTCTCTCTATTCGAAGGTTTTTTGTCTTCCAGTTTCACTTAGCTAATCTAAAATTTCGATCCAAATCTAACCTAAATTTATAAAAGTACATTAGTTCCAATCATTACTGAAATTAAACTTTGTTTTTGTGTTCCAAATCGACATAACTAACCTAACTTTCCGAACCAAATCTAACCTAACTATTTAAATCTGCTCGTATTTCAACAAATCATTACTAAAGCGACTCCTAACCAAAATTCCATCTATGCTGTGGCTTTTTTGGTTTGCAACTTTGACCTATCTAACCTAACTGTCCTAACTCAATCTAACCTAACTTTCTGAAAATACTTGTATTACCGCCGATCATTACTGCAACAATTCCTAAACGAAAATTCATCTAATCCGTAGAGTTTTTGTCCTTCAGCTTGACCTACCTAGCCTAACTTTCTTAACTAAACCTCGAAGGCCTGTTTTTGGATTCTAAATCGACATAACTAACCTAACTTTCTGAACCAAATCTAACCTAACTTTATAAAAGTACTCGTATTTGAACAAATCATTACTAAAGCGACTCCTAACCAAAATTCCATCTATGCTGTGGAATTTTTGATCTGCAACTTTGACCTATTTAACTTATCTTTCCTAACTCAATCTAACCTAACTTTTCCAAAATACTTGTATTCCCACCAATCATTACTGCAATGATTTCTAAACGAAAATTCGTCGAATCCCTGGACTTTTTGGCCTTCCTGTTCGACCTTAATAAGCTAACTTTCTGAACTCAACCTCACCTAACCTTCTAAAAATACTCTTATTTCCTCAACTATAACTGCAATGACTACTAATCGCAATTCCAATCAAGTGGAACCTAAACTTTGACCTAAAACTTTAACCTAAAACTTTGACCTAAAACTTTACTCTAACTAATCTAACTTTCCCGAAACAAACCTAACTCAACTTTCAAGAAATACTTGCATTCTCCCAATAATTTCTGCAACGATTCCTAAACCGAAGTTCGTCTAATCCGTGGACTTTTTGTCTTTCAGTTCGACCTTCCTAACCTAACTTTCTTAATTCAACTTACCCTATCCTAACTTTCTAAAAGTATTAATATTTCCTTCACTTTTGACCTGAAACTTCTAGCTAACCTAACTTTCCGAAACAAACCTAACCCAACTTTCAAACTTGTATACCAATCATTTCTGACTGCAACGATTCCTTCACGAAATTGAATCTATGCGATGGCGTTTTTAACCTGCCACTTCGATCTAACCTAACTTTTTTCATTGTTGCCTCTTAATTACAGATTTCATGCTCAGTTTTGAAATCTCAGTCCAATGGTTAAAAATTCAACCAAAGCAGCACTTAGTGTCACTTGTCGACATTTTTATTTTTCAGCAAAATTGCCCCACCATTACCGTTATTAATTTCTATAAAGCGGAAAATAGCTAAAAAAATGAAAAAAAAAATTCAGCACACAAATAAAAACCAAAATGGCAAACACTCAGCGAAAAAATTCCATGCCACATAATTTCGTCGTCTTGTTGAAAAAAAAAAATGCTGTGTAATGAGAAGAAAAAATCAACAACAGCATAAAACTGCCAAACCAACAAATAAAACGGAAGTAAAAAAAATGCCATGGAATTGGAAGTTTTCGTTGCTGACATGCAATTTACTAATTTCCGTTTGTTGCCACACACAAACATAATGACACAAATACACAGAAACACACACACAAACACACAGACACACAGACATGACCGCCAAGAAGCAAGCGACGCTCATTACGTCGCTCACTACTTAGCCGCCGCAACATGGCGGCCGCGACAAACAGACAGAACCGACCAGCTGCTGCTGCAACGTCGACGATGGCAGCAAAAGTCATCAGCGCTGAGTAATCACTTTCGGTCTCAGGTTGCACCTTTTAGAATAATTAAAAATGCGCAACGAAAGCAACTCATAAGCGCAGCAAGAGTGCAGCACAAGATTACAAAAACAACAACAACAACAACAACAGTTACAGCGCGTAAAATATGAAAAAACGCCGCAACCGAAGCAGCAACAAGACGACTATTTTATTTACATTTTGTACGTTTTTGCCAAGTCGTCAGGCCGTCAGGCTGTCAGGCAGTCGACCGACCAACCATCCAACCATACATTCGAGTTTTTGATTTGAGCGGCAGCAACAAAAACGCACACAAATTACGGCGCAAAATGTTGCTGCCTAGTCGTCGTTGCTGACAGACGACGCCGCCGTCAGACGGAGGACGAGTGAGACGTTGTGGGCGGCGGCAGCAACTGTTGCAAAAGACATTGTTGCGCTGAAGATGTTGCTCGGCGCTGTGTTGTGTGGAGAAGGTTAAAAAGAAAATCCTTGAAAAAACAAAAAACGGAAATGCAAAGCGCCATGCAGCCAGGCGAGCGGAAGCGGCATAACGAGTGGCGACAAAAAAAACAAAGCGCGCGAGAACGAATGAGCAAAGTGCACAGCGCGAAAAATTAAATGCGCAACATTGGCAACAACAGCAACATTGGCAGCATACGTCTGCACAACACAAAATGCATCAGAAAGTCTCAGCTGTGCAACTTGTTTGATGCTGTTTTTTTTTTACTATTTTTTGTTGTTTATGATTTTGGTTTTTTGTTTATTTTGCCATTGTTTTCTTGCTGCTGCTGTTGCTGACCTAAAAACGCGCCAGTTTAGTTTTGTATTTCTTGTTTGTTGTTGCTGCTTTTGCGTTGTTTTATTTGATTTGGTTGCGCTTCAATGTGTGTTTGACATTTCATTTTAATGGTGTGGCAATGCTTCATTTAAGGCAAGATTGAGACTTTTTGTTGCTGCTTTTTTTTATAAAGAAAAACTGCATTACGCTCGCATTGCCATTTCCCAGGCGTCGTCGTTGTCCGCGACGTTTTGGCATTTTAATGAAATTGCTGCAATGTCGAAGGACGTTTGCATTGCTTTGCCATTACAGAATGGGATGAGGGGTGCAGCGGTGGCGTGGATAATAAAAGTTGTCACCAAAATATGAGAGGTAAATATTGTGTAATCCTTTGAGGACTTTTTTGCTTAGTCCACAGTTTGATTGTGTTTTCTTTAATTCCATATTTTTCCAAATTATTATTCAAATATTTAACATCTATGCAGCGTGAATTGGAAAGATTTTTACAATATTTTTGTGAAGATTCAGCAAGGACACTTAAAGTTTCTCTTTGTTGTTGGTCTCAGTGAGAAGCAATACGAATCTGTAACCGATGAACTCTGCATGAAATTTGACTGTTTTCAGTATACAAGTGGCGTTTGAAAAGTAATGAGAAAACAACAACAATAACCTAGTCTCCTTTTAACTTAAGGGGAGGTTCTCCTCTTTTCGGCCGAAAATAAAGCGAAATTCTTTAATTTACTGTCGGATAATGAAACGACTCACGAATAGACGGTTTTGATGGTTTATTAAGCCATCTTTCTAAAATACAAGAAAAAAATTTTTTTTTACAAAATCCAATATGGCGGCCCAAAAATGGCGGGTCTTGTCAACCTCTGCAAGCGAGACATTGTTCGGAAACGTCAAGGCTGTAGCCACTTGTAGTGAACTGAAATCAAAAATTTTTTTTTTATAGTAAAGAATATTAAATTCCCTATGACTTATACCTATTTTTGAATAATTTTAAAAAAAATCATCTAATTTATGCATAATCATAGAAAAAGTTCAATTTTTACCATCTTTTTTTCGACTTTTCTTTTGTTAAAAGACTATTATTACACATTTGTTTATATTTGTTTTAGGTATAAGTCATATAAAAAATCATACCCTTTAAGAAATGCTATAGATGAAGTAACTCGGATAAGTAGATCATGAGTTACGCTTGACGTTAGGATGAAAGAAATGGTTTCGAGATAAACGCGTTTGAAGCAAATTAGAGCAGTGGAGCGTCCCGTAGCGCGCGTGAGACAGGTGTGTTCTCCCATGAAAATACGCGTCGTATCAAAAAATCCTTTTGCACACATATTCTCGACATTCATACCTTTCATTTCATCAAAAAAAAAAAAATTGATTTTTTGAAAAAAAAGAGGAGAACCTCCCCTTAATACACATACATAGACCAACAATGTAGACAGTAACAACAATGTACACAGAATCCGTTTTGATTTTGATTTCAACGTTTGGTTTAACTTTGAAATGCATGAACCTAACCACTGTTTGATATGTGATTTTTTTCTTAATTTTGTTGCACTTGTCAAATAATATACAGACTCATTATCGATGTTGTCATCTCTCTACTACCTTTACACATTAAGAAAATATAATAATCATCTTTAGAATTGGCATTAACAACACAACCAATCAGGCGCTGCTGTCGCTAATTGGCCTCTAACTACGTTTCAGCTTCGTGAAAAATGTCCACAACACTTTAACACTTTCCCCATTTGCCGGTCAATGGTGTGTGTCGATGCGTGCGACAGTTTAACAACAACAAAAACAACAACAACAGTGCCACCCTTATTCGACGCCAATACAAATGGCCAACCAGCCACACCTCATCGAACCATTGAATAATTTTATTAACCTCAGCGTAGCGAACGGCAGATCGTTTTGTTGTTTTTCTTGTTGTTGCATGCAACACGGAACAAGCGCATGAAGTTAATTATGGCCACAGCCTGAATGGTAGTCGGCGTTCGCTGGCATTGTCAATGAAAAACAAAACAAAAAAAGGAACGCTGCTGGGGAAATGAATGCGGTCGATGCTGGGATGCGGAGGGATGGGGGTGTGACGCTTACATCTGCACTGAAGCGTCAACTTGGCGTAACCAAAGTTGAGTAAACCACACTGCATCGCAACGGGCAACGGTGACTGCAGCAGCCGGACTGTCTTGGCCACAGGTAATGAAAATGGCCGGCGATGACATTTTCATTCGCCACACCACACCACACCAGACCAGTCAACCAGCCAGCCACTTGAAATGAAAACATTTTCAATTGTGGCCAATGCTGGCTGTAGGTTGATTGTTGCTTTTGTGTTGTTGCTGTGCTGCCCAAGTATTGTTGTAAAATGGCTGCTGCTTGTGTTGTGGTTGTTGTTACATATACTGCGTGCAGTTTGTTGCTTTTGCTTGCGTTCGCTGCTGTTGTTATTGTTGTTATTGTTACAGTTGCTGCTGTTGTCGTTGCTGCCTTCATGGCATTTTGTTGCAACTGTTGTTTACGTGGCATTCAGCAAAAATGAAAGACGTTCCTTGCAGGAATTCGTTCGATTTACTTCATGCTGACACGTGCACACACACACACACACACATACAAACAGCTGCCTGTGTGCGTGTGGCTGTGTGCATTCGGCCAGTCATATTAAGTGTGGCTGTCGGTGATTTTTGGTTCAGAAGGTGCGACACTCAGTGTTAAGCGTTCGCAAAGCGGCGACTTGCGGTCAGACGTTGCCGGCAAAGGAGTTTGTTCGAATTGGGTAGCGCGCTGGCTTCTCATACTGAGGCCCTAGGTTCGAATCCCAGCTCGAGCTGGTGAAACGCTGATCTATTTCTTACATTGCACTTCTTCTACTTTGTACTTCGTTTACATTGCATTCATTAACAGCATTAAGCCAGATTTGCTGTACTATATGTTATTATGATATACACAGTGCGACAATTATGTATTAAGACTCGAAACATATCTCAGCAACCGAGCGTGCCATCTATGTGCGAGCACAGGCGTTTTGAAGCTTCAACCTTCCTCTACTAACTGTCAAAATTGACATGACATTTGGTTGACATTTAATATTTATTAAAATTCATTTTGCAAAACACGTTTTCGTTTGATGTTGAAATTTTAACATGGAGCAAAGAGCGGTCATTAAATTCCACGCAAAAATTGGTAAAAGTGCATCAGAAACATTTCGAACGATGCAGCAAGAGTATGGCGAAAGAAGGCAAATTTCAGTTCGGACGCCGGAAATGATCCAGAAAGTTCGTGATTTTATTGCAGAAGACCGCAATGCTTCACTGAAAATGATGTAAGAGGCCTTAAACATCAACAGAGAAACTATCCGACTCATTCTTCACGAGGATTTGTGCAAAACAAAGGTCTGCGCAAAATTTGTTCCACACACATTGAACGAGGGGCAAAAATTAATGAGAGTCAGTCATTCTAGAGACATCATTGCAGCCGCAGAAAATGATCTAAACTTCCTGAAAACAATTGTAACGGGTGATGAAACATGGTGTTTCCAATACGATCCAGAAACCAAGCGTCAAAGTGCGGAATGGAAATAAAAAAACTCACCACAACCCAAAAAACACGAAAAGTTCCATAAAAAATCAAAACAATGCTATCACATTCTTCGATAGCAAAGAAATTATCCACAAAGAATTTGTTCCAACTGGTCAAACAATTACTGCCGCATTTTACCTCGAAGTTTTGAAGCATTTTATGGCCAGAAGCCGTCGTATTCGACCAGAATACCGCGATCCAAAAAGTTGGTCTCTGTTGCACGATAATGCACCGAGTCACACAGCACTCATTGTTCGTCAATTTTTGGCTCGGAATCAGGTCTGAAGGTGTTGAATCATCCGCCGTATTCACCTGATTTGGCATCGTGCGACTTCTCTTTGTTCCCGAAACTAAAATTGAAGTTGAAAGGATGCTTTTTTGATGACATTCAGACCATACAACGGGCTTCGACGAGGGCACTGGAGGAAATTCCGAAAAATGAGCTGGAACACGCGTTTGAATCACTATTAAATCGATGTAACAAGTGTATTGGATCAGGAGGAAAATATTTTGAATAAATATACCGAAAAAGCAGCCGCCGTGGCTCAGTTGGTTAGTGCGTTGGACCGCGAGTCGAAGGCAGCAGGTTCAAATACTGCCTGTAATAACACCTAAAAAAAAAAAATAACGGGAAAACTTGTTTTCTCTTTCGGTGGCTGTCCTCTCAGCTGGAAATGGCAAACCTCTGAGAGTAAAAATTGCTTATGAAAAAAGCTACCAACCTGCCGTTCGGAACCGGCATAAAACTGTAGGTCCCTTCCACCCGCGTACAAATTCACACGCACAACACGGGTGGTTGCGGGAAGCTAGGCCTTAGTCTCGCGTAAGCGGGCTGTCGTGCCAGTCAATTAATTATTATACCGAAAAAATAGCAGATATCGTGTTTTAACTGTGTTTTCTAGAGGCAGTCTTAATACATAATTGTCGCAATGTGGGAGTGTCCAAGGAGACGCAGGCACGTCGACATTGCTGTCCCTTGTTCCACAGTTATTGTCTATCTCCTTGACTAGCAAATACTCCGACTCACAGCTACTTGAAGTAGACTTTGCCAGTCTCACCACTGGGTGGTGGGGTCTGAATCTAATTTAATCGGTCCGTCACTTTTGTGAGGCGAAGGATATCCGAAAATTCTAGTTCCAGTAGCTCATCTTTTCTAATGGTTCTATATGTTGTGCACTTATTTTCAGTGAATTGGTTAGCTAACGCAGCACCCTGTAAAGTATAGATGAACATACAGTACAATCAGCTTGTATGAATAAAGTAAGCATTTTAAAAGAATCTGTATTAGCAGATTTAAGTCTTTTCTCATACAGTTTTAATTAAATATTCAACACTTCAACACTGAGAACCCACTTTTTCAATGAATTTTCCACTTTATGATTGTTCAGTCTATGCTCTAAGTTGTTGTTTTTATGCAAACGTGTGTGTCTGGGTTTCGTGTTGACAATCATTGCAATTTCCGTTTCCTTTAGTACGAACAGCACAGCAACCCAAACCACAATTTCTGCTTGCTGACAGCAGCGTTTTGAATGTTGAATTTTCCCTTCTTCCCAACACCAACTTTAAATATTTTCCTTTCCGTAACTCGCCCTGCACTCTGCACTTCCGTCAGCACCATTTTTAACACATCTTCATCTACTTTATTTCATGCAGTTCTGCTTCGTTTTGCTGCTTTCCATACATTTTCACATCCTCTGCCCGATGAAGCTGTCAATAATGAGTTGAGTTGGCTGCCGAGTGTCGGCTTGTCGGTCAGCTCGTCGCCGCCACACGCTCCCGCTTTCTCTTGTTCTGCACTGTTTTGGCATTTAATCTTTTGTGCGATGCGTGTGTGTGTGTATGCGTGTGCAGCAGTCAAGTGTGGACCGCACCCGCACCATTCCCCTCTCGCTCGATCGATCGTCTACCTTTCCCGCAGCCAGTTGGCAGTGGCACTTGGCAGCGTGTGGGCTGTTTGCCGGACTGCTTGACAGCGCCAGTCGCCCTCGGCCGCGCCTTTGCTGTGGTCCTTTTTGCATTAAACTCTCGAAATCGCTGCAAGAAAAGCTTATAAAAAATTCAAGTTGACTGCAAATTTTTATGCATACAACGCTGCGTGTGTGTGCCGGCGTGTTGCTGCTGCATGCGTCGTTTGCTTTGGCAATCTGTCATGTGTGTGAATGTGCGCGTACGCTCGCTTGCAAGCCGGCGCAACATTTATGTGTGCGTGTGTATGTATGTAGTATGTGTGTACGCAAAGGGGAAGCGAGGAAATTAACTTTCTGTCGAAAATGCGCTTCATTAGGTAGAGACGAGCGCCTCGGCGCAGGTTTGTGGCTATCATTGACGCTGTTGCCACTACCACCGGACGCTGCACTTGTTCGTTGTTTGTGTGTTTTTGTTACTTGCTACCGCTGACGCTGTCACATGCAAATGTTGAAAATGATTTTTCGTTGCTCTTTTTTGCTCAACATTGCTTAAATAAATAATGCCAATGCATGGCTTTCAACATTTCACCGACACATCGTCGGCGCGTAATCGGCGCGAATGTGTGAGTAGGAATTATTATTTTTTTTTTGGGGTAACTTCGTTTCAACTTGTAACTTTTCAGGCGCTACATTCATGAGGAGCATTTAATAAAGCAGTGAGAACATTTAAGTATAATCGGACATGTTTAAATGTGCGGCCAGTGAGGAGAAGTAAAAAAGGAGGTAAGGCTGGCCAATTAAAGAGGAACTGCATAGATTACATTGGGATCGTAACGATATCGCAGGGAGTTTTGTTCAAAGGTCGATAGAATAGTGAAGTTGAGGCTTATTTGGTGGACTTTCGCCAGAAGAAGACTCCTAAACTTGAGGTCTTCTTGGACCCATGCAAACTACTTAGTTAGGTGTTCGTTAGTAGATTGGATGTGGTTTTGAAAATAGTGTGAAGTAGCTCTATAGATGTGTCCAAAAATTGTCTTCCCTTTCTTTGCACTTTCTCTATGCTTAAGCCGCCAATTGTTAATTAAGTACAATTAAATAAAGACTGAAGAAGCGGAAATAAATTTGAGTTGTTTTTCTGTAATGTTTGGGAGAAGTAAAGACTATCAAAATGAAAAACATTTGGAAAAAAAATTATTAGAGATTGGTCCATCTTATAAGAATGTTCCTGGGATATTAAGGAGAAAGCTCTGAACGGCTGTTAAGCTGTTCTTAAGCTGTTTAAAGACATGGACGCACTCGTAACACAGCGATCTAGCATTCAGTGACTAGGCTTCCTTATGGACGATGAAGCTCCGACGAAAGAGATGTTCGACGCGGTGGTTGGAGGTCGACAGGAGACCGTGTCTGCGGTGAAGGGACCAAGTCGAAAACACACTACCATCTCTTGGTCTGAGCAACTGGAGAAGAAGCGCACAAAGTAGAGGCGCCTGGAAAGAAAGTTTTCACCAGGTCGCACAGTGTTGCGAGTTCATATAGTGGAGTGTCAAAAATAGAAGGAGTGGTCGTACATAGATGAAATTTGGTACATGGTTATTGTATGAGCAGAGAACTTACTTTGCAAAATTTCAACCACCTCCCATACAAAGCGATTTGAAAAAACTTCATATTAACAATTAAAATTAACTTAGTTCTCAAAAGCTACATTCATAATATTTTTATTTTAATATAAATTTAATTATAAATGTGTATAAATAAATGTGTATAAATAAATAAAATGCGCTCATTTCAAAAATGATTAAAAATAAAATCTCGACAATATGCTCCAAAGCTGCTCAAACATTGCTTTCAGAGAGTTAAAATCTATAAGTAATCCTCATTATTTTTTTCTTCTGAACATTTCTTTCAAACATACTTACCCCCTATCTTCAACCCTTAATGAGGCTCCCATACAAAATTATCGTTTTTATAAAGTGGGCTCCCACTGCTCTTAGGTTGCCTCCAGACGTACCATATATTAGACTGGCCCCATTTATTTTCCCTTCCGAAAGTTTTTTCTATACACACCTAACCGATATATTCAACTCTTAAGGGGGCTGCCATACAAAACTAGTAATTTTCAATGGAACTGTCTCCACACTTGTAAATGTAGTAAAGTAAGCGAGGAAACATCGTATCTCGGACACTACCAAACCGAATTGAATGATTTATGCAGCGATCGTCAACATTACTGAGTGAAAAAAATACAAAATTAATTATAGTTCACAAATTCATCACCAGAGGGTGCCTCCCATACAAACGAAGTTGTGAGTTGTGTTAACTTTTGGGTTTGTACAAAGAAAAAAACAAAAATTTATTCATTTATTTTCTTTGCTTCATTTTCTTCATAATGGTACTGCTCAGAGGTGAGAAGAATCAGCAAAATTTTGTCAAATTTTTGTCACTACTTGCAACACTGTGGGTCGTAGCCCGGTGACGGGTTGTTATGGCCGAAAAATTGAGTAGTCTGAATGGCTATGGGCTAATTTGACTATTGATTACTATTTATTTTTTTAGTTTACAAATTAAAAGTTAGGGTACATCAAATAAATGGTCTAAATATAATTTTTAATATTTGTTTCAGTTCTAACTGATCCATATTGCTTGCTCTTCCTATCCATATTATCATCATAGACATCATCATTATCATCAATAAATTTAATTCGACTCTTTTCGATTTGACTTACTCCTTCTCCTGGCCATCTCCATGACAGTTTCTCATCAAATCTTATGAACTAAGTTATATCGATATTCAAAAGTGATTGGTTGTGTTAGGGCCCATCACTGGTTTAAAGTAAAGTGAACAGTTTCTGTGTTGTAAATTTCCGACCGTGGAATGGTTCGACCCTAAGTGATGGCATCAAATTGCTCATCTCCGCTGAGCAGTTATGAAAGTAGTCTCTGTAGTATAGAGTTACGCCATGTTTCGACAATGCTCCAGGGAGTAAATAGAGTTGAGTGCCCTACTGTCCCCAATAGCTCCAAAAGGAGGAGAAAAGCTCCAAAGAGGTTTCGGAAGCCCTCATTTCGAATCCAGCAAAGTGAAAAATATTGTGGTATTACAATGGACCTCATTGACCTAAGTGTGCTCTTGCTTGGGAGCTTCCACTGAAACCTTTCTATTCACTCATAAACTTTCCCATAAACTTTTCCTGAGCTTTTACGAGAAGCTCCAAATGTATGGTTGAAGTCTTACTTCGAGTCTTTGTAGAAGTGAGAGATCTTTTTCAAATTATCAATGCTGCTTTGTCGCTTTTCACTTCTTCTTCCACTTGCCAGAAAAAATTCAAGTAGGGTGTCGCACAGTCAGTGCAGACCTTCCAATTCATTATACTTGTCAGTAGCTAAAATTGTATGTGAAACTTCAACGCTTTGATGTGCTGCAGCGTCTCGATGTCAACGGAACGCATCCGCAGGGCACTTCGGGTTTGTGTGAGTGTTTTATAATTTTTTTGATGGAATCGGCCAAAGTATGCTTTGGTAATGTGAGACGCTCGCAGCGAAATCGAGTGGCCAAGTTAAGTGCCACGGCGGCAGCAGCTGTGTGCGTGCAATGACATTTGAGTTGTTGTCAAATAAAATTTTAATTAACTACCTCGAAGCCACGCAGAAGGCAATGTTTATGTTCGCTTTACGCGCCCAACGAAAACTTTTTCGTTTACACTTTTTAGCATCACTCGAACGCTAAAACTTTGCCATTTCATTTTTCAAAGGAAGGAAACTTTAAGCCACACACACACATACACACACATGCAGCTTGTGTGAAAACGGTCACTTTTTGCTTTATACACGCCACAACGCAATGAAACGGAATTGCAAGCAGCGGTGCTGGAAATTAATGGCCTGCAGTTGCGGCTGGAAGCGTGTGGGAGCGCCAACGCCTGAACTGGATGGCCAGGCTGCATGAAGTGAATCGGGCGCGCTGAGGGAGCTCCATACAAACCGAGTAGTTCTGTGGCATTTGCAGTTTCTTCCTGTTCGTCGAAGGAGCGGCAACTTTGCTGAGCTGCCCAGTCGGGTGAGGCCGACAAATTTTTCGGTTAACCCCAGCGCCAGCGTCAGTGCACATTCAAGAATTCCACACGGCACACTTTTTGCCGCTCGTTTATTGCTCGTCTCGGCGGTGTGCTTCTTCTTCTTCTTTTTCATATTTTTTCGTCTCGTTTCGTCTCCTTTACGAACGGCTGTGATTTTTGGTTTTATGCACTTTGCTGGCGTTGGCTGTCGGTTGTGTCTGTGGCATTAAATGTCGAAGGATTCGGTGTGCAATCGCATTCTGCATGCATCCGACACATGCAATCTTTGCTAGTACAACAACATTTTATGTAGTATACAACAACTGTTAGTGCTCGTTAGTGCATATGGCTGCTGCTGCATTCTGGTTATGTGTGTTTGTGTGTGTGTGTGTGTGCATGAATGCAGTCTGGGAGACCGGTGGACTGAAATTAGATCCTCAAGACCTTAAAGAATTTTTTTTTTTTAAAAAAACAATATTTGTTACTTTAAGTCTACGAAGATTTGGACTAACTTATGGGTTTTCCCTGTTAAGGAAGAAACGGGCTTATTCCAAATTGTATCATATCGAATTTTTTTACTTTATAACACCGTGCGACAAAAATTAAAAAATTTTTCACACCGGAAAAAATCCATATGGGAGTAAAACTAGAGACTAACCATAGTAATACTGCGTACTCAGTTTTTCATTTCTACATCCTTTGTCCTTTTGAAAGGACTTCAAAATTTTGAAGGGGATACAAAATAAAAAAAAAATATAAAAAATACTTCATTTCGCTAGAATATGGCGATATGTATATCAAATGAAAGAGGAAGGGCTCAAGAATTTAAATAAAATTGATTTTTTATCTATTTGTAAAAAAACGATATGAAAAAGGTCCTTTGAAAATTTGAATCCTTTATAACCTTGAAAATTTATATCGAATTTTCTTGAAAAGTAACTATGTTAAAACCCAAAATCTCCTTAATTGCGTGTCAAAATTTCATTACTCTAACTTTATTGGTTCGAGAGTTCTTAAAAAAAGGCGGAAGCTACAATTCTAATGAAATACAAAAATTCTAATTTATTTTAGTATCAGTATTGTAAATAATAAAAAGATACAAAATTAATGAAGGAAGAAAAATGCAATTTTGACAGCTGTTCAAGGAGATTTCGGGTTTTAACATTCTTACTTTTCAAGAAAATTCCTTATACATTTTCGAGGAATTTTCAAAGGACCTTTTTCATATCCTTTTTTAACAAATAGATACAAAATCAATTTTATTTAAATTCTTGAGCTTTTCCTCTTTCATTTGATATACATATCGCCATATTCTATCGAAGTGAAGTATTTTTTTTATTTTTTTTATTTTTTATCCCCTTCAAAAGTTTGAAGTCCTTTTAAAAAAACAAAGGATGTAGAAATGAAAAACTGAGTACGCAGTATTACTATATTTGGTCTCTAGTTTCACGCACATATGGATTTTTCCCGGTGTGAAAAATGCTGCCGCACGGTGTAAGCAGAGATGAGGAGGGGCCCGGATTTTCTCACCACGGCTCTGAAAAATGAAATGCTCCTCTCTCGGCGTAGTTTTGGCTATGCCACTATGTGTGTATGGATGTATATATACATTTATATAAAAATATGTATGCATGTGTGAGTGCTTCTATCGATCGGATATGCCAATTGAGTACACACACACACATACGCACCATTTGTGCGCCCATTGCTTGGCAGAAATTAAGTCTGTCATCTTCGATCTGTGGGTGTGCGAAAGAGACAGCAACACAATGCTTTACATTTTGTAACAATTGTAATTGGCTTTATTGTTGTTTTGCCATTCTTATTGCCATTGTTGGTGTTTGTTATGACTCGTTGAAGGTGTCTGCCAAGAGGCCAAACACTTGGCCGAGTGCATCCAGCATCGAGCACCGAGCATCGACTTGAAGCAGCTTCAAAGCCGCTTTGCAGACACAAACACAATTGCAGTGCGCAGTTGTTGTTTTGGCCTTGGAGAATATTTACTATAGTGTCACAATCAAATGCGTGCACTTTGTTGTTGTGCTTCGAATGCCATTTGTGTATGGCCCAGTTGGAAATGTTAAAGTTTACTTCCGACACTTGACTACTCTTCACTGCTTTCTAATGCCAACATAAATTGTTATTGTGTTTTGTAGGGCTTTTTGTGTGGCTGTATGCATGTAGATGTGATTCTGATTACGTGTGTGTGTGTGTATGCAGATTTTCATTTCCATTAAATGCTTAATTGCCATGGCGCATTGTGATGGCATCGAGACTGAGACCAAAGTGTCAAAGCATTTGTCTACTCGAGATTTTAATGGAAAATTATTCAATTTAATGTAGAGTTGTGTTTAAGTGTGAATGTTGAAAATATTTTATTAAATCTATATGAATTCAAATTGGATGCTTTTTATGTCTTGAATGCTGGCAATGTGTGTCTGAAGGACCTTAAGTTTAATTTTTCTATTTGGTTAAAAAAGTGTTTGATGCGTTTACTGGCTGTATTAATAAAATTTATAAAGAGTGAAATAAAAAAAATGTTGGTGTAATTTCTCGAAACAAAAATTATTGCAAGTTAATTAAGTAATTGAGACTTTTACTTTTAAACAATTTTCTTTAAGTCAGTTAATTGGGTCAATTACTGGTTTTAACTGATTCCTGGCATTCAAGTTTAATTTTGAGGTTTGTTGTATTCAGAGACTTATAGTAGAATTTTATGGCGAATATTTTCGTGGCACATTTCTTCTTTAAAAGTCCTGTTTTAAAGGAAATTTGTTGGCATTTTAGGAAAAAAGGTCAAATTGACCCATCAAAATAGGAGCTAGAAGGTTAAAATAATCTACAAAAATGTTTCTCATAGTATTTTATATTGAATTGCTGAATTCCCTGTAGAATTGGTCAATTATAAACCATCCCAGAACGAAGTCTCTTCTGGGTTAAATAGTTGAATTACTTAAAGTGTTATTATTGCTAGAGTTAAGAAAACTAACTAAATTATCTGTAAAGAGGACAACTATGAACTGCAAAAAATAACTAAATAAATACAAATAACAATAAAGTCTATGCAAATTGCCTCTCAAACGAATTGAAATGCATGGAATTATGTTCACTAACATTTGCATCATTACAAAATTATTTTATATATAGGAAAAATTATTATTTTTTGCATTTATGTTTGTTAACTTAATTTTCTTTTTATCATGTAAGCTCACATGGTTTTGATAAATTTGTGCTGAATATGTTTACTTCTTTGAAAATAAATAAATAAATATGGACTATGATTGACCACCAATCAAAGCAATTTATTTTTGTTTTTGGGTTGATAGACTGACTACACACATAACTGTGGAATATGAAAAATATTTAAAAAAATGCAGCAAACTCGTACAAGTTTTAGTTGGTCTAGAACGACTTGGAGGTACGCTACTTTAATGTAATAAAAACATGGTTTTATGTTATAATTTTGTATTTCAATAAATGCACTGTGCAAGTCCAAAATTTAGACATTAAGTAGCGCAGCGCTACGTGCCGTATGAGTGTCATACGCCACGTTGAGTGTTATAATTAAATGACACTCATAGGCCACGTAGCGCTGCGCAAAAAAATGCATACATCGCAATTACACAGTTTGAATGTATTTTTTTTGGATTGGTGTCTTCAGCAAATTTGTTGGTCGTTAAAATATCTACAAACTTGCCGAAGACAGTAAAGCGATATTCGAAACGATTTAGGACCTACTTAAGCGACCAGCTTGACGATAATTTCCAAACTTCAAAGTCGGATTTCTCATAAACTAGAGCCAATCTTACCAAACGGCTGGTGGATCTCAACTCAGTATACCTATAGGAAACTCACCCAGTAGGTCCCCCCCATGTCTAAATTTTTGAGGGCAAATTTCACGCACAGTGATGTTAATTATAGTACATTTTTTTTAAATTTGTTTTTTTTATTTTAATATTTATATACAACATTTTTAAGAATTTAGGGATTTTTATTTTTGTATGTATTTTGTTTATTAATTTTTTTAATTTATTTTAAAATTTTTTTAAAATTATTTATATTATTATTTGTATTTGCATATAATTTATATTTAAACACTATGCCGTCCGGCGACACCGCAGTGGTGTCGTGCGCGAATTATATAAAACAAACAAATTTTGTATTTATTTATGTACATATGTATATCTTCGAAATTTCATGAAAGTAGGGAAACAAGGTTGAGAACTTATGAGAACTAACGATGAGATTAGTAAGACTTAACAATTCGTAATCTTCCGATAATGTCAAAAACGGCCGGCGACAAGCCAAGTAATCCGGATTAGCGCTGCCGGCGCCAAGCGAATAAATATTTACAAGACGTGCGGACGACAAAGTGTTAATATAAGATTTTTAAGAATTTAAAGATTTCTTTTCCAATAAAAGAATGGATTTTCAAGATAGTATGATACAACAACTGTTTGTGGGAGAATTGTTTGTTAAAAGTAGTTGTATTCTCTTATAACATTGATAGGTACTCGTAGATAGGTGGAAGAGGCTGGCTTCAGTGGAGTACGACATGAATAAATATAAAGACACACACACACACATACACACGAATATGTCCCGCTGTGACATTCCAGGACTTAGCTTAGGTTAGGTTAGGTTAGGTAAGCAGGCTAGCCAAGTCGGCAACGCATAGACCTCATCGGGTCTCTAGCGGTACCAGTAAGAGCTTCTTAATGTTGTGGATTGACGCAAAAGTGATCGGTGAGAATGTGAGTGTTCCCAGCGAAGTTCAGCAGCGATTTAATGTTGTGCTTGTGGACCCCATATAACCCAAAGAAGAACCTTAAGAACCCTAAGTGAGTAAGGCGAAGCCTTGGGATAGATGGACAGAAGCAGGCCAGGTGGCCTTAAAAAATACACATTTTAAGAGCGAACGGAAGAGGAAAGGAGTTCATTTGATTTACTTACTTCAGAGTTTATCTGACAGCATCTTCCTTGCATTCATCCGATTCGGTGATGCCCATCCTTTGTTCGTGAGCCGCTTTTAAGTACTCCCCGATGACTCATTGAACTGTCCGAGCTCTATTTTAGCAATTGCACAGGTAGCTAAGCCGCTCCACCATGCTTTCGTCTTTCTCATTAGGTCGTCTTCCAACCCTTTATTGATTGCCCACAGAGGCTTGAGAACGTTGATGATTTGCTCATCTGGAAAGTGAACACCACTTTTGGCAACAGCAGGACTTGTTATAAGGAATATCCAGTAATTGACATTTGACATTTTGAAATTTAAGCTGTCGGCGAGGTTCTCTGAGTAATAATAACCGAAAAGGTACAAAGTCCTTTCTGCACTTCTCCATTGTTGCAACTTCATTTTTTAGGTGGCATAGACTGTACTTTCGCATGAAATTCACGAGCTTATATACAAAGATATATAAACAGATAGATATATGTATGTCTACTTATATCAGCTATCAGTGGCGCACACAGGATTTCATTTTGGGTTGGGGGGGTTTGCGTGCAACTTTTGAGCTCAATTTCATTTGAGTTCATATTTTGCACCAGCATTTTTTTTATTTGAGCGGAAAGTGGTTGGGGGTTCAAACCTCCTCCGTACACCACTGTCGGCTATTATATGTCACCAAACTCTAACTTCACAAAGCAAAAATCGTACAGCCACTGCATGCAGCTTGCAAAAATTCGACTACTATCAGCAGCTTGAAAGTAAATTGTGAAATAAATGAATTTACACAGCGGCTGTAATTTAGTGAATATTTTATTTGTTATAAAAATATGTTATACTATCTTTTGTATGTGCAGTGAAAGAAAATAAAAAAGAAAAACGATTGGCCAATAACAATGAAATTTTGATTTTTTTTTAACATTAAATTGCGTGGCAGTAAATGCAAATAAAGTGTAAAAACATTGAACAATTTGCTGTTGTTTATATGTGAAATGTGGAGGAGCGAATAAAATTTATACACACAATTTCAATTTGTAACAATTGTGGTTGCTGAATTGTTGTTGTAGTGCGTGTGTGTTTTCAATTTGTTGTTGTGTTTGTTATGACTTTTAATAAAAACAACACGAATTGACAGTTGTGTAAATTTTAATAAAATCTTTCATATGTCTTGGTTTCCATTCCTTTTGCATTTTTATTCGAGTATTTCATGCGAACAGTGTTTTTGTTGTATTTATTAAGAAGTTGTAAATACATCGAAAGCACGGAAGGTGCCAGTGAATACTAATGAAACTGCACAGAAAGTGTGGAGGGAGAGGGGAAGAAGCTGTTGGGCTGTTGGGAGAGCGAGAGCTGCTACATTGATTGGCTTTTAGTCGGACTTCCGGCACGAGCACCAAAATTTATGCTTTAAATTACAAGTTTATTTTTCGCTACATCCCCACCCACACACACATTCGCACATACATGCACACACACACACTGCACGCCGACCTCTTCGCATTTCCGTTGCGACTGCGACAAAAGCAGCGAGCGGAAAATGAAGCGATAGAGCGTCGCATTGCAGCCACAACTATCGCAACCGTTGCGTCGCTATTTCCCTGTCAACGGTCACAATAATTCTCGCTGTCGGCCGCCCACGCCAAGTGCAACCGCAACTTGTGCGCTTTGCACTGTTTTTTCGAACGCTTTTTTGATTTTCTTTGTTCGTTTCGTTGCTCTTACAGGCTGCCTGCGATTTTATCACAGCCTCACCAGGAGACCGAATGCCGTTTATTTGTCTTCCAGCTCGTCGGTCGCAGCTCTTCGTTTGGTGTTTTATTTTTTGCCGCTGCAGTTTGCGCAGCGTGTGAGGCAACAAACGACCACAAAGAAGCCAACGAGCGAAGAAAGCGCGCCGCAATGGCAGCGGACAGAGGCCATTATGGCCATCTTGTGTAGCCGTCGCCGTCGCCGCCCGACAGTCGGCAGCCATCCGGCAGCGCTGTGTGCATGTCGATTGGCCAGCCAACTCGCCATTACAGCGGCCAGCTGCCGACTGAAGACAACGACGGCGCAGATCAAAAGGTTCAGTCTCGCGTTCATTCGTTGTGCGCTCGTTTACTCTTTGCTCCTTTACTCGTTTGCGCGCAGAACCATTAAGTGATAATTTATTTGTAATCTCCGACGATTCGCAATTGAGTTGCCGCTGCAGTGACCACAGACCGCACAGTCCACAGCCACTGCATTAGCCGTAAAAAGAAGCAGACCCACTTCCACCCGGTCACAAGTTGCAGCGAAGACAAGTCGAACGAACGCAGCCTCGCCTGGGGCTATTTGCCGCCTGCAAACGCGGCCAACACAGCGGCAATCGCTGCCGCTCCTTTGTGTGCTTTATGAGCGCCTGGGTTCTCGTTTCTCGGCGCTTTATTATTTTTGCTGCAATCCTTTTGCGAAGGCGGCAAGAAATTAAGATGTTTGTCGCTGCCCATTGACGGTGATTGCCGTTGCAGCAGCTGCTGCGGCCGCTCATGCATGCAATCGTTTCCGTTGGTCGTCGGTGCGTCGCACAGTGCTTCGAGTGTGGACAATAATAAGAAAAAGTAAAAAAAAAAAAAAAAATTATCGCGGACCGTTGCTGCTATCTGGTGCTGCGATCTTTTGAAATGCAAAGCGACAGAACGGACAACGACAAAGTTATTAAAAATGGATTATGCTGAAGTAGCCGAAGCTGTGATTTCGACCAGCGGTTTTCAGTGATAATAATCAACAGAAATTTGTTCTTTTCTAATCACAAAACTACTGAAATGTGTATAGCAATAAATACTCGAAGAAAATTTCTGTGTAAAGTAAATTATGTTTGGGGATTCAGATTAGTGCTTAGAATAGGGTTCATGTTTTTTTTTAAGATAGTTGTCGTTTAATAAAATTCTTGATTCAATCAACTTCTTTACATAACTTTGAGCTAAACCTTATAAGTAAGTTTTATTTCATCAGTGTTATACACTTTTTTTTTACATAAAACCTACGGAAAGAGAGAGATGCGTATTTTCTTATTGCAATACTTGTTTTTTTTTAATCCTAGTTGAGACAAAATATTTTGCCTTCTGCATATCGATTTGGATTTAATAAACGATACATAAATGTATAAATATTTATTTGAGTTGTTTGATTGTTTTGTATTCGTCAGGAAAAACATTTACCATCGAAGAGCTGCACAGAGTTTCGGATAGATGAGACCATATTGTCGACCACAGCGAATGATTTTTCATGGAAATTTAATCTTAGTTTGAAATTGTATCACAAAATGTTCGCAATGTTAGACGAATCGAATATTCGTTTTCCAGTGTTAAATAACCACGATGTGGTATATGATCCAGAAAGGTTCAAACACTCTATGGGTCTCCCTGAAGGTTGTTCAATTCCCCAAATGGATTAATTCCTCTCTCAATCATTCTTCAGAAAATGTTACGAATGGGGCAGGCATGCACTGGGTTCTATCAACAGCAAAGTCTTCAAGGACTCATTTGCCAAAGTCAACATTAGTTATCAGAGGATGGAATCCTGCGAAATCAGCAAATCACTTTGGAGAAAATACGATTAAAACATGACCAGAGAGAGCTCTTGAACAAAGGCCGCAAAGATGTGGCAGGACTGACTGCGGTCTTCACAGACCAGTGGCCCATTTGAGAGAAGGAGGGCCGAAAAGGAAACCATCCATCAGTTTCTGTGCGCATGTCTGGCTCTATTAAAAAGGAGATGAAAAGTGCTGGGGAAGCTAACATTTTAGAACGAACATCGCCACTGAATATGACTGCGGAATCGTATTCACAGAGGCCTTAGTCAACTTTCTGTTGCATGTCAGAACCGATGACTTAATCATTGCGGCGTCAGAAATTTTGATCCCACCACAGATCAGATATTAACATTAAGCCAAATATTGAAGGAAACCCATGAGGATGAAATCATGAAACATCATTCCCTGAGCTCGGTGTTCCAGTGGAGTTGGGAAACGTTGAAGATCAACTTAACTTATTTAACAGGCCACGACAATTTGTTACTGGGTTACGGTCTGCCGCAAACGTTTTCTTCAGGCAACTCTACTTTTCACGCGGCTTTCCCAGTTGGTGACATCAAGGCTTCACCGTTGACCACCAAATACCGCGTCAACCACTCTTTTCTCCAGAGCTTCATCGTCCATACGTGAGACGTGAGTAATGAAAATTAACATGAAGCAATAACTGCAACATCTTGAAAGTTTTTGATTGATGTTTTTTGATCTCGGGCGATATTTTAGACATGGCGAGTTCTTCATCAATTACATCATGATAAGTGTTGAGTTTTTGCATTGTAAAAAATATATGTATATGTAACCAATATATATAATAAACATTTTTCCAAAATAAAGTTTAGTTGTGACAGAAGGCAAGACAAGGTTCAATTCGAGTTTCAGTTTGAGGTCAATAGATACAATTTGCAATCTTCAAGGAGTTTTTGTAACGTCACAGCTGTGATGTCATCTAGAAGCGAAAGATTATTCTTGCCGAAAGATGCTACTATGGCCTCGGTAGGCCTTTGAGTAATAGAAACTTCTCTGGACTGATTAAGTTTCTACTCCATACTTAGAATGCCTATACGGTTCAAGCTCTGCTTTCTTTCAAGGGAAATACTAAGTTTACGCGGAAAGATCAAGTTGAGGGCATCCTACCGGGGGATAAGATGGGATAGGTTGATATTTTGTAACTGGTTATTTTGGCCAGTTAACGAAGTTAAATTTATACTGTTTGATTTTTTTTCTATTGCCATAATTTAATTAATTTTTTTTCCATAATTTAACTTTCTGTTGCCCATAAATCGAGCTGTGCGTGAGTACTTAACGCGAATCAAGGGAGCCTTCAGTTATCCAGACCATACAAAATGGCTGATTGGGCCGCATTTCACTTCATACAAATAAACCAAAAATTTAGTTGATGCTTGGATTCATGCTCTCAAAAGACAAGGAATATTTTCCAAGTGGAATTCGTATGTTGCCTGAAAGATGGGGAAAACTTGAAGCTAACTAATGTCTAACCGAATATTCGTCTTCGGTTTCGATATTCGGCTCATTCGGCCAATTTTAAATCTTCTGCTTCGGCTTTGCCCATAATAGCCGAATACTTCAACCGAAGGTTTTCGCCCTGTAAGGCAAGTCAGTTTGCTCTGTTTCAAAGTATTTTATGAAATAAAATTTTTTAAAATAAAAATATAAATAAAAAATATAAATAAATAAATAAATAAAATAAATCAACAAATAAATAAAATATTGGACATCAAGACAAGATATGAAGGGATTAATAAAAATTATCTCTAATCAGTTTTTATGTCAATTGAATTGTTAAGTTTTTTGTTTTTGTTAGAAACTGAACTCTAAGACTGTTTTTGGTTTTTTTTTACTAAAATACTCTTTGATTAATTCTTAAGTGGAACAAAGAAATTAATAAAGAAAGAACGGCTAAAATTGATAAGTTTTTTTCCTTAAGAGAATATTTATTATTATTCTGCTTTAGTGGAATATTTTAGTTATGCCGAATATTCTGCTTTGGCTTCGACTAAAAATCCAACACTATTGCTACAAATTTACAAATTCTATTCCATCGTTTTTTCTGAATAAATTTACAAAAATTTAAATTTAAATTTAAATTTACAAAAAAAAAATTTCAAAATATATCGGGTGTTTTTTTTAGAGGTATAGAACTTCGAATTGAAATAAAACACAAGAAAATCGTTTTAATGTCCATCAATTTGGCTTTATTGGAAGGATAATTTTATGCCATTAATGTTTAAATATGATTTCGGGCATGTGGCTGCCGCGGCTGGCTCGAATAAAGCCAATTCTACAGGTCCAATTTTCAACCACTTTTTCGAGCATTTGGGGCCGTATGTCGGCAATAACGCCACGAATGTTGGCTTCCAAGTCCCCTAACGTTTCTGGTTTGTTGGCGTAGACGAGCGACTTCACATATCCCCAAAGAAAATAATCCAATGGTGTCAAATCCCACGATCTTGGTGGCCAATTGACAGGTCCATTCCGCGAAATTATGCGCTCATCGAATGTTTCCTTCAATAAATCGATTGTGACGTGCGCTGTGTGGCATGTAGCGCCGTCTTGTTGGAACCACAACTCATCCACATTCATGCCATCCAATTCGGGAACAAAATAGTCGGTTATCATGGCTCTATACCGGTCTCCATTAACGGTAACTGACTCCTCTTCTGACTGGGTCCTCTTCAACATTTTGCTCTACAGCGGCAATTGTTTCTTCGGTGCGCACTGTTCGACGTCTCTGCGGATGCGTATTATCACATAGAGTAAACGTAGTGCGAAAACGACCCATGGTTAACCGAATTAATTGCTCTGATGGACGATTATGTCGACCATAAAATGGACGGAGCTTGCGGTAAACTTCGCGAACTGAACCATTATTTTCGAAATAAATTTGCACGATTTGCAAGCGTTGTTCTTTTGTCAACCTGTTCATGATGAAATGGCAAACCAAACTGAACATAAATGACATTAGAGTTGCCAGATTTGACCACAAAATGCCAGTTTTATCTCTATTCGAAAAACAAACCTCTAAAAAAAACACCCTACATTTGTTACCTCAATATTTTTGTCTACCAGGTTCGCAATTTCTTGATAAGCGACTTGCCACCTTTATTAGTATAAAACTTTCGAAAGCGTCAAAAACTTTTAAAATACAGATTTCAGGGCGTAACATATCCATAAATATATGTACGCCATATTTATGTATGTATGCAGCTATGCCCATTTGTGTGATTGAATGTGCAACGATTTTAACCATAAAACTGAAGCGATGAAATAAAACTGCATTGAAATGCAATCAAATTAAATGTGTGCGTATGTGTGTGTGTGTGTCTGTTGGTGTGTATTAAATGTAGATGGCAAATAAAACAGCAGTTCAATTTAGTTCTACAAGTCAACACACACACACACAAAAAACACACACATATAAACACACGAATGCATGCACCCACACAGGCAACTTTTGTGCGCCCGCAGTGTGCGGCCGCACGTCTGTCGGTTGGATGGTGTGGTGCGACGCGGCATAATTCCGTTTTCCATATCAACAAACTTGCAAATTGGAAATTGTGCAATCGAATCGTTTGCAATTTGATTTTGAAAAGGAGCATTGAGCATATTTAACGCCGCTTCCTGCTACGCGCTGCGGCCTGCAGCCTTCTTGCCGCCGCCACTATTGAACTTGCAGCTGTGCAATATGGCTGCCATTGCAGTTGCAGCTGTGGCGCCATGGTTGCAGTCGTCCTTCTGCCCTTTTGCGGCCGCTTTACTATGCGATCTCAAGTGGTTTTCCATAGAAACCGACACATGCGCGCGCTGCTTGTTTGGGAGCGAACGGCGCGGCCTATAAATACACAAACATGCCGCACCAACACATTCGCGCGCACATGTGGGGTGGCCATGGCGAGGGCGTGGCGGTAGTGGCAGCACATTTAAAATGGTTTTTGAAGATAAATTTGCATTTGCGCGGCGCTTTTATGGCCAATTTGGGAGCTCGTGTGTGTGACTTGCGAAATAAATTTTGTGTTGCAATTGCTTTTGTTTAAGAATGTTTCAAACTTTTAAGAATGTCGGGTTATGTAAATTGTTGTATAATTGTAAATCGAAAAAGATTTCAAAAAATTACAGGAAAAGGATAGGAAATCGTTTTTCTTTATTGTTTTCATTCATTACAAATGACAGCAATTAGTAATGAAATAGTAAAAGAAAATTATAATAAAAGGACAGGAAATCTTATTTTTTGTTTTCATTCATTAAAAATGACAGCAATTAGCAAAGCAAAGATTACAGAAAATTATAAGAAAAGGACAGGAAATATTTTATATTATCATGTTTTCATGCATTATAAATGACAGCTTAGTAAAGCAAAGATTCCAGAAAATTATAAGAAAATGACAGGAAATCTTATATCATGTTTTCATTCATTAAAAATGACAGCAATTCGTAAAGCAAAGATTCTAGAAAATTATAAGAAAAGGACAGGAAAAGTGATATCATGTTTTCATTCATTAGAAATGACAAAAATTAGTAAAGCAAAGATTCCAGAAAATTACAGGAAAAGGACAGAAAATCTTATATCATGTTTTCATTCATTAAAAATCACAGCAATTAGTAAAGCAAAGATTTAAGAAAATTATAAGAAAATGACAGGAAATCTTTTATCATGTTTTCATTATTAAAAATGACAGAAATCCATAAAGCAAAGATTCCAGAAAATTACAGGAAAAGGACAGAAAATCTTATATCATGTTTTCATTCATTAAAAATCACAGCAATTAGTAAAGCAAAGATTCAAGAAAATTATAAGAAAATGACAGGAAATTTTATATCATGTTTTCATTCATTAAAAATGACAGCAATTGGCAAATTATAAGAAAATTACAGGAAATATAATTTTTTGTTTTCAATCATTAAAAATGTCAGAAATTAATAAAACAAAGATTACAGAAAATTATAAGAAAAGGACAGGAAATCTTATTTTTTGTTTTCAATCATTAAAATGACAAAAATTGGTAAAGCAAAGATTCCAAAAAATTACCAGAAAAGGACAAGAAATCTTATTTCTTGTTTTCAATCATTTAAATTGACAGCAATTAGTAATGCAAAGAATTCTTAAATCTTATATCATGTTTTTATTCATTAAAAATTACAGCAATTAGGAAAGCAAAGATTCCAGAAAATTATAAGAAAGTGACAGGAAATCTTATATCATGTTTTCATTCATTAAAAATGACAGCAATTGGTAAAGCAAAGATTCCAGAAAATTATAAGAAAAGGAAATCTTATTTCTTGTTTTCAATAATTAAAAATGACAGCAATTGGCAAATTATAAGAAAAGGACAGGAAATCTTATTTTTTGTTTTCAATCATTAAAAATGACAGAAATCAGTAAAGCAAACATTTCAGAAAATTATAAGAAAAAGACAGGAAATCTTATCTTTTGTTTTCAATCATTAAAAATGACAGCAATTAGTAAAGCACTTATTCCAGAAAATTATAAGAAAAGGACAGGAAATCGTATATCATGTTTTTATTCATTAAAAATTACAGCAATGAGTAAAGTCGAAAACTAAGAAAATCGCAAAATATTTTTATAATTTTATTCATAAAAATTTCACTCATTAGTAAAGTGCAAAACTAGGAAAAGGTCAGGTTATCTTATTTCTTGCTTCATTACTAAAAACTTACGTTTATCATATCCAAGCAGTGAACCGATTTTGTGATCCTTCTCAATAATTTTTTTTTACTTTCATTCATAGATACTGACTGACTGACACTTATTAGTACATTTCAAAACTAGAAAAAGAACAAATAATCTCATTTATTGCTTTCACTCTCAACAAATGTCACTGATTACATAGTAAACTCTCACATAGGATGTCAGAATTTTGTCTGTCCTAATCACTCAATGTCTCAATTTGGCCAACACTATGAAGAGTACAAAATCTCTTACTTTTTGGCTTCATGCATTTACTTCATTTTCTTGTTCAACCTTTTCGCTTGAAAACTGTTTGCCGACTGCAGCGACCAACTTTTGTTCAACAGTGTTTATATAAATTCAAAAGACAATATGTACACATTTCCGCAAGAAAATATCAAATTGAAATTTACATTAAAATAATAGCCAAATCAAAGCAAATACCAACAACAACAATTCGATGTTGCTCTATTGAGTCATTGCACGAACGCAAATAAAATCGAACAATAATAACAGTTAAACAACAACAACAATAAAAACAACTGCCGGTAACTTTGCAGCGATTCGCTATGCAAATAGCAAAATACGAGAAAGACGAAATGAAAAGGAAAAACCAAAAGACACAACAATACACTTGACGTGGCAGCCGAGAGGGGAGGAGTACGCCCGCCGCTTCCCCTGCAAATCGGACAACACTCGAAGGGGGGCGAAATCACGTTGCGCACAATAACAAGCGGCGAAATTACACAATTCCGAGTGCAATCATCGAAATAAAAACATTTCAAATTGCTGTTGTTGTGACGCGTTCGTTTGCGTTCATTTTGTTGGCATTTCGAATTTGTTGGCATGGTTGTTGTTTTTGTTGTTGTTGTTGCGACGTATAATGCGCATAATTTGAGCAATTTGATATGCCGAATGGCGCGAGGGGTAGAGCATATTTTTGAATTGCCGCGACGCTTTACGCATTTTGACGCACTCGAAACGCGACTCCGAGCCATCGATGCGGCTGCAGTGCCGCACGACAAAGGATCGGATAATTTTACGAGCATTGGCATTCGACTCGAAATGCATTTTGCTGCGTGAAAGCGTGCGTGCATAAATTTTTATGATTGCATTTTATATGCAACAACAACAGCAACAACAACAAGACGGTAGCAACAGTGAAAGTTGAGCTGTGCTGAGGGATTGAGGAAAATTGTATAAGCTAATGTGCGGAAAATGATGTCCTGAGGTGGAATGACTGAAGCGGTGATGGCGAAGTGTGTGAGGGAATTTCGGGTGAGATGTTGGGTGAGAGAAAGAAACGAGAGCTAATAAGGAATATGAAAACTAAGAAGAAGGCGCAGGTATGGAAAGATTTGCTGAAAGGATAAGCAAGGCAAGAATTTTATTTACACCTGGTTGCTACCTGTGCGCTGAGGTTATGAACATGAAATTTTAACTGATTTATTTAAAAAATTATTTAAAATCGGCGAGTAAAGAAGCAACAACGTTGTATAGAAAAACGAGAAATTAATTCAAAATATTCGACACGTAACTATGTATACGGAAAAACAGAACGAAAGAACTATGAAAGCACTTGGAAAAAACTGTTTTTAGTTTTCTTGAAAATACAAAAATAATAGGTAACAGTTTATAAGGAGATGGTTCAATGGGCCTATTGACTTCAAATATGCCGAAAGCAATTCAAATTATACAAAATTCGACAAGTATTTTGCATTTTTTTTCAACAAAATCTGCCAAACAAAGTGCTAAAAGAAACTTGATTTACTGCGTCTATTTTTTATTAAAATCTGACGGAGTCAACAAAAGGTTAAACTTGATTTATTGGGCCCATTAACTTCAGACTTGAAGAAAATATTCAAAATAACAAAAAGTTCAAATTATAAAAAATTGACAATTATTTTGAATTTGTTTCATCAAAGTCTGACGGAGTCAACAAAGGGTTAAACTTGATTTGCTGGGCCCATTGACTTCAGGCTTGAAGAAAGTATTCAAAATAATAAAAAGTTTTAATAATAAAAAATTAGACAAGTATTTTGAATGTTTTTCATCAAAATCGGACGGAGTCAACAAAGGGTTACACTTGATTTACTGGGCCCATTGACTTCAGGCTTGAAGAAAATATTCAAAATAATAAAAAGTTCAAATTATAAAAACAATTATTTTGAATTTATTTCATCAAAATCTGACGGAGTCAACAAAAGGGTTAAACTTAATTTGCTGGGCCTATTGACTTCAGATTTGAAGAAAGTATTCAAAATAATAAAAACTTTAAACTTTAAAAAATTACACATGTATTTCGAATTTTTTTCATTAAAATTTGACGGAGTCTTCGAAGGGTTAAACTTAATTTACTGTGCCCATTGACTTCAGACTTGAAGAAAGTATCCAAAGAATTAAAAGTTCAAATTATAAAAATTAGACAAGTATTTCTCACTTTTTTTTATCAAAATCTGACGGAGTCCACAAAGTGTTAAACTTGATTTACTGAGTCAATTGACTTCAGACTTGAAGATAGTATTCACAATAGCAAAAAGTTTAGATTATAAAAAGAGACAAGTATTTTGAATTTTTTTTCAATCAAAATCCGACGGAGTCAAAAAAAGGTTATAAGAATAGTTGAAGGATTTTCAAAATTCTAAAATCACAATTGACGGAGTAAAAAATGTTTAAGGAGTTCATGTGAAGAATTATAATGAAATGTTATATAGCATCTTAATCTGAGTAAGGATGATTTCAATATTATAGTAAAAAATTATTTCAATAAAATCATGAAATTTCTGCGCACAAAGCCGCCGAGCACTGCCTGTCCTTCATAAAGGAGAACAAGTTATAGATCTTAGTCACAGAAATCTCTGGCGGACCTGTAGATGACTGAATCCAAATTTTATGAAAACGAAAAGGGGTCAATTATGTTGTTCGGCTTGGCAAATCCTCTAATAGGGGGTGAGTGTAGTCGGTGAGAGTCTGGCATCTTCTTTGCGTAAAAAAGGCAAGAAAAGAAGTGGAAGAGTGTTTAAAGGAAATGTAGAGAAATAAGAGAGGAAAGCAGAAAAAAAAATGAAAAACATGGATTATTGAAAGAATGAAGGAAGGCGCAGTGGGTCAAAAGTCAAAAATAAAAGTTATGAAGCAACGTAAAAACAAAAAAATTCCAAAATAATAATTATAGAGAACGAAACAAATATTTATTTCTCATAACAGTTATTATGCAACGTAAAACTTAACTGTCGCAAAAAATAATTATAACCAACAAAAAAAAATTATGATTAATTTTAATAGTTACATTGCAATTATTTTCTTATAAAACTTATAATAGTTAAGTCCCTGCAATAAACCAATTGAACTTCTTTAAGGTCAGCAGCTTTGATAGTTTAGCTTCTGCTGCACTATTGAAACTAGACAGGAAGCTAAACTCTAAAAAGCGCCAACTCAGATAAATTTAGTAGCAAAAATAAGTTGAGATGTGGTTAACACTAGAAAGACCTCAAGTTTTCCATACCTACAAAGAGTACATAATATATAATATCTGCTGATCTTGAAAAGTACAGAAAAGATTTGGCACAAAATAAATTTATAAAAAAAATATAAAATTATTTACGATAAAAAATAAAGGTCACCAAAGCAAAAATTGATAGAAAGACTAAAGAAAATACAGATATTTAAAAATAAAAAACCGTCAAAATGACCGCAAGTATCTTTCTAGTGTTAATTAAATAATGAAAATAATTTGTTAACTCCTATTTGAGTGAAAAAAATTCAACTCCAGGCTTACAGCATTCTGACTTTAATGCAGACAATAACTTCAATTTGTGATACATGAACAAAACAAAACCCAATGATAGCACACGTGACGTATGTGCGATAAAACACGCTGTTAAGGTCATGTCTGTTGGCATTGCGTATGCGTGTGTGTGTGTGTGTGTGTATTGCGCGTTGGTGTAGCTTAACCCAGATGCCCAACAGTGTAATAAATTCAGCACACTGTCCTCCCGGCGCGACCGGTGGGCGGGCGAGTGTAAATACAAAATAAATACAATGAGAAAAACTAAAAAAAAAATGTACGCCATGTTCGTGAACGCCGCTGCAATGCTCTTGGCCATTCATCAATCTGTGAGGTTTTTTTCTCGACGCTTTTTTACATTCGTTTGTTTTACTTCAGTGGTGTTTTCTGTTATTTGCGCTGCTGCAGTGTAGTAAATTAAGTAAATTGCTCACTACACGCGCACGCACACTCACACCAACACACACACACACACATACACACTTTGCCTGTTATGGCTGTGCGCAAAGTCGATATAAAGATTCAAATAAATTGGCAGTTTTTGAAGTGGTTGCGCTGTCGTTCAGTTTGATAAATGTGTCTGTGTAAGCGTCTGCGGAGCAGTGTGCGAGCAACCGAACGAGCAAACGAACCAGTGAACCAACCAACCAACGAACGAACGAACGCGCAAGTGCCCTTAACTTACTTTGCCTTGTTGCATGCGCCGCTGCCGCTGTCATTCAGCGGCCGTCAAGCGGTGATGTGCTGTGAAAGTGAAATACTTCAATTTGAAATTGCATTCAGGTGTGTGCGCACACATACACGCACACAAACATGGTCGAGTGCGAGTGTGTGTGTGTGTGTGGTGTAATTTTGCCAACATTGCACATTTTTACCTGCGCTTTTATAATTTTTTCCCCCTCCCATCAATTTATTCATTTTTATTCACTGCCGTTTTTTTGTGTGCGTGTTGGTGTTGCTGCACTATGGCCACGCCCACTATACGGTTATTATCGCACGTATGCTGCGCTTGATTTATTGCCGCTTGCGATTGCGAACGATGCGCCGTTCGCGCTTAAACGCTACGCTCGGCTGTCGAGTGTGTGTGTGTGTGGGTGTGTGGGGATTTTGTTGGTCTGCTTTTAGGCGCGCAACTGTATTGCGCGTACATTTGGTTGTGATTGCCGATTTTTCGGTGACATTATTTGTAAATATCACTGCTGCTCGTACTCTTGATGCCATTGTTGTTGTTGGTGTTGTTGCTTTCTGATGCTTTGAGTTTAATTACATGCAGCGAGTGCGACTGTTGTTTGCCTGTGCATTGCTTGTTTGCCGGCATTACGACATAAAAACAGCAATTAAACTCGCTGCAAATCGCATACATTTGCATTGGACTAAAGCATTTCTTTGTTAGCTTTGAGTTTTTCGATTTTGTTTTTTGACAATTTTATTGAAATTCTTTTCATTTTCATTATGTTTTTGTAAACCTGTTTGACATATGTCATCAGTTGTTACACATTTCATGCGCATATTTGAATAAATGTGAACAGCAGCTGTTGCATTTTTATTTATTGTTGTTTTAATTACCAGTCAATGTTCAATTCAATGCACAGTGATTCGACTCCATACAACTGTGGGACAAAATTAGAAGGAGTGGTCCGTTCTTTATAAAATTTGGTATACCAGTTAATAGTGTCCGACCGAAACCACTTTTTTGGGCCGAAACCGAAACCGAATATTCGGTTTTTTTTTAATATTCGGGCGAAACCGAAACTTTCTACTTGAAATAAAAATCACCATATCAAGCACTTTTTTCAACAAACGAATTTTACATTATGTAAATAAAGAACCAACAAACAAACATAGCATAAATAAATAAATACTTATTAATAAAAACAATTTATTCATTTTTAAAAACGTAAACAAGAAGAAATCACCCTTTCGTACCTTACTCGATAATATTCAAAATTAAATAATTTAATATTATATGCTAAAAAAAGAAGTTTATTTACATTGCTGGCATCTAAATTACTCCTCCTTTTACTATATATCTGCTACACAATAAAATGTAAAAAATATTCTAGAAAGTTTCGGTTTCGGCTATTCGGCCATTTTTTGGCCGAAACTGAAATCGAAACCGAAACCACTTATTTGGGCCGAAACCGAAACCGAAACCGAATATTCGGTCGGACACTACCAGTTAAGCATGTCTGCTGAATTGAAATCTCCATTTTGTTTTTCTTAAACTTTTGTAGTTTGGCAATGCCTGAGATTTAAATTTGCGAATTTCGTCATTTTTGGTGAGCTTTAGCACCAATTGTGTTGACTAGATTTTTCAGATTTTACATTTAATCGGTAACGTCAACATTGATGATTGCAAAGAGTAACAGAAATTGTCTAAGGACCCTCTGGTTTTGCAATAAAAACGATAATAATAGATGTATGTTTTGTATTTATGCAGATTTTTTCATTTTTCATGCTGATTGCATACTTTTAGGGATAAATCAAATAAATTTTGTCGAAAAATACGTGTTTAGACCACTTTTCAAATTGAATTATGTTCTGAGATCGAAAGATATCGGAGGATGTAATTACATTATCCGACAAAGAAAGAATGGTTCTTAAAATACAAAAAAATCCAGGAACATACTTTCACATACTTTTTAGATATTTTCCTCTATGTTTTGACAATTTTCAGATTTTTAATTTAGAAAAAAAATTTTGAATTAAAAGTGAAGTATGTAAAAGCCTCAGCTTTGCAAAATTTGAGAAAACATTAAAAGCGAAAATGGCCACATCATTTCTTAATCTATATTAAAAGCTTCAGCCACTTCTTGCTAACCATGTATTTTTACCATTTTTTTTACTCAATAGACTACGAAACAGAAAACATGTGTTTACATTTTTTTGTGAAAAAAGCTTCAACTTTGAGCCGCTTTTGCACAGACACTAATTACATTTTTGAACAGATTTTCTGGGGTTTTCGTAGTTGGAGTTTTACCTTTCAAATGACATCAAAATCGTTAAATTCTGAGACTATAAATGTTTTGAATTTTGTCTATAAAACGAATCACTGTGCAATGTAACATTTAACGCGAAGTAAAAAAGAATCCATTATTTTTTTAATAGTTGGCTTTAATAACACTGCACAACACAACAAGAAATAACAAGGTTCTGACAACCGATTCTGGTAGAGGGGACCAAAAAAAAATATACGTGTATCGGCAGCCGCCGTGGCTCAGTTGGTTAGTGCGTTGGACCGCGAGTCGCAGGCAGCAACCTCAGGTTCAAATACTGCCTGTAATAACACCTAAAAAAAATAACGGGAAAACTAGTTTTCTCTTTCGGTGGCTGTCCTCTCAGCTGGAAATGGCAAACCTCTGAGAGTAAAAATTGCTTATGAAAAAGCTCCCAACCTGCCGTTCGGAACCGGCATAAAACTGTAGGTCCCTCCAAGCCGTGTACAAATTCACACGCACAACACGGGTAGTTGCGGGAAGCTAGGCCTTAGTCTCGCGTAAGCGGGCTGTCATGCCAGTCAATTAAATTAATTAATCGGCGTTTTGAAAGTTTACGTCAAAGGGGTCAAAGTTTTCCCCCTTTTGCACATTCTTATGGTGAATCGGCATACGAAAACCATGTAACCTTACATTTTAGGTATATGATGGGTTCAGCAATTTGATGTAAAATACTACGAAGAATATTTTTGTGGAGCATTTTAACCCTGTAGCTACTATTTTTATGGGTCAATTTGACCCTTTCTTTCTAAAATGCCTAAAATGTCCTGATAAGCAGGACTTTTTAAGGAAAAAATTTACCACAAAAATATTCGCCATAAAATTCTACTATAGGTCTCTGAATACATCAAAGCTCAGAAATTAGCTTCAACGCCAGAATTAAGCCAAAACTGAAAATGTGTTTAAGTGTTTATTTCGTACTTGCAGTGTAATCTGTATTTCAAGTTGTATAAGTTCAATCGAGTAATGCTATATGGCATTAGAAAGATACGACTTTGTAGTAAAAAACTTCTCAGACAATTTTGTGATTTCTTGACTCAGTTTTGTTTGAGCGCGCATCAAAGATGGAAACCAGCAATGCAAAAAAATTTCATATTTAACAGATTTGTTTCGGTAAAAGCAACAAAATCCAGGCAGCTAAAATGTGAATAGTGTTTATGATACTGAAACTATAAAAGCCAATTCGCACAATTCTGTTTGAGTAATTTTAATGCTACAGATGCATCACACTTTGAAAGACCAATTGTTGAAAATTTCAAAAATATCATGGAAATTGTCAGGTTCAACCATCATTAAAGCACTATTTCGATTACTCAAAAGCTAAACATTGCACAAAGAAACCATTTGGAACCACTTGAATAAGGCTGGAGACAAAGAAAAGCTCGATGTATGGGTGACACACGACTTAATGCAAAAGACCTCATGAACCGAATTGCTGTTGAAATGCAAAACAAAAATCGATCCATTTCTAAGTAAGTGGAGACTGGTGATGAAAAGTGTACAACTTATGATAATCTTAACCAATAACGAGTGTGTTTGAATAGCGGTGAGCCGACGAAAACGGTGTCCATGCCTGGATTGAAGGTCAGGAAGATTTTGCTGTGTGTTTGAGGGGATTGGCAGGGAATGATCTGCTATGAGCTGCTTCACTACGGACAAACTCTAAGATGGGAACTGTATTGTCAACAATTAAATCCCCCAAAAGCAGCCAGTTTTTCCAATAAAAGAGGAACTGTGTTCCAACAGAGCACACACATCAAAAGTGACTCGTCAGAAACTTCTATAATATGGATCTGACACCAAGTTATTACAACCAATTCTTGTCTATAGCGAATGAATTTGCTGGTGAAAAATTGGCCTCAAGAGAAGTTTGTGGATATAGATCCAACTTATTGTCCTGTCCTGACACGAAGTAATTACAACTTGTTCCTTAAGAAAAGCTTGAGAAAACCAACTGCTCCCAGTTTTTTTTTTCGAATAGAGACGAGGGTTTCTATAAAATAGGCCTAAAGAATGTAGGCTAATCCTTAAAAACGACCACAATTTACGAACCAAACGGTGCATATTTGACCTAATTTGCATCATTCGAAATATGCCAAATGAATGTTTTCAATTTCTTGTAAAAATAAGTGATTTATTTTTACTACATTTTGTATTGTTTGCATCGACAGGTCAAAGTTCCAGTTTTATATTTTCAAGCATTTATTTACATTAACATATTTTTGTAAACACATAGTACACATAGACTATACATACATATGCAATATTTATATCAAAAAATATTTACAAAAACAATTAGCAATAATAAAAAAACCAAACTTATTTAATATACAAAATTCCATTGCGTAATTGACAAAATGGCGCGCAGCCGCGTAGAAGAAATGCAGCGCATGGAGTGGGCTCGACTGACTGGCGGTAGACAACGCAACGCTTTTAGTGGGCAACATTAAAGCATTCATATTTATTTACCAATTTGCCAATTTTGAAGAATGAAGTATGAAATATGAAATTAAAAAGTAAATATGTTTAATTATAAATACAAGCAAATATGTGTGGCATGTAATGTTTTTTCTCTCTCTCTCTCTCTTTTGTGAATTTTATTTATATAGCTTGCACAAATTGAAAAGAAACCGCTCAACGATTAACGGTATTTTGCGTGCTGTTATTTACAATAAATTATGCAATGTTTCCGCATGATTTCTGCTCGCGCGTTCAAATGTACTCAAGTAATTGATTGCATTAATTCAGGGCTAATTAATTTATGGATTAACTACTAACGGCAATGTGAGGTTGAATATCAGAGATTCGTTGACCTTGCAATGAGTCAAGAATACTTAAAGGCAGGAATCAGCAGTCCTCGGCATTAAGTTGCCCAAAGACTCTGAATTCTTATTAGCTTTTTTGTTCATGATATATAGTACTACTTGTATATGTATGTAAGGTAGTAAGTATGTTTAACATATAAGATTATTATTATATTTTCACAATTAATTATTTTTTTGTTTGTTTAGTTAGAAATGTATTTTGTGGAAATATTGAAAAAAATCGAGAAAAAAATGTTAAAAAATTTTGAAAAAGTTTTAATTAATTTTGGATCTTTATTTCCGACCTTTTATATTGTTCTATTGTCATTCTTTACTAACCTAACCCTCTCACCCATTTTCTTTGTGCATGCCCGGGTTTAGTAAGGGGCAGGTTACGCTCGCTTGAGACTCGCTTCCTGGAAGACCTTAGAAAAGTTTCAACTATGAAGATCAGTAAGCTTCTAAGCTTTCTTGATCTCAGTAGATTTTAAGTACCAACCAATACCAACACAATACACGGCAGCCGCCGTGGCTCAGTTGGTTAGTGCGTGGGACCGCGAGTCGAAGGCAGCAACCTCAGGTTCAAATACTGCCTGTAATAACACCTAAAAAAATAACGGGAAAAACTCGCTTTCTCTTTCGGTGGCTGTCTTCTCAGCTGGAAATGGCAAACCTCTGAGAGTAAAAATTGCTTATGAAAAAGCTCCCAACCTGCCGTTCGGAACCGGCATAAAACTGTAGGTCCCTTCAACCCGCGTACAAATTCACACGCACAACACGGGTGGTTGCGGGAAGCTAGGCCTTAGTCTCGCGTAGGGCTGTCGTGCCAGTCAATTATTATTATTATTCAATACCAACACAAAGTGAGGATGTGCCAATAAAATGGTACTTTATGTGCTAATTGTATTATTTAGCTGTGGCAACAACCACTTAACCAAACAACCAACCCAACCCACTAAATACAAAATTTAAATTCAGTAAAAATAGCTTGAATGCAAAGGAAGGTGGGTAGAGGAATAGCTGCTTCAAAGGGGAGCCCACTAAGGCCAGAAAGACCTATTGTGATACCTTAATTAATCCAACCTAACCCACTCACCCACTTTCTATAAGCATGTCCGAGTTTGGCAAGAAGCAGGCTCCGCTCGCTCGGGACTTTCTTCCTGGAAGACGTTAGAACCATTTCAATTATGAACATCAGGAAGCTTCTAAGCTTTTTGGTTCTCACAGTGGATTTAAAATACCAACCAATACCAACACAAAGTGAGGATGTGGCACCAAAATGGTACTTTATGTGCTAATTGTGTTATTTAGCGGTGGCAACAACCACTTAACTAATCAACCAACCTAACTCACTATCGAATTAAAGTTCAGTAAAGACAGCCTGAATAGAAATGAAGGTAGGCTCCAAGGGACGAGCCCACCAAGGCCACAAAAATCCATTGTGATACCACAATCAATCGAACTTAAGTTCTCTCACTCATGGAACTAGTTTGAGCTCCTTTCGAAGCCTAGTAGACTGTGAATAGTTCTATCCTTGATCCCTTAAATTGCCGGCGCGGGAAAGAGAAGTGCTCTTAAGTGCTATTAATGCTAGTTGTATTTGCCTTCTCGAACTGCTTAAGAGGAAAAGAGAACTGATGGATTTTTTTTCATGACCGACCTTGAACCGGTTTCTTCCACAATCTGAGTTGATGAAAATGATTATTTTCATCAACTGCCTTCTGGAATCGCTTAAAAGTAAAAGAAACCGAATGATCTTACCTCCGATCGACTTTGAACCAGTTTCTTCCATACACTAAAATTATGATCTTTTTGAACTGTGGTCTTGAAGTATTGTGAAAATAATGTGATCGGATCGATCGAAAAGGATCAATTTTTTACGACCTAACTAACCTATCGACGATTAATAACCATCAAATTAACTCGGAACTCTGTATAATTGTTCCCAAACTGTCAGTGGATTCTACTATCTAAATGAGCGATCAGCTATCGACGATCAACATCCAACAGATTGATTGCTTAATTCGAGTTTTCCCCAAATTGCCATTGCAATCCATCAAGCTGGGTGACAACAGAGTCAACTTTGACCTCAGTGAATGGTTCCTTAGCGCCAACTCTAACCTAACCTCAAACAAAACCAACTGTCACTAACCTAACCTCAAACAAACCAAACTATATGAGTCCCAAAACAGTTGCGATGTTACAACAGAGTCAACTTTGACCTCAATGAACAGTTCCTTAGCGCCAACTCTAACCTAACCTCAAACAAAACCAACTGTTACTAACCTAACCTCAAAATAGCAAACTATCTGAGCCCCAAAACTGTTGCGGTGTTGCAACAGAGTCAACTTTGACCTCAGTGAACGGTTTCTTAGCGCCAACTCTAACCTAACCTCAAACAAAACCAACTGTCACTAACCTAACTGTTGGATCACCCTTTATGATCATTAGTACTTAAGTCTAACTCTCTTATTCTTTCTTATTCTCACACTCATTGTAAATATGCATACACACACACGCACCCATTATTGCACTCAACATTTTCTTGCACTTGTACACACTTCACATGAATTTCATTGTTCATTATAAGTCTATCATTCGCACGCATCAGTTTGGTTGTTTTACTTTCTCTCGAGGGCAAATACCTGTTGCGAATATACACCCCCAGACATTTTTTGTGTAGCCAAGAAAAACGATTCTTGGACCAAACATTTTGGCGCCCAACGTGGGGCTTGTGTATATTGTGCAACAAGTTATTAAACGCCGATTTCGCTATTATCTAACTGCTGGATCACCAACAACAATCAACACTCTACTTCGCTTCGTCACTTCGCCTTGTTGTTGCTGCATCCACCGTGTGCAATCAGCAGTTAATTTCCAATTGATCATACGACGAATTTACCGCTCATTGGAATCGTATGAGTCGCCGTCGAACACATCGCTGCTGCCCTGCCATCGCTGCATTCGCTGCTCTCGCACATTAAAGCTGCGCTGTTCTGCATTTTTCATTTTTCGCTTTGCTGTGGTCTCCGCCAACATTTGACCGCCGTGAACAGGCAGCGACCCAGTAGGAATTTTTTCGTAACACCACATAGGCTTACCAGCAGTCATGTCTCTCGAAGAATGCAAGCGTAAGCGCTCTAATATCAAGCGGAACATCTCGCGCATCAAATCAATCGTTGAAGCGATAAGAGATTGCGACGAAAAACCGTCAAATGCTGAACTACAGTGTCGACTAGGAATCCTAGAATCGTATTTCAAGCAGGCCTTGTCCGTCCAAGCAGATATTGAAGATCTAGACCCAATAGACAACGGTCGTGCAGACCTGGAGGACAGCTACGTCGCAGTCAAGCTGAACATCCAAGCACAATTAGGAGAAGATGTAAATAGCACGGTACACTACCCAGAAACGTCTTCAGCAACAGCTGTCACGCCTTCGTCGCACCTACCAAGGTTGTCTCTGCCAACCTTTAGTGGAGATTATGCGGATTACAAAAACTTTATTGCGTCGTTTACCCAGATCATCGCCCGTGAACCAAGGTTGTCGAACATTGAAAAATTCAACTATCTGTTATCATGCTTGAAGGGTTCCGCACTAGAAACTGTAAGGGCATTCCAAGTTACTAGTGAAAACTATCCGAAAGCGTTGGATAGGCTAAGGGAGCGGTTTGATAACCCCACTCTGATTTTTTTGGAAGGCATCACCTCACTTTTCACACTACAGGCATCGGAGAAGTCAAACGCTCAACAACTGCGCAGCTTGGTGGACAAAGCGTCAGCCATCTACAGCTCCTTGGAGTCATTGGGCACAAGTACAAACATCGCACACGCAATGTTAATTTACATTGTGATGGGTAAATGTGATCAACAAACACGAAATAAATGGAACGAATCATTGGATTACAAATCGCTTCCAACCTGGTCACAATGCACTCAGGTCTTGGAACGCCATTGTCAGTTTCTGCACTCCCCCGAGTCATCACTGCAACGTAACATTGATTCGGGCAAGCAAACTCGCTCAGATAATCGTAAGCAAAGTTCGTCATTTGCCATTACTAATCCCAACTGTGTCCTTTGTTCCAGCTCCAACCATAAATTGTTCGGATGTTCGCAGTTTAAGGAAATGAACACGAATCAACGCTTTGATCTAATAAAGAGGCACGATCTGTGCATCAACTGCTTAGGTAACGGCCATAGGCTGGCTCAATGTCCATCAAGGAACCGCTGTCGCTCTTGCAACCGAGCGCACCACACGCTGCTTCATCATGAGAAACCATCCCAGACTGCTCAGCCAACGCAATCAGTTGTTCCTGCTTTCCAGCCCTCAGGAGCTACCCGAACGATTTGGCAGACCTCATCACAAGAATCGGCAGCAACCCACTCGCACATGGGTGCATCGGAAGACAGCCAGGTAATTCTTGCAACGGCTATGGTGTTAGTCAAGGACGCGACAGGCACATACAAGTTGGGGAGAGCCCTCCTCGATTCATGCTCTCAACTCAATTTCATTACCGATGACTTCGCACAAAAGCTTCGCCTTCGTCGTGAGAAACATCAGGTGGGAGTTCGCAGCATTGGTGAATCGCTAACCAATCTAAAGGCCCGTACAACTACAACCATCAAATCGCGCACGGCAGCGTTCCAATGTTCACTTCAATTTGGAATCATTTCGCACATCGCGTACCAACCAGACACAGAGATCGACACGTCGAATTGGAACTTGCCAACCAATACAAGACTAGCAGACGAGACATTCTTCAAGCCCGGCCGCGTTGACCTACTGCTAGGCACAGAAGCCTTCTTTGACGCTCTTGCTGTTGGTCAAATTCGGCTGGGCTTTAATCTACCTACGCTTCAAAAGACATTGTTCGGTTGGGTCGTCTCCGGTAGGTTTCGTGGTGAGCGTAATATGACAACATCATCTTGCTTGCTCTCAAGGGAAAACTCCATTGACGAGAACTTGCAACGTCTATGGAAACTAGAAGCAATCGACACACCCATAAACCCCACTCAGCCAGACCATCACATTTGTGAAGAGCATTTCATAAAAACTACACGCCAAGATAGAACTGGTCGCATAGTCGTGAGTTTGCCACTTAAAGACAACCCTATTTGTCTCGGAGACTCCTTCGACATCGCCCGTCGACGATTCCTCGCGCTTGAGAGACACCTTCTGCATTCGCCTGAAATCCGTCCGCAGTACAGTTCCTTCATGGAAGAGTATGAAAGTCTTGGCCACATGTCCGTAGTAACACAACCCAATTTGAACAAGCCGCACTACTACATCCCACATCACTGCGTGCTTAAGCCCAGCAGCACTTCTACAAAGCTTCGAGTGGTGTTTGATGCTTCTTGTCGCACCTCAACGCAAACATCACTGAACGACATATTGTTAGTGGGGCCTACCATCCAACAGGATTTGTACATGCTCTTACTTCGCTTTCGTTTGTATCGTTACGCCATCACCGCAGATATCACCAAAATGTACAGGCAAGTGCTTGTGGACAACAATTTTCGACAATTTCAATATATACTTTGGCGAGCTTCCCCAGATTCAGATCTCCGCACGTACCAGCTGAACACAGTCACATACGGGACAGCTTCAGCACCGTACCTCGCAGTACGCAGTCTTCATTATCTAGCGGACCTACATATGGCAGAGCTTCCAATCGGTGCTTCAACTATAAAGTCATCCTTTTATGTCGATGATTTGCTGTGCGGTGCAGACGATGTCACTACGTTACACACACTCAAGCGTCAAGTCGTCGAAGTACTTCGTCGTGGACAGTTTCCATTATCGAAATGGCACTCAAATCACCCGGACTTTATAGAAAGCCAAGCAGTGAAGGAGCTCCACATGACCGATGACTTCGTGACCAGCGCATTAGGAGTAACGTGGCATCAACGTACAGACATCTTCTCTTTCACATTCAAGCCAAAACAAGAATACACTTCGGTCACAAAGCGTACAATATTGTCCATCGCCTCATCACTTTTCGACCCACTTGGCTTACTATCACCACTGGTAATCACAGCCAAGATAATCCTACAAGAGCTATGGTTATTGAAGCTCGATTGGGATGAGTCCGTACCTCAACATCTACAACAAGCCTGGACAAACTGCTTAACATCACTGAATTCACTCTCGTCGCTTACAGTACCTCGCTATTGCTTGCAACCAAACGTACGCAACATACAAATACATGGGTTTTGCGACGCATCCATTCGCGCATACGGCTGCTCAATATATGTCCGCCCGGAAGACTCCGGTGGTAATGTTGCAGTTCAGTTGCTGACATCAAAGTCACGAGTAGCTCCGGTCAAAAAGCAGTCGCTTCCTAAACTTGAGCTATGCGGTGCGCATCTTCTGGCTTGTCTCTACGCCAAAATAAAAGATATTTTCGCTGATAAGCCCGCAAGTTGTTACTTTTGGACCGATTCACAACTAGTATTACATTGGCTTCAACAACATTCAATAACCCTATCAACTTTCGTTGGAAATAGAGTATCCAACATACAAGAGTTGACCATAGGTGGACATTGGAGATATGTACCGACGCGCGAGAATCCGGCTGATCTTGTATCTCGAGGCTGCCCTACTGCACAACTTAAGTCTTCGAATTGGTTTTCCGGTCCGGCTTTTCTTCGTCAGGACAAGTTAAAATGGCCAAACAACAAGTCCCCAATTGATCTCGACATGGACGTCATCAACGCAGAGAAACGCAAAACGTCGCTCACTATAATGAAGGAGGCAAATTACATTCTCGACGTCATTAATGGTATAAGTTCGTACCCTCATTGTTTACGCCTCGTCGCCTGGCTATTTCGGTTCTGCGACTTATGCAGAAAGAAAACAATATTCACTACCGCTTTACCATCGCCTGAAGAAATGCGACGCGCTTCACACTGCATAATATGGAACCTTCAACAGCAGCACTTCTCTGCTGACTTTCAGTTGTTAAGGAAACATCATGTTTTGAAAAGTAATTTGAAATTTCTCACTCCATTTATAGACAATTCGACCGGATTCGAGCTCATTAAGGTTGGTGGTCGCCTGGATTATACTGATTTACCAGACAGTCAAAAACACCCAATTCTTCTGCCCAGCAACTCACAATTTGTGTCGACATATGTACGTCACTTGCATCTTCGAAATTATCACGCAGGCCCAAAAGCATTAGTTGCATTGATACGTCTCGAATATTGGATTGTCAACGCCAGAGATTTGGCTCGTCGCGTCGTTCGAGCTTGTGTACATTGCGTCCGATACAAGCCAACACTCCTGCAGCAAGTCATGGGACCGCTACCAAACGAGCGTCTCCAACCAGCACGACCATTTGAGCGCTGCGGAATTGACTTTTGTGGACCAATAAACACTTATCTGCGAATCCGAGGAAAGGCGCCTACCAAATCATACTTGGCTGTATTCGTTTGCCTTGTGACTAAAGCAATTCACATCGAGGTGGTCTCTGACCTATCAACGAAAGCATTCCTAAACGCCTTAAAACGTATGGGTGGTCGGCGAAAGATGCCATGCGACATCTTTTGTGATAACGCTACGAATTTTGTAGGAGCATCCAATCATCTACAAGAACTAAAGGACTTTCTATTCAACCACGAAACTCAAAATGACATCAACAAATTTTGTTCATCTGAATTTATCAAGTTTAATTTTATTCCACCCAGGGCACCCCACTTTGGCGGCCTCTGGGAGGCAGCAATTAAAAGCGCAAAAGGATTGCTGAGCCGTACGTTGGCAAATACCAGACTAACTTTCGAAGAGCTGAGCACTGTCGCCGTGGAGATAGAGGCCATTCTAAACTCGCGCCCGCTCTCACCACTGTCATCAGATCCTAATGATTTCGAAGCACTCACTGCTGGACATTTTTTGGTCGGTTCCTCGCTACGCGCTTTACCCGAACGCTCACTTGAAGATAGAAACATATCGAACTTGGATCGTTACGACACGATTACCGCTATCAAGCAACGTTTTTGGCGCCGCTGGTCTGCAGACTATGTCAACGAACTACGCTTACGGGTCAAGTGGACGGCACCTGCACCCAACCTCGCCGAGGGCACATTAGTAATCATACATGACGATAACCTGCCACCACAACGTTGGAAACTTGGTCGGGTTGAGTCCACCGTACTTGGACGAGACGGTCGCGTTCGAGTTGCGCACCTCCGCACTGCCAGCGGAACCTGCTGCCGGCCCATACACAAACTTGCCATCCTGCCAGTGTCTTGAAAGTGGATCCTTTCAACGGGCCCGGGATGTTGGATCACCCTTTATGATCATTAGTACTTAAGTCTAACTCTCTTATTCTTTCTTATTCTCACACTCATTGTAAATATGCATACACACACACGCACCCATTATTGCACTCAACATTTTCTTGCACTTGTACACACTTCACATGAATTTCATTGTTCATTATAAGTCTATCATTCGCACGCATCAGTTTGGTTGTTTTACTTTCTCTCGAGGGCAAATACCTGTTGCGAATATACACCCCCAGACATTTTTTGTGTAGCCAAGAAAAACGATTCTTGGACCAAACACTAACCTCAAACAAACCAAACTATCTGAGTCCCAAAACAGTTGCGGTGCAAATATGTTTAAATTTGTTGCACAGTGTAATTAGCTACTTATAAAAATATTGCAGCTGATTGAATTTTGCATTATTTTTATGCACAAAAATGTTCATTGCACTTAATTCAATTTCATGCAACCGTTGCAGGTGACTGGTGACCACGCTGCGCTGTCAAGTGGATGCGGTACAGCGGCCACTGACAGTGCCGTCAGTGCTGACATCTGACGCTGCCCGAAGCAGAGTGACGGCGAGCAGCTGCTCGCTGCTCTGACAGCAGCTCCGGGCAGTGGCGCGCACGAAAGGGCGTTGCTGCTGAAAAATTCAAATTTCAATTACTTTAATTGCATACACATGAACACACGAAAACACACACACAACGTCAGGTGAATAAAAAATTTGTTGTTCGTGTGTTGCGCGAAATTCCTTGCGATTAAAGGCCAAGAATGCATTGTTGCACTATTCGTGTGGCAGCGTTGTTGTGTTTCGACTGAATTTGCTGCAATGGCATTTAAATAATTTTTGCATAACATTTTATTTCACTCGGAGCACTTTGTTGTATTGCTGTTGTTATTGCGCTGGTTGTTATAGTTGTTGTTGTTGTTGCGCAATTGTCATGTACGTGCAGCTGCCATTAAACTGGCCAACATTGTTGCGGTCAAATGCATTAAAGGTACAAAAATGTTTGCAAAAAATTAAAAAAAAAAAAACAAGCACACGTGCATACATAAACAAATACACATACACACACACGCAGCCATGGGCAAAAAAGCGTTGTGCGCAGTGGAACCGCCAGAAAACCGCAAAAATGCAGCACAATTTTGGGCTGTTAAAATAGCAACGCACAACAACAGCAACAAAATAACAACAACAAAAACCAACCAACACAACAACAACAACAATTTGACACCAAAAGCAGTAATAGCCAACCAGGACGAGCACGAGGACAATGACAGCAACAGCGGCAAGTATGACAAAAGCAAAAACAACAACAATAACCACACTCAACAGCACATCGATAGCGATGCAACATATGTTGACCTTATGGTGTGAAAACGCGCTGGTCAGTGCACCTTTCGCCGCCGTTGCCGCCGCTTCAGCTTCGGCGACAACACGAAAAGGTCAAAAACCAAACATGCGTTGCATGTCAGGCGGCGGTTAATTTGTATTTATGTGAATGAGTGTGTCTGTATGTGTGTCTATGTGTGTGTGTTTGTGTGCCAGTGGCGTGCATTGTCGCATGCATAATTAATTGCAATTTAAATGCCACAACGCGATGCACAGCTGAGACGGCGACACATTGAAGCGACAATTTTAATCGCAACAGCGCTCGCAACAACACTTTAGACGCACTGAACGCATTCAACGCCTCACGCTGCTCACTCGGAGCGACCAAATTTTGATTTTCACAGTCTTTGCAGTCAGCGTCTCGCTGCGTCGTGGCGGGAAATTCGTAATTTCCGCCAGCAAAGTGTTGGCCGTCGTTGGCCTGCACCGGTGCGTTGCCATAGAGTCGGAAATGGCTGTAGCAGAAATTCAGTGGGGGCAGGCGGAAGAACTCGCGTAGTGCGAAAGCGACTCACAGTGTTTTGGTGTAAATGCGCCGATTGGCAACTCTCGGAATTGTCATTCCGGCAATGATAGCTGCGCACCATTCATCGCGACGGCAGGTGCGCTGCGGCAAAGTGTGCGGCGCAATTTGCTTGCATGAAATCAGCCAAGTGATACAGTGGCTGCTAGTTGCTGATTAGTGGATTGTTTTGTGGCACAGCGTTGCTGCAGGAATTGGCACTGCCACGCCGACGCCGACGATCCTAATTAGGTGACTGAGCGGTGGGCGGTGAATATTGCAAAGTAGCTAATTGGCTCTTTTGTGTGGTTGTTGGTGCGTTAAGTGTATTCACTGCTGGAAATATTTTCAGTGCTATGTACGAAACACTTCAGAGTTGATTCAACTGTGTAGTTAAAACCAACCGGATGATTAAAAGTGCCTCAGTGCTGCATTTAGTTGAATGTTGAAACGACCTACGCTAAGTTGAATGTCTGATCAATTTTACCTACGTACATACATAAAACAAATAGAAGCGTATATGTACCTTCCCACCAGACATTTTTTGTTGCTGGCAATAAGAAAACGCGTCGCCCTCACTGAATCGCCCGAATCTCACTGAAATACAAAGCATATCAATTCGATATTTCAAAGTCCTGGAAACAACGTGTTTTTGGGACATGTTGCTAATTTGTCGCTGCGGCAATAAATCGGCGAGTCGCCAATTTGTTGCCACTGACGATTGTTGCCTATTTCTCACATTTTGCTTGGTGGGTTCTTTCTTTTATTTGTTTTATGTAGTAGCAAAATTAAATCAAAACTGAACCCTAAGCACTCGAAATGTGTGTGAAAAGATATCAAATAAGAATTGTTGTAAGAGTCATAATGGAACCCTCTTTGATTGATGGACTCGTAGATATGTTAGAGAACTGTGTCTATGTTTTTATGATCTTTGTAGAAGTGGCAGAGAGAAATGAGAAAAGAGGTGCAAAGAGATCACGGGACATTCTTTGATTGGTAGACTTGTAGAAATGTTAGAGAACTGTGTCTATGTTTTTATGACCTTTGTAGAAGCTGCAGAGAGAAATGAGTGGTTGGCTGATACTAAGCACTCAAAACAAACGATGTCTCTGAAAAGGGATCAGAGGACACTCTTTGATAGAATCGCAGATATGTTAGAGAACTATGTCTACGGTCTTATGACTTTTGTCGAAGCTGCGGAAAGAAATGAGAAAACAGATGAAAAGAGATCACAGGACCTTCTTTGATTGGTAGACTCGTAGATATGTGAGAGAACTGTGTCTATGTATTTACGACCTTTGTAGAAGCTGCGGATAGAAATGAGTGGTTGGTTCATACTAAGCACTCAAAACAAACGATGTCTCTGAAAAGGGATCACAGGACACTCTTTGATAGAATCGTAGATATGTTAGAGAACTGTGTCTATGTTTTTATGACTTTTGTCGAAGCTGCAGAAAGAAATTAGAAAAGAGATGAAAACAGATCACAGGACCTTCTTTGATTGGTAGACTCGTAGATATGTGAGAGAACTGTGTCTATGTATTTACGACCTTTGTAGAAACTGCAGAATGAAATGAGTGGTTGGCTGATACTAAGCACTCAAAACAAACGATGTTTCTGAAAAGGGATCACAGGACACTCTGTGATTAGTGGACTCATAGATATATTAAAGAACTGTGTCTACGTTCTTATAACCTTTCTCGAAGGAAGAAATGAGTGGTTGACTCATACTAAGCACTCAAAACAAACGATGTCTCTGAAAAGAGATCACAGGACACTCTTTGATAGAATCGTAGATATGTTAGAGAACTGTGTCTACGTTCTTATCGCCTTTGTCGAAGCTGCAGAAAGAAATAAAATTATGCTCCGAACACATTCAATACGGCAGCGGCACGGTCACATAACTTCAAGATGGCGTCTGCCTTGACCGTCGCCGCGTAGTCAACTACGTGATTACAATGAAAGCGGCAATAATCACAATCATATTTTTAAACTTCTGAACACAAATTTGTCAGTGCATGTGCACTCCCTTTATTAAGCATTCGTCTATATTCAATTTATCGTTTTTCAGTCAATTCAAAACAAATGGCAATGTATACGAATTTTTAGAACTAATAAATTTTAACTGAAATAATAAAAAATTTGTAGTTGTTGTTCCAAGCACATCGAAAAAGCAAGAAAAAAAATCCATTAAAAATGTCTGTTTTGAAACATTGATGCCAATTGCTTTGGTTTGGTCGCCTACGAAATGGTGAATAGTTCCATGTTTGGCGACAGCGAAAACTGTGTTTGGTTCAATTAGATTCAATATTTTGACAGATGCAATCGTTTTGCTTACACTGAGAGAAACAAAGCTAATTTTTCCCAATGGAAATTGGCTGAACGCAAAAGTTGTCACCCAGTGTCCTTTGGCTCTAATTTGTTTATGAATGAATGAATGAATAGGAAGGAACACTGGATGATAATTTTTGCGCCACCCTGTATTAGAAAATAGGCAGCATTAAGTTGAGTGCGTAGTGTCCTAAAAAGTTAAGCTCTAAACAATCCCAGTTCCCTGCAATCCTGATGCGCATTTACATTGCTCATCAATTATTCACAGAAAAACCACTCAACTCTTTCCCTTCCACCCAAAAAGGGGGGGGGGGGGAAAGAGGCGCTTAATGCGATGTAAAGAATCGCAAGTGAATTTAATAAGTTCTTAAATTTCTTAAAAGCCTTTGGCCTGCGCCGGTCGTGAGCAATTTTTATTGTCGCAGCAAAACTATCATAAAAGTGGAAATATCTGAGACGGCAAATATGTGAAAATCGTGCCGTGTGGCATTGCCAGCTCGACGCCAGTAAAAGTCGAGCATAACAAAATAATAAAACTGCAACAACAACAACAAATTTTATATTAAAGCGAACAACAAAAAGCGGAATGTGCGGCATGGCATTGCGAGGCAGATAACCAAAGCTGCCGCTGCTTATTTGAAGAACGCATCCGGCAGGAATCGAAAAGTGGAAAATGCGCATAAAATGCATAAAGGTAAAAGTAATGCACACAAATACACACACACACACACACACACATAGGCACATGCATGCGGGGGGGAAACTCACTCGCATGCGCCGCAAAAATGTACAGCTGGTACATTTATGCGATATTACATGCGGCAACAGCAACGCCAGCTCCCTCGGCTTTTGTTCGCTTTGAGATGCGGCGCAGCAGGAGCGGCGAGTGTGCGCCGTGTGCGTGCTTTGTGTTGTCTGCGCCGTGCAATTGCAATATCCTGACAAATTTTCAGCGTTAAGCGGCGTCATAAATCAGCGCTGTCGCTGCCGGCACGAGCGGCAGCACGAACATGTCGACCGCGCATGCTACACGCTCACGCTGCGCTGCCGCACTTATCGCCGCCGCCCCTGTGCGCTCCGCCACATTTCCTATGCAGATGCAAATCTGCAAGTGTATGTGTGTGTGTGTGTGTTTGAATCTTTTGGTTGTTGCATTATGCGCGCCGCCTGCTGCCGTCATGCGCCATGTCTCGCTTTCGCATCGCTCCGCTGCGCACTTTCTATGCTTCGCACCGACCGTGGCGCGCACTGCGTTTGTGTAATTCTGCTGCAGCACATGCAACATTGCACGCTGCACATCGCATCCGCCCACAACGAGCGCGGCTGCAATTTCCCCACACAGCGACCGTAGATACGTAACATTCTCGTACATTCGCCGTGTTCGCTGTTCGCATTGTTTCAGCTAACTACTTAAAATATTTCTAGTTATTATTTGCCGTGTCTTGTTCGGCTTCTCTACGCCGACACGTTTGCTGTATGGCGGCATTCACAATCTGTGGCAAACATCAGCGCAAAATTGTGTTAAATTGACAAATGTCTGAATTACAAGTTTTAACAATAATAGTTGAATTAAAATATTCTGTGTAATTTTGCTAGAAACAGAATTATGTGAGAAGTGTGAAAAGTAAAAAAAAAAAACAAAATCAAAAAATAAAAATTTTAGATATTTTAGTTTAAGTTTTATTATACTAAACAGCTTTTTCACTCTCTCAGTGACCGCCGCAACTCAGTAGTTGTTGTATTGGGTCGCCAGTCTGAGGCACGTGGGTTCGATTCTCGATTTGATCAATCTTTATCCTTTATCCATTAATTCTTTGTCCTGCCTGACTGATTGACTGTCTGATTAATCATCGTTCAGCCCAAACCGCTGAAACTACAAACAAGGAATTTTAATTGTAGGCACATCTTGAAAAGTGAGCCTCCGTTAAGACGCGATTTTTTTAAATACGAGGTCTAAAAAGGCAAAACATGAGTTAACCCTTTCGGGAGGGAGTAAAAATGTTTCCATACTATGAAAGTTGGGACTTAAATATTATGCTACGATTTATAATTCTGAAATCATCGTTTTATGAGCGACAACAAATGTAAAGCATTTAAATTAAAAATGTTACTTTATAAAATTTAATAAAATTAAAATATAAATAAATAATAAAATTTAAATAATAATAATATTGAAATAATAAGAATAATTAAATAAATAAATAACTGTTTTGTGGGGCGTTAAAAACTTGGTGGGACGTACTATCTCAGTTGTCCCGAAAGGGTTAAAGTTATTTAACTACTATTGATTTCAAACTTGGTAAAAATACTTCAAATAAAAAATTGACACGAATTTAGAAATTTTTCGAAAATTAAAATTTAACGGGGTCATCAATAGGTTAAGATTCGTATAGGGGAAGACTACGAAGAAAACATGAATCGATAGGCCTATTTCACTTCAAACTTAGTGAAAGCACGTAAAACGAGAAATAATTCGGTACCTGTTTCTCAGTTTTTTTTAAAATCGAAATCTTTCAGGGTAAACCAAGGGTTAAAACATTTTAACTTAACTTAGTAACTTAGTACAAGCACTTAAAACGAGAAATAATTCGGTACGTGTTTCACGTTTTTTGAAAATCGAAGTCTTTCAGGGTAAACCAAGGGTTAAAACATTTTATTGAAAAACATGATATAATAGGGGTTTCGACTTCAAACATAGTAGCAGCATTTTAAGCAAGAAATAATTCGACACGTGTTTGTAATTTTTTTCAAAGTCGAAATCTAACCGGTTAAATGAAGGGTTAAAAGTTTGTATGGAGAAATACGATTTAATGGGTTTTTTGGCATCAAACTTAGTAAAAGCACTTCACAAGAGAAATAATTCGATACGTTTTTCTCAGTTTTTTTTTTTTAAATCGAAATCTAACAGGGTTAAAAGTTTGTATGGAGAAACATGATTTAGTGGGTTTTTTGACTTCTAAGCACTTAAAACGAGATATAATTCTACACGTGTTTTTCATGTTCTGGAAAATCCCAACTTTGCGGGTCAATGATGGGTTCAAAGTTTGTATGGAGAAATATGATTTAGTGGGTTTGTTTATTTCAAACTTGGTGGCACTTCAAGTGATAAATAAACCGGCACTTGTTTTTCATTTTTTCGTAAATTGGTTCGATGTGACTCTGTGGCATAAAACTGGTTGGATCTCACCATTGCACAGTGATTCGACTCCATACAACCGCGGTACAAAATTAGAAGGAGTGGTCCGTTCTTCATAAAATTTGGTATGCTACTTAATCATGGTCTGCTGAATCGAAATCTCCATTTGGTTTTTCTTAAACTGTTGTAGTTTGGCAATGCCTGAGGCTTAATTTTGCAAATTTCGTGATTTTTGGAAAGCTATAGCACCAAATGTGTTGGCTAGATTTTTCAGATTTTACATTTAATCGGTAACGTCAACATTGATTATTCCAAAGAGTAACATAAATTGTATCGGGACCTTCTGGTTTTGCAATAAAAACGATAATAATAGATGTATGTTTTGCATTTTTACAGATTTTATCATTTTTCGTGCTGATTGCATACTTTTAGGCATAAATCAAATAAATTTTGTTGAAAAATACGTGTTTAGACCACTTTTCAAATTGAATTATTTTCTGAGATCGGAAGATATCAGAGAATGTAATTACATTATCGGACAAAGAAAGAATGCTTCTTAAAATAAAAAAAATCCAGGAACATACTTTCACATACTTTTTAGATATTTGCTTCTAAGTTTTGCCAATTTTCAGATTTTTAATAATTGACTGGCACGACAGCCCGCTTACGCGAGACTAAGGCCTAGCTTCCCGCAACCATCCGTGTTGTGCGTGTGAATTTGTACGCGGGTAGAAGGGACCTACAGTTTTTATGCCGGTTCCGAACGGCAGGTTGGGAGCTTTATCATAGGCAATTTTTGCTCTCAGAGGTTTGCCATTTCCAGCTGAGAGGACAGCCACCGAAAGAGAAAACGAATTTTCCCGTTATTTTTTTTAGGTGTTATTACGGGCAGTATTTGAACCTGCGGTTTGCTGCCTTCGACTCGCGGTCCAACGCACTAACCAACTGAGCCACGGCGGCAGATTTTTAACTTAGAAAAATATTTTGAAATAAAAGTGAAGTAAAAGCCTACGCTTTGTAAATTTTGGGAAAACATTAAAAGCGAAAATTACCACATCATTTCGTAATCTATATTGAAAGTTTAAGCAACTTCGTGCCAACCATGTATTTTAAAAATTACTCAATACTCAATACTCAATAGACTAAAAACACGGAAAATATGAGTTTAAATTTTTTTGTGAAAAAAGTTTCAACTTTGAGTCGCTTTTGCGCAGACACTAATTGATTTTTTGCACAGATTTTTTGGGGTTTTCTTAGTTGGAGTTTTTTCTTTCAAATGACATCAAAATCGTTAAATTCTGAGACCATAAATTTTTTGAATTCTGTCTATGTAACGAATCACTGTGCATTGGTTTGAATGATGTGGTTCTCCAATTGGTAAATTGTTGTGGGTTGTTGTGATAAACCAGCTATTTAATGTAACCCAGAGAAAAAAAATCCAAGGACCTTAAGTTGCACTTCTTTGAAAATAACGCATTCTTTGAACTTTTCTTGTAGAAACACTAATGTAGCGTCTAATGCCTCGGTACCCAATAACCACAGTGTGAATAAATACATGCATCAGTAGACGATAACCTCTTAACTGACTCTTGAATGTGTCAAAAAAACTCAACAATGCACTCAAGGTAAAAGGTTGAGTCTGATGTGTGTAGGAGGACATGTCGATACGGAGCAGAATGAAGCTCATGGGGCAAGAAGTGATCAGAACAAGTCCTTTGTGGGCGTGAGGCCAGAATTGGTTAAGCAATTCAAGAGTAGAGGGTTTGGTGGATCGTTGTGTAACCTCAGGGCACTGTTATAGGTAGATTGGGATAACCAACTGTAGGCAGTTGAGGGCAACCGTAAAGACAGGAAGAGTTTTTAGTCCTTTTCAAGATACGAGTGCTTTGAAAATGACGATGATGATAACACTGTGCGTGAAATTTGCCCTCATAAATTTAGACATGGGGTGGGGGACCTACTGGGTGAGTTTCCTATAGGTATCCTGAGTTGAGATCCATCAGCCGTTTGGTAAGATTGGCTCTAGTTTATGAGAAATCCGACTTTGAAGTTTGGTAATTTTCGTCAAGTTTGTCGCTTAAGTCTTCGAACGTTTAAATGCTAATAGGTCCTAAATCGTTCCGAATATCGCTTTACTGTCTTCGGCAAGTTTGTAGATATTTTAACGACCAACCATTTTGCTTAAGACACGAATCCAAAAAAAATACATTTAACCCTCTAGCGGGCAAGCCCGCCTCCAGGCGGGGTACACCAAAATGCGTTCGCTGAGTAGGCGACGAACTTTATTAATTTAAATATTTCTGATAATGATTTGGAAAAGTTCCCTTTAACTAACGGTATAAATTTTGTGACCATAAGTGAGCTACTTTCGGTTTTAAACCCATTTGAAGTGAGAATTTGTCGAATTCGGACGAAAATAATTATTTTCGCAAGAATGAGTTTTTCATAGTAAATCATAGAATAGTAAATCTTGGAGTTTGAAGCTGCAGAAAATTTTAGTTAGTAATTTCATATTTTTCTACCTACTCTGCACTTTCTTCTATGCACCTGAATATGCTGTAATTTCGGCAGCCCCGCCTCCAGGCCCCGCCTCCAGAAAACACACCTAACACCTTTAAACACACCTAGCGAGGAAACGATTCGCCTAAGACAAAAGTTAATATCATTTTCGTCTTTCTCATGACGAAATTCACCAACTGTAATTTTTTTACAGCAATACAAAATTGGCCTGCTAGAGGGTTAAACTGTGTAATTGCGATATGCGCATTTTTTTGCGCAGCGCAACGTGGCGTATGATTGTCATATTAATTATAATTAACACTCATATAATTGACACTCATACGCCACGTTGCGCTCAAAAATGCATATATCGCAATTACACATCACAAACTTGCCGAAGACAGTAAAGCGATATTCGGAACGATTTAGGACCTATTAGCATTTAAACGTTCGAAGACTTAAGCGACAAACTTGACGAAAATTACCAAACTTCAAAGTCGGATTTCTCATAAACTAGAGCCAATCTTACCAAACGGCTGGTGGATCTCAAATCAGTATACCTATAGGAAACTCACCCAGTAGGTCCCCCCCATGTCTAAATTTTGGACTTGCACAGTGTAATTGATGATAAGACCTCCGGATGACGAGACAAGCACTTCATGGGGATAAAACTACTAGTAATACTAACTACTACTACTACTAACTATTAGTAATACAATGTTTTGTATCTTTTGTATTAGATTAGAACTAAATAAATAAATAAAAAATAAATAAAAAGGGATAGGCTAGTCTGCTTCAAATCCCCGAACACGGCGTGATTGGAAACGATCTTGTTGGCATCACCAACTTTCAATTCCATGTCATCCGTTCCTATTCGTCTGGCCATTTTTGTTTCGAAAGATGTAGTATGACCCAATGGTACCGTCTGACCAAAATCCATACCAAAACAGTAAGTTTCTCCACATGGAATGGACCCTCTTAAATACTGTTGTGTATTATTCTCGCCCAAAACTAAGACTATGATAGATCACATTGAAGAATGCCAGCGTTGTCACCTGAAATATCAGCCAGTCCGCTTTCAATCACTCAGTCAATAAGCTGACAAAATTCGAATATTGCTTTTAAAAAAGCCTTCATTAAGCTGGACCTTTGTCACCCATTGTGAATACCACCAATTATTTTTCGTTGGCCCTTCCACTAGAGTTAGATTTTTTTATTTGTACTCATAGTTATGTAATGTGTGAAATATTCATTCATGTTATATATTTTTGTGATTTCTTTGTGCGTGCATACCGAATGTGGGTAGCGTTGTTAATTTTTCTGTTTTGCCGTTTTCTCAATGCTTCAATCATAAAGTGTGTTTGGTTTTTGTGTTCCACCTTCTATGCTGCGTGTTCGTTTTTAATGTAGTTTTATTTTTGCATCTCAATTGTAGAGTTGTACATACTGCAAATGGAGCACAGTGGGCGGCCATTTTGCACTAAACTTACATTGTTCGGCTTTGTAGATTTCGTTGTGTGAAATATCGCAAAACATTTGCATGCAGCCTTCTTGTGGGTGTTTAATTTAAAATTTGTGAGAATGACACACTTGCTTTGGTTATTCTCAAGGAATTGTTGATCAAGAAAACTTTGCTTTAGGGTTTTAGAAAATTGCAATGTTGACCCATTCATAACCAATCAAACTTGAGCAATTCAAAGTTGAGAAGGTGGAAATATGTGTCTTGTGGTTGATTGATTAAAGGAATTACAACCTTTTGTGGGTCCTATGTAAAAGTTTCTATTTTGCGTGACCATTTCCAGTTTGTCTGCCAGATCTCTTCAATGAAGACAAGGTTACCTTATCGCATCGAAAATATTTTTTACTGGAGTTTTGTGGTCAATTCAATTGATGCTTTAGTCAGTTAGTCTACTTATTGTCTTCTAATAGTCTGTAAGAATATGTTTTCATAATCAAATCAATAAATGAAATTAAATGAAAAAATCGTTCCCAAATGATAGTCGTTGGCTATATGAACATTTAGCAATTCCATTACTTTCATAATTCTGTTTATATTTGAATTTTTTACTTCTTCCTGCTGCGGCAAACAACAGTCATCGTAGTCATCTTTATTTATTGGGGGGAAAGCGCCGCACACAGCTTGACACATTTTTCAGGCAGAGCACTGACATCGGTTCGTTGCAAATATTTATAAAAAAAAATAAAATTAACACACATACACATTTTTTTTTGTATCTGAGCAGGTCAGTAAACCACAGTCAAGTAAGAAGATGTCGAAGGCCACCTCAAGGGTTCTAATTCACGTAACTATTCTCAGTTGGAGAACTGAAGTCATTTTTTGCAACAGAGATATCGCACAATTTTTTTTTATCAAACATTTGATGACTTAACTTTAGTTCTGATTTTATGCTTAAAGCACTGTGAAGTCGCATATGAATTTCTTACTTTATTCAGGCAGTGAAAATTTGAGAATGTCTTTGCAATTCAGACAATGAGACTCATACCAATGTTCCATTATTAAAATAATTTATAAAAATAAAAAATTTTCTTAATATTTCTGCCTCAATAACTTTACTCGGTAATAGGATTTCCCTATGCGTTATCTTTTTAATATATTTATGTATATAAATATAAGCCATGCATAATAAACGATTACTTTGTCATAATCGCACACTTTAAATTCTCGCTCAGAACGCTCTCAGTTGCGCTCTCCACTTCATGTCATGTTGGCTGAGCGTGCGACACAACAGCGTGAAGTGCTTTGCACCGTGGGAGACTTTTAATGACAGTGGACAGCTGAAGATTTGCTACTCGGCACTGTCGATTATGTGCCACAGGAATGTCGGCTCTGGAAATCCGGTAGCGGGGAATTTCATGTGTCGTAGTCACAGCAGAACGTTGAGAGAACTAGCAAAGAGTTGTAACAGAGAACAGGCAAAAGCGCATTTTGCAATTCCATTACTTTCATAATTCTGTTTATATTTTACTTTTTACTTTTTCATGCTGCGGCAAACAACAGTCATCTTAGTCATCTTTATTTATTTGGGGGGAAAGCACCGCACACAACTTTTTTGCACAACACACATTTTTGCACATTTTTCAGACAGAGCACTGACATCGGTTCGTTGCAAATATTTGTCTGTACACACATACACATTTTTTGCACCTGAGCAGGTCAGTAAACCGAAGTCAATCACAAAATACATATTTAGAAAAATTGACTGATTTGTGCAAAAGAAATTATTGACTCGTATTATTCAATACAGATGAATAGGTCAATGGTCAGATTATGCAATCAATGTTCAAAATCTGCTTTAATCGTTCCAAGTTAAGCGAAATTGCTACCGGAGCGACACTTGTTTTTCAGGTTGAGATCTTAAGGTATCAAGAAGAAGATTGTACCGGGATAATAAAAGTCAGAATTCAGTGAAGTTGTTTTGTTGTTTCTTAAGCCAATCAATTGAGCGTCTCGATTGTGTGATTTCAAGCTTTTTTAATTATCTACTCAAATCTGTCAGATGCTTTAGACATGCAGGCAGATTCGTAATGAGAGCCGCACCACTTAAGGCACTGCTGATTTCATTTCATTTAATTTCATTTCATTTATTTCAAGTCTACAGTAATTGAACTTACAGACTAAGCAAACAACAATAAAGTGCATAAAGTAAGAAAAAAATCTGGGTCCTCTGTGGTTGAAACTTCTCTGACCAAAGTTTTTCCGTCATGGCTACTTGCTATATCTGCCGATTTACGTTTTAAAAAGTCAGACAGTGGAAATTAGATTGTTATATAATAAGGTTATATAATAATAACTAGCAGGGCCCCGTTGCTTTGCACGCAAGTTTGAAGTCAATGGGGCCAATTAATCAACTTCTTCTTAAACCAATGTTGAAACCGTAAGATTTTTATGAAAAAAATTCTTGCCTAATTATTTCCCATTTGAAGTGCTTTCACGACATTCGAAATCAAAAGATGTTAAAAATCATGTTTCTTCCAGGGACCGGAAATAACAGCTATTTATGAAAACTATATTTGAAAAAATTACTATGAAGGAAAAGTCATACAAATAAATGAAATATACCAATACATTTCTTTTTGCACGGAGAATCAAACTTGGCAATACACTTTTTTTTTTAATTTTTATGGAAAAATTATAAAATAAGAATAAGAAAGTCAACAATAATTGTTATTGTTGTTAGTATAGGATTTTTAAAATATAAATAAAAAATAACTGTTATTGGTTGAGTCATTCAATGAAAGTAAAAAAATAACTCTTAAACATTGATTTTTATAATAAAACTTATAGCTTTTACGGTCCCTGGTTTCTTCATACAAACTTTTAACTTTGGTTCACCCCAAAAAAATGAAAACCACGTGTCGAATTATTTCTCACTAAGAGTAGTTTCACTAAGTTTGAAGTTAATGGGCTCATTGCTTCATGTTTTTTATACAAACTCTTAACCCGTTGTTGACTACGCCAGATTTTGATTTTCGAAGAAATTAAAAAGTTGTACCGAATTATTTTGTATGTTAAGTGCTTTCACTAAGTTTGAAGTCAAATGGCGTAAAAATCATGTTTCTTCATACAAACCTTTAACCCATTGCTAACCCCGTTAGATTTTGATTTTCGAAAAAATAAAACACATGTCGATTTATATTTCACTAAGAGTACTTTCACCAAGTTTGAAGTCAATGGGCTCATTACTTCATGTTTTTCACAGCTTCTTCATACGAACTCTTAACCCGTCGTTGACCACGTCCGATTTTGATTTTCGAAAAAATTAAAAACACGTATCGAATTATTTCACATTTTAAATGCTTTCACTAAGTTTCAAGTCAAAAGGCGTAAAAAATCACGTTTCTTTATACAAACTCTTAACCCATTGTTGACCCCGTTAGATTTTGATTTCCGAAAAAATGAAACACACGTGTCGAATTATATTTCACTAAGAGTATTTTCACCAAGTTTGAAGTCAAAATGTGTAAAAAATCATGTCTCTTCATACAAACTTGTATACCTTGGTTCACCCCTTTAAGTTTTGATTTAAAAAAAAATGAGAAAAACGTGTAAAATTATTTTTGATTTAAAGTAATTGCATCAACTTTTAAGTCTTTACGAATACGAACCTTAACCATTGGTTCACCCCGTTAAATTTTCATTTTCGAAAAATTGAAAAATACATGTCGAATTATTTTTGATTTGGAGTATTTTCACCAAGTTTAAAATCAATAGACCTATTACAATATAACAAGTTTTTTCATACAACACCGAATTTAAAAAAATCCCATCTTAGCTGAGGTTCATTTTTCAGGATGTACCTACAGTTCAAAATTCATGTTTGTAGTTTTAGCGGTTTGGGCTGGGCGATGATGAATAAGTTAGTCAGTCTATATGTATAAAGAAGAAGAAGAAGATAGATACCAGTTTGATTTGTCAGGTTCGATAGTACCAGTGAACGAAACAGATTGCTTCCGCATTAAAAATTTGGTTTTGTGGTTGGAGTTTTTATGTCCATACGAATGATTCATCCACATTCATTCGGATGTTACATTGTTTTGTACATAACAGTGCTCATACTTCTGTATATAACATAGATACGTAAGTATCAGTAGCGCACACAGAATGTCATTTTGGGTTTATTGGCAACCAACTTTTGAGTTTAATACCGATCTTTGGAAGGTTTGAACCTGAAACCCCACCACTTGTGTGCCACTGGTTGGTATAATGAAAGTCCTGTGGAATAGAAGCTTTTCAGTTCAGTTAGGTCTTTGCTTATCATGTTGGGACCAAAAATATAAGTAGTAGTAGTATGTGGGCAAGATAATTCCATTCTTTAACCTTCTTCATGGTAACAGCGATACTAAAGTTGATGAACCCTAACCCCTTCCAAAGTATAGTTGTGGGCTGTTACTTGGCATTGAAAATAAATCAATATAGTTCCAGCGTTGTCTGCAAATTTCGAACCATGTAGAAGTTTTGTCAGTTGGTATGCCAAAAGCGAGCTGAGAGGGCAACAAAATATTTTATTATTATAAATATGAAGTTGACTAAGTCGGCCTTCAACATACAAACGAATAATTATACAGACTTTTTTAACTATGCCTAAACAAACCACAAAATTCCCTGAAACACGTGAATGATGAAATAGTAATAAACTTTATTTTTTCGGCCTAAGAAGGCTTGGCCAATTGATCAGCACATCTTTATGAAAGAGCGATTGAGATATGCGCGCATCTGCCTAAGTTACAAACAAATGAGCAGCTGATAAACTTGACAACTATTTTGCAATTTCAGTATTTTAACAAAACCAGTTTCACCAGTAAACTCTCCCATTGACAGTAATTCGGAATAACCAAAATTAATTTGAACAAACTACCAGCGATGCGGAATTCACTCAGTAGTCAATAACCACACAACAGCAACAACAACAAAATGCCAGAGCGACACCTTATCGCAGCGGTAAGTCCCCGTCAACGCAATGAGGCCAAAGAGTTTAAAAAAAAATTCTTCTAAGTACGTGCATTCGTATAAAATTTCAGTGAATTCTTAGTTCGATGCTCAGTTTTTGTTCGACTCTACAGCTGACGAGTGTCACAGCCATCGGTCTATCATTTGTGTTTGTTTGTGTGTGTGTGTGTGCGCGCGGCATCGATAATGTGTGTTGTTCATTTTGCACAGCGCAAAGTTGAAATGTCACATTTGTTGTTGTTGTTGTTATCAATGACAGCATGCAGCGTGAAGTTGAATGTAGCCGCCAGCAGTGCGTTGCCGTGTGTTTGCGATAATGAAAATGCGGTCAGTGATAGCGAATATGCAAGTGAAATGTATTAATGCAAATTATAAGCAATTCTATAAATTTAAAGTGTGTAATAAACGGAAGTAATAAACGAAATAATTGAAATATCTTTACAGTCGTACATTTTTGACGATTCAACGCTGCGACAGTTGGAGCTGGCGGTGCTGCAGATGAATATTACATATCAAACGTTGCGCATGCGCATGGAAACCCTAACGGCACGGTTAGTCTTGCAGCAAAGAACGTAGAAAATTTACAAGAATCGTTTTAAGATTTATGATTCATAAAGAAAAGTCGAGTGATTTGAGCCATATTTTGTTTTTGGGACACAAAATCTCACTGACTAGAGACATCAACAAGTTTGAATTGATATTGAAAACGTAGATGAGGAAACTGAATGAGTATATCAAGAAGTTTGAGATATTGTTTGGAACCTAGAGGTCAATTTTTAAATTTTGTATCACTTCTGTTTCAGTGGAGACAATGCAAACAATTTTTTTTCATTTTTCAAAAGTGTCAAAATTGAGTGAAAATATTGTTGGGTGAGCTACCATAAAAAAATCTGAAAAATTTTGCAGATAAAAGATATGAATAAAAAGACACAGAAAGCAAAAAAAAATATATAGTAAGTGGTTATCTGATGTGTCTGATGATAGTTTGTCTAATGATTGTGCAGCCAACTGAACTTTCTGATTGTTGGATTTCACTGTTTTCATTGCTTTTATGAAAGTATTCATGTCGATTATTCCATAATGGACTAAATAAATGATCCACGTGGTAAAACATGTAAGAAAAACACCAAAAGTTTTAAAGGATTTACGTGAGTGGTCTGAAAAGTGTCCGACAACAACTATACAAGACATTTGTTCTTCAAATTTACTTTAATATTTTGAATTGGTCTTCTTGTATGTTTACACACTTATCTCCAGCTTTGATTTTTGTCCCTAAGTTGCATTAACATATTGTTGAAAATGTTCATTCAAATAGATTTTTGGTCCATCAAGAGCAAACATGGCACGCAACTCGCTGACAGATTTGTCTAGTCTTGTATGAATCTTGATTCAATATGTGACCAAGATTTGTTTCTATAACAACGTGCGACAGCATTTTTCATACCGGGAAAAGTCCATAGGTGCGTGAAACTAGAGACCAAATATAGTAATACTGCGTACTCAGTTTTTTCATTTCTATATCTTTTGTCCTTTTAAAAGGACTTCAAAATTTTGAAGGGGATAGAAATAAAAAAAAATGTAAAAAATACTTAACCTGGTTCGAATATGGCAATATGTATCTCAAATGAAAGAGGAAAGGCTCAAGAATTTTAATAAAATGAACTTTTTATCTATTTGTAAAAAAATAATATGAAAAAGGTCCTTTGAAAATTTGAATCCTTTATATCCGTGAAAATTTACATAGAATTTTCTTGAAAAGTAAATATGTTAAAACTCCAAATCTCCCTGATCACGTGTCAAAATTTCATTACTCTAGCTTTATTTGTTCGAAAGTTATTAAAAAAAAGGCGGAAGCTGCATTTCTATTGAAGTACAAAAAAAATTTTAATTTATTTGAGTATCAGTATTTTAAATAATAAAAATATACAAAATCAATGAGGTGAGAATAATGAAATTAAAAAATAAAAAATTTCTTTTATTTTTTATCCCCTTCAGAATTTTGAAATCCTTTTAAAAGGTCAAAGGATGTAGAGATAAAACACTGAGTACGCAGTATTACAATGTTTGGCCTCTAGTTTCACGCCCATATGGATTTTTTCCGGTGTGAAATTTTTTTTTAATTTTTGTCGCACGGTGTAATACATTGAGCTCATTTAACTCATTCTACTTTTTTAAACTTTTCCAACCCTTCTCCCCAGTCTGGATCATCAAAATGACCTTCTGAGTGGATTGCGCGAGCAGGTGAACGTTCTAAATGCAAAATCGATCGATAAAGGTGAGTGAACGCAGGCGAACTCGCCACTAATCAGCCTTACTACCCACATTGAAACGCAGATCATGTGATTTTTCCCACCACGCCGCGTATAGATGTGCGCGGCATATTCGACACAACGCCCAGCAAAGATGACAAACCGCAAGCATGGTGAGTGCCAATCAATCGTTCCGACTCGACAATATCCCAATGCATCTCTTTCGAACGACACTTGCAGCGCGTCTGTGACGCGACTGCCGCAAAGTTGCGCCGAGGCAACGGCCAACAGCCGCAAGAGCGGCCTCTACACCATACAGGACGATCTCGTGGGCGACACACCGTTCTGGGTGTCGTGCGACGAGGACATGCACGGCGGCGCCTGGACGGTCATACAGCGCCGCATCGACGGCTCGGTGGACTTTTATCGCAACTGGACCGAGTACAAGAGCGGCTTCGGCAAGGTGGACGGTGAATTCTGGATCGGCCTCGACAAGCTGCACGCGCTGACTACACGATCGTCGCAGGAGCTGCTCATCGTCATGGAGGACTTTGACAATGTCAAGAAGTATGCAAAGTACGATGCGTTCGCAGTGGGCGACGAGAGCGAAGCGTACACGCTAAAAGTGCTGGGCAAGTACAGCGGCGACGCGGGCGATTCGCTCACCGCACACGCATCGCATAAGTTCAGCGCAAAGGACGTGGACAATGACAACGATCACACGAACTGCGCACAGGTGTACCTGGGCGCGTGGTGGTACAACAAGTGCCACATCAGGTGAGTTCAGCTCATTGGGCATCGAAGAGCGTTTCTCATGCATTGTGTTTCTCGCGTTTCGTTTTGGCAGCAACTTGAATGGAAAATATCTGCGCGGCGCCTACAACCAGGACCAGTTCGCCAAAGGCGTTGTCTGGCACACGTTCCGCGGCTACAACTATGCGTTGAAATTCGTGCAGATGATGGTGCGGCCGCGTCGACTGTGATGAAGGCGAGGAAAAATTACAATTTAAATATATGCAAATTTTATTGCAAATAGCTTTGTGATATTAACAGCCACAGTCAGAATTGTGGGTAGAGTTTGTAGCAGGTTGTAAACTGTAAAATTGTGAGTTTAAATTTTAAAATAAATAAGAAAATATATAAGAATATAAGGTAAAAATACGGATCTAAAGTTTAGAAATCTCATCAAGAGAAATAAATTTTTTGACGAGAAAATTAAGTAAGAAACCGCATTAAGAAAAATTAATCTACGGGTCAAATATAAAAAGATGTTACAAAAATAAATGACTATCTAAGTATGTTAGGTTATACTGGCCGAGCAGTCAGGTTCTTAACTATAACAGGAGATACAGACTTCATTGCTCTATGAATATTCGAGAACAATTGGCAAAGTGGCCAGTTTTTTACTCCTTGTTCACTCTGCTTGAGAGTATTGGGCTTCAGTAAGGCTAAGTTATGCCTTGCGTTGGTTGTGTTAATAGATTTAAAGGTATAAGTAAAGTAGAGTGACCATTCAGCTAAAAAATATTTGAAATGATTGATGATGACTGATTTTAAGGCTATAATTTCTGCCAGGGTGGGTGGTTAGTCTACCGCCAGCAGTTCTTGGTGATGCGACTATCATTTGACGTCCCATGGAAAAGATGCCTTCGTATGTAAAAATGTATTGCTTGGTTGTGTAGAGTGCCGCACGGGGGAAAAAACAGGCAAAAACGCTCACATTAGAGCAAAACCAAAAGTTGCGAACCTGCATTTTTTTTCTACTTATCGTAGTAAAGATACATTAGCGATATAGAAAAACAGTTTTTCAAGTACCTTCATCCCTTCATAGCAAAATATCGTTAACTAGGCTTTCTTCAGATTCCCGTAGAATCAATATTTTTGAATGAAATCCCGTAATTTTTTACATGTGGAGTTAATTGGTATTAAAAAAAAATTTATTTAAAAAATGCAGAAAAATGCATATTTAACCCATGGCTAATTTTTTTTACAAAAATTAAAAAAATCGTGATTTTCTATGGACTATAACTTTTGAGATTCCACAGCATTCCTCGAAATACTTATGCACTGAATACGTAGGACATTCAGCTAAATGACAGTACCAAACTTATCTCCAGAGTCCTGCGTCAGCGAAAATGCGAACAAAATTCGTATGCCAACTCGAGCACTTTTTGTACTCTGCAGTCAATGAGCAACGATATATTTGTAATTGCTGAGCAAAACTATAACGTATGAAAAACAGCAAGGCTGGTATTGAAAGGAATAAGTATGTATTTAAATATATAGAATCAAGATGCGTACATATATATCGAATTGATTTAGCTATGTCTGTCCGTTAAAATGTGTTACAGCCATCCTGTCTAATGGAAGGTATTCATAATAGCTTTTGAAAAAGTTGAGATACGAAACTGAAATTTCGTACACAGATTTTGGAAATCATGAGAACAACATATTGCCTGAAATGGGCGTGGTTTGCCTATTTTTGAACTGGGTTGCCATATAAAGATAATTTTCAAAATATGAACTGTTAAATATTTACCGCCCGTTTTTGGATATTTTTGTCTGCAAATACGTGTAGCATGCCTCTTATGATACATAATAAGTCATTATTTTAACTTTAAGTGGGCAAAGATATTTTTGTCAGTTATCATTGTCAGTGTTATATAAAAGTAAATGAGTAGATTAGATTTTGAATTTTTTTTAGAAAGAGTTTACCTACTTTTATGAAAGTGAGCTAAGTGTCTATGAAGAGGATTTTCATGCTTGAGAAAAAAATTTTAGTTTTTTTAATATTGTTAAAAATAAAGTCTGTATGGGGAGTGGGCGTAACCGTGGGCGAATTTTCCTAATTTTTTGAACAGATCATCTTCTACTTATGAGAAACCATTATACGAAACTTCAATCTTGTATCTTTATTATTTCCGATGTTGTAACATTTTCCGTTATATGTACATACATCATTCGGAAACCATAAGCCGTGTGCTGCGATAAGGTGCTAAAATTCAAATACGCTAAAACACGTGTAATTTTATTCTGAATCTTCCATGAGAATCACTTATCATAATATTGATTTATTTTTTTTGCTTCTGGTTATGCGCATTTCTAAAAGTCTTAACTTCCGATTGTAGGGTAGCAGCTCTTAGTAAGGAAAATTACAAAAAAATTTTGCCACACATTTTCTTAAAGAATTCTGAAGAAAATATCCTATTTTCAGTACTCTAGTGTAAAAATCGTAGATTCTAGATTCTGTTTTTCCCAACGTGCGCCGTCAGTGTATCTCTTCCTTCCATGCTAGGAGGTGTTGTTGGAAAACGCAAAGGTTGTTGTCTTTGCTGAGCTGCTTTTGGATGATGTATGTGCTGTGACATACTTTCGTTAGTCCAAACTGGCACTGCTTAGTGGTGTTGTTGTTGCGATAGTTAGGGCTACTGGGCATGAAAATCTGCTAGTAGCTGCCCGTCACAACTGACTTAAGTGGGAACGATAAAAGTTTGTCCAAAGGTGAAGGAATTGACTGTGTAAAACCAAAGAGATGAGAAACAATTAGAAAGAAGAAAAAACAGAAATATCGGAATGTGTGAAATGAAGCCAGGTAGGATTCGAACCCACGACCTTCGGAATGCGAGCTGAGTACACTTCACTCTCGGTTACAGTGGTCAGTTATACTGTTCTTCAGTCCTTTTGTGGAAAATATAGAAAAATATAGAAAAATATAGAAAACAATGGGCAGTCTTTGTAGGGTGTGCAGAATATTTTTCTGCTGATTCTAATATTATCCGGATTTCACCATCCTCCATATTGCATTTTCAAGGTTATTTCTTTTACTTGTTACATTAAATAAGATGAAACTCTGTTTATGCTTTTGGTATGGAAGAACCACAAAATATTTCATTTGTTTTTGTTTATCCGGCAAGAAGTCAGTACGTTGAAAGCAAATGAGCAGGCAGACAGACAAATATTCTAAAATACATACATGCAACACATATAAGCTGTAAGTGATACAAGGATGAACTTATGAAATTATAAAATTGTTCTACATTGCCTTCAACCAATGGAAACGAGTGTCGAGAAAATGGGCAATCGGAAAGTACTAGAAAAATACTCAAATTTAACCCTTTCGGTATTTTGTTGGAATCTGGCAACATGCAACTTTGTGACCACCTGAGACCTCTAAGCTTCCGGAAATAAATGTTTGTTTTGACTTTTAGAATAAAAGAACTTCTCTGGCAAGAAGTGAGCTCTTTGGTCGCCATTCTTTAACAGCCTTGACGAGCTGTTTTACTGTAAATTAACTGAAACTTTGTCTTTACTGAAAATTTAACTTATTGATATCTTTATCAAGTCTTATTTGATGCCCCAAAAAGGAGGAGACAGCACGTGGGCCAGTACTGGCTTGCAGAAGAGAACGTCAAGCACCTTCTCCCACGTGAGTTACTAAGCTTCATTAGGTCGGTGGGATTGGGGGATGTTTTCTATAGTTGTAGGGAGCACATTAGATCAACTTTGGTCTAAGTGCACATTTCCCCTTTCAAATCTATCTATCTATGCCCCAAAAAAACAAAGCATGGCTCGAACCATCAGACTTTTCCATATGTATCATAAATCTTAAAATGATTCTTGTAAAATCGGTTTTTTCTTTGGTTCAAGAATAACCGTCGCGTAAAGGTTTCCGTGTGCATGTGCAACGTTTGATATGTCATATTGATCTGTAGCTCCGCCTGTAACAGCGTTGAATCGTCAAAAATGTACAACTGCAAAGATAGTGGAAATATTTTTCTCAGATTCATGATGGAATTCTTATAGTTTGCAGCGTTCTTATAGTATGCCTGCTCAGTTATGGGTTCCTGCAGAAGGCTGCCACTCCAGCCTAACCTATAATAAACTAGAATAGTAGAGCTGGGAGTATTTTGAAATTATTTAATGAAGTTGAAAAAAAAGAAATATGCACGTCTTTAGAATGTTATCTTTTCAGATGATAGTTTTTTTTTGAAGAAAACAAAGTTTAAATTTATATTGACTACTTCAATTAGAAACAATTTTTCACATAATTGTGTCTATAAAAAAGAACTAAATATTTGATTTTCACATATGCCGCTACTTATGCTGGAACTTACCACAGCTGCAGCAGTTTTTTCAACATTAATTGTTGCCCTGAAAATAAAAAAATCTATAGAACGTTGTTATTACGTTCACACACAGCACTAAATAAATAATTTTCTGAATTTTAAAATTTTCCCTATAAAAATCTATAACGAAAGGGTTAAACAAACCGCGCCAACTGATTGCAGCATTTCGCATTCGATCACCGACAATGAACCGAAATACGAACTCTTGGCTAAAATTGAAAATGAAAATGTTGCAGTCGATAACCAAGCGATGGCAAATATTTGCATATAATCAGCGGATCATTAAAACGTGTGACACACGCACACACACACACACACATACTCGTACATAACCATTGCCTGCAGCGACGATACATCACATCAATATTGTTGCCTACTAATGTTGCTGCTGCTGCTGCTATTGTTGCTGCTGCTGTTGTTGTTGTTGCTAATTTAAATAAATGCCCACTGACGACCGCAAACATTTGCAATTTCACCACAGACCGCAACATAATGCAGAGCGCACAGCAAATACAAAATTACGCATTCAGCTCGCATGGCGCTTCTAACACACACACACACACACAAACATACAGTACCCAATAGGCGCTCTGACTGTCGTTCGCTTTCTGCTGCTACTCATTGCTGGCTATTGGAAATACACCAGAAAATTATCACAAATTTCAAATCTGTGATTTTGGCCAACGCGTTCGGCTATCAACACAGGCACTGCCACATATTTATCGGCGCATGTAGATGTGTGCGTGAAATTTGTCAAATGTTGATATATCGATAAATTACAAGCACGCACGCACACATAGACACACGCCTGCACTTGGCAAGCCCGATGCCATCCATGCCATATTCGCTTGTCCATGAAATTGCTGTTTATATTCTGCATGTGTCTGTGTTTGTGTGTGTGTGTGTGTGCGACCAGCAGTGAAATCGTTGCAATTCTGCTATAGACGTACACATTAATAAATCAATACACTTGCTTTATGGCATGTTATGGCAACACTCGCCAACTAACGGTGCATTTAATACCGCTTTATGAGACATGAAAAATGGCGATACATTTGCAAATGAAGTAAGTATTGACTGGATTTGCTGCTGGAGCAATAGAATTTCAATCTCTACTAGCACAGGGCTAGTTAAATTTTCAGACATTGAAGATAATTGCTTCGTTCAAGTTGGTTTCAGTTGGTCGATTGTATAATCAAAACTTGAAAGAACTTAAAAAAGAACGGAGGTAGTTAAATTTTTAGACCTCAAAGAGAATTTCGTTCGTTCAAGTTGGTTTGAGTTGGTCGACTGTTTATTCAAAACTTAAAGGAACTTAAACAGGACATAGCAAGTTAAATTTTCAGACATTGAAGATAGTTTCGTTCGTTTAAGTTGGTTCCAATTGGTTGATTTACATATATTCAAAACTTAAAGGAACTTAAAAAACAAAAAGGCTGGTTAAATTTTCAGACCTCGAAGAGAATTTCGTTGGTTCAAGTTGGTGCCAGTTGGTCGACTGTGTATTCAAAACTTAAAGGAACTTAAAGAAGGACATGGCTAGTGAAATTTTCAAACATTGAAGATAGTTTCGTTCGTTCAAGTTGGTTCCAGTTGGTCAATTTATATTCAAAACATAAAGGAACTAAAAAAAGGAAAAAGTTGGTTAAATTTGTAGACATTGAAGATAATTGCTTCGTTCAAGTTGGTTCCAGTTGATCGATTGTATATTCAAAACTTAAAAAAGAATTTAAAATAGGAAATAGATAGTCGAATTTTCAGACACTGAAGAGAATTTCATTCGTTCAACAAATGGTCGTTCAAGTTGGTTCCAGTTGGTCGATTTATATTCTAAACTTAAAGGAACTTAAAAAAGGACATAGCTGGTTAAATTTTCAGACATTGAAGATAGTTTCGTTCGTTCAAGTTGGTTCCAGTTGCGCGATTTATATTCTAAACTTAAAGGAACTTAAAAAAAGGACATAGCTGGTTCAATTTTAAGACACTGAAGAGAATTTCGTTGGTTCAAGTTGGTTTCAGTTGGTCGACTTTATATTAAAAACTTGAAAGAACTTAAAAATGGACGTGTTGACTAAGAGACTGCCTTCCTTCCTTTCTTGTTCAAAAATTAATCTTAAAGGAAAGGAGACCAAGTGGCCAGAAGCCAAGTGGAGGAACTAACAAAATTACTTGCCGAACTACAAAACTAAAGCAAAGATTACTTAATTGCGCAAACTAGGGATTTGATTATTTTGTTCAGACTGTGAAACTCCTAGAAAATCTGCCCTTTGCTTCTGCGCCGCCATTTCAAGACAACATTTCGAAATCTTTGGCGGCATATGATTTTGCCGGACTAGATGAAGTGGAAAGGTTTGTTGAAGTTTGCACTCATATTCTAATGGATCACTGCCACAAATCAGAAACGGATCTTCATCTGCATTGCTAAGGATCCAATGAAGTTCTATGGGTGACCTTTGGGAGCCCACCCAGTTACACTGACTTATCTTCGTATTCAGGCCTTGAGATCAACTTTAAGAAGACGAGAGGAGAAGATATTCTTAGCCTGGTAGCAAAATCGAGATTTCTGGTAATATTCTCGAGGCAGTGCAGAAATTTTACATACTTTGGCTCAAAGTTGGCCCAGGTTATTATTTGCAATAACCAGACTTTTGTCGAATGCAAATTTTCTGGTCTTAAACAATCACAGACAAACAGTTCACGAGAGTAGAATTTCAGCCGTATTTTTTTTAATATGGATTCAAAAACAGAAACTTAAGTCTTTAGGCTACATTCTATGCAGAGAAGATAGATCTGCATTCGTAAAGAGAGCAGAGGTAGAAGGCCCGGTAGACCTGTCGAGACCAGGAGAAGCTCGGTCGTTCATATTTCATTTCATTTATTGAACCAAGCGATACACAGTGATCTACAGGCTAGAAAATTAATACAATAAATAACACTTACGAACTAGAAAAGATAAGATAAGATCAGTTCATGAGGCTGACCAGCATTTCGAGTACAGTTTCAGTCATTGAATTATTTATTTATTTATTTATTTATTTAGCCAATGAACAAATGTCCTTACTGAGGATAGGAAATATTAATAATTACAAACTACAAGTTACTTAAATTATTTAACAGCAATCGGTTAATCTCTACGATGATTTCTTTCACAAGATTTTGCTAGCAATGAAATCTTCTGACGAATTGGGCGAGTGCCACAGCCATAAAACTTTACAATTATGCTCCAACTTTTCAAATAGACAAAAAATATAATAATTTTGAATTTATGAAAATCCAAATACGTGTTGTTACATGTTTTTAACAAAATGTCTTTAATGCATTGCGGTGTGTTACAGCTTAGACGACACGCGCGGACCTAAGCTTCCACTCAAACAGCAAATAAGACTGCAGGGCAACACAACTCCTGACTCGGCCTTTCGCTCCGCCGAAAATTTGTAAATATAATGAAGCAATTAACATATTTCTATTTGTTTTTAATTAAGCACACATTGCCGAGTGCTCGTAAGGCTACAACACTGCCGAGCTGCCACCGCGATAATGGCGAAAAATAATAATAAAAAACAAAAACAAAACAACGATAAAGCCTTCAACACAAATTCTATGCCATGTACGTGTAAGTCCACACACACACACACACAGACACACAAACATTGTTAATTACTTCGGAAGTTGCATGCCTGACGGCTCGCGGCGGGATAATGAAATTATCAAGTATGCAACTTGTAGTCGGCGAATGTACACAAACACACACATACATACATCTATATGCGAGCATATACATATATCTACTGATGGCTAAAGTACAGCGCATCATTTTTAAATATGTGCGGCTTGTGCGCCTGAAAATATGTTTCTTCCTTTTTTTTTTAATTAGCTGCTTTGCAAGCATAAAATAACAGCCAACTTTAGTTGGCCAAAGGCGCTGCGACGGTAGGAAGTACAAGGCGTACGAAAATATGATACAAAACACACACACTCACACACAGGCATTCCTACATACTTATACATACATATGTATGCACATAAAGGTGCATATGCGTGTGGTGAGAATTGTCGTTTTTTCATCACCAATTCGTCCACAAACAAGATTATTAAATATACTTAAAAATTTTTTTTATTTGTATGTGTATATGTGCAACATTGTAGCCTTTTTTTTGTATAGCGGAAAATGTATAAAGTTGTTGTTATTTTGTCTGTATGTAGGCGCGTTGTCGATAAAAATGTCAAAGCTTTTACTGCGATACTTTGATGTTGTCTGTTTCTGTGTGTGTGTCTGTGCTTGCATGTTCTGTAAGCCAATGTGCGGCATTAAAGCAAAACAGGCCAAAGTGTAACAATCTTTCGACATTTTCTTCTGCTCTCACCAGCAAAATATGTTTCGCTGTTTCTCTGCCATTGAGACGAATGCAAATTCGCGCACAATCGCTGCTGCTTCTTCTTCTTTTTTACTGCAGGTCGGCATTCAGGTGCGTAGCAAATGAATGATTTCGCTGGAAAGGGGATATTGTGACTATCAGTTAACCCATTTTCGGCCGCTGTTCGATTTTTCGACCAGCCACTTTGAAGGAGAGTAGCTCTGCACTTAGACATTATATCTTTGAACTTTTGATGCAGAAATTAGCTTTGGTCTTTTGGTAACCCCTCGAAATAATAATTTTTTTAAAAAACGATAAATTTAGAGATGTTGGCGAAGGCACGAAAAAATAATTTTTTTAGTCATATTTTGAATATTCTAAAAAATATATAACCTTTTCAAATTATTGATTTATTATTGATTATTTACGAAGCCTAAAGACCAAATTACCACAATCAATTGATATCCACAAGATTATGAAAATATTTTTACCTCTCAGCACCGCGTACTTTTCAGTGGTCGAAAAATCGACGATTGGCCAGAAGTCGTCATATATGTACATATATAAGCCAACAATTGTTTGTTTTCATGCTTGATTATTATTTGACTAAAACTATGTACATATATATTTGTTTTTATTTGAAATTGATTTTTTATTAATTTATAAAAAAATTTGTAAAAAAAAACACAAAAAAAAATCCAAAAATATTCTTGATTAAGGTCCTAAATGTAAGTCCTTAAAAGGAATTACAAAAATATTGGCTATTTCTGGTAGCGGTCGAAAATGGGTTAACAAGATTGCTGGCAATGTTTAAATATTTAATCAAGCAAAAATAATTTCATAATGAATCATAAGAATAAAATATCGCTATTCAAAATTATGTAAGCATTTAAATATTTCTTCGAAAATAAATTTTTATTAAAGATTTGTCTAATTTTGTTCAACGTTTTATAAAAAGTGCAATGTTTGATTTTTATTGTTGCAGTTCAGTCTAGTTCCGGTCCAGTTGTAGTTAATATATTCATTCTTTATGAAATCAAAAGTCACTTTTTATTTATTGTGGTTAATTCATAAATAATGAAACAAAGGAAAGCAATGTGAGGCTTACGCTTTTGTCTCAGAAAGATACAATTTTTTCGAACCACTCTGAGCAATGTATGTGGCTGAGGTTTTCGCACGAATCCATGAAAGTGTTTTGATAAATGAGGATTTTTTGTCAGAAAGATGGAACTTTTTTTGACCACACTGATGAAATATGTGGCTTAGGTTGTAGCTTGAAACGACATTTTTTTTTTAACTACTTTAATGAAACGTTCAGCTTATGATTTGGTTTTGAAAATATTAAATTTTTGTGAACCACTTTGACGAAATGTGCAGCTTAGGAAAACTGAACTTGTCTTCGAACTATTCTGATGAAATGTGTGACTGTTGACTATGTCTCGAAAATATGCAACTTTTTTGAACGACTCTGATGAAATGTGTGAGTGAGGTTTTAGCTCGAAAGAATGAAACTTTTTTAAACCACTCTGTTGAAATGTGCAGTTTTGTTTCGAAAAGATGAATTTTTTGTGAACCACTTTGATGAAATGTACAGCTAGGATTATATCTCGAGAAGGTGAAACTTTTCGAATGAATTCGAATGAATGAATGAATGAATGAATTGAATCGAGGCTCGAAAGGATGAGACTTCTTTTGAACCGGTCTGATGAAATGTGTCTATAGTGATTTTGTTTCGAAAATAGAGAACTTTTTAATAAATGATTTTGTTTCAAAAGATAGAATTTTTGTTAACCACACTGATGAAGTGCGCGATTGAGGATTTTGTTTCGAGCACATGAAACTTTTGTTCAAATAACTCTGATGAAATGTATGACTGATGACAATGTTTCGAAAATATGTAACTTTTTTAATGATTTTGTTTAAAACAGATCAAACTTTTTTCGAACCACTAAAGAAATGTGTCGCTAAGGTTTTAGGTCGAACGAATACAAAATTGCTTGAACTCTTTTGATGTAATCTGTGACTGATGTTTGTGTGACTGGGGATTTTGTATCAAAAACATGCAACTTTTATTTTGATCACTCTTATGAAATATCTGACTGAGACTTTAGTTCGAAAGGATGGACATTTTTTGAACTACTCTGTTGAAATGTGCAGTTTTGTTTCGAAAAGATGGAATTTTTGTAAACAATTTTGATGAAATGTGCTGCTGAGGATTGTAACTCGACGAAATTAAACTTTTCCTTGCATAATTCTGATGAAATGTGAAAGGATGAGATTTGTTTTAACTGATTCGATGAAATGTGCAGTTAATGATTTAGTTTCGAAAATATGGAACTTTGTTTTTTAATGATTTTGTCTTAAAAGATTAAACTCTTTTCGAACCACTCGAAGGAAATGTGTCGCTGAGGTTTTAGCTCGAAAGAATACAAAATTCGCTTGAACTATTCTTATGTAATGTGTGACTGAGGCTTGCGTGGCTGGGGATTTTATCTGGAAAACATGAAAAACTTTGATGAAATATCTGACTGAGACTTTAGTTCAAAACGATGAACTCGAACCACTCTGATGGTATGTGCAGTTGATGATTTTGTTTTGAAAATATGTATGACACTTTTTTAAATGATTTTGTTTTGAAATCATGGAACTTCTCCTTGGATCACTCTGATGAAATGTTTGACTGAGGCTTTAACTCGACAAATTGATAGTTTGGAACCAGCTGATGAAACGTGTGGCTTTGAACAATTCTGAGGCTGAGGCGTTATAATTTTAAACATCTACAGATCAATGGGGGATTGACACGCTGAAGCGTGTTTTAAGTGTTTAAGGGAGTGTTCCCGTCTAGAATGCCGATTTTAGGCTGTTTTTCAAAAAATTTTAAAAATTTTTATTTTGCAGCTACAAGGCAAAATGCAATATTCTGGTTTTTTGCTTGTTGTTCCTTATTATTTGGAGAACAGAAACTCATATTTGTGTCAAAAAATTTTATTTTCTAAGTACAAATTTTCAGTGGTCAATGTGACCTTGTCACGCTGATTTTCACTGCTGGCCGATGAGAAATTTCGGGAACCAGTAATCTGAAACAGAAATGGGTATGCAATTATTAATCTGCAATAAATTCCGCGGATGCTAAACCACAGTTTTAGTCAAAATGTTGATTAGAAACAAAATGGCGGCCATATGAAAAAAAATTGTCCAGTTTTGCCACCTTTTTTTACCTTTAGAGTGCTTGAAAATATATTTAACAATAATTTTTGTATGAAAACTTTGGTTTAGCATCCAATGAAAACTATCTAGAACATTTTCCCAAATTTTCAAGTGGATACCTCTCATAGTTGCTGAGAAAAGTTATCGGCCAGTACAAAAAATGTGGTTTCGAGAAAAACGCGTTTCAAGGTATGCGCAATGTATCAGCGGAGCAAAAAGAGCTGAGATTACTTCAATTAACATGCAAAAAAGTGGGTACTGAGTTTGCGGATTGAAAAACGACTTTGGGGGGTGATAGTATATAGTATAAGGTACAATAAAACGCCAAAAAAAAAATCGATTTTTTCAAACTTCTACCCGGGAACACCCCCTTAAGTTAAGTATTGACAAATGTGAGACATATACTTTCGTCACTCTGCACTCGGTTGATGTCCGGTGCGTTGAAAACGGTATTTTCTCCTATCTCAAAAAAAAATTCTGGATGCCATCTTGGTAACGAAATTTGAGGAGATTTATCATTTTTAAAATAGCCTAAGAACAAGAAGTAGGTGAAAATACTCATAGTTGGAAGAACTATGTATTGTTCATCAGTATGTCGAATTCTTACTTCTATCTAAGAATTAAATTGAAATCATAATAGATGTCAAAGAACCCAATATCATCAATAGATGTATCGGGTTCTTACCCGCCAAGCCCAGCATCTGCTATTCTATCGCACTTTCATTCTATCAGACCAGCTATTGAGCCTTTTTTTGCTTCCTCTGCATGTGTTAAGTAATTCCAAGACGGTACATAAATATTGATTTTACTTTACGGTTATGGTTTTTATCAAAAAAGTCGGATTTTAACTGTTATTATTTAACTTTTATTTTTCCCGGCAAATATAAAAATTATTTTGTGCCTTTTATTATTTCAGGCAACAATAACTGTTACTTTTGACTTTTATTTTATTAGTCAAAAATAACAGTTATTTTGTGACTTTTATTTTTTCGGGCAAATAAATCAAACAATTTGAATTTTTTCGAAGGCCGTTTGACCGACTAAAAAACGTTTGATAAAATTTTTTCATCGCACAAGTATAATAATTCAGAATGTGCGGTCTGCTGAGAAAAAACAGTTAATTTTAACTTTTATAGTAAAAGTAAAAAATTTAAAACGCGTTTAATATTCGTGAAGCTGAGGCCATTACGATCGTAAAAATATATTTGAAAAAGTCCTCCGCCAATTTTTTCGATATGCCTTTTTGATTTGAAAATTGTAAAATAACAGTTATTTTCGGTCCCTGCATTTTACATAGCATTTTTTTTTGAATAAACTGCAAACAAATTTGTACTCAACCCTCCGCTGTGTACGCGTCTGCTGATTCTTTGACTCGCTGCCTTTTCACGTGTGGCGCTTTGAGTGCTTGAGTGCAGTTGTAAGTTGCTAATTAAAATGCCATCATTATTACTGTACTCATTAACAGCAACAATAACAACTGAAACAACAATAAAACAGACAACAACAAGAATAACAACAACCACTACAGCAGCAAACAACAACTTGTTGGTAAAAACAAAATTTAAATAATAAAAATAAGAAGCACACATTTGCGTTTATTGAAATTTAACAAGGCACGAAAATTTCGCTAATTTAACTACGCACAACGCCACGTACATAAATACATACTAACATGACATACATACCCATACATGAAAAATATTTGGAAGTGTGCTTGTGTGTGTGTGCGCGCGTGCCTACTTAACGCCTCGAGCGATACTTGGCGTTTTTTCATACTTCACTGCAACGCTGCTCTGGTGCGTTAAATTTTGCTTAAAAAACATTTTCAATGCGCTTGTAATTAATTAAATGTTACTCATACCTGCCGTTGTGCCGAATTAAGGGGGTATTCTAGTGTAAAGGTTCGATTTTGAGGTAATAAAAAAAAACCACTAATCATTTTTACTATCCATGTTTTTATCAGTTTTTTTTATTGATACTTGAAACGTATAAAAATGTATAATACTTAATTTAAAAAAAAATTCAAAATTGAACTCGGTAGAGGCCGGCAAACAAACTCAAACAAAAAGGTGTCTGTTGTTTGACGTGATTCCAATCCTCCTCGTGATTTGAAACATAAAAAAAGGTTAAGTCTTATTATCTGGACATAGCCGATTTAAAAAAAAACAATTTTTGCACAAAATGGCATCTTTCTGAAAATAAAGGTAGTTTTTTGCCTCCTTTTTTTCACCTTTGGTAATTTTTTAAAAATAGTAAAAAAAAAATACAAAAACCCCTACGTCGAGACAATTTTGATAGCATTAAGAAAGTCTGTTACAAATTTCAAGTAAGTCGGCTAGTTTCGAGAAAAACGTGTTTCAAGTTTACAGTCTCATTTCGGGCTGTCTGAGTGACGCGTCGAAAAATTAACTATAACTCCGAAAATAATTCGAATTTCCGTAAATCCTCTTAGAGGCTTATTCTTAACCCTTTCGATCCCAAAGTTGCCTGAGAGCGACTTCACCTATTCGTCATCTTATAGAAAAAGCTACGATTGATTTATGGATTTAATTAAAGTAGGCACCAAGAAATTAATATTTTTAGAAGTGAATTGAAAGCAAATTACAAAAATTTTACTGTTATCCGCAAAATAATTTCCAATAGTTTGCAGCGATATCAGGGAAAGTTTGTGTTCTAATTGATCAAAACCCTGTTTCTTTAATAATGGTTAAATAAAATCAAAAAGTGATAATTTTGTATTTTTCCATAAATATCAAATAATTTTTCTGTATTTAAAAAATATTGATAGAAAATGTATTTAACCCGTTTAAGCTAAAATTGTTCTTAGGCAAGTGTTTCATGATTTAAATACCAAAAAGTAATATCGAGACACAGGGTAAAATTCGGGGTCGAAAGGGTTAAAGGTCTAACTTTGAAAATATGAAATTAAAAAAAATCGTTTTTATCGAATTTCTAGACTGTTATACCCTCTTAAAGCATAATTTCTTACACTGCTGCGAGCTTGTCACTTGCTTGCATAGACAAAGTTTAGTTGTAATGCTGTAAAATCAGAGCTAAGAAATTACAGAAATTGTATTAATTGTAAATTTGTTGCAAATTTGTTTATTTATACCTACAGTGTTATTGGACCAACGACTGCCGGACCAAATCAACAAAATATTGTTTCCAACTGGCTACTAAGATTGTGCAACTTAACGCCGTATAATTTTTATTGCGGGGGAATGCTGGTTAATGCGAATAAACCACAAAAATTTCCTGAGCTCAAGGCCGAAAGAGTCACATGAGTTGTGATCCGAGGCGCAGCGGCCATTTTTCGGATATTTTTTACTATATTTAATCGTAACATATCTATTTAAAATGCCATGAAAATATCACCACTTGCTCAACAAGTATGCGTTAAAAATATCCACACCAACATATTTTTAAAATATTCAATATTTTTTAATTAGAAGAAAAAAAATCGCTAGTTACAAAAAGCCTTAAATTCTTCAGGAAAAACAATTTTTACTGCATACAGCATAAATTCATGCATTTAGGGGTTAAATTATTACCGCATAAAGTTAGTTAAAGATGCATTTGGGCCTAAGTGATTATAAATACTCGGCGCCGCTCGCATTTAATTCATTCATTTCCGCTGGCCGGATGATGCCATCAATTACCGCTCCAGCACTTTATGCATCATTAGCGGCAACAGTTTGCGAGCAAATTACATACTAATTTTGTAATTTGTTGTTGCTGCTGATGCTCTTGAGCCCTTTTTTGCACGCAGTCGCTAAAGGTGCTTGCATCTTTCCCCCCGCCCTCCCACACACCCACGCAATGAAGTATCGATTTTATTTGTTTATTGTCAAAATTGTTGGTTTAGCTGTTAATGGCATTTCACATCAACGCGTTCGTACACTGTAACAACGCACAAACACGCACAAACATACAAATTGCAAAGACACGTGGAGCGGGGCGAGTGGCAGTGGAAAGCAGCCAACGATTAATCAGCGCCAGTTTCGTCACTTTGCTCCCACCAATGCTGCGAGACGAACTTCAATCAACACTTATCACTCACTCACTGTAGAAGTAGGACACCCCTCGTAAGCCACACACCCACACACACACACACACATATAGCGGTTGGTCTGCGCACACAAACGGCAAGTAGGCAGCCGTCCGTAATGCCATTAGTGAGGCTTTTCGCCGGCTCAAATATCAACGCATGCACCACACCGCAATTTGTTTCGTGCGTTTGGCTTTGTATTTGATACTCGCACACATACACGCATGTCTGAGCACACATACAATATCTGTGCTACATATATATATGTTGGGTACTTTATTTTGAGCGTTTTGCCAAGCTAACGAATTAATGGCCATCAATACGACCACAAAATAAATCTAAAAGGCAGAAAAACAACTGAGCCACACTAAGCGGTGCAAGCGTTAAAATGTTTGTGTACCCTTTACACGCGGCACTCACACATACACACCTACACACACACACACAGACACACACGTGTATGTATGTGTTCATATAAGACACAAGTTGTGTATGGCAAGTAAAAGCGCCCATCGTTTATTTGACCAATTGACCGTTTATCTCGCTGCCATCTGACTGCAGCCTCAGCTGGCTGGCAGCCTCACGCCGCACAGTGGCTGATTCTGCCGACGTAGGTTGCAAAAGTCGATTTTGTCATGTTCGATTTGGGGGAAACTGTTATACTTGTCCGATAGATAAATGCTTGGACCTAAGAAATCCGAAAACCTTAACTAAATTGGACAAATAGTTTTGCTTGTAGAGCCCGTCAAAGTTGAGCAATTTTTAGAGTGTGAAATAATATCAGCAATTTGCACTTTTTCGGCAACGCTGAAGTTTTAAAATACGGAAAAGAGCAAATTGATTGAAACTTTTTGCACCAGCATCGTAAAAGAAGGCATTTGTAGTAAATAATTAAATATAGAAAAAAAAGTTGGTTGTTGTATTTGTCTTTTCATAGGCACTCACTTGAAGCACTGTTTTTATCACTCTTTTTGAACTTTCGATAGACTTTCAAAAAAAAGGCCATACTTGCCACGGTTCCGTCTTTGGGAAAATTGTTCACTAGTCTTCTGTGAGTACTGCCCTAAAGAGATCGGGTGCCCGATTTTGCCCGACTGGATTTTACAGCGATTTTTCTGTGGCCACCTCGCGCAATTTTGTGCTTTCGGGTGCGTGCGTTCGAACAAGTTCGTCAAGATTTTGATAGTGAATCACTTACACGCGATTATAATCGTTGCCAGGGCATGCAAATTTGGATTTTGGCTTCATTTAAGATGTGATACAAGCTTGCAACTTCATATTAAGTCGACTTTTTTTTTGTGTATATTGCTGTAAGCTCGAAGTAAAGAGTACTTCTGCTGGATGCGTAGTTCGCACGTACGAAAAACAAGTTGACAAGCTATCATGTATCCTTTGATGTAATGTTTTTGTTTTTAACAAAATACTAACACTGTGCCTGGCATAACATTTTTTTTTTAATTTGAGCAAAACTCAGTCAGTCGCCATTAGTCGTTGAGTTGAACCGCGCCAATGAAACAATTAGTTATTGAAAATCAAAAAGCAGACATAAGTATCTATGTGCAATGTCTAAAGCTCACTTATGTGTCTGGGCTGTTCAAAAATCCCACAACGCGGGAAAACCTAACAACTGTTTAGGTACCTGCTAGTACTAGAAGCTTAGTACCTGCTATTTGAATGCATATGCAAATCCTACTTATAAATAAAGGAGTTTGGAGTAAGTGAAGTTAGTTTCGAATTTAATTTGAACTAAACATAACTTCAACTCCGCCACTGCAATTAAACCGAAGAAGAAGCACAAAGATGTTTTTGAAAAATTCGAAGCTGTTTGAAATATTTACTATTTCGAAGACAAAGGAGAAGTTTTTTCTGGCTGTTACTAAAGAAATTGGTTACGTTGGTTAAGTTTGCCTGCAGCCAACATATCTATGACTAAAGAGAAGATATCCAGAACTTATCGCACTATAAAGTTGTAATGGATTGCGGCAAACCGTACCAAATTCAATTTTGTCCAGAATAATGAGGAGTGGTTGGAAAAAACAATTTGCTTCGATGCAGGAGATGCATGTAGCATAAGCGATGACCAACCATCGACATAAAAGGCGGCAAAAGGAAGGCCGAAAAAGTCAATTCGGACTGTGCGTCATTTAATAAAAAAGGAAGCTTATGGAGGCAACGGAAACAATAACTACCATCCACCTGTCAGAAGCTTTGGTCATAAAATAAAATAAGGATCAGGAGAAAATGAAAGGCGTTATAGTGGAAGCAGTTTTACCAGCAAGCCCCGGTCGTGAATAAAAAACAGTATTCGCACCCCACCCAACGTGCTACCCATCAAATATAGTCATAATAAAACTTTAGCACTGTTTTGTCCAAAGAAAAATTGACTTTTTATGTAAATTTTTCGAATTCTGGTTCTAATTTTGAAAGCAAAATTTATTAATTTTTATCTTTAAATTTGACTCTTTCAGCTTGTTTCTTAAATTTCTTATTACTTTTCATCTTTTTTAATGCATTTTCATTAATTTTGCAACTAAAACTTATCATTGTTGCTCGCATTATTCTTATTTACAGTAAGCCGAACTTTGACAAAGTATTACGTAGCACCCTGTACTTCAATTGAGTTTATTTTTGAGAATACAATAGCCTGATGAATTTCTAATCAACAGCAAAAAAAATTTTCCAATTATCTCTATTCGTTCAGGAGTTATTAATTTTGCAACCTGAAATGACAAATTGAGCCACTGTGCGCCGTCGCTGCCAAAATCGATGAGCTTAGTGTCGGATATAAAAAAGGATTCATTTCGTTACACACAAATGCGGCGTTATAAACGAAATGTCATGCCAACCGATAGACAGATAAGCGTCAGACGAAGCATTCGACGCAGCAGACGGGTGCATTGAAGTGGCAGACAAGTGGCCGGACGACTGGCGATAAATCGAAAATCATTCGAAACTAAGCCGCCTAGGCAATTGGGAAATTTTTACCACACTGATTACACAACCTCGCACATTCGGCACAGTTAACAGTTTGGGGGCGCTGCGGGAATGAGGAAATTGCACAAAAATGGCTACATATAAGTTAAAGCAACGCATCAAGATTTTAATGGCGGAAACAGCGTGCAAATTGACTCATTTTGTACATACATATATATGAAACATGGTGACGTATGAGCAACATTTATTAAGGCTTTAACGATAATGTGCAGAAAAGCTTAAGCTAAGCTTAAGTTTTTGTTGTTTTTTGTGTCTAAATTATTAGCTCTTATTGTTGTAGTTGTTTACTGTTTCTATGTTAGGGTTTAATTTACAATTTTTTATATTTCTTTTATTTTAATTTAATGTGATTACGCAGCCTCACATATTCGGTACAGTTGAGAGTTGGAGTGGAGATGAAATTACACAAAAATTGCTGTGTATAAGTTAAAGTAACGCGACAACAATTTAATGGCGCAAATAGCATGCAAATGGACTCATTTTGTATAAATGAAACATGGTGGCGTATGATCAACATTTATTAAGGCTTTAACAATAATGTGCAGCTTTGCTTATGGGGGTCAATACGTGTACATTTACAAAATTTTCAAAATTTTTTGTTTATGAAATAGACTCCAGGGGGTCTTAAGAATATCCCCCTCAAGTGGTTTTTAATTCTGATTAAAAACGTTCCTCTGCAGCAGCGCTTTATTGATGGTCAATTCGTTCCGCATGATATCGGCAACGCAAAGTTTAAACCGAATTATTTCGAAATACTGGTTTTTGATTATGGAAGTAGAATATCTCGGCAAGTTTTAGTCCCATCTAAAATTTGGGCAGCAACTTTTTGGAACATAGAACTTCTAAACTAACTAAAAATTTCATTGTTTTTGGCGAAATCCGCGGCGCAATTTTCGGGAAATTAAGAAAAAAGGTAATTTTTTCGGTTGGAGCGTATTTTTGTATTTTCGAGAAAATATTTTTTTTGTTTGTTTGTTATTTTTGAATTTGGGCCCAACGTTGGACCCCTACCACCGCCGCCATTGTGAGCACGCCATTTTGCGCTGCTACCTTTTAATAAAAATATTGAAAAAAAAATTTTGCATTGCATTATTTTTTTCCGGCGTATGCGCGATTCCAAAAATATACCGTTTACACGTATTGAACCCCTTAAGCTTAGCTTAAGTTGTTGATCTTTTTTAATAATTAGCTTATCGCTGATTATAATTATCTTATTGCTGAAGTTGTTGTTTACTAATTCCATGTTGGGCTTTCAATTCAAATGTTTGATTTTTCTTCTGTTTTATGTCTGCTTTATATTGGTTTTTGTTATGAAATAAATATCAAACAAATGTGCGCTGAGTGGCAGTTATAGCAACAAAATGTGCTCAATGCACCAATACATGTGCTTGCATTACGCCCACATGCCCATTAGTGTGTGTGTGTGCGTGTATCTTATGCAGACAGCAATCCTGCTCAATTATAATAAAATTGTTATCGATAGATTTCTATCGCTTAAAGGTTGGTTATTTATACGCCTAATACTTGAAGTTTGGTGAAAGCTCTGCCACTTATTTACACCCACAAACAAAACTCGCATGGCGAGTGTTGCGGCAGACAACTGTACACGTGTGGCGCTTATTGGTGTTAGTCAGTGTCTGTCGGTGTCGATGTCATGTTGCTGGGCGGGGATTTCATTGCAATAATGCTACATTTATTGGGAAATCGTTTTGTGTTTGCCATCACACACACACACACATACACAATATGACATAACAAATTTGACGCCGCAGAGGGGCTTAAGGGGCACCGAACACAAATAGGTGTCAATGAGCCGTAATTACGCATGTGGAGATTAATGTTTGCATGCTGTCTAATTGAAGCTTATAAATACAACTAAAGTAAAGTGTTAATAATTGGAAATGTTTGTATTTTTAGAAAATGTTTGTATTATTAGGAAATGCTGTATTTTTGTTTGACAATTTAAAGTTTAAAGTGAAGATTGGCTTAAATTGTTAATGAAATTGGTATTAGTTGGTACTAGTTGCCTCACTAAGAATTCCAGGTTTCATTAACCCTTTCTCTAGTTTGTTGCCATATGGCAACATGCTTCTTTGTGGACGTCGGAACCCTCTATGGTTCCAGGAATACATGTTTTTATTGGTCCTTAGAATAGTTTGAAGTTTTAGGGAAAATACTAAATTAATAAACTGAATATTTAAGTTTAAAAAAGAGAAGTATACACGTTTTTTTAATTGTATATCTTAACATAGTAAAGGAAGAAGAAGCAGAAAAATGAGATTTTTAATTTGACGTTTTCTTTCAATTTTGGCTGAAATAAATGAAGAAATATTCCAATTTTCGTTATGCGTAAAAAGTTTTATGTTTAACCCTCTACTTCCCCAATTTCTTTTTAAGTCGATAAATTATTCACCATGTAGTTTTAGAATCATATAAGAAGGGAAAAATTTTTAAAATACAAAAATTTGCTTCTGTGTGGGCGTGAAACCTATATAAATTTGTGTGCCTTAGGGCCGTACTGGGCACATAAGCTAAACAATTTAACTGATGAACAGTTTCACTTTTTATTGATTACACTACTCGACGAAAAATGCACCTTAAAATAAAAGTATTTCCTAGACTAATTTCAGGCCGCTGAACACGAAACTGAAAATCAAAAAACTTTTTAAGAAGCGGTTTCGAAAAATCTTCGAAAAACGAGTTTTTCCCTGTTGTTTCAGTTATGAGCACATATCTCGTAAACGAATCCTCCGACTAATACAAGCTGTCCGGCGGTCAACAGATAATACCTTAGCCTTTCCAGCAATATGCAGATTGTCTAAATCAGATGAGATTTGTGGAATTTACTGACGGTGAGAGTTGTAAAAAATGAATTTTTTGACCATTTTCAAAAATCATAAATTTTCGAATGATTTTTTTATGGATAAAATAAATTATTTCCTCTGATTTTAAAATTTAGGATGAAATATATATTATTTGAGCAAATATTAAGCCTAACATCAATAGAATCGAAAGAAAAATGGCAATGTTATGAAGCAGTGAGTGATAGTGAACTTTACATTTATTACACCGTGCGACAAAAAAAACATATTGGCCGAGACCCATCCAAATGTTGATATAGACGTCAAACTAGAGGTCATTTATAGTAACTTGGCATAGTCAGTTTTTCATTTTCTGTCCCAAAGTCCATTTTAAAGGACTTTACAATTTGAAGGACATACACATGTCAAACATTTTTTAAATATTTTCGGTTGTGCAATAATGAAGATATGGGTATCAAATGAAAGAGGAAAAATTTCTCCTTGTAACTAGCTTTTCTATTTTGAACGTTGAATCTAACATAGCTAAAACTTCATTAACGGTTTCTTCATAAGTTTCTTCATCAGTTTCTTTATCAGTTTCTTCATCAGTTTCTTCGAAAACATCGGAATCCAAGTTTTCCAATACTTCCTGTACTTCTTTGTCCCATAAAACCAACAATTAAAAAAAAAATGCCGATTGATATCTTAAATGAAATCTTTTCGCTTTGGTGCCTGATGCAGCCTAAAGGCAGTCAGCTTTTCCAAGCCGAAAATGTAACTGCAAATCCTTTTTTTCACTATCAAACACTTCAAATCAATAAATTACATTACAAGGTACTCACGCATAACTTTCTTGTTTTAATCTTTCAACGAAAAGTATTTTTAATATTTTTTTCTTTTATTTACTTTTCACGAAATAATTATTTCCACTAATTTCCACGGAGTTCAAATTTCAACTGATAATAATGGGAAACATGTGATGCTTATAGCCGTGCTACATTAAAGAAATATCAACTTAATTTATCTATAACATGCCTAAAAATTTGATTTAAAAAAATTAAAATTTTACATGGACTTTTCTAGGTTTTTGTGGACCCTGCCTTAAGGCCGTATGGGGCAGTAGTAGGGTTAAGTAATTATTACAGCCAAAACGATGTGGTTGTTGTCATAGAAAAACACTCTAAAATACAGGGTCCGAGTATAAAAATTAAAAAATTTCTTATGGAATGTTGCTAATACAAGCACATAGAAGCCTAAAACGTAAAATTTAAAATTTCAACTTTACCCAGTATAAATACTATATGTAGAAAAAGGGTTAACTGAAATTGGCCTGCTGCCAGTGCGTTGCTGCCAATTTATTTATTTATTTATTTATTTAAAAAAATAGCTTAGAATTAGTTAACAAATTCATAAAGACTAACCGAAAAGTACGCACTTATGCCAATTGTACCTTTTAGTCTTTTTTCCATAAACGTGCATACACACTTGAACGTTGAGCTTTGCATATGAATTGCAACTACACCGGAACAGCACAAATGTGTGTCACTCATACGCCCCGTACGGCGCGGTCACATTGAATGCCCTCACACGTCGTTGGAATATTGGAGTTGAACTGTAACATTTTGGAAAGCCGCATAAATTAAATAAACACACACATGCCGACACACACACACACACACACAAACACATAGATGGTACAAGCATGCGTGGCTTTGCATAATTAAAATGTACACTTGTAAATTTGTATTAACTTCAAAGTTGATAAATTTTAATGTCATGTGACGCCAAACGACCACAAGTCGAACATTGCGTGCCACCTCGTTTTCGTCCCATTGACAGCCACTTGGCGGCGACGTGTATGCGCCCGAAACTTGCGCCACATTTAAATTAATTTACACAAAATTACTGAGCAATAACTAATTAATTTATTAAATAATTAATAACAACACCAAACTGACTGTGGTGAACGCAACAATAACAACAACAACAACCGCAATTTGAGTGCATGCAAGTGTGACCATAACTCAATTCAATTTCACAGCATTCAGGCCGTGTGCTTTACAACTTGGCCATAAATTTCACTGCAACAATAATGTAAAAGTTGTGCTTGCCGTGTTACATGTACACTCGCATGTATAGTACTCACATACATGTGTAATGCGTGTGTGCGTATGTGCGTATGTGTGTGTGTGTGTGATGGCGAGTGAGTGAAATAAGGCACTTTATGATTAACAGCACTTTGCAGCAGCGCCCTTTGCCTTGGCTGCTCTGTCTTGCTCGAAATAACAATGCCACAGCGGCAATGATAATGGCGCAAGCAAAAACAACAACCACAACAACAACACCGAGTACATTCGAATTTATGACCTCCGCAGTTTTGGGATTACTTTATGTCTTCAATTAAATATGTTGGCACATTACACGCCATTCAGCACAGCTCAACTTTGCTTCGCTTTGCTTTGCTCCGTTCCATTCCATTCCACTCCATTTCATTTCGCTTCACCACTGCATTCCTGTATGGATTTCTTTTCCCTCATTGCATTGCTTACTTTTTGTATTGTTTACAGCATCGTGTCAGTGTATGCTTGCGGCTGTACGTGTGCGCACATAAGTGCCACAAAATACATTAAGTGAATTTTTGATTTTTAATTCAGCCGCGCCGACACAGAAATCCATTCACTTACACACAAAGGTCATTTGGCGCTGCGGCGTACGCGTTGTACGAACCGACACGCCTACAGCGCGAATTTGTGTTTGCGTGTCCTGGCGCTGTGAGGTTTCACTTTAGACGAGAACACATTTAGCCGTTGGTACATTTGCTGCGTGATCAACTTTTATGTGCTCACAAGTTTGACTTTATTGCTGCAGTATATTTTGTTTTAGACATTTTATTTTCTTATTCTTTTAACTGAATGTATAAATATTTACATCATTTGAATATTTTTAGCATTTCAATGCATTTTAATGTGTTTGGTTAAGTGTTGCTACCAAAATTCTATCAAATCTAGAAGGAAATCTTTCCTAATCAGGCATCGGGTTTTTGTTCTGCCACAAAAGCTTTCTCCAGGCGCATCTTCAAGCCGGCGTAGTTTTCAATTGAATTTGGGCCTAAAGGATGTGCTGATGCCAGAATTGAATAAATTACGACAAGTCCTAAGTCGAAGGTAACAATTCAACCACTCTAGATGCCATTGCCAGAATAACGTTGCACATATTTGATCAAGTCATCAAAAATTGGAGCGACCCACAGTGTGTGGAATAATGCTTCTTTAAATAAAAAAAAAATCCAGGAACATACTTTCACATACTTTTTAGATATTTTCCCAATATTTTGCCAATTTTCAGATTTTTAATTTAAAAAAAGATTTTGAATTAAAAGTGATGTAAAAGCCTACGCTTTGCAAATTTTAGGAAAACATTAAAAGCGAAAATGGCCACATCATTTCTTATTCTATATTGAAAGTTTTAGCAACTTCGTGCCAACCAATTATTTTTAAAATTTGTTGTACTCAATAGACTAAAAAACAGAAAATATGTGTTTAAATTTTTTTGTGAAAAAAGTTTCAACTTGACACGTTTTTTCACAGACCCTAATTAATTTTTTGCACAGATTTTTCGTTGTTTTCTTTGTTGGAGTTTTACCTTTCAAATGAGATCAAAATCGTTAAATTCTGAGATTATAAATTTTTTTAATTTTGTCTATGGAACGAATCACTGTGCGACCGCTTGAAGCACTGCCAGCAAAGTCGAGGCAGCCATTTGAATGATGTGCTCTTCCATACATAATGACATGAATATAGCATTAAAAAGAAGCCACTGAAGCAATGTTTGACTATAATTAGTTTCAATCACTTTAGTATTCATTGCATAGTTTGCAGAGGTTTTGATTCAGAGTGTTTTTTTTCTACGGTGTAGAATTCTAAACTTGCAGAGCCTCTCTAATAGAAGAAATGGCATGGCATTCTTTTCATAAAAGACATTTTTTACAATAAGATCGACTCGTTAGGCTTGTTATCGCTTTTGTCGTTTTATGTTTTCAGTAGACTTCTGTGGGAAAAGTTCATTTTCTATAACCAGTCGCGTAGAACTTTGTATGGCTTCAATGAACCTATTCATAAGTTTACTGAGCTTTGCAACACGATTTCCAAGAGCATGGACTTTAGTTTAAGTAGAAATATTTTTAAGAAACCTTTATATGAATTTTTTTTTTTAATTTATAAATTGATTTTTTTACAATCTGTAAAGGAACGGCGCGGTAGATTATTTACTAAATAAATAAATATATAAATAAATAAATAAATAAATATATAAATAAAAAAATAAATAAATAAATAAGTAAATAAATAAATAAATTAATTAATTAATTAGTTAGTTAGTTAATTATTAAATAAAGTAATTAATTCAATTAATAAATAAATAAATAAATAAATAAATAAATATGTAAATAAGTAAATAAATAAATAACTAAATAAATATATCAATAAATCATTAAATCAACAAATAAATAATTAAATGAATAAATAAGTAAATAAATAAATTCATTCATTCAATAAATTAGTTAATTAGTTATGAAATAAATAAATTAATTAATTAATCAATTAATAAATAAATAAATAATTAAATAAATAAATAAATAGATAAATAAATAAATAAATAAATAAATAAATAAATCAATTAATTTATTAATTAATAAATAAAAAAATTATTAAATAAAATAAATCTATATATATAAAAAAAAGTTCACTTCTTGTGTGTAGCCAGTGTTTGCGAAAACGGTTCATTCTTTTGGGAAAATTTTTTTCGTATGTGATAGAAGATGTTAATGCGGTGGTTTATAGCGATATTACATGTTTGTACGGCAGGTGGGCGTGGCACCTCCCGTACAACCTAAATTTTTAATATGGTATATCTTCGGAATTATAAATCGGACAGCATTGAAATTTGGTACACAGTCGTGGCGTAAACATGTCGTTCCACCGGCAAAATTTTATGGGCGTTGGACAAGGGGCGTGGCACTTTTTTAATTCCGGTGTCGTTTTTGAACTATAGCATTCACATCAACGACACTTGGTACAAACTTATTATTTAGTCGTGTCCTTCGACAGGTGGAATGGGGTGGGTTTTTGGCAAGGGGGCGTGGCACCGCCCTTACAACCCAATTCTTTAATACCGAATATCTTCAGAATTATAAGTCGTACAGCATTGAAATTTGGTACAGTGTCATGGCGTGAACGTGTCAATCCACCGGTAAAATTTAATAGGCGTTGGACAGGGGGCGTGGCACTTTTTAAATTCCGGTGTAACTTTTGAACTAGAGCGTTCACATCAATGACACTCGGTACAAACTAACTATTTGGTCGTGTCCTTCGACAGGGAGAATAGGGTGGGTTTTTGACAAGGGGCGTGGCACCGCCCATACAACCCAACTTTTTAATATGGAATATCTTCAGAATTATAAGTCGTACAGCATTGAAATTTGGTACAGTGTCATGGCGTAAACATGTCGTTCCACCGGTAAAATTTAATGGGCATTGGACAAGGGGCGTGGCACTTTTTAAATGCCGGTGTAACTTTGGAACTATAGCGTTCACATCAACGACACTCGGTACAAACTAACGATTTGGTCGTGTCCTTCGACAGGAGGAATGGGGTGGGTTTTTGACACGGGGGCGTGGTACCGCTTCCATTTTTGTATACGTAGATTGTTTATCCTGACTGACTGACTGATTGATTGGTTGATTTATCATCGCCCAGCCCAAGCCGCTGAAGCTACAAACATGAATTTTGGACTGTAGGTACATCTTGAAGAATTAACCTTCGCCAAGACGGGATTTTTGAAATTCGGAGTCTAAAAAGGCAAAACATGGGTTAAAGTGTTGTATGAAGAAACTTGATTTAATAAACATATTGAATTTGAACTTCCTGAAAATATTCTTGATCAAAACTTATTCGACACGTATTTTATAATTTTTCGAAAATCAAAATTTAACTGGCCCAACAATGGCTTAAGGTTTATTTACGGAAAAACTCCGAAACAAAAAACACGAACCGATGGGACTATTGACTTCAACAATTGTAAAAATAATTGAAATAAATAAAACTAGAAACGTGTTTCTCATTATTTTCAAAATCGAAAACTAACTGGATCAACGACGGGTTAAAAGTATGTATATATGGAGAAAGAAATTTTGCTGAGCCCTTTCGACTTCAAGCTTTGTGAAAGTACTTCAAATGTAAAATAACTCGATATGCAATTTTTCCGAATATTAAAATTGGACGGGGTCAGCGACGGGTTAAAAGTTTGTATAGAGAAACTATGAAATGAAAAATATGAATTAATGGGCCCATTGACATCAAACTTGGGGAAAGTACTCTTTGTGAGAAATAATTTGACACGTGTTTCTCACTTTTTTGAAAATCAAAATCTAACGGGGTCAACAATGGGTTAACAATTTGTATGGAGTAAATGTGAAAACATATGATTTAAAGGGCCTTCTGACTTTAAAATTTTTAAAACACTCGAAATCAAAGATAGACACATGTTTTTTTTTTAAATCAAAATCTGATGGGCTCAACAATGGGTTAAGAATTCGTATCGGGGGAAACAGGAGAGCTTGCGTGCAACGCCGCAGGGCCCAGCTAGTAAGTAAATAAAGAAACTAGTAAATAAATAAATAAATAAATAAATAAATAAATAAATAAATAAATAAATAAATAAATAAATAAATAAATAGATAAATAAATAAATAAATAAATAAATCAATTAATTGATTAATTAAGTAAGTAATTAATTAAGTAATTATTAAATAAATTAAGCAATTAATAAATAAATAAATCAATTAATTTATTAATTAGGTAAGTAATTAATTAATTAATTAATTATTAAATAAATTAAGCAATTAAAAAATAAATACATTTGGCCTAATGTTCATATGTATCCATTTTGTTGATTTTAGGCTTCGTTTAAAACATTTTCGCGCTGGGCATTTTTTTTTTCCAGCTTTTTTGGGCCTTTTTAGTCGAAGAAGTTTTGAGAGATCTACGTAACAGGCGCGCCACGAATGAAAATTTGGTTATTGGGTTTCAATGTCTGTAATTTTCAGTTATCAATGTGTCATCTGTGTTCTACCTGACGTGCAGTGAACGGATGAAAATTAGGTTAATCCGTTTCATTATCAGTGATTTTGGCTTCTCAATGTGCCATCTGAGTTCTATATGACACTCACCTTATGAATGCAAATTTTTTCCTGAGCTTTAAAGTTTGCTGAACCGTTGAGCGACCAAGCGCTGGATTACGACGCTTCTGAAATATTGATGACGTATATTGAAATATTGCCGACGTATACTGAAATATTAACTACTGTAATATTGATATAACTGCTTAAGATTCGTTTACTATATCAGATTCTCAGAGCACTTTGAAAACGATTCACTTTTAACCAACATTATTTTCATGCCAAGCTTTTCAATAATTGTCCCTAATTATTGTGTTGAAAGACGAGCTTTTTTCGGCCATGAATTAAGCTGAACTCATGCTTTATTGTGTTTTAAAATTAATTTCAAAGATTAACTGTACAATTCGTCAAGACTGCTGCCAGTAACCATTAAATGAAATGGATCCTAAATACTTCATAAAAAGGAGTAATTTAGCAAATAAACTTTAATTATTTTTATGCGCGCACCTGTCAAAGTGCTCTACACGGCCGCCGTTTCAACTGGAGCTGTTCAACTGTGTCAGTGTGGCACCTGTCAGCTGCGTTCCGTCAACTCGAATGTGGCGCACAGCCTTAAAAAGCATTGGCTTACTTTGCTGTCGAGGTCGAACAAAGCCTGCAGTACTCGTTTAATGGTTGCGACCTGATCAAGCGTTGCTTAATATACTTTTATTAAGCAGCAATGCAACAAAAACAATAACAACAGTGTTGCAATAATATTGCCATTGAAAACAATTGCCGTTGAAAACAATGCTACATACCTACATGTGTACAGTTGTCTTTGCAGCGGCAACTAAAGCAACAAGCGACCATGACAGCCTGCAAGTCAGTTGAAATGGGTTGAAATTATTTCAGGTGTTTTTTGCGGCTTTTTTTACGCATGAATAAAAGTACAAAGAAACAAGATGAAAACGGAATGGCATGAAATGAAATGAAATGCATTGGAATGGGATGCAAGGGAAATAAAACGGCGTCGTAAAGCGGCATAAAAGTCGTGCCATAAGTGGCAGCATAACCCGCGGCCATTATAACTGTATCAACCCCAGCGACACCTATGGACGGTAACAGCAGCAGCAACAACAACAACAACAACAATGATGCATGTAAGTAATCACATTAAAATGTGCAAGAAGGAAATGAGTTTTTCCCCCCATTGGCTTATGACAGAATGAGGTAAAATAAATAATTTTAATGTAGTTCTCGTGTTGTTGGCGTGTATGTGTGCGCATGCACATATACACACCATTACACTTGAGTGTTCATGTGCACGTGCACGTAGGAGCAGGTGGCATGGCGAAGGGGTCAATGAACACACGGAAATGCTGCAAAATGCCATTTAACATAACGCAGAAGTTGGTTGAGTGATGAGTAGAGAGAAGGGTTGGTGGAGGAGTATTGGTCTGTGTGTGCGTGTGTGTGATTGCATATGTAAATGCTTGTGGGTGTGTGCGTAAGCATTTATATCGAGCGCCTGATTAACATTTAAAACGTTTCTCGCAGATTGCGTATACGCCCCGGTAGTTGGAATTTATTTGCTTGTGAATGCTTCTCGCGCATCTATAATTCATGCAACTGCAGATGGACTGCGAATGTTAAATGCGTGTCGAGTAACTACTCGATGTTACAAGTGCTGGCACTGCAGTCGATTTACTTTTGAAAATAAAATTAATTACACTGCACAACACAAAAAAAAATAACAAGGTTCTGACAACGGATTCTGGTAGAGGGGACCAAAAAAATAAACGTGTATCGGCGTTTTGAAAGTTTACATCTGAATTTTTTTTAGGGGGGGTCAAAGTTTTCCCCCTTTTGCACATTCTTATGGTGAATCGGCACACGTAAACCATGTAACCTTACATTTTAGGTATATGATAGGTTCAGCAATTTGATGTAAAATACTAGGAAGAATATTTTTGTGGAGCATTTTAACCCTGTAGCTACTATTTTTATGGGTCAATTTGACCCTATTTTTCTAAAATGCCAAAAATGTCCTGTGAAAAAGACTTTTAAGGAAAAAATGTACCACGAAAATATTCACCATAAAATTCTACTAGAGGTATCTGAATACATCAAAGCTCAGAAATTAATTTCAACGCCAGAATTAAGCCAAATCTGAAAATATATATATTTTTTTTTTGGTCCCCTCTACCAGAATCCGTTGTCAGAACCTTGTTATTTAAAAAAAATTTGATTTGTTGTGCAGTGTTATAAAAAACAAAAACTGTAAGATATGCAGTGCACTTCGCTAAAGACAGAAAATGTGTCGGGGAAAAAGCTGTGGTTCCATGAAGTGAACGCCAAGTGATTTATTTCCTGTGTGTTTGGTATTTATGGTTTGAGATATGTATAGTGTCATGTGTCAACAGATCTGTGGGAAAGAGCTTTGCGGTGCTTCTTCCCTGGTTTTCTTCGAAATTATTGAGAATGCTGCGTTAGTTCGGTACTCAATATTGCTGACTCCTTCGAATAAAGTCCTAAAGCGACATGCGTGGTAATATTTTTGAGATGAGAGATATTATTTCCATTAGTGTCCGACCGAAACATCGTTTTTAGGCCGAAACCGAAACCGATTTTCGGTTTTTTTTTAATATTCGGCCGAATCCGAAACATTCTAGTTGAAATAAAAATCACCATATCAAGCATTTTTTTTTCAACAAACAAATTTTATATTAAGCAAATAAAAAACAAACAAACAAACATTACGTAAATAAATAAATACTTATTAATAAAAACAATTCATTTATTTTTTAAAAACATAAACATGAAAAAATCACCCTTTCGTATCTTACTCGCTAATAGTAAAAATTAAATAATTTAATATTATTTGCTAAAAAAAAAGTTTATTTACATTGGTGGCATCCAAATTACTCCTCCTTTCACTACATATCTGCTACACAATAAAATGTAAAAAAATATTCTAGAAAGTTTCGGTTTCGACTTCGACTTCGGCCGAAACTGAAACCGAAACCGAAACCACTTATTTGGGCCGAAACAGAAACCGAAACCGAATATTCGGTCGGACACTATTTTTCCTTCGAACGGTAACAATCCTTTGAAAGGTACTAGCGTACTGGATAATTAACCCAGGATTTCTAAAAATACATATCGGTTGGAAACTCGCAGAAATAGATCACTTAATTGGCTTCCTTTTTGTTTCGCATATTTAAATTTATTTATTTAAAAATGAATAACAAAAGAAATTGTATTATAAATAAAGAGTGACCAGATAAGAACAATAAGAAAATATATTTAAATAAAACAACAAAGTTGTGAGATATAAAATTGATTCTGGCTTTATTTTGAAGCTATATTTTTGCGATGAAAAGTACATCATTCAAATGTGCGCCTCGACTTTGCTGGCAGTGCTTCAAGCGCTCAGTAAAATGTATGATGACTCGTTCCAATATGTGCAGCGTTATTCCGGCAATGGCGTCTCGAATGTTAGCCTCAAGCTCGTCTAGAGTGGTTGGTTTATTAGCGTAGACTAAGGACTCGACGTACTTTCTTCAATCCTTGCGTTAGGACATCCTTATATGGATACAGGTGCAAATCCAACTGCAAAATAAGCCGGGTTAACTTTCTGGTTATGTTCACTTGATCTCATCGGCTCCAAAGTGGCATTTCTGGGTCTTGTTCGATACTGGCCGCTACAGTCGCTGGCCGCTACAGTCGCTGGCCGCTACAGTCGCTGGCCGCTACAGTCGCTATGTTTTCTTCAGTTTGCACCAATCTCTGCCTGGTTGGGGAATAAGATCAAGTAGACTTTACTCATGCTCAAACACTTCAGTATATTTTGCGAATATTTATTTTTCGAATTTGCAACTAAGCACAAGTTTCATTAATAATTTAAAATAATTTTCCCACATTCGCCAAGCGTAAAACAATGCATGAAGAAGAGGCAAACTGCACTTAATATTTTCACATTTAAAAGTCATTGATATCGTTGACAGTTACTGAGATATCCTTATTAGAAAAATAACTGCTCACAAATTAATGGGAGTTAAAAAAAAATATGGGCTTTCAAGGAAGGGTCTCATTCTCCATCTACGCATTTTCTTTTGCTCGTCAAGCGTGGACTTCGTAGGCGGCTTACTCATAATTTTCAAGATATGGTCTACAAGTTTTATTCTTATTGAGATTTAGAGTTGTGAGGCAGCACTTTCAATTTTTAGGCTTTGTTTTAATTGCTTCACGCTATCTTAGGCTTCTGCGGTCTAAGCTAGGAACGCTTATGGCTTACCTGCCCAACGTAGTTTTTAGATTTCTAAAGGATCTGCAGTTGGTTTTGAGTTGGGGTTGATTCGTTGGGAGAAGAAGAAAGTATATACAGTTGCTAAAGATTCTTTCTAGAGTGGAACTGCCGAGACAAGCTTTCGGTTCCGGTCCAAAAGAGTCATTGGCAGCGATGAGTAACTCTATTCAATGTATAACTGGTCGCCACAGCTCTATGAGGCTATGAGGAATAACTTACAGTTTGATGCTGATTATGAATTATAGATTAGAAGAATTTTATGGGAAATAAGTTTCCCATTAAGTTAGAGATAGATGGCTTCTTACTTCATTAGTTTTCAGACAGAAAATCGAAAGTCTTTTGGGTTGTCCTGTAATCAGTTGGATGACTTTGTGTGAAAAGAAACTAAAAAGGCGACGAGAATCGTTTGCTTCCCGATCGATAGAATAAAACCGAGAGCCCAAACAACGAGTGAGCGTGGCCACTTAATTACTTTAGTCCACTTGGCCCACTCTTAACCGGTTAGGACACAGAGACAATATGAAAGACAGCAGTGAGGTGTGAGTCGTGCGTTTTTAAAAACTGTATCCTTAAAACTCCAAGGACTGAGAATGTAGAAAAGAATAGTAGAGCCATCATCAACCAACCCACAAAAATGAAATAAAATAAATTTGTTTATTGTTTGCTGTCCGTTTTGTAGAGTGTTGCCTGTTTCTGTTTGGTTAGATCCCCGTTTTCGAGTTTTTTAATGCCAGCAGAGGAGAATAGTTAGAAGCCTAACATTTTGTTTCGCATTAGGCTAGCAAATCATGAATCTCTGACTGGTCGTTCCTAAAAAAGGGTCTTTGGAGGCTGTCAGAAGTAAACACCACACAATATCGCACTATTTGTTTTTGATTTGATTTGTATATTTGTGCAGGACTTGCTTATTACAATCTGTCACGTTAGCTCTGGCTAATGTCTCAATTAAAAATAAAAAAATAGATAATGCAAATCGTTCAATCCATTCTCTTACAATCGAGAACGAAAACTACAGAAAAGCCGTTTCGAGAAAAATTGAATTAAAGTTTGACTCAGACAACCCACCGTAGCGTTTGACATTCTGAACAACAATTGAGGAATTCAAAGTTGAGATATTGTTAAGCAATTTTTTAGAGTAGGTTCACAAGACTTTAAACAATGATATTATAAAAAAAACGAACATGTTTACCATCCCCTCAACCATCAGTATTCAACGTATTGCATTAGACCAAAAAAACTGAATGGTTGAAATTCAGTTGACTTCCATCAAAAGCTATGAAATAAATCGTTTAAAAACCCCTGTTGCTGACTGCTATTTAAATCAAAGCTAATCACATTCACATGAAACTATCCCCTGGCAGTTGTCGCTCATGTCGCCTCTGGCCAATAGCACCTGTTATGGTTTCTGTTGTTGTTATGTACCAGTTCCATGTTTGCTGTGTGGCATTTTACTTTTTTTAGTTGTATTGTTGTTGTTGTTGTTAATGTTCCCAAATAAATAAACAAACAAATATGCTGATTTTTCCGGCTTTTTGTCATACTTTATCACTGCTTTTCTTTGCTTGTATCCGCTGCTGCGGTTGTCCCTGTCTCCGTCCCCATTGTTGTTTTTATTGTTGACAAGGCACACACACACACACACACACATTGGCCCCGTTAAAACTGACGCTTATGAGCATTTATTTGTATTTCTGTGGCGCTTTCTTGCACTACATCCCCCCTCTCAGTTCAGTTTCGCTCATTTGCCACGACTCGACACGACGCACAGTGTCTCGAGTCCATAGTAGCGAGGGACAAAAATAGAAGGAATAGTCGTACGACAATAAAATTTTGTACATATGATTTTGTTATAAAGAGAAGTTAATACGCCAAAAATTACTTCAATCGCCCCACGGACACGCCCACCTCCCATACAAACCAAATACTAAGTTGATAGTATCTCGGAAACTATAAAAGATGTGTTGATGAAATTTGGTAGAGCAACTCATATCATCAATATTAAGGTAAAAATCAAATCGATCAATCTACAAATACACTTGTCATAAAAAAAGGAAATATTGAAAAAACTACAAGTATCTGTGCATACTTATGCACACCTAAGAAATTGCAAACCCAAATAGAAAATAATAACAACTCTTATTAAATTCAGTATGCTATACTTTCATTCAAAATTAAAATTTTTTAATCTGTACTGCTAGGATAATCGGTTTCCGATCATGAACTATTGGAAATTAAATAGTTAAATTGAATAGTCTGCATCTAATTTTGACAAAATTTCAAAACTCTTTTCTTTAACTTCCTCAGATATTATATATTGCATTATATCAGAGTTTCGGTTTTCATATTTAACTTTAATTTTTCTAGTGATATATATGGTTTTGAACACATTAACAAGTTTTGCTCTTTTCGAAAGTTGCCTTAATTCGATGGCAAGCCACCCAGTATGGCCAAAGCCTTCCAGTGATTGTACCTATTTTCTTTTGTAATTTTTCTAAATCAAGTAGAGTTGGCATATTATTCGAAACAAAAATTTGAAGCTCAAGCGAAGCGTCGCAGCTGTGACTGTGTTTTGCTGCCAACCATGCTGCAAAAAAGTCCCTATTTTTGACTGCATACGCCACTGAAAATGTTGAATTTCTTAAAAACGTGCAAGTTTGTGTAGCTAAAGTCGATGGTTTCTATTAATGCATACTTTCAGCTGTATCAAACTGTAGATTCTCGAAGTAGTAAGAAGTAGTTTTTTCTTAAAGTTTATCTAAAGTTTGATGACACTGCACTTTTATTCCTACGAATTGACGTTTCTTCAAGTAACGGTACAAGGAATGTGGAAAGCAAAACAAAAGTGGGAAAGCTTGCACAGAGTTCCAAAAATAGTATATTTATAGAATATATTTACTTAACATAAGGTTCCATGGGAAATTTTTCAATAAGAGACCTCGAACTTTCATTCAACAAATTGCAATAATTTCTACCCAAGTCACCCACCTTCACAATGTGCAAGTTTGGTGGCCTGCCATCGGTATATAAATTGATTTTTTAAATCCGTTTTCACATTTAAGTAAATTAAGGTATTTACTTCAGTACTACAAACTTATTTTTCTATTACATTTACGACATTAATTTTTTTGATTTTTGTTCCTACTCGCGACACTGTGCGACGCCGCTGCGCTCATTTGTTCATTCTGTTGCGGCATTATATTTTTACTTTACTTTTCCGCCTGCTGGGCGTGCCGCACACTTGTGCCGATTTGCGTTCGCGCCGGCCGCCTTGCCGTGAGTGACGTCGATGCGCCGCAAATTGTTGACTTTCGAGATAACGCGACGTTATCCTGGCGCTGCGACACGAGTGGCCACACATTAAACTCTGTCAAATGGCACAAGGACGGCGCGGCGTTTTTCAGGTGAGTGCCTTTGCGTGCCTTGACGCCAGCTGCTGCTCGACTGCAACCACATGTCGTCGCTTGCGTGCATTTGGCAGACTCTATATATGTGTTAGTGTGTGTGTGTGTGTGGGTGTACGAGTATGTATGATGAATGCTTAATACGTGCGTCCGTTTGCGTTAGTCATTTGCGTAAATTATGTGTGTTGGTGTTGCTGCTGCTATTGCTTACTAATATTTTTACAGTTATTATTGCTTGTATTTGTAACCTGATGAATTAGACTCGTTTATGTTTATTTATATGTGTGTGAACAAAATTAATTTCATGTCATTTGCTCAATAGGGCAAAGCGCTTCTTGTTTATATTTTGACTTGTAGGCTAATGTATATAAATATTTATGTGTGTGTGTGAATTTATTATGTGTTGGCGTAAATGTGTAAGCGTAAATATGTGACCAGTATATATTGCATACACATGTATGCGTACGCAAGTGAATAAGCATGTCCTTTCACAGCTCATTAAACGCATTGCTCACCATCGGTTGACAGTCGATTATGTACGTATCGGGCGTGAGGCAGTGAACCTTTAACTCGAGTCACCATGCAATTTTTGTTTGAAAAGCGATGCGTTACTGTAAAAGTAAGGAACGCAAATACCGTCACATGACACACGGGGCGTATGAGTAACTTTATGTATTACATTGGACGAAATGCCTCGCATCATTTAGTATTGACTTGAATGATGTATTAACATCTTTAGAATGTTATTCGAAAAAGTTATACTAAAAAAAAAGGTTGAAGCAATTGTTTTGACATACTTCAGGCGATTTCTACCACATTTTGGAACTTTGAATGCGTTCTTGTCGAAACAGAAATTAGGGGCAACTTATAGAAAGACCCCCAGACACTTCCATAGAACACAATGGTATATATTACGTAGATTATAAAAGTTTTAGGCTTTTTGTTTCACGTTTTTAAGAAATCAAACCATGCAAGTAAGTGGGGCATGCTCCATCGCACAGTGATTCGACTCCATACAACCGCGGGACAAAATTGGAAGAAGTGGTCCATTCTTCATAAAATTTGGTGTATTAGTTAATCATGGTCGGCTGCAATCTCCATTTTGTTTTTCTAAAACTTTTGTAGTTAGGCAATGCCTGAGACTTAAATTTGCAATTTTCGTCATTTTTGGTGAGCTATAGCACCAATTGCTATAGCATAAGTAGAGCTCAATTTAAATTATTTATTTGTAAAATTTTTTACTAGCTTTAAGTTATTTTAATTTATTGTTTCATAGTCTGTAAGGTTGTGTAAACATTAGACTGAATAAACAAATTGAAATTGAAATTGAAATTGTGTTGACTAGATTTTACAGATTTCACATTTAATCGGTAACGTCAACATTGATAATTGCAAAGAGTAACAGAAATTGTCTTAGGAACCTTTAGTTTTTGCAATAAAAATGATAATAATAGATGTTTTTCAATTTTTCATGCTGATTGCATACTTTTAGGGATGAAAAAAGAAATTTTGTCGCAAAATAGGTGTTTAGACCACTTTTCAAATTGAATTATTTTCTGAGATCGGAAGATATCGGAGGATGTAATTACATTATTGGACAAAGGAAGAATGCTTCATAAAAAAAAAATAAAATGCAGGAACATATTTTCACATACTTTTTAGATATTTTCCTCTAAGTTTTGCCAATTTTCAGATTTTTAATTTAGAAAAATATTTTAAAATTAAAAAGAAGTAGAAGCCTCACGGCAGCCGCCGTGGATCAGTTGGTTAGTGCGTTGGACCGCGAGTCGAAGGCAGCAACCTCAGGTTCAAATACTGCCTGTAATAACACCTACAAAAAAAAAACGGGAAAACTCGTTTTCTCTTTCGGTGGCTGTCCTCTCAGCTGGAAATGGCAAACCTCTGAGAGTAAAAATTGCTTATGAAAAAGCTCCCAACCTGCCGTTCGGAACCGGCATAAAAACTGTAGGTCCCTTCCACCCGTGTACAAATTCACACGCACAACACGGGTGTTTGCGGGAAGCTAGGCCTTAGTCTCGCGTAAGCGGGCTGTAGTGCCAGTCAATTATTATTATTAAATTATTATAAAATAATAATAATTGAAATAATAAATTATTATAGTTTAATTGTTAATTAATTATTAGAAGCCTCAGCTTTGCAAATTTTGAGAAAACATTAAAAGCGAAAATGGCCACATCATTTCTTAATTTATAGTAAAAGTTTTAGCAACTTCTTGGTAACCATGTATTTTTACAATATTTTTTACTCAATAGGCTAAACAACAGAAAATATGTGTTTAAATTTTTTTGTGAAAAAAGTTTCAACTTTGAGCCGCTTTTGCACACACACTAAATAGTTTGTAGTAGGGGAATTCTTTGTAAGGTGCCACCCCAAAGCTTTTTTGCGCATAATTCGTTAGAAAATTAACGTATCGCCAAAGTTAATATACCGTTCGAAAGAGGGTTTAAAGAGCTATTATCCAAGGTAACACTTCATTTGAATTTTTCGTAAACACAGCCAATTTTGCAAAGTTTAAAAATCTACATCCTAAAATTTTTTAATGAAAAAAAAAAAAATCGACAAAAACGTCGAAATCTCAAGTAAAAATGCATGATTTAGAAAATTTACGAAAGATAATTGGATTTAAATGGAATTGAATAGCAAATGACCGAAAGCAAAATGTAATTTGAATGGTAACGAATAAAACGGTAATTATATGGAAATTAATAAAAAAACTGAACTATACATTCCTCATGATAGGATTAGAGAAAAGTTGACTAAGAACACTTTAAATTAATTTTCATGACGATTCCGAGCAACAAAAAGGCATTTTTCCGATATAGGTCCAAAAAACAATGAAAAAAGGGTGGGTGGCACCTTACAAAGAAAAAAAGGTGGCACTTTACATTTTTATGCCATTTTGGAAATCATTGTATAAATTTGTTCCTTTTACGATATGCTCGGATATCATTTCAGATTATGAAAAACCATTTAAAATTAAGTCCAACACTGATTTTTACCTTAGTTTTTTAGAAGTTTTTGGTTACTTTTTCACCGCAAGAAAAACCTTCAGTTTTTATTTTTAAGTTTTTTCTTAACCAAATTTGACACTTTTTTTTGCGTCAGACCGTGTTATTGCGTCTGTTCCCTCAAAAACCACATCAAAATTGATGTTGTCATATATACCTTAAATGACGGTAGGAATTTTTTTTGCTTGGATTGCTGGATCGTCGAGCAGGGGTGGTACCTTACAAAGAGTGGCACCTTACAAAGAATTCCCCTACAGATTTTTTGGGTTTTCTTAGTTGGAAGTTTACCTTTAAAATTACATAAAAATCGTTAAATTCTGAGACTATAAATTTTTTTAATTTCGTGTATGGAACGAATCATTTTGCACTACCACAATTTGTTGCTGTCTGCATTCAATATGCAACCTTAAAGTACCACAACTTTAATGTTTACATTTCATAACTGAAACCCATTTTCAAGCATCCATTTTCGTAGGTATTCTAAATAATTGCTTATTGGTCGCAAAATCGTAAGAGGAATAGAAGAGTTGGCGCAATTTACAGTGACACTAACAGATGTTGGTGGCTTTTTTAATTTACATTGACAGCTGTCGCAGTCTTAGCAACGCAACAACGATAATAACAACAAAAATGTCAGCATAGCTCGTTCCCAAAAATGCTGCCAAATATTAAAACTGATTACGTAGGCGTAGGTATGTGTGTGACTTAATCAATTGCCGCAACACGCAGCGCACCTGCACAGCAAAGCTGTGGCCAAGTTGGCTACAGATCGCATAGGCGTTGCTGCTAATTGCCAGACAAATACCAAAAGCACCACCGTTCTCTCGCCAACACAGAGCAGAGCAACAGCGGCCTAACGACGCCAAGGTGAGTTCGCGTGGTGGTGGTAGGTGGATTACAAGCTGGCAAAATGTCTCTTTTATATTTTCTGTCACACAAAGTAAAACCAAAAACAAAACTACAGAATAAAATTGCGCCCACACGACAGGCATATTAGTGTTCTAGTATGTACGAATATGTGTGTGTATGTATGTGCGGGCGCAGTCATCTAGCAGGACGTGTACACGTGGAGCCGTTTAGCTTGTTTTAATTTTCCGCACCCATTTTGCGTCCCTTGAACGAGCAATGCGCACGCTGACGTGTTGTTACATTTTTAATTAAATACAAAAAAGGAAAAAGACAAAGAAGAGCATCGGCGCGACGGCAAAAGAGCGCCACACCAAAGCAGAACAGCAGAAATTTCTTAAGTGAATAATTAGATGAGCTCGACTGACTCGACTCGCACCGCTCGCACCGCGCAGGTTGTTATTTAATTAAGATGCTGGCAGGCTTTGTTGTAGCGCTGTCTGTTTATGTGTCACACACACATGTTCGTCCTTGTCTGGCTGTTATATGTGTTTGTGTGCGGTTTGCTGAGACAGTGGTTTTTAAGTATTCGCAGTCGCAGGCGTAGTTTATTTCGCCCGACAAGTGTCAACAGTGTGTGAATGTTGTGTTGTTGCCGCCTGTTGCCAGTTTGTGTGTGTGTGTGTATGTGTGTGTGTGTGTCGGTGTCTGTGCGGCTGGCAATTGCTGGCTTGGGTAATTTATGTGAATTTCTGGCTGCCTTTGTGCGCATTTCATGTTGATTATGGTTGTTGTCGGCGTTGTTGTTGTTGTTGTAGCTACAACCAAAAGAATGTTAAACTTTTGCCACAACCACCGGCATCGCATCACATCACATCACACCAATGCGCACATTAAACAATTTTCAGCAAATTTTCCTAATTTCCATTCAGCCAAATGCATTCCAACTTCCCTCTCCTTGTATGTTCGTTTCCTTTTTTGGCTTACAACAAAGTCTGCAACTTGCAGCCAATACGCACACTGCTTTTGCCATATATCTGTGCTTATGTTCGTTTTATGTGTGTGTGTGTGTGTGTTTGTTTCTATGTATAATTATCAATTTAATGAAGCAGCGATGCAAAGTTCGTAATTAACAAATGATGTCGCTGATTTTCAACATTTCCTGATTATCATTAACTGCTTCTTGGCATTGTTGATGTTGTTCCTGTTGTTGTTACTTATTGTCACATTTGTAATTTGTTGTTGTTCTTTTTTCTTTGACTGGCTTTGATGTCGTTAATGTGTACATTGTTGTAGCTGTTGTTACAGTAATAACGGAATTATTATCTTTCAACACAGACGGATATAGACACTTTAGCGCCGCCAGTGTTGCCGCAGTAAACAAAAAGAATCTTACACTTCTTTTATAAAAAATTAAAATAATAAATAACAAAATTAAAATAGGAAATATTTAGTTATAGAATTGAATAGCAAAAGCACAAAAAGTTGAAATATAACAGTTCAAATATGGTTTTTCGAAAATTAATTGACTCCGAAAAATTTCAAAATACTCCGAAAACTCCGAATTACTCCGAAAAGTTATGCAATTGTGAAAAATTTAAATAGTTTATGATACAAACTGCATGTGTTTTATAATTCGGATATGCCGACTGACTGAAACTATTGTCAGAATAGAAATAATTCAGAAAACTCGAATATTTAATATTTGACATAGCAAAAAATGTATCTGAAATCTTAGGTTGCTATGTAAAAGTTTTCAAATCGCTCCAAAAAATTCAAAATTACTATGAACAGTTATTATTATTATTATTAATGAACAGTTACAAAGACGTAAAAAATTATAATGTCAGAACTGAAATAATGAAGAAAACTCGAATATTGGATATTTTGCATGGCAAAAAATGTATCTGGCATCTTAGGTAGCTATTCTAAAGCCTTTAGATTGCTTCAAAAGCTCCAAACCACTCCGAACAGTTACAAAGACGTAAACAATTATAATGTCAGAATTGAAATAATCAAGAACACTCGAATATTGGATATTTTGCATAGCAGAAAATTTATCTGGCATCTTAAGAAGCCTTAGGATAGGCTTTTAAATTACTCCGAAAAATTCCGAATTACTCCGAAAAGTTCTAAAAAAAAAGTATAAAAATCAACTAAATATTACAAACATGAAAATGGAAAAGATCAAAACATTTCAAATATTATGTAACTAGCACACACTAAGCAAATTTATGTCACTTAAAAACGGAATTTATTGGCTTTAAAATGACTCTAAGCACCTTTGAACTACTCTGCATTATTTAGAAAAGTTGCAAACTTTTAAAGCAATTAAACATAAATTATTCACACTGAAAATGATTGAAAATTATGCAAAGTTGTGGTAATGGCATAGTTTCAAAACTGACTGAATGGGGTTTTCAGTTATTTTATTTAAGGGAGTGTTCCCGGGTAGAATGCCGATTTTAGGCTGTTTTTCAAAAAATTATTTTGGAGCTACAAGGCAACATGCAATATTCTGGTTTTTTGCTTGTTGTTCCTTATTATTTGGAGAATAGAAACTCATATTTGTGTCAAACAATTTTATTTTCTAAGTACAAATTTTCAGTGGTCATTGTGATCTTGTTTTCACTGCTGGCCGATAATAAATCTCGGGAACCAGTAATCTGAAACAGAAATGGGTATGCAATTATTAATCTGCAATAAATTCCGCGGATGCTAAACCACAGTTTTAGTCAAAATGTTGATTAGAAACAAAATGGCGGCCATATGAAAAAAAATTGTCCAGTTTTGCCACCTTTTTTTACCTTTAGAGTGCTTGAAAATATATTTAACAATAATTTTTTGATGAAAACTTTGGTTTAGCATCCAATGAAAACTATCTAGAACATTTTCCCAAAATTTCAAGTCGATACCTCTCATAGTTGCTGAGAAAAGTTATCGGCCAGTACAAAAAATGTGGTTTCGAGAAAAACGCGTATGCGCAATGTATCAGCGGAGCAAAAAGAGCTGAGATTACTTCAATTAACATGCAAAAAAGTGGGTACTGAGTTTGCGGATTGAAAAACGACTTTGGGGGGTGATAGTATATAGTATAAGGTACAATAAAACGCCAAAAAAATCGATTTCTTCAAACTTCTACCCGGGAACACTCCCTTAAAGGAACAAATAATCAAAAAATTTTTAGAACATTACTCATTGCCAACTTCGAAGTCGAAAAGAAAATTGGAATATTGTTATGAATTTGTAAAAATGTTTTAAAATTTGTTTTGATGTATAGGGTATGTAATTTAAAATTTGTGATTATTTAATCCTTTAAATAAAATAACTGAAAATCCTTATGCAGTGAGTTTTGAAGTTTTAGCATTACCACAACTTTGACACATTTTCAGTGTGTGCAGTGTCTCAAAATTTGTCGAAAGCATAGATATTTAACAGTTTTTTTTATTTATGTTCATTTTTGCAAAATAATCCAACCCTAAATATATAATTTCATAAATTTGGAAAAATCTTTTTATAATAATTAAAACGAGCAAACTTGTGCAATATTTCGCCCAAACTTGTTCATATTAATACCAGCGCTGAAGAAGGCTTTATTTCCGCTTCATAATTCCCGAGTTCAAAGACTAAACACTGTGCATCTGGCACCTCTAATACGCATCCAATGGGAACCACAACAACAACAACTACTCGCATTGCAATGCTGTGATTGCCATTAAAAAAGTGCACACCCCCAAAAAAAATGTCACTCATACGCACTCGTGGCCCACTTAATCCCAGCTACAATCAATGTTGCCTGTTTCGTCAGCTTCCTCTTCGTCTTGCAACTGGATGTTTAATTGTATTCGCAAGCAGCTGCTTCGGTGTGCATGTGTGTGTGTGTGGGTTGTCGGATTTGTCTGCTCATGTGTCTGCCACTTTGCATTTCGTTGTGCTGCATGTAGCTAACGCTGGCATTGCCACAATCACTGCGTTGCTGCCACTGCCACTGCCGTAGCTGGTTTGTTTTCACTGTGGAGCTGCTGTGCTGCTGCTGCTGCTGTCAGTTTCATTTTATGTTGACAGCTGAAACGGAAACACACCTTCTGCCACAGATTCGGCTCTGTCGGCTGCATTTGCGTCGGCATGTGTCCGTGCATGTGCGAGTGTGTGGCAATTGTATTATGCACTGTGCACACTCCTCATCTCGTGCACGGCAATGTCGCTACACCTACAACATTTGCTAATACATACAACATACAGAATGTGTATGGCGGCGTGTTTGTGTGAATGTGTGTGTGTGTGTTTCAAGTACACGCCATTATCGTGTAGTTTTCTTGTTCCACTTTTGCAATTGTCTTCCATGCATGTGTGCGTGTGTGAGTGTGAGTGTGGGCGCGCGTAAATTTGGCGTCTGTTTGCGCCGCTTTTCGTGTACCTAACAACAACTAAATGTGTTGCAAACACATTCTGTTTGTGCGAGTGTGCGTTCGTGTAGGTGTGTCCTGGCGTGGCATGTCAGGCAGCAGCAGTCGGCAGCCAGCTGCTGGCTCATGATTCCTTCACGCCTTCCGCTGGCTGTTTACCTTTCCCGCTGTCGGTGCGTCTGTCTTCTGCTCTCGTATGTCTGATTGTTTCGCTGTTTGCTTGCCTGTTTGTTTGCCAGCTAAAACTTTAACAACTTGTTAGTTTGATTGTTGTTTACACAGCGACGATATTTGCGCGATTTTGCGGCCAACACACACACACACACATGCACACATTTTGCATCTTGCAATTGTTTAACATTTTGCGGAAATTTAAATTTTCTTATTTGATGTTCAGTTTCGGCGCTCGCAACTTTTCTACTCAACCACTTATGCGCGAATGCTATTGTCTGTCTGTGTGTGTGTGTGTGTGTTGACGTGCCAGTGTCTGAATTTGCAAGTGTTCGCAACGCTTGTTCAGTATTTTGTCTTTGCAGTTCGCTGTCAGCTCTTTGTACCTTTTTCGCCTTTTCAAATTTCCACACTTGCTGAGCGCGCAAAGTTTTGCCTGCCTGACAAGTAGACTTTTGAATTTACAAATTTTATTCGTTGTTAGCAGTTAGTGTTGATATGATGCTGGATGCTGACTGTTGAACGAGTTTTAAGCCAAGTGAATGAAATGTTGATTGGCAGAAAGTTGGGCAAAATTGAATATTATAATAAAATATTTGAGTACAAACATTAGACAACTGCAGTCAATAACTCAAAACTTTGGCACAAAGACGAAGGAATATGCTGATACTTAAAAATGTCCGAGATTTTTTTTTTAATCTTCGCAGAAACAAAGAGAGGTTTGGAGAGAGCGAGGAACCATCAACTAATCGGCAATCTTCATGTCTGATTCATCCTCCTCCTCGTCTGTTATCTTTCAATTCTCATGGCGCACATTGCGGTTATCTTCGTGGAAACAAAGACGTTTGGAGAGACTGAAGAACCATAAACTAATCGACAATCTTCATATATCATTCATTCTCCTCATATTCTGTTCTCTTTCCATTCGCCTGGGGACTCATAACATTGCGGTAATCTTCGAGGAAACGATGAGATTTAGTGATAGTGAAGAATTCTCATGTCTGTTTTGAACTCCTCTCCTCCTATTCTGTTGTCTTTTCATATACACACATCATTCTGACATTTGTCGTATAAAAATCTTAAAGAAAGAAGGAAAGATTTTCTTACAGAAAAACCGAGATTGATTATAAAAATGCTGTTCAGTATTCCTTAGCCCAGACCACTTAAGGAAAAATTCACAATGGGCCAATTTGACCTCCGAGTGGAAGTGCGGTCTCTGTGCCGCACCCAGCCTTCTCTACCAAACTTAACCTAACCTGTTGCTTAGCCCATTTGTGACATTGATTACGATTCAAGTCGCATGCTCTGTGTTCTGTTTAGTACCGAACTGAAGTCTACCATCAGTCATATAAGTGAAGCCATAAAGTGTGTGAGCAATTACCTGAATTACTCGAAGTTATCTGTCAGAAAATTGTGAAGAGCTAATGGAACAGACTTAGCAAGAAATGGCCATCATTGTAAAATTCCTCAGATGCTAAACTGTCTGCTATTTCAATAATTTCCATACACTGAACCCAAAAAAACGGCCATCAACAAATCGATCAACTGCCTGCAGTTCTTCCTTTCTTTTCAAGGACAAAAGAGAAAACCATCGCTTTGGAATGATGGGTTTTGAACTCCATCCAAAAATAATTTCGCTGTCGCTGAGGACGCGAATAGATCCACTTTTAATTAAAGAGAACATCCATACAAATTTTCCCTATTCGTTTCCCCCATTTGATTCTATTAGAAGCATTGTTTCGTCTTGTAACCTTACCTTACCATTTCAATACGACAGGAAACATGGAAAAATAAATCTATGTCAGCATTGCTATGTTGTAACTCACAGATTAAATTCATGGTGACTCCTACAGGACGTAAAAGCATATCATTTCTAATTTAATTAAGCTTCTCTAATATATTTCGACTTTTCTCCGCCAGAGCTGAGTCCAAGTTTGTGGACAGTTCCGTAACTAACTCAACTCTGAAAAGGTTATTTTTTTAATATTTATTGATTTACTTTATTTATTTATTTAAACAAAATAGCCTAGAATTAGTTAACAATTCATACAAACTAACAGAAAAGTAAGATATTTCTAATAATACCTCTTCACTTTTTTGCAATTTTGACCATTTTTTGTTGAGTTGAGTGACAACCTAAAATTCAACATGCTTCAGGGCACACAAACACTCGGCGAACCAGTTTGAGGTCAGCGGTTTGTGTGATTAATGATTTGGCGCAAACTTTCGAAACTACATCAACGAAAGTTCAAGTAAATCTTAAATATTCAGTGCAATATTTCATCAGCGCTGTGCTGACTCTTAATTAATTATGACACGCAAATCTTGTTGCACGGCAGTTGCAATGCAAAGCGAAGAAATTCAAATTGAAAGTTGTGTTGATTAAATTTCGTGTTTACATGAAACACAAAATTTAAAAGTGAAAATAAAAACAAAACTTACACAACTAAGAATATAAAACGAAATGTAAAAAAGCCAGCAAGCAACACTCGAAACGGCAGAACGCACTTGAAGAACTATGCAGAACTTGGGAACTTTGCTTTGCCTCAGCACAAGGCAAAAGTGTTAGTGTTGGTGAGGTGCAAAAACAAAACGGAACGAAAATTATCATAACTTGCTTACGAAACAAATTCGCTGCATTTAAAATAAAGTTAAAAAATTTAACACTTCTTGCGAGTTGGGCAACGCTTAGTGCTGCGGCGTGGCCATGCGGGCGCCAGGACCTGGAAGGCGGCGGGCGCGTAGGTGGTTTGATGAGGCCGGCTGCTGGGAATTTTGCATTCACAACAAGTGTTGCTGCCGTTGCTGCTGTTGCTGATGTTGCTGCTTGTGTAGCAATGAAATTATCTCAAGCGGTGCTGACAACTGCTGCAGCTGGCACTGCGGTCGTTGCTGTTTTGTTATTATTATTGTTGGTATTATTGTTGCTGGCGTTGTTGTTGTTATTATGCTGACTGCAGTGATATTTAGTTGTCGTTAAGTCGTAGTTAAGAACGCAGAGCTGCACTCTGCGGCAGCAATTTTTTTCGCAATGCAATTTCAGCAACTTTTTCGCCATTAGTCTTGTTTGCAGCAACAATATTTTTTTGTATGACAACAAAATATTATAAATACCAGTAAAATGCAAAATTTATTTCGCTCATTAGAACACATTAAATTTTTTTGTTTGTTGATTTTTTTCGATTTAGGCTGCAGCCCAGTCGACTTGAGAGTGTTTGCAATGCCGCCGCCGTTGTTGTTGGTGCAGTGGTTGTGATGAATATTGTTAGCACTGCCAGTGGCTGTGCGAATTTTAAACGTTCTGTCGCTGTGTGCATTGCTTATCGGCCGTTGCACTGTTGCAGTTGCAAGTTTATGCAAATTGTGCTTAGTCAGTGGATTGCAAGTGCCAACTACAACAAAAGCAACAATAACATCAGCTGCATTCAGCACTCGCGTACATCAGCAACAACAACAACAAGCAGACAGGCCAAACAACATCAGATAGAAACGAAAAGCACCAGCAGTGGCAGCGACACTGGCAAGTTTGCATTTGTTTTGCAAATGTTGCAGCGCACAAAGAGGCGCAAAAGATTGCTGCAAGTAGCAACAACAACAGTTGCAGTGTTGCATGCTGAAAAAGGGAAAGGAAATGAAATGAAAATGTGAAAAATTGGAGCGGCAAAAATAACAACTGTTGCAAGTAATGTCGGCGTCGTTCATGTCGTTGTGATTGTAGTTGGAAAATATTCAAGTTGCTGTTGTTGTTGTCGGTCTAATGTGTACTTGAAGCAGTGGGTAGATTGTTGTCGAGAATGTGTATCAACTCTTTACTCGAAAGTTGCATCTTGCAGCGATACAGTTTTCTAAAGCAAAATGTGTGGTAGAGCGGGGCGTATGAGTAACATTAATTTAAAATATTTTGAATGATGTCCAAGTGGGAGGGAAAAAGTCGGAGTACTAAAATTTGAGTACACTTATGCCAATAAGATATATTATGATCTAAACTGTTAAGTCTATATAAAAATTGATGTCTGTTTGTTTGATTGTTTGTTTGTTTGTTGTCCGAACGACACTAAAACTCAAAAACTAGAAGGCCGATTGAGCTGAATCTTTTACGGAATGTTCGTCTTGACTAAATCTCAATACACCACATAGTGCGAATACGACCCGACAGGTGGGCGTGGCACCTCCCATACAACATAAATTCTAAATATGGAATATCTTCGGAATTAGAAGTCGGACAGCATTGAAATTTGGCACAGGGTCACCTGTGAAAAATCTCATAAGTGTTGGACGAGGGGCGTGGCATTTTTTAAGTGACCCCAATATTTTTAAAAACTTTGGAACTACAGGTCACAATCAATGACATTTGGCACAAATTTACGATTTAATTATGCCATTCGGGAGAGGGAATAGGGTGGGTGTTGGAAGAGAAGGCATGGCACCGTCCATACAATCCAAATTTTTAATGTGGAATAGCTTCGGTATTATAAGTCAGGTAGCATTGAAATTCTGTATACCGTCGTCTCATAGATGTGGGATTCTACTGATAAAAGTGTATGGGCGTTGGACAAGGGGCGTGGTAAATTTCTTGTGACTCAAAATATCCGCATAACTTTGGAACTGTAAGTCGCACATCAATGAAATTGGGTCGCAACCTTCGAATGGAAGAATGGGTTGGGCATTATATAAAAGGGGCGTGGCAACGCTCTTACAGTGTTGTATAAAGCAACATGATTTATTGGGGCCATTGACTTTAAATTTGCGTGCAAAGCTGCGAGACCCTGCTGGTAAAAAATAAATTACAAAGTACGTACCAAGTAAAACGGAATTTTTGATGACTAGTCATATCTCATCTCATATCATCTCATGTCATCGCTTCTGATTTCATCACATTTAATTTGATCTAATTTCATTTAATTTCATTTCATTTCATTTAATCTAATTTCATCTCATCTCATCTCTTCTCATATCTCTGGCTAGTCATTTCTCATCCTCTCTCATCTCATTTAATTGTATTTCTTTTTATCTTACCTCATCTCATCTCATCTCATCTCATCTCATCTCATCTCATCAAATCTCATTTCATCTCATTTCTTTCCATTTCATTTCATCTCATTTCATTTCATCTCATCTCTCTGGCTAGTCATTTCTCGTCTCATCTCATTTCATTTCATCTAATTTCATTTCATTTCATCTCATCTCATCTCATTTAATTTCATTTCATTTCATTTTATCTCACCTCATCTCATCTCATCTCATGTCATTTCATATCATTTCTTCCATTTCATCTCATCTCATTTCATTTCATTTCATCTTATTTCATCTCATCTCATTTCATTTTATCTCACCTCATCTCATCTCATCTCATCTCATCTCATGTTATCTCATCTCATGTCATTTTCTATCAATTCTTCCATTTCATTTCATCTCATCTCATCTTATCTCATCTCATCTCATCTCATCTCATCTCATCTAATCTCACCTCATCTCATCCCATATCATCTCATCTCATGTCATTTCATATCATTTCTTCCATTTCATCTCATCTCATTTCATTTCATTTCATCTTATTTCATCTCATCTCATCTCTCTGCTAGTCATTTCTCGTCTCGTCTCATCTCATTTTATTTAATCTCATTTCATTTCATTTCATTTCATCTCATCTCACCTCATCTCATGTCAGTTGATATCATTTCTTCCACTTCATTTCATTTCCTCTCATCTCATCTCATCTCATCTCATCTCATTTCATTTCATCTTATTTCATCTCATCTCATCTCATCTCTCTGGCTAGTCATTTCTCGTCTCATCTCATTTCATTTCGTTTCATCTTATTTCATCTCATCTCATCTCTCTGGCAAGTCATTTCTCGTCTCATCTCATTTCATTTAATCTAATTTCATTTCATCTCATCTCACGTCATCTCATCTCATCTCAGATCATCTCATTTAATTTAATTTCATTTCGTTTCATTTGGTTTCATTTCATTTCATCTCATCTCATTTCATCTCATTTTATCTCACCTCATCTCATCTCATTTCATCTAATTTCATCTCATCTCATCTCATTTCATCTCATCTCATCTCATCTCATCTCATCTCATCTCATTTCGTTTCATTTCATTTCATTTCATTTCATTTCATTTCATTTCATTTCATGTCATTTCATTTCATTTCATTTCATTTCATTTCATTTCATCTCATCTCATCTCTTTGAATTTAATTAATCTCATAATTTAATTACAACCATTTTCTTATGGCGCTACCTAAATTTATGTGAATTAGTCTGTGAGAAAGGTACATTATTTTCCGATTTTCAGTCAAAATTTCATGATATTTGGTTCACTGAAAGCGAAGTTATTGTATCTCAAGTGACAGCATGTGTGTGAAATTGGTACAGAAATGGATATATTCACTTTTTTCCGACTTGGTAAAACTTTTGCCGCAACATTAGAATTGATGCAGGAAGTTGATGCTGATAATTGTTTATCCCATGGCAGAGTTCATGAGTGATAGACACAAATTTATAAACGGTAGTGAGGACATAAATTTAACCAACGAAAATCCGTGATCCCAGCAGATTCCATCAAAACTCATACGTGAACTCATCAAATCCACTCATGGCGGAATAGAAGCAGAGGAAATGTAAGAAATATTAATTTATCACACACCTACTCGTATATGGAAATTTATATACGTCAGTGTTAAATGTCATGTAGACAACATCACGTCAAAGTTGTAGTCATTTTCTGTCACTTAACCGATTTCATCCGTTTATACCTTTTACTCGACACTTTTGCCAATTTAGCGAAATCATCAGCGCGCCGCTCTGTGAGATATGCAAATGCAACCAATTATACGTTGCGAACACCAAACCGGCAGCGCGCCACAACGCATCCGACCGAGACGCCACTTCAGCACAACCAATGTCGAAGGTGCTAACGCACCAACGCGCCACCACAACGCGACTATTTCGAGAGCGGCCGGAGGCGTATTAACATATAAATTAACTTGTGGCAACAATTTCAAAACATCAACTGACATTTTAGTTCCCCACTAAAATGCTGACACATAATTTGTCATTGTTGTGACAAATAAAGATTTAAATTGAAATACAAATACACAGCGCACAGCGCACAGAGTCCGGAGTTGGCAGTCATAGATGCAGACACGGCGACGGCAACATAGACACGGGTACAAATCATAAAGGGACACACACACACACACACACACACTCACACATACTCGAACGCCAAAACTTGCGCATACAAATAAGCAGCGAGGAACAAACAGACAGACAGACAAACGCACATACAAACATAGATGCACAGACAGGGAATAGTGGCAACACACACGCACACACACACAAATTTTCACATCTACATATGCACACACACACACGAAACAAACACGTATGAGTTTGAGTGAAAGCAGGATTTCTGAAGCAGCCGCAGCCGTCTGCGCTGGGGTTGTGGGGCGTGGAGCGTTAGTTGCCGGCTGCCGGCTGCGCTCAGAGCTAAGTAAGCGGGCGAGCGAACGGGCGGGCGGCATCATTCGGAATCACACCTTAATCATTTCGAGTGTGATTTTGATAACATGTCAAGGGAATTTATGCAAATTATTGGTATGCTTAAGCTGCTTATACGCGCTGCTTGCCACAAAGCACCCGTTCGCCGCCGCACGCCTCACGCCGCACGCCCCCCGCTGCAACGTCTGGCCGCGCCAGCGAACGCGTTTGGACGGTGTGCGCTCGTGTCTAGTGTCACAGGGACGAAGACAAAATATTGCCGGTGTGATATTATTAACTTTAATGGCTGTGTGTGTGTGAGTGTGTGTGTGTGAGTGTGTGCGTGTGAGTGCCTGTGGAAAATGTTATTTTGCGAGTTTTGTGTGTGCGAGTGGGACTTTATGTTCTTTGCTTTTGTGGTTATTACAGTTATGTCAATGCTATTATATTTCTTATGTGGAAATGTTTTGTGTGAAAGTTTTTGCAAAGGTTGATTCAGTTGGGGTCGAAGGTGCGGAGGTGTAAACATTTAGCATAAACGAAAACTTGGCGTTAATTAAATACGCCACAGCTGTGCTTAAACTTTAACACGTCGACGTAATAAAATTACTTTTGTCAAATGTAATTTAATATTTCAATCCTTTGACAATCCGTGAAACATGTCGCATTCTATTTGCATTTTTTATTTTAAACTTTTGTCTTAGACTAAACTTCAACTTTTATGTATTCATATCTATAGACAAAAAAGTCTGAAAAGGTTGCAGGAAAAGTATGTATAAAAATTAAATTGGAAAAATTTCACTCTCTCACTTAATCTGAAGAATGCATACCTTGCAGTGGCACATACAGAATTTCATTTTTGAGGTGATTTTGCGTACAACGTTTCAGCCGAATACCATTTGAAACCAAGAACTTCAGGTCCTTATCAACAAAAAATAAATCAAGTGCAATTTCAGGTCATCATGAGTATTTAAAATTTTACCATTTAAAAAGTTTTGGATATTTTGGAATAAATGGCAATGTCAGAGCTGTATGACATGGAACCTGACTTACTTATGGCCTGTCGCAAAAGTTCTGTCCAAAGCTCTTCTCCAATCGGTCACACCAAGAGATGATAGGGCGCCCTCAATTTCGCTTGGAGAGACGGCCTCCCTCTTCGTTGACCTCCAACTACCACAGCTTCAACGTTCATACAGGAAACATGGACAAGGCAGCGCACAGTGTTGCGAGTAGTGACAAAAATGCCAAAATGTAATTTTATAACCACAAAAATCTGAGTATCAGGTTTTATTGAAAATATTTCAGTTAAGAGAAGTCCCAAGTTTTAAGAATAAATATTGTATAATATAGAAGTTATGAGCTCTTAAAAGACACCCTCACAGCCTTGAAAAAAAAAATTGTGTACAAACAGCACATTTTTGCTTTCACTTTGAGGTTCAATATTTCAAAATCAATTATGAGCGGATCCCTAAAACTTACTGTTGTCTTAAGTTTAATACAATTTACGTCTGGCAAGACCGAAATTCCAGTGATTCTTCTCACCTCTGAGCAGTACCGTTATGAAGCAAATGAAACAAAGAAAACAAGTGACTAAAAACTGAGTTAAAACTTTAAAGGTGATTTAAAACAAACACTTTTTATCACTTTCGAAATTTTTTAATATTTTGTTTTGGTAAGTATCTACATTGTGCTGTACAATTTTCAGCCGCACATATTTGCGCGAATGCAAGTTATTGGCATTTTTCGTTGAAGACCGTTTCGTTGAATGCCAATAGCAATCGGTCAAATAATGCTGTATCTACTGCTGATGGAAAAATTTGTTACAGATAGCTTCGGAAAATCAATTACAATTACTATTATATTCGAAATAGAGGGGTTAATGGAGTTTCGGCACTACACTTTGATTTTTTTTCGTACAGACCCAAAAGTTGACAACCTAACTACTTCACTTGTATAAGAAGCGCCCTCTGGTGTTGAATTTGTGAACTTTATTTAATTTTGTATTTTTTGCACTCAGGAATTTTGACGATTGTTGAATTAATCATTCAAATTGGTTCAGTAGTTTCCGAGATACGATGTTTCTTCGCTTACTTTACTACATATGCAAGTGTGAAGCCAATTCCATAGAAAATTGCTAGTTTTGTATGGCAGCCACCTTAAGAGTTGGATGTAGCGGTTAGGTGTGTATAGAAAAAACATTCGGAAGGGAAAACAAATGGGGGTCAGTCTTATATATGGTACGTCTGGGACCAACCTGAGAGCAGCGGGAGCCCACTTTCTAAAAACGATGATTATGTATTATTATGGTTATGAGTATGGGAGCCTTATTAAACGTTGGTGATAGGGGGTAGGTATATTCGAAAGAAATATTCAGGAGCAAAAATTAGTGGGGGTGAGTCTCAGATTTTAACCCTCTAAGAGCAACTTCTGAGCAGCTGTGGAGCAATTTATCGCGATTTCATTTTCAATCATTAAAAAAAAAATTCATTTTATTTATATACACTAGGGCGGGTCAAATTGTATGGAACGATTTTTTTTGATGAAGCGTATAGCAAAAACGTAATCTATAGGTGATTCTGAGAAATTTTGCTCAAGAGACCATAGCTCTAAGTCGGATTTGGAGCCCCCCAAAATTTCAAAATAGATATTTTTCAATATATACATAGAATAATTTAATTAAATTCGTCATAAAATCGGATAGAGTTATAGTAGATTTCTGGGCTTGTTTGAAAGGATTGTTCAATTGAACAACTTTGTAACACTGAATAATGACGTTGCAAAATAATGACGTAAGAAAACTCCTCGAATGGAAAGTAAAAAGGACCTTAAAAAATAATATTACCACGTTAAAACATTAAATTGTATGTCGAGAATAATATTTAAAAATAAATTGAATTAAAAATGTAAAAATAGTGTTTTTTTTGTTGAAACCTTGAAAATGTTGATTTTTTCAGATCGATTTTCCTACAAAAACGAGTTCGAAAACAAAAAAAATTGATCGTAATAAAAGTTGTTGGAAATTATCTGAACTTTCATAATCTGCAAAAAAAAAAAAAATTATCGAAAAAATCGAAGAAAATTCGGAATTTATTAGTTAAAAGTTCATTTTAGGCTATTTTTCGACAAAAAATTCCTAATATGTCTACTAAAAATGAAAAAAAATATTGGTATCAATACAGATTCTAAAAATACCTTTCCAACAAGCCCAGATTGAGAAATCTACTATAACTCTGTCCGATTTTATGATGAATTTAATTAAATTATTCTATGTATACCTATATACCTATATATATATACCTATACCTATATACCTACAGCGCCAGTGGCGCACACAGGGCCGGTTTTGGGGGTTAAAACTCTCCAATTATAAACATTGCTGTTACAAAATAAGATTTCAAGTGATATTGAGCTCAAAGGTTGTACTCAGAAGCTCGTCCCTCCCCCCCTCAAAATGAAATCCTGAATGAAACAGCTGATTGTTCACTCGCATTCGTTGTTCCCAATACGAATAAAGCCAGGAATTTTTAGAAATATTTTCTCTTGAACAACCAAAGGGCCTCAATGTTGTTTCCAATGAGGTTCCTTTCCGAATTGTCAATTCTGGCCGTTTTTCTGTGATTGCTTCCTTTAGTTTTATTAGTTGTTGGTCGCAAACATCTAAAGTGATCGTTTGGTTTGTTGTAAGCAACTACTCACACACAACACTTGTGTAATCCCACCAAATTGATAGAATGATATTTTATTGATGCAATTCAAGCTTCCATGTTGTTTGTGCTTTCACCATGATCTCTTACATTTGTTGTTGTTGTTGTTTTAAATGACCCATATTTCATTCACAGTGATGATTTGTTTCAAAAAATGGGGACCCTCATTGCAAACATTGATTTGTTGTGTTGAGTGAATCTCTTTCAATTTGTGCGGAACCCAAACATTGAGCTTCTTTACGAGTCTAAGACTTTCTCGGTGATTTTCAACAGTTGTGTGTTATATATTAAACCTTTTTTGCAATCTCTCGCAATTATGACTTATAAATTGTGGACACCATCAGCATCGACCAGAACGTTGGTCATGTTGAAGTAAAAAATTTTCTGAAACCAAAATTGCGCACATTTTACTTCTAAAGTTAACTAAAAGTGACAACTAACAAATGTCAAAAGGGAAAAATCATAATCAATCATATGTTTGTCCTTCCGTACTCACGCCACACGCCTTGGCATCGACCCAGTTGTGAGTGAGGTTGGCAAGTCCAGACAGGTTTCTTCGTCATTGGCCTCAATAACTTTCCTTTACTATGCTCAGACTTTTACAAATTCACACGCACACACCCACAGACGCAAAATATTGCAAGCGCCTGTCATAAGTTTACAAAAAATTGTAAAAAATAACCAAATGTCTTTCAAAAAATTTGCATATAAATATGAATATTTGTATGTCACCAAAAAAAAAAATTAAAAATGCCTTTATATAAGAAATACCAAAAATATTTTTCACTGCTACCCAATGCACAAAACTATTTTGAAATCGATTGTGATTTTTTGTTGGCATATTTTCACAGGCGGCAAGTAGCGCACGGACATGAAATCTGTGCGCCAAAAACAAAAACACAACACAGATAATAGCAACAACAACAACAACAAAAAACCACAACAACAACAACAACAACTGTATAGCAGCCAAAGGTAACACAGTTGGACAAATCTGAGCAACCAAAGGCGGCATATCGCATGGCAGTATCAGCTGCAACAAAAACAACAACAAAAACAAAAACAACAACAACAACAACAACAACGTCAGTGCCTGCCTCAGCTTCTGCTTCAACTTGTTTGAATAATTTCCCAAAAGCCAAAAGTGAATGGCGGCAAGTAGACGCGGGTCCGGCCAGAGCTCGCTCACACGCGACGCACCCGAAAGGCGTCGCGTGCGTGCGTCGACAGCGCAGCCACAAAAACCCGCTTCAAGAGAAAAATTCAATTTGCATAATTTAAAGTAAAATAGCACCTGAAGGTGTACGAGCAGAGGCGCTGCGGCGACAACCATCCAATGACTGACTGAGACTCAGCCCGACTGGCACTTTGGGCATGCGTGTGTGTGTGATTGTGTGGCAATTGCTGCCAGCCAAATGAAATGTTGCATGTGCCGGCGACCGGCGCTTTTCATCTCGGATCATTCACATAACAAAGTCCGTTGCTCGCAAAGAGTTTGACTGTCATTTTGCATTGTTGGCGCGCTGCAGGCAGACAAGGTGAATGCCAACACTCACTCACACGCACACACACACACACACTCAGCCATCACATGCATACAGTTTCGCAAATTTGCTGACGTTGTTATGGTAAATATTTGCGGGCATTGCATTTTTTGCTTCTTCAACGCACATTGCGTTGCAGCGACAGTGCGTCCTTATGCAAAAACAACAACTCAAGCCATTTGTTTATTGTGTCGTTCGCTGCGTTCGCATGTTGCTGTGTCTTAAAATAGTTCAATGCTTGAGCAATTTCAAAGTGGAGAAGTGAAATATGATACACGAACTGAATAAAGGATGCAAAATTTAAGAATGCAGTTTTAGTTGAAAACTCGATATATGAAAGCAATGTTCATTATGATTATTCTTACTGCTTTATTGGCTAGTACTGAGTTTTCTTTATTGTAATTCACACTTTAAAAGCAGATTTGAATACCTTTAATTGATCAACCCAGTAAGTTTTGTATGAAATTATGAAGACATTCAAATAGACTAAATCGGCGGCTAGTATTTACATACCAGAAGGCCATAACTCTATAGAATTACACTGTATTTCGAGACACAAGGCTCATGAAGGCAATGCGCAAGCCGATCGCCTGACCAAAAGAGGTGCAATGCGCCCATTGATAGGCCCTGAAACTGTCTGTGAACTGCGCAGAGAACACATACAGGAATGGCTAAGAAAATGGTTAGACCAAAATTTTACCGTAACCACTTCACTCTAAACCCTAGACGGTTCTTAACCCCAGACAGACAGGAGTATCCAAGGGTCCATTAATAGGGGTCATCCCACGCGCTACTAGATACCTGAATGGTCGCTGTCTACTCGGGTATCATTAAACAAAAATAGATACATCTCCTTTTCGAATGGCTGCAGGAAATGTAACCAAGAACCAGAAACATCCATACAGAGAACATCTCTGTGGTTGTACTGAACTCAGCAGAAAAATATTTCTCTAGTTAGTGGCAGCAACCTTAGCCCCGGAGAAGATCTGGAACTTAGAATCCCAGAGAGTGCTTAAACTATTATAAAGTCTCAGCCTAGAAAGTTAAACCAAGATCACCACTGGTCGCGGTACTTCCTAAAGAGCTGCACAACACTTTCTATTGGGCACACTTCACTACTGCACAGTACTGTCAAGTACTGTACTTCATTGTCGCGTTGGAAGCGAATTCAAATGTTCAATAGTTCTATTCTGCAACAAAGCAAGCACTGCATCATTCGAAAACCTTTTCGCTACATCAACGACAGTGCTTCTGTTCTGTTGTGAAGCAAAAGCAGAAAGCTATAATGAGGTTAAGTAACGGTAAATCACAGCAAGCACACCGAGTGAAGCAGAACTTCTACTTCACACCGAGTGAAACAGAACTTCTACATCACATGAATGAATTGTTATTTTTTTCCTCATAATAAATAGCGAAAAAACGTGTTTTACAATGTAAAATTTACATGAACAGCCGAAATGAAATGCAGACCAGATTCCATACAAAATACAAAAAAAAAACATCAGGTACTCCGATCGTGCAAAACAAAAAACCGTATACTTCAAAAAGTTCTACTTCAGTGTTTCACTTCAGTCTTGTTCTACTTCAGTGTTGTTCTACTTCAATGTTGTTCTACTTCAGTGTTGTTCTACATATACTTCAAGTTGCTTAAAGTCGTTTCGTGCAGTATTCGTATGAATATCAAAAGCTTTAGTCACTGCAGTGCTTGTTTTGTAGTGAAAGTGAAGAAGAGCGACAGTATTTGAAAGCACAGCGATGGCTTGCAAGTAATTTGTATAGTGCTTGCGCCGCTCTTTAGTACTTAATAACCTTAAACAGTAGTAACAATAATGTGTGTGATGGATTACATTAGTTCCGATTCGATTCTGTGTTCAACATTTAGGTTTGTTCTACATACAGTCGTGTCTGGGTATAGTGAACCCCCTATATAGTGAACACCTCGATATAGTGAACATCCAAATTTTGACATCGAGCCTCTAAATATAGAAACAAATTTTCAAGCAAAAAAGAAAAGTTGTATTTTAAGCAAATAAAACGAGTTTTTGAACAAAAATGTTAACCTTGATATAGTGAACAACTTCAATACAGTGAGCAGGCCTTGCAATAATTAGTTCACTATATCCAGACACCACTGTAGTTCATTATTACCTGAAAGTGAGGATATGAATCTGAAGAGTCTGTACAATAGTTTCAATAAGTCGGCGCCATAATTCATACAACTCGAAACATTTGGGCTCTATTTTACTAGAAGTTTCAGGGATATGTAAGTTCAGAGGCGCGACAGGACTTCATTTTACGGGCGAAAAGGAGGTTTGCAAACAATTTTTAAGCCCAATACCATTTGAAACCATATTTTTCATCAGAAGTTTTTGTATTTGGGGGGTTTTGAACACCCACTCCCCACTCAGTGTGTAAGTTCATTGCCCGAAGATGTCAACTGGCCTTTAGAATCCTCAAACTTGACACCGTTGAGCTGTCAGTCTTGAACATTTAATGAACCGCAATGGTGAAGTTATGGCCAAAATAGACCAACAAGTCATTTATTAAAATTCCCTCATTTATTAAAATATAATGAATGTTTTGCTATTACTTATGTTGGAAAAGCTCTACAATAACTGTGCAGTTGTGTAAAAACAGTTCCTAAATTTAATACTAGGCTGCAATTTCAAGATTCGGAGATGTCAACTGGTCTTCAGAATCATGTAATTTGACATCGTTAAACTGTTTTTGTTCATGTTTATGCGATCAATCGTCTCAGTCTTGAGCATTCAATGATCAGTACGTGTGAAGTTATGGCCAAAATGACCCAACAAGTCAAGGAAATTTGCCTCAAAAGTATCAAGTTTGACTTGAAGTTGTAAGCGTCGCATCCTTGACGAATAAATTTATGAAAAATATAGCGAAGAAGAAGAAAACACTGACAAAAACTGTGCAAATGTGGTCAACTATTTAATAAGTAAATCATGAGCTCAGTGGCGCATGCAGGATTTCATTTTGGGGGGGTTTGCGTATAACTTTTGACCTCGATTTCATTTGAAACCATATTTTGCATAAGCAATTTTTCAATTTGGGGTAGAGTTGAACCCTCAAACCCCTCCCTGTGTGCGCCACAGAATGAATTGCAATTTTTTGAATATTTTAGGCTCAACTAAACGTTGCAATGCTATTTTTTAATTTATTAATGTATCGAAAACTTCGACATTAGAAATTCCTAGGATAGAATATTTTGTATTATAAATAATATAAAAGCACGTTTTTCATCAACTTTAACCCATTGCTGCCTAATGGGTAAAATTTTACCCATGAAAATTGATTTTTTAAAAAATCACAAAAAAGTCAATGTTTGAGATCTCTCAAAACCGTTGATATGGATAGTTAGGGTAAAGATGGAACTACCTTAACCTAGTGAAGGTCACCCTAAAATTTCGCCATCTAGCTAGAGTTACCAGACTCCAAAAAACGTGAATTTTCCGGAGGTGGAAAATGTGGCTAAACGTACTGGCCTTAGAACTTCACAAAAATCTGCCTCCTAACTCAACTGTAAAAAATACAACTTTTGTTCACGTGTTTAGCTGATCACTTCACAAAGTATGGAAAAAAGCTACCATTGCTGCGTAATGGGTACAAAATACCTAACGAATATCTCAGCAGCGTGCAGAGATACTATAAAGCTGAAATTTTGTTTCTGATCATTTTGGGCCACTTCTAGGTCGTGTATGAAATTTTATCAAAATCGTATGGGCGGAACTGGTACCCGGCAGCAATGGGTTAAACCAGTAACTTTAATTTAAGATTTTAAAATACACAAAGCTTTGTAAACTGTTGTCACTGTTGTCTCACTTAAAGTTGATTCACTAAATAAACATTTCAATCCTTTCACTTAACATTCGATACAAGAATTCAGCAAATATTTCAGTGAATTCCTACAAGCACTCACACACACACATACATACACACAAACGACACACAAACAGAGTTGAGAAAGACAAACAGAGATATGGAGAACGAAATGTATTAAGACGCTGCTAAAAATGTCGCCTTGAGCTAACTGAAATATTTAAATATGAAAAAGTCATTGCGAAAATTCGCATAAAATCGCAAGAAAAACAGAGGAGCGACAGTGTAAAAGTACAAACGAGTAGTTTGCTTTTAAAGTGAATGGCAAACGGGCAGACAGACAGACAAGTATGTACGAGTATGTAGCGGAGTACTGCTGCTGACTCAGTTCTGCACGCACCTCAGCAGTGAAGATGGAATTTGAGCATCGCCAGGACAATGTTGAAAATAAAAAGTCACCCACACACACACACACACACACACACATACAAAGCGGTCGCCGCCAGCGTGCAGAAGCAATTTAAATAAATGCGCCAAAATGGTCGCTTTCCATTTACAACAACTACCCATAAATGTCGCAATTTCATTTATGCGGTTCGTGTCTGTCGCGTTAAAATCTCCCGCAACGCAGATACTCGCACCAGACACTGGGACACACGTACCAAAGCACTAAATCCGCACGGCCTAAAATGAGTTTAGACAAACGACGGACGTCCGCGCCCGCACCAACTTGGTCCGCGGAATTGCTGCTTGGCTTTTATTTGCGATTGTTTGTGTGCTCATCAATTTTTTATACTTCATGTTCACTTAAAAACAACAACAACAACTAAGAACAACAACAAAGCAATGAACGTAAGAAACGTGGCGAGTGAAGAGGCTCAGCGCTGAAGAACGATGGCAGAAGGCAGGCAAAGAAATCCTTTCACTACACTTAAGGGCCTCAAGTTGAAAGATAAACTTGCGGCTATAGAACCAAACACACACACACACATAGCCATTCAAAGCCATACACACACTTAGGTGCGTCCATGTTTGTTCTCAGAAGTGGGGTGAACTGCAAGTAAGATGAAGAGCAGTGCGAGTGAAAAACACTAAGAAATCGCATTCGACTCGCGGCCCTGTTCCCCACCAAAAATTGCCAGCTACGCGCCTGTCTGACTGCCTGACTGCCTGCCGGAATCGTCAATGGGCCCATAAGGAGCAACATTGAAATGTGTCAGGCTTTTGTGTTGTTGCTTTTTTTTTTTGAGCGGGCATTTTTCTTTGCAATTTAACTTTGTTGGCATTTTGGCAAAACATTTCGCCGCCCGCAAGTTGCCGACAAAATCAACAATAATAACAACAACAACAACAACATTAACATCCAGCTAACCAAGCGTATGCTTATTGTTGTATGTACACGTACGCGCCAAGTGTGGGTGTATGGGTGTTTGTGTCCTTTGAAAAACTTTATAAACTTTATAACCTTCAGCCAATATTTTTTGAACGAGTTAAAAGCGGCAGCAAGCGACGCTTTTGTATAACAACAAACGCAACAACAACAACAACAACAACATCGGCAATTTGTATACACAAAGTTGTTTGCTTGCGCATCTCCGTGCCTCGCCCTTTTGGCCAATCTTCGCAATGGGCTTTGACTTCAGCCCCGATGTTGAAGTTTGAGTTGGCGCTAAGCGTCATCGTTGATCCTTAACGCAACGTTTGCATAGAAATTTGCCTTTTTTACTTGCGTCCTTTATGCATGTCACCACTTTAAATATTTTATGTTCCACTTTACTTGGCCATTCCTTTAAGCGCGCCAACACAGTCGCAGTCACAGTCCTCATACGCACACATTCACATTCATACACACGCACACACACTTTGTATGGCGGCAAGTGTGACGCATTTTTGACACTTTTTTGGAGGCACTCTTGTTTTTCGCTGGCGCACATAAAACGGACACTAAAAACCGAAATTTGTTGTGTGGCGTGTGTTGTGCTCAAGTTCAAGTCAACAACAACTATTTTCATTCTGTCATACACCAAAGCAGTAAACCTTTTTGTTTTATGATAGGAAATTTGTTGTTGTTGTTTTTTATATTGCACATGTAACTGTAAACACATGTCCGCGTAGCGTTTTTTTCGTTTCGCACAAGTTGCAACAACACTTTGAATTAGTGTTTTTTACGACCTTACCAATACGAATGGAAGACAATTCTAACATTGTCAATAATTATAAAGTTGGCACTTGAATGAAAAACAATAAATATTTTGGATTATATTATAAAATAATTGTCTTAATCATTTAAATAAATTAATTTACGAGTCTTTGCATTGAATAATTAATTTTTAAAATTTATTTAAAGAAATTTCAATAAATAAAACATCAAATCAAAAACTATTTTATTATGAAATTTCATATAAAAAAATTTCAATAAAAAAAATATCAATTTAAAAATTATTTTATTTTAAAATTAAAAAAAAAAATTTTAATAAATAAAATATCAAATTAAAAACTATAGTTAAGTTGGGTTGTACTTAAATTTCTGTTGCTAAAACTCAATTTCCAAAAGAGTCAAAATTATTTCATTAATATCTGTTACTATTTTATTCAATAAATCAAATATCAAATCAAAAATTATTATTTTTTTAATTTCATAAAAGAAAATTTCAAATAAATAAAATATCAAACTAAAAATAATTTTATTTTGAAATTTTATAAAAAAAAATACAACAAATAAAATATCAAATCAAAAACTATGGTTAGGTTGGGTTATACTTAAATTTCTGTAGCTGAAACTACAATTTGGACATTGGGGGTAAACATTATTTTATTAATATCTTTTAATATTTTATTCCATAGCTTTCTCGTCGGTCGTGCCTTTTACTAAAATATTTTTTTAAGCCAAAATTAATACAAAAACAAAAAAGTATTAAAAAATTTAGTTAATTATTTATTTAAAAATTTTTTTAATTCCTTCTAAAATATGTTTGTAGTCCCCTTGGTTGTATATCGCTTATTCGGGAAAGACTTCCAAGAAGTCCTACGGCCGACTTAATACTTAGATGGCGCTTACGTTTAGCAGCGAATGCTGGGCCCCAAGAGGTGTTGGACACTTCCATCTCCTCTTCGCACCACAGCTTTGAGAAATATGATTTAAAAATATACCTATTCTTTTTTCAAAGTTATCAATAGGACCATTACTCAAGAGCAGTGGCACGCACATTGGGGGGCTTGGGGGTTTAAAGTTCCCCTCAAACACAAAAATTGCTGGTACAAAATATGGTTTCTAATGGTATTCGGCTCAAAAATTGTACGCAAACCCCCCTTCCCCCCAAAATGACATCCTGTGTGCGCCAGTGTTCAGGAGAACCACGATAAGAGTTCCTATCTCGTTTTTTCATAAGAAACGAATTGCTTAGCCCAGGGGCGGATTCAGAAAAATATTTCGGGGGAGTTTCAAAAAGTAATTCTTTATTATTTATAAAATATCTTTTAATTTGTAAGTAGTTTTCAAGTCGATACTAATATTTCCGGGTGGTTCAATCCTTGAAACCCCCGCCCGCCCTGAATCTGCCACTGGCTTAGCGCAATGTGGACTGAGTTTTGGCCAAATCTACCTCATAATGTTTCCAATACTAAGTACTCTCTTGCCATCTTCTGTTTGGCGTACAGATGGAGGTAGCAATCGTGTTACACTTTCAAATGCTAAGGGAGATACCGTGATCTCTCTCGAAATCTCTGACTAACTTCTTTAATCGGACTAGCTCTCTTGTTCCTTCCTGTTCCCTAGAATATCATTTTGCGCGAAAACACAGCACAAATGTGGACGTAACCGGTTATCATTCTCGTTTAGAGGTTTGTTGAGTTTGAGAACAGTTTGAGATGTCATGAGGGCTAAGTCCAGGGCCTTGAGAGCAGATTGATTTTCAGAGAGAATTCAAATATTGCTTGCCTACAAATATTGCTTAAGCTAATTGCAAGCTCCGAGGATGGCTGTCATCTTGGCCTGGAGGACACTGCAATGCTCCGAAAGTCAAAGGAATAGATTCAGTTTAAGCTGTCGGTGTAGACGATTCTCACTCAATTTCGAATCATTCGTGTATATCTATACAATTTTTTGCTTGAACAGTGGTACACGTTCTTCTGAGTCCGTATGAGTACATGACGGAATCGATACTGAGTATCCCTTCTGAAATGCGAACTTCGGTGTTATTTAGTCAGCGCCTGTAAAGACTGTGGATTGCTCTAAGATTGAATTTTCCATGGGGAGATTATATACAGACTTATCACATGATTTGTATATTCGTATATTTGTGGAGCTGAATTTGTGCAACTGCTTACTTGAGGACTGGTGCACTTTCTTAATGGAATCGGTGCCGAGTATGCTTTCTTAATTGATAACTTAGGTGTTATGCAGTCAATCTGACGGGGGATATTCTTAAAACCTGCAAGAAGTAAAGAAAGCGATCAGAATTCCATGGGAAGATAGCACAAAGACGTATTGGATAACTTGCATGACTCGTTCCTTGTGGAGTGATATACCTTCTTCCTAATCCCAATCAATTCATGACGAAATCAATACTGAGATAACTTAATTGTTATGAATTAAACCGATCGGGCGGCATTGGTCTAGTCAATGGAGTGCTGTAAGGAATCAGGAATCAGATTTCCATAGGAAAATTGTAGACGTATTGCAGACCTTGTAGGTATAACTTCTTTCTTGTAAAGTGGAGCTTATGCTCAGTCCTTATTCTCAGTATTCTTTTAAAAAGGAAAATATTTTAGAACTTGTGAGTCAACCTGTCGAGGGACATTAATAAAGACTGTAAGGACTTGCAGAGTGCTCTAAGAAATAAAATTTCTATGGGCAAATTGCACACAGACGAATTACTGTGTTTGTTGTAGTTTGATTTCGAAGAAGTTCTATAGAAGTCAAGGCAATCATATTAATAAGATCTCAAAGAACTCTTCGGTGGAGTTCACTACTTCTAAAGCAATATTTTTGAACTTGTTGAACTCTGTTTTTAATTAGATTATCGATTCTTACGTAATATTATTTTGTTAATTATCCATTATGCTGTTCTTTATTAGTCAGTAAGCAAACAATAAATGAAATGAAATGAAATATTGCTGCAATGTATGCAATGCTGCATTCTGTTACAGATCACAGTTGAGTGTTGGACTTTGAAGAACGATCGAGCGTATATGGTAAATGGGAATAGCTTAATTTTATGAAGATTAAATCTTAGGTTGCTTTTACTAATATTTTGTTATTCAAAATTGCTATGAGTAACTCAAAATCCAGCCAACGTAAAACTCTAATTAAAGCTAAAACTCAAAATATGCTCGAAAGCGATTGAAAAATATGCCAAATCACAAACTGTGCTTATTGCCGTTGAAATACTTTAAATAATCTCAGCAAAAACAACAATCATAGCCACTCACTCTCAATGCGCCCGCAGCAAGAATTCCAATGCCAGCTCGCACAAAAAATCTGCACCCACAAGAGTCGCAGCTCATTGAAAATCTTTAAGAGCTCACACGGCCACTTTGACTTGAACAAATACTAATTTTCAGCCTCGTTAACAATGCCTACAAATGGCAATAATAACACAAACAATAACAACAAAACAGCAAAACACTCACTTAAAGCATTTAAAATTCTGCGCACATGAAACCAGCCAAGTTCGGCTAAGCGCACACAAACGTTGCGCCGCTGGGAGAAAAGTGAAAGCGATGAAAAAAAATCCACCCACCCGCAGCCGCATTGACATGCACACCGAGCACAGTGGCCCTCAGTGGAGTTGCTACTGGAGGGCCAACACAAGTCAACGGCAGCTAAATAAATAAAACACAAAAACGGTGCGATGCGAAGGAAATGCCGCACGACAGCAACAACAGCAACAACAAAAACATGGAAAAAATCGCCGCATTAAAATGTTTGAAAAGCAAACAAAAACACCACTACAACAACAATAGCGGCAACAGCAACAGCAACACAAACGCGTGGCCACAAAGCCAAAAGGTGTAAAAATCCGCGACGATTCTGTGCGAGTTCAAAAGCGGAAAAAGCAACAACAACAACAATAACAACAGTCTAAAAGCACGTAGGCCATATGGGCGCATGGGGTGAAGCGTGCCAGCCCCTCCTCCGCATCTGCGCCGCTGCCGCACTCCATGTGCGCCCACTTGAGTCGGCAAGCGGCCGCGACGCATGTGCCCAGCTAAGCCGGCAGCCACAGCGTCACCAATGAATGAATAAGTAAAGTTATTCATTATGGCACTTTGCTGTTTAAAATGGCAGCGCAATAATCACCGCATTTTAGCCAAGAAAAAGGGGTGAACGCTTAGGCGCACAGCGTGTTGTGGGCACCAGCGGGCGGAGGACAAAGCGCGCACAAGCTGCATGCAAGCCAACGAACGAACGAATGAACAAACAAGCAAACAAAGGCACACAAGCGAAGCAAGAACATTGCGCCACTTAAACGCACAAACACACAAACACACACAAACACACACACACACTGCATTTGCATGCCGATACACATGAGTGAGTGTGTGTGTGTGAGTGTGTGACGCTGCGCTGAGTGCATGGCGAGCGCACTTTGGGAAATGGCCAAATTATTCATTAACAATGCCGGCCGATTGCTGTGTTGGGTGGTGGCGGCAAGCGATTGCAGAAGTGCCCACGAAGAGGCAGAAGGAGGAGGCGCTTGAATGCAGCTTGACAAAAGTGACATTGGGCAATTTGCTGTAGAGAGCTTGGAATACTCGTATGTGGAGAACAAGTGTGCGCTCGCACTTAACTTTAGATAATGTGAATTCATAAATCGAGTCATAAATTATGTGAGAAACAATTTGTGCTACTTATGTGAAGATAATCTGCGACAGAATATGTTTTAAAATAGTAATAAGAATAAAGACAGATAGACTATCAAAGCATAAAGATTATGAAATTGTCTTTCAATAGAAACGCTCCATATTTGTTAGGATTTGTGACTACTTGAGTGGGTAATGCAACGTTCAACGAAGAAGGAGTCAAAGGATTTGCTAAATTTACGAGCCAAACTAAAACTGGGTGCTAGGTTAGGTTGGTCTTCATAAAAAGACTTCTTAGTGAACGGAGGCTTTTGTAAGAAGACTTCGTATGAGATCTCCCATGGTAGAAGTCGAAGCCCTCTTAGACCAAGAACACCCATTGTGATACCACAAACAGTTGAGTAAAACACCGCTCGTTCAATGAACCAGTTTGAGCTTCAGTGAATGTAGATTGTGAATAGTCTTTTTTTTAATACCAACTAAACTATTATATTATTTATTAATTTTTTTTTATTTAGCCAATGAATACAATAAAAATTCTTATAGGCTAAGTAGAACACATTTTAAATGTACATTAGACATTATTTAGTGCACGATTTTTCGATTTTTGTAATGAAGAAGCTCTCATTTTATGCAGTTTGCTGAAATGAGCAAAAAAATGTTGGGGCTAGAGGGAGTTAAGTGGCGTCGCATCGAGGTCTAAGTACAAAAAAGCTAGGAAATTCCACAAATTGCTCCGCAGCTGCTCAAAAGTTGCTCTTACAGGATTAAAATCTATGACTGACCCCAACTAGTTTTCCCTTCTGAACATTTCTTTCCAACATATTTATTCCCCATCTCCAACCCTTAATGGGGCCCCCATACAAAATTATCGTTTTTATAAAATAGGCTCCAACTGCATCCAGATTGCCCACAGATGTGTCAAATGTAAGACTGACATTTATTTATTTTCTCTTCCAAATGTTTCTTCCAAACATACTTACACGCTATCTCCAAGTCTTAAGGGGGCTGCCATACAAAACTGGCCATTTTTTATGGATTTGGCTCCTCACTTGTAAATTGAGCAGTTACGCAAGCGAGGAAACATCGTATCTCGGAAACTACTGAACCGATTTGAATGATTTATTCAGCGATCGGCAACATTCTTTAGTACCAAAAATACAAAATTAGTTAAAGAGATTCTATTGAACTCAATTAAGGCTCTGGAAATAGGGACATTTCGAGCATACAGAGCCCTTAAAAGACCAACATGGAAGAACTGGGAGCAACGAAGAGATCAGGCTGGAATATTAAGGAAAATCCTCTCGCGAAGTGCAGGACAGTCAACAATGCCACGAAGAACATCAAAGACCAAAGAAAAAGAGAGGATTGTTCTCTTACTATGCAAAGATTTTAAGTTTATCAATAAGCATCTCGATTCATACATATGTTAGGATCTGAAAAACGAGAATTATTGATTGCGTAGGAATAATTTCTGGATCCTCTGAATTGTAGCACTATAGCACGCATAATATGGAGACGAAATGAAGGACGCATACTCAAGCCTTGAACGTACAATTGCCATATACAAAATCTTCAGCGTATACGGGTCGCTGAAATCAGAACTGTGAGGTCTAACAAAAGCATGAATGGTATAGGACTTAGTAATCATAGAATTCAAGTCACTAGCAAACGAAAATTTTAACTCAAAGAGTAATTCCAAGTCTTTAGTTTCATCAACATGCATCAGAGGGTATCGTCCAGATCTCTAGAATGGCTTAGACTATAGTTTATTAGAAAGTAAACCCAGCCATTGTGAATAGTTCTATCGATATCCACAAACAATCGAGCATGAGACCACTCACTTATTGAACCAGCTTGAGCTTCTTACGAAGCCTAGCAGACTCTGAATAGTCTTATCGGCTATATTTCCTGGATTATCGAAGAAAAAGTTGCCCATGTGAGTATTCCTCTTCTAGATAAGGTAGGACAAATGCATAGAAGGTGAAGTTAATTTTCTTCATCTTTCTCGTCCATACAACTACGACAGAAGTCGGCTCCAACCTTCAAGTTTGGGTGCCAATTATGGTTCTGATGATGAGTGAGAGAAGCTCTCCAGAACGTGGGAAGTTGAAAATTGGCCAAAAGAAACATTGGCGCGAAGAAACATCTGTGTTGAAATCAGGTCATCTTAAATTAGTTTCTTTCTTCTTGTGGTATCATAATGGGCCTAATTCGTGGCCTAAGTGCGTCTTTCGGAAAGCCCCATGAGCAGACAGTCTCACCTTACCCTAATCTAACCTAAATTATTTTATTGTACACAGATTGTACGAGTAAGAAGATTGCAGTTTAAAAGAGGACGTTCCATTCCATTTCTTAACCCTACAGTTCCCTGGAATATCCCCATGTCCCGAAACCCAGCTTAGGTGAATGTGAAGCTGCCTGGCTGTCTTGTTGAGAGATTTTCTGTAGCTAAGAGCAATCTTTGATATTTTTGTAATTGCAATCAGAGTTTATCCACACTTCGTTAGTACCAGGATATCTTGTTATCTCTTGTTAGCTCTCGCCAATATCTCATTAACCTTAAGGGGGCAATACGTGTAAATTTACAAAATTTCCAAAATTTTTGTTTGTTTGTGAAATAGACTCCAGGGGGGTCTTAAGAATATCCCCCTCAAGTGGTTTTTAATTCTGATGACCCGTTTCCCTGCAGCAGCGCTTTATTGATGGTCAATTCGTTCCGCATGATATCGGTAACGCAAAGTTTAAACCGAATTATTTCGAAACACTGGTTTTTGATTATGGAAGTAGAATACCTCGGCAAGTTTTTTTTTTGAAACATAGAACTTCTAAAGTAACTAAAAATTGCATTGTTTTTGGCGAAATCCGCGGCACCATTTTCGGGAAATTAAGAAAAAAAAAGTTAATTTTTTTGGTATTTTGTATTTTCGAGAAAATATTTTTTTTGTTAGTTCGTTTAGAAGGTACATATATTTTCTCATAATAACTAATAGCAATATTTTTTAGATGATTTTTGAGGCGCCGGCACAACCTTTTAATAAAAGAATGAAAAAAAATTGTACATTGCATTAATTTTTTCCGGCGTATGCGCGATTCCACAAATATACCGTTTACACGTATTGACCCCCTTAAGCCAATTGAAAGCTGCACAGATTGCTGTGACTTTGGCCTGAAAGACACTACAGTAATCTGGTAGCCGAAGCTTCAAATTTATATTTAATTCTTTGAAGAAGATACCACAACCCATCAGTGGCGCACACAGGGTTTTATTTTGCGGGGTTTTGCGTACAAACTTTGTTATATTTCTGATGTTTACATTCTGTAGAAAAGAATTTGGTTATTGTAAATTTTTAAAAAAATTTATTCATTAAAATGTTTTGTTTTTTGGGGCTCAATGCCATTCGAAAAAAACATTTTGCATCAGAAATTTTTTATTTGGGGGGTTTGAATCCACAACACACCTGTAAGCACCACTGCAACTCATATTGCCAAGAAACTTTCAAACTGTACACTAAGAATTTGGGAATGACCAAGTGTTACTTGATAATGGTAGTTTTTTCATCACGAATGAATCTTATTACTTCTCTGATTTCTGATGTAAATCATAAATCCATAACTTTTTTTAGATTTCTGATGTTTACATTCTGCAGAAAAGAATTTCGTTATTTTTCAATGAAAAAAATAAATAAATACATTTATTCATACAAATTTTTTGTTTCACCATCTATTATCCCAATCGAAAGAAGTACAACTCTATTCGCGATTATTTCACCACAATCAAATTTGAAACGCATTTTAATCTAACCCACACTTTTCGCATCAAATGCGCTTTTAATTTTGCCACATTTTGCAAAGTTTTGCAAACAATTTCGGTCGACCTGGTGACGCTTTTGGCTGCCCACAAAATTAAATTGCAAAGTAAAACATTTTGTTTTCCTAAACTATTTTACTTTTCTTTAAGGCAACCGAATTTATTTCCGCCATTGTTTTTCTGCTTCCTGCCGCGTTGTCGTCCTTAACTGATTAAGATGACTTAACTGCGACTGAACTATCCACGGCAACGGCCACGGCTGCTGCCATTGTACACACTTCACTTGTTATTGGCCTCAATTTGCGGCAGCTGCCGCAAACATTGCACAGCAGCAGCAGCAGCGGCAAAAACAACAACAACAACAAATGAACGGTGGTAAAAGTTTCAGGTTGCCATTGTTGTCTGCCGCCGTGTGGCGTGGCGTGGCGTGGCGTGGCGCGACGTTTGGATTGCGTGAAACTTTGCCGTGCGCTGTGTGTTTCGCTTTCACTGTGGCCAATTGTTGTAGTGCCGTTGCAGCAACATGGCAACGGCAACGACAATAATTGCAGTAGGGCAAAATTGCATTCGCGCAACACAAAAGCCGAAGCGCAGCGCAGCGCAACGGAGCGACAGACGCGCCATGGAAAGTGGCAGCCGCAAGGTGCGGCGGTGAATGTGTAAAGCGTAAACAAAACTGAAATTGCCATTGACCAAGTCCAAACACTAATCAGCTGAGAAAACTCGCACACACACACAAAACGAAATAAGAAGAAGAAGAAGCAAGCGCAGCCGAAAAAAATCGAAAGTTCTGCAAGCTGCTGTTTATAAAACTACCAAAAGCTGTGTAGATTCTTGCGTCTCCCTTGTGGTGAAAATTGTTGTCGTTGTTGTTGTTGTAGGTGCACTTACTTGTTGTGCGTTTTTGCCGCTTTGGCAGTTGTAAAATTTCAGCGATTCGTTGCAATATCGCATTTCGGCTGCAATTTAAGTTTGCACCGGCGAGAGAAGAATGCACAAAACAGCGCCTTGGAGTGCAACAAGGACAATGACAACGGCAGCAACAACAACAACATTGCCTTGCAACTTATGGTACTTTGCGTTGTTCTGCATTTCGGTTTTTGTGCAACTTCTAAGCGATGCCACGGTGAAATGGTTGCGGAAATAAGTGCAAAAAAAAACAATTCCAACCACACTAACAACAACTAAAACAACAACAACTACTACAGCCATGACTACAAGCAGCCCGAATATGGCGACGACGAAATCAAATTACGAATGCACTCTAATGTCCTTTTTCACTGTTCGTTCGCAACGCTGTGCTGCGTCCTGCGTCCGTTTTAGATGATTTCGCATTATTATTTTTTATAGTTTGAAGAATTTTTTTCGTTTTGTCTGTTTTTGTTTTGAGTTTTTTGCGTTGTTTGTAATTGTCCTAAATTGTGTTTCTTGTTTCTTCTTCTTCTTCTTCAGCGCCTTTTTTCCGATTGTTTTTTTTCTTCACTTCGCCGCGACGAATGTTTTGCTGTATTGCTGTGCAATATTGAAGTGACAGCGTATGTGCGTCAAGTTTTTGTTTTACGTTGATAGCAAACAATGATAAAAAATTAAAAAATATATATTTCGGTTCTGTATTACAAATTTAAAAAAATCCTTTCTTTCTGGTTGTGAGGTTGGAAAATCGAAGCTTGGTTAAAGTAGGGAAACAATATGGACTTGTGTACGTATGGGTGAACTGGTACAGGGATAAGCAGTGCCAAAGAAAGGGGGTTCTGGGGCTTTAACCGCCTAAATATCTGTTTTTTACAAAAATTGTGGGTGGAAAATATGATTTCCAACAGTATTGAGTTCTTAAGTTGTCTACGGAACTTTCCAAAATTTAATCAGAGCGTTCAACCTCAAATATGTGTTTTTAAATTGTGGGTTCACATATGATTTTAAATGGTATTGGGATCAGAAATAGTGTAGTAGATATATTGTCCGACCGAAACCACTTTTTTGGGCTGAAACCGAAACCGAATATTCGGTTTTTTTTTAATATTCGGCCGAAACCGAAACCGAAACTTTCTAGTTGAAATAAAAATCACCATATCAAGCACTTTTTTCAACAAACGAGTTTTACATTAAGTAAATAAAGAACAAACAAACAAACATAGCATAAATAAATAAATACTTATTAATAAAAACAATTTATTCATTTTTTTAAAAACGTAAACAAGAAGAAATCACCCTTTCGTACCTTACTCGATAATATTCAAAATTAAATAATTTAATATTATATGCTAAAAAAAGAAGTTTATTTACATTGCTGGCATCTAAATTACTCTTCCTTTTACTATATATCTGCTACACAATAAAATGTAAAAAATATTGTAGAAAGTTTCGGTTTCGGCTATTCGGCCATTTTTTGGCCGAAACTGAAACCGAAACCGAAACCACTTATTTGGGCCGAAACCGAAACCGAAACCGAATATTCGGTCGGACACTAAGTACATATAAAGATATAGAAATAGGTACATTAGACATGATTTAGTGCACGATTTTTCGATTTCGGTGATGAAAAACCTCTCATTTTATGCGGCTTGGTTGTAAAGTAACTGAACCAAAAAAATGTAGAGCTAGAGCGGAGAGAAAAATTCAAATTTTTTCACAAAAGTAAAATAATTTAAATAAATTAAAATAAATTATAAATTAAATCAGAGACCTAAAATAATTATTATCCATATTTTTGGGAATAAAAAAATTGCCCTAATTTAAGAAATTTCTAAAATTATTGCTTTATAATAATTATTCCCAATAAGAAATTTTTTACGTCGCCTATAACTATTATCATGTAATTAATATTTTTGCGTTGCATAATAACTATTATAAGTAACAAATATATTTTTCGTTGTCGATAATTATTATTTTGGTATTTTTGTTTTTTACATTGCTTCATAACTTTTATTTATGACTTTTTTAATTTACGTTACCGATAACTATTATTTTGAGAAATATTTTTTTTTACGTTGCTTCATAACTTTTATTTATGATTTTTATTTCATTTACGTTGCCGATAACTATTATTTCGAAAAACAAATTTTTTACGTTGAATTACTACATTTTGGATATGAATTAATTTTTAATTGTTCTAAATTGACAAACGCAAATTAACTGTAGAAACCTAATTTCCACCAACAACTAAACAATTAAAAATCAAATCATACTCAAAATGTGGCAAGGCAACGTAAATAAAAAAAAATTTTTTCATAAAAGTTATGAGGCAACGTAAAAAAACTTTTCTTTTAAATAATAGTTATCGGCAACGTAAATGAAATAAAAATCATAAATAAAAGTTATGAAGCAACGTAAAAACAAATTTTCTCAAAATAATAGTTATCAGTAACGTAAATAAAAAAGTCATAAATAAAAGTTATGAAGCAACGTAAATAAAAAAAATCCCAAAATAATAATTATCGAGAATGAAAAAAATATTTATTTTTCATAACAGTTATTATACAACGTAAAAATTAATTGTCACAAATAATAATTATAACCAACAAATAAAATTGATGTTGCACTGTAATAGTTACATTGCAATTAATTTCTTAAAAAACTTATAATAGTTAAGTCCCTGAATTAAATTAAATAAATTACGCTTATTATGTTCGAAATGGCAGGTTAATGGGGTTTCGACAAAACATTTTTTTAATTTTTGCTTTGCAGAAACTCAAAACTTGACAGCTTCACAACTCCGAATGTATGGGAGACGCCCTCTGGTGATGAATTTCTGAACCTTAATTAATTTTGTATTTTTTTTACTAAAGAATGTTGCAGATCGCTGAATAATTCATTCAAATCGGTTTAGTAGTTTCCGAGATACGATGTTTCCTCGCTTGCGTAACTGCTCAATTTACAAGTGAGGAGCCAAATCCATAGAAAATGGCCAGTTTTGTATGGCAGCCCCCTTGAGGCTTGGAGTTAGCGAGTAGATATGTTTGGAAGAAACATTCGGAAGGGAAAATAAATGGATGTCGGTCATACATTTGATACGTCTGGGAGCAACCTGGGAGCAGTGGGAGCCTATTTTATAAAAACGATCATTTTGTATGGAAGCCCCATTAAGTTTTTTGCTCATGTACTTTTTCACCTAACTGCATAAAAGGAGAGGTTCTTCAGCATCGACAACCCATTATTAAGTATATCCATACAACACTAAATCATGTCTAAGGTACAATACAACAGATTCAATGTCCCTTACGATTTTGTATAGCAACTAAAACATCTCCATCGCTACCTAATTGAACATAACCTTACCTTACCCAATCTTTGCTAAGACATTTTATAGTTTGGTACTCTTCTACATCTTGTAAGATTCCACAAAATTGTCTATAATAATTTTTAAAATTTTTCTATATTGCACATAATGAGCTCCGTCGACTGCAACTACTGCCATGAATCGCATTAAAATGGCTGAAACTTGTGCGGCATGTGTGCAAAACTTATGCATGTTGCGTCATAAAATAACCAAAAATAATCGAAGAAGGTAAAATTTGACACCAATACGAGTTGTCGGAGCGCATAACGTGAATTCCTTGGGGGCTGAAGTGGGAATTTGTTTAAAAGTTGACTTCGAACAACAGCAGACATTACTCTTCGGTTATCTGTGGACATGCAACGCCAGGTAGTGGCCAAGTGAAGCACGTAATGTACACACACACTCACGCACACACACATTTACAAGACTATGCCACACTCACACACACGCACGCACTCGGCCGCTGCTATCATTTGTCCATTGAGCAAAGTTGGGCGAAATTGCATAGTTGCTGAAAATGATTTACAACAACAGTGCAATGCAACAAAAATACACAATTATGTTTGTTTTGGAAGCACAAAGTGTTGGAAAATGAGCAAAGTGTCGGCGCACACGTCGCTGCTCAAGTGGGTCACATGGACAAAGCAGCGACCTAAGTGCGGCCATTGGGGAGCGACGTGCAAATGCAGAATGGCTCTGTTCTGTTGTTTTTGCTTGTGTTATGAAATTAATGCATATTTCAGAATTTTTGTTAATATTTATGACATGCAAAATTGCAGCTGTTCGCTCACCTGTTGTGCGGCCTGTGTCGACAATAATTCAATTTGTTGGACGCATTAAAATGTTTAATGGATCCATTATGAATGCAAAAGTATTTATTCGAAGCTCGTCTAAACATTTCCATCACGGTTATTCATCTACATCATCTGTGTGTGTGTGTGTGTGTGTGCAGTGCATGAGAAGTGCTGCGACATGCGTATTGACATTTGATTTGCACTGACAGCTTAGTTACAAACGCTACTCCTGTCTACGCTTTTTCCATCTGTCTGTGTGTCTGTCTGGCTGAATGTCGTTTGGATGTGTCTGCTGTGGGCGGCACTGTCGCTGACACAACGACAAAACGTCAAGTGCGTAATTTAATATGCAGCTCGAGTGGCACTTTGGGTTTGTTGTTCGGCTGCCTCGGTCGACTTTATTGTGCCTGTTTGACATTCGTCTTTTTTCGGCCTCTGTCGCCTTCCGATCATAATTGAATTTTATATTTGACACATGCTTTAGTATGCATGACAAAATTCAAATGATTACTCAATGAAAAGTCAATCGTAAATTTGCAAAATGTAAATCGGTTCTTGGCGTTGTTTGTTGTTGTCGCACTTGAACGTGGGCGCCTATTGATCTTCGATAAAGCGCTGTCCTGCTGTCTTGTGAGACTCACAAAACGTTTTGACAAGTGCAATTCAAATATTTTTTTATACCAATAAAAACTTGAAATGTCAGAGAATGTAAATTTGTTTATTTGCTTTAAAGAGCGAACGTGAGCCCAGCTTTAAATTTCATATAAATATAGCAAAAGCGGTTTTCGGATTTCAAATAAACATTAACTATGGCAATTTTTGTCAAGAAAATTTTAAATTTTTTGGGTGAATTTGCTGAAAGGACAAAGCAGAGCGATACAAAATGAAAAACAAATTTTAACACTTTCGACCACAAAGTTGCCTGAGAGCAACTTCACATATTTTATTGATTTATGGGTTTAATTCAAGTTTTCACCAACAAAATAATATTTTTAGAAATGAATTCAAAGCAAATTACAAAAATTTTACTGTTATCCCCAAAATAATTTCCAATAATTTGCAGCGATATCAGGTAAAGTTTGTGTTCTAATTGAAGTCTTAGTATTGGGCGCGTTTGAAACCCCTGTTTCTTTAATAACACTGCACAACAAAATCAAATTTTTTTATATAACAAGTTTCTGACAACGGATTCTGCTAAAGGGGGTCAAAAACATCCATATGAGAATTCAGAAAATGAATTTTTGGTGACATATGAACACCTAGTTCAACATTTTTCCCATACACAATTACCCTCAAAAATCAAGTTTTGTCGGAGATTTTAGTTCCAATTTTGATTGAGAACGAAATAAACACTTGAACATATTTTAAGTTTTGGCTTAATTCTGCCATTCAAGTTAATTTTTGAGCTTTGATGTATTCAGAGACCTTTAGTAGAATTTTATGGCGAATATTTTCGTGGTACATTTTGTCCTTAAAAAGTCTTGTTCTATAGGACATTTTTGGCATTTTAGAAAAACGAGTCAAATTGACCCATACAAATCGGAGCTACAGGGTTAAAATGCTCCACAAAAATGTTCTTCGTAGTATTTTACATCAAATTGCTGAACACATCATATACCTAAAATGTGAGGTTACATGGTTTTCGTATGCCGATTCACCATAAGAATGTGCAAAAAGGGGAAAACTTTGACCCCCCCTAAAAAAAAATTCAGACGTAATCTTTCGAAACGCCGATACACGTATATTTTTTTTGGCCCCCTCTACCAGAATCCGTTGTCAGAAGCTTGCTATTTTTTTTTTGTTGTACAGTGTAATGGTTAAATAAAATCAAAAAGTGATAATTTCGTATTTTTCCATAAATATTAGATAATTTTTTTGTAATTAAAAAATATTGATACAAATTTTATTAAAACCGTTTTAAGCTAAAATTGTTAAAAACAAAACTAGCTCTTGAACTCTAACAAAGAGGCGTGGCGACTTCAAATGTCGTGTGCACACTTCGTAGGAAAGTGTTTCATGATTTAAATACCAAAAAGTAATATCGTGACATAGGGTAAAATGTGGGGTCGAAAGGGTTAAAGTTTTTTAAACTTACTTACTTAACTGACCATAACAACCCGTAACTGAGTTATGGCCTGCGGCAAAAGTTCTCTCCAGGCACTGCTGCTTTGCATGCATCTTCTCCAGTTGATCATAGACAGAGAGTTGATAGGGCGTCCTTAACTTGGTCCTTCCACCAGAGACATGGTCGCTCTCTTCGTCATTCTCCAACTACCGGATTTTCATCATTCATACAAGAAGCCATGGCCAAGTCAGCTTAGCCGCTGCATGTTGCTTCGCAGTGTTACTTCGATCACGTTTGTAAAGCTCACTTAAGAACTCAAAAAACGCGCATTACATTCCTAAAACAAAAAAAATACTAAAATTTATCGCCTTTAATCTGGCATGACATTATCTTTAAGAGTGCACACACTTTGCTGTGTGTATTTATGCAAAACAATTACGATGCCGGCCACTTGAAGCCTTCCGCACGAAGCGACTAAAAGCCGTTAAGTAAAAAAAAACGTTAAGTGGCCGCTTCCGGTTTGTGGCGAGTCTCGGCGCACCGAAGGTCGAATGCGAGTTGAAATCGGCGCGGTCGTCGAGCTGAAAGGTCAGCGCGCCAATGCAAACAAGCCAACCAGAATAAACACGAAATTTTTATTGGCCATTAAAAATTAAACATAAATTACGCGCAAAAAGTTTTCAAAAAACATAAACAAAAAAAAAAAAAAAATTATCAAAACAATTTTTGGCCCCAACCAAAATTAGCATAAATCGCAAAAGGAGGCGCAAGGCTGACTTGCAATTTGAGTGGCGGCCACCAAAATAAAAGGTGTGGAATTTTTATGGGTATGCTAATTTGCAACAACAACAACAAAAGACAAATTATCAACAACTTGAAGTGCGGCCGTCGCAACCGGTAAGTGACGCCAATGACTTTTGAGAATTTGGCGTTGCGCTTTGCAGAGACCAAATTGAAAGATTGAAAGGGTGAACGCAGGATTAATGAAACAACTGAAACGTGTCGCCGGGTCGCAAGCTGCGGATGTTGCGAGCGTGTCGCTGATGAGATGCACAATTAAAGCAAAAACCTCGGCAGACGATGCGTCACCAGTGCGCGTCCATTGCTTCGTAAGTCAATGTGCCCGCGAGCAATGTTTGCGCCAACAATGTCAGATGCCAAAATTAATTGTGGCATTCAAACGAGGCCGGATTTTGGGCGCTACATTCGCTTAAAGCTCAGCGGGCGGTCGCTTGAAATGGCAAATTTATTTACCATCGAACGTAAATGAATTCTCATCAGAAACAGTCGGCCGGGTGGACGGTCGGCCGGTTGACTGCCTGACTGGGCTGGTTTGTGTGCACACAAAAGCAAAGTAAACAACAAAGAAAACGCTCGTGAAAAAAAAGGATTTTCCATTTCACAATTGAATTCAATATTAAAAAGTGTCAGCGACAGTGTTGGCGGCGCCATTGTAACTGTTCACGCTGTCAGCGACGCGGCGACACGCCTTCGCGCTGTCGTCAACGGCGCGTTTGCCTTGTCGCATCAACGAGCCAACGACCAACGAGCCATCAGCCGGGCAGCGGTGCCACAAACAACAACAACAACAACAACAACAACAACAACAGGAATAGTGTTGAGCACTACAACAATGCGGCATTTGATATGTTCATGACACCATTCTTATTATTTTTATTGCAATTATTTGGCGCATTGTTCGTGGCGCTGTCCACCTTGTGACGTCACTTCGGAAAGGACAGCAAAGCGGTCGCGTCTACTGGTGTGTTTGCTGTTGTTGTTGTGCAGGTCCCTATGTGTTTCTGTGTGTGTGTGTGTGTGTGTGTGTGTGAGTGCAGTAACTCGCTGACAATATCCTGTCTGCGTGCCTAAATGAAAATACGCTTTTTATTTAAAGGATATTAAATTTGAAAAGTTTTTCGGCACCAAGCTGACAAAAGCACCCTCGCACCCTCCCTGTGCGCTGTGGTTTGGTGCTTCTGTGCGCCTGCCAGACGCTGTTTCGGCATCGAAAGGCGGCAGAGTGGCCGTTCCGCCGCGTGAACTTGGACATCCTTCGGCGCTCCTCTTGCCGCTTTTATACTCCTCACGACCTCTTTTTACCATTGCGCCACAATTCTGCTTCGAATTTACAATTTCCCCTCCCCCTCCTCTTCGTTTGGGCCACCAGAGCGCCGCAAGGTTTCAAAGTTGACTTTCACTTTCTGCGCGCGGCTGCTTGCGTGAATTTTTACCAAATAACTTTTTCCTTCAATAGCGTCCAATGGACGCTTTAAAGCACGACTGGGTCGACCGCGCAGTTCGACTGTTCCGGCAGCGTTGTTCGGCGCACGCAGCTGACATTACGGCTTTGCGCTCAAGCGACAGTCGCTCGTAATGTGCCAAAACGAAATTGTGGCTTCGTTTAATGCCGGTCGACGTTGGGTGAGTGGCCGCCGCGAACATGCCGCCATGGCAACTTAATATGCTCACTGTTGTTGTAGTCGTTTGGTTTTTTTTTTGCTTTTGTCGCTGCCATTGTTATTGTGGCGGCTGTTGTTGTGTTTGTGGGCTTCATTGACGCGTTCATTTAAATTACCATAAAAAAAAGTTTTGCTCGCCCCTTCGGTTTTTCGGGCTGCGCGAGGCCAAAAGTTTTAATACCAACGGAAACATTTAGGAAATCTTGAAAAATATTTGCGTACTTGAACAAGTGGAACGTTATTTAAGGACAATTGATTTTTGATTTGTATATTCATTTAATGCGCGAAGCAAGGATTTTTCAATGCCGTCGCTGCGAATGGCGGCGATTGGCCGGTCACGGCGTGCGAGTCTTATTGAATTGAAAATTGAAAATGCAATTTGTAAAATCGTTAAAAAATAATAATCCGCTTTAAACTGTTGTCGCCGTTCGGGCTTCCGTTCCGTTCGTGCGACTTTGCGCATTCCGCATTCCACTTCTTGGGTTTTTTGTTATTGCAGCGTTTTTCGCTATCGATGGTCAGCCGCGTTGGCTGTTGCGTGCGTGCGTGCGTTTTACATGAAATTATGCTGCACATTAAAAATTAATTAAAAAGCTTTTTATTACCTCGAGGTGCCGCACCGGGTATTAACATAAATTTAACCCTATTAGATATGCTAATTTCTGGGGCCAGGTGCGCAAAGTTAATGGCACGCAGGTTCTGCCTCTGCGGCCGCTAGTTCGGCAACGCACTTGTGTCGTCGTGTATTCTGCTTTGGTTTTTTCCTTTTACATTGTTTTATTTTACTTTATTTTGGTTTTTGAATAATGATGATGGCTTTTAGTGATGGATGTGGCGTTTTGGTAATCTTTAGTGTCTGTGCAAAATATTTACATAAATTCTCAACTTGGTTGATTTTGGGGGAACAGTTGGAGCACGTTTGTAACCATAATCGTTAAAGTAATTTTGTAGCTGAAAATACAGTTTTGAGTGAAAATGTTAAGGTTGTTAAAAGTGCTCAATTTGTAGAGTGAAAATGTAACTTTTTGAAAAATTTTTAGTGAAAGTACATAGCATGTTTTTTAGAGTAAAATTTTTAATTGATTTAAGTGATGTTGAGTAAATAATTGAAATCAATTATTGATTTTTTGGAGAAATTTATATTTTTATAAAAAAAAGTTGTAAGCTTTTGTTTTTAGCATGATACAAAAATAGAAGGTAGAGCCGATGCTTCTTCTCAGCCGCCATATTGCGCATCTGACACTAAAGGTCTTTTTGACGTTCTTCTTTGAAAATGTGCTACCGTGCTGTTGTTAGAAAATCCCTTTTTTACACACATACATTTTTTTATCGAACGAATCGTTTTTTTAGGCCGAACATTTTTTAGAATACGGTTTATGAACAGAAATTTAAAAACAAAAAAAATAATGAATATTAATAAGAAATTAAAAAAAAACACTTACATAAAAATGTACATTTGTACCATTCATTTCGTTGTTGCTTGTCTAACAGTTACTAATATTACTAAACAAAATGAACTAGTCACATTGAAATGTATATTTCGTGTTTATTTTAAAAAAGATCTAAAAATCCTTAGAACCTTAAATAGTCCTAATTTAGTATTGCAACAAAGTGGCATCACGACTCAAGCTTTTGACAAATACGAGAAACGTCAATAAACACGTTTAGTGTCAAAAAATGTCCCAGCGGTTCTACCTTTAGTTTTTGTATCATGGTTTTTAGCAAGATTTAAGTGATTTTTTAAGTGATATCAGTGTTTTTAGTAAAAGTTGTTGTTACAAAAGAGTGTTGGAATTCATATTTTACAAAATTTTTTTTTAAACAAAATTTTGATCGTGTGATTTTCAGTGAAAGCATAAAGCATGTTGTTTTGAGTAAAATTGTGAGTGATTTAAGTGATGTTGAGTAAAATAATTTAAATAAATTATTTAATTTGTGGAAATTTATATTTTTGTAGCTAAAACTTTTAAATTTTTTTTAGCAAAATTTTAGTGAATTCAGTTATTTTCAGCAAAAGTGGTTGTTGCAAAAGAGTGTTGGAATTAATATGGATTTTTTTTTAACAAAATTTGTATCGTGTAATTTTGAGTGAAAGTATAAAACATGTTGTTTAGAGTAAAATTGTGAGTGATTTAAGTGATGTTGAGTAAAATAATTAAAATCATTGTTTATTTAATTGGTGGAAATTTATATTTTTGTAGGAAAAAGTTCTAAATTTTGTGTAGCAAATTTTGAGTGAATTCACAAGTAATTTCAGTAGTTGTTTTGTTTTTTGTTAGCTGTTTTTTTAGAACAAAACTTTGATTGGGTGACTTTGAGTGAAAGTATAAAGCACATGGTTTAGAGTAAAATTGTGAGTTATTTTTGAGTTATTTTGACTGAAATAATTGAAATCAGTAATTTGCTTAATTGGTGGAAATTTATTTTTTTGTAGCAAAAAGTTTTACTTTGTTTTTTTTAGCAAATTTTCATTGATTTTGTGATTTAAGTGATATTGAGCGAAAATCTGCAGTAAATTTAAATTTCTGAGTTAAAATTTTAACTTTTGTAGAAGATAATATTGTCAATAATTTTAATTATTTTGGTTTAATAACTCAAAAACAGAAAATGTTTATTTTCTAAGCAAAACATCTAACTTTTACTTACTTACTTACTTAACTGGCCATAACAACCCGTTATCGGGTTACGGCCTGCCGCAAAACTTCTCTCCAGGCGCCTCTGCTTTGCGCGCGCCTTCTCCAGTTGGTCACACCAAGTGATGACAGGGCCTCTTCAACTTGGTCCTTCCACCGGAGACACGGCCTCCCTCTTCGCCGTCGACCTCCAACCATCGCATCGAACACCTTTTTCGCCGGAGCTTCGTCTAACTTTTACAGTAACATTTTTAGTGAGTGACTACTGTGATCTTGAGTGAAAGCAGTGAAAGTGAGAATGAAAGTTCAAAGTCAAACTTTTTATAGAAACATTTTGAATGACTGATTTTAACAGAAAATTTTGAGCACTTTGGAAATTTTCAACTCTTATCTGAAAATTTGAATTTTATTGTTACTATTATTTTATTTTATTATTTATTTATTATTATTTTAATTTTATTTTAATATTATTTTATTAGCAAATCTTTTCGTTAGTGGTTTGAGTGATTTTGAGTTATTACTCTGAGGGCAATGGAAATTTATGCAATAAATCTTTTAATATTGCTCGTAAAAAGTTACATTTAATTTTTTTGAGTAACAGTTTCAGTGGTTTTTGTAACTTTGAGTTAAAAATTTGAGTGAAATCACTCAAGTGTGAGTCGCAATTTTAAAGTTTGAGTGATTTAGAGTTAGAGTCTCTAGGATGTTCGGCATTTATCCGTTTTTAACACAGTGTAAAGTTACATTTTGTTTTGTTAGAGCAAAATTATTAAGTGATTTGTAATTTTTTTATTTAATTTATTTTTTTTAAGTTTAAGTTTTGAGTGACATCCCTCGCTCGAGGGAGTTGAGTTTGTAAGGTTTGAGTGATTTGAGTGATTTTGAGTTAAAAATCGTTAAGACCTTTAAAATATATTGTGTTTTAAGATAGTTTAATGTTCCATTTAACTTTGTTAGATCAAAATTGTTGAGTGATTTATTTTATTTTTAGATTAAGTTTTTAGTGAAATCACTAAATTGCTGAGCTGCAAATGTAAGGTAGGATGCTACGTCGGCGACATTAAATTGAAAGCAAACTACAATTTAACCGTAGACCTACGTTAAAAAACGACTAATCTTACGTTAGTGTCGTTTTCGACCCTAACGTATATGAGAGTTAGTACAAAAATTAACGTTTATTTTAAAAAAAAAATTTGTTTGGTACGGTTTATTCAAAAACTTAAAATAAAATACAATGGCAATATTTATTTGTAATTTTTAAGCACTTTCAAGACGGTTGCGTTTATTTTTACAGATATTTTTTAGGCACCCGTAGCAGACAAGCTCTGCTTTATTTTGACAATGACAACTTGACATTTGATCACAATAAACTTTTTTATTTGAAATAAAATAAATAATAATTTACACTTTTACTTGCGTTTGGTATGAAATCCCGATGAGATTCTAATACAAAACGCTTCGACATATAACGATTGACAAAAATTACACAAATTACAAAAAATGCAAGTCAACTTAGTTTTTAAAATATGAAACGGTTTGATTTCGATAGATAAGAAAGTCATGAAAAAACAGCTAAAAAATTCCTTTATAGAAAAAGTATATAGTTCATAGTAGAATTTTTATTTCATGCGCGAAAAGTATTACTCAGAAAATAATTTTCAGAATACAATTTGAAAAAATGAACTTACCACATGAGGCTTATTTTTGAATCAAAAACAAAAACTCGCTCCGTAATTTTTATTTTGTGAACAAAAAATAAAACTGAAAAAAAAATTCTCATTCTGCAAGTGCAAAATAAAACTCACCGCATAATTTTTATTTTTTACAAAAAAAATAACAGTCAAGAAATAATTGTTATTTTCTGATCAAAAAAAAAATAAAAAAATTATTTTTATTTGGTGAGCACAAAGTAAAAATAAAAAAATAAGTTTAATATTTTGATTTTTATAATTATTTAGCTCATAATTTTTACGGTCCCTGCTAAAAATAATAAAAAATTTAAAAAATATTAAAAGTAAAAAAAAAAGTTGGTCGAAAACGAGTGAATTATGGTTAATATCGATTCCAATAAGGATTTGAGGACAATTAGTGACTGTTAAGGCAAGTATTTTCGGTCTCATATGTGTAGAGCTTTGCTGCATTGAATTTGATTTTTGGTTGAGCTTTAGCGAGATTTGAACTCACAACTCTCAGACTGATGGTCCTATACAACGACTACTGAGTTACGGCAACCACTCAGAGACTAACTCGTTATTCAATGCATGATTTAATCACATTAAGAATAACGCAAAAAAATTATTGGCCTTTTGATCAGCACGTAGGAGTTCGTGATGCTTTTCAGAAATGTTCGGAATGCCGCTGAACCACATTTGGCTCACAACATAATAGGGATTACGTCTGATTGTGAAACAATTTTTATTGTCCTACTATAATTATTATTCGAGTTACTTAGTTATACGAACACTTCAGCAGCTCAACGAAAAGTTAGCCCCGACAATTATGGCCATAAATCGACTGTGTCCAGGAAGCGATGCGCTATTGTAATGCGTGTTATTGTTATTTTTGTAATAGTTTTATTAGCACCTTAGCGGCATTATCAATGCTGCAGCAGGCGAAGACACGCTTACGCGTTTATTGCATTTTTATCACCATTTACGCTGACATTTATTGCATTGCGCGCTGTCTGTCTGTGATTTTCGCGCCACACGCTCGCCGACGAGTACATTTTTCCCACTGGCCCATTCTAATAATTCCCGCCGCGTGCTATATTTTTCAAGGTATATAAAAATAACCGAGCAATTTTAGGTTTATGCCAACGTCAGTTGCAAAGCCAAATGAGCGAAAAAAAAACCGCAACTTGCTGATAATAACAATAATAATGTAACGTATACCACGTGTTGGGCTGCGTTGGCTGGCTGGCTGACTGACTGGTTGGCTGGCTGCTGCGTACGTTTGCGCCACATAATGAATGATGATGATAAAGTTTAATGCTTTTATTGCCGGCGATTGTGCCAAAGAAATCCGTAATAATCCGCAAAGGCAACATTGCCGCCACCGACGACGACGACGGTGCCGCAGAAGTGGTGCAAACGGCAACGTCAACGGCAACGGCGCGGAAGGGAGGATTATAGACAAGTTGCCGTGAGAGCGGCAGCTAGACAGACGATAGATTGGGGCGGCCAGATGAATGGTGGCAGCGAGCGAGGTGACTCAAGGAAGAAAAGTTGTAAGGTTTTAATGGAGCCGCAAATGTTGCCGCACACGCCCGTCGGCCTTCAGCAGTCGGCAGTCGGGCGCGAGTGCGTTGCCGACATAAAGCAGCGCCTTAATAGCTTTGAGGATATTTGCGCACTATGCGGATGCGCTTATGGCCGCCCGAGTGCTGGCTTGTGTGCACTTGTGCCCGGCGCACGTTAATAGCATTGCCTACAATAACAACAAACACGGCAAATCGGCAAATGCGTTGAGTGCGGCGAGGCCATTGTTGCTGCCACTAAAACGAACTAAATCCCTTTAACGGCCATGTTGAGCGCCACGCCGACACACGTTGCCACACATTGGCACAAGTTGCGCCCATAACTGTGCATGTACTACATGTGTGTGTGTGTGTGTGTGTGTGTGTGTTTGAAAATAGTTGCGGCAACTTAAATTATCCAAAAAATGGATTAAACATTACTTGGCAGCGACGATAGGCGGCCAGGCCGGGCTGTTGAACGGTGCAGGACATGGCGCACATTTGCGGCATGTGGTATTAAGTCGTGTGGCTTTTGTGCAGCGGGTATTAGGAAAAGTTTTTAATTGGCTCTGCCATGCTTCATTTGTGTTGCAGTGGCCTCTGTGCGGGTAGCGTCAATTAGGTCGGCCGCACTTGGCCAACGCTGTCATCGAGTAAATTCGGCGGCACTTAACTGGCTCACAAGCCAACAAAGCAACATTTACGACGTGCACAGCACAACTCGACACAACCCACACCACGGCGCGGTCGGCGTTCCATGCAAAGTACAACTTGCCATTTGCAATTTTCCTCAATTTCACGCCACGTTAAGCTGCACTTATCGTATTTTATTTGCTGCCATTACGTATGCTCGTATATTTGTGTTTATATTGTCTCTGCGCACAGCGCACCGCACTGCGTATACGTAACCTGTTCAGCCCAAGCGAGTTCAACGGCAAACGGCTACGTACAATTCACATTTTAGTGGATTGGTAGCGTTCAGCGCAATGTCTGGCTGGCTGCTGGCGTTGTTCCTGCTGGAGCCGTGCAATACGACTGTGCTGCCAGCCCGACCCAGCACTGGCACAATGTCCTCAATTCGTTCGGTTGCTGCTCATTGCTGATTGCTGATTGCTCATTGCTGATTGCTCCACTCTGACTCTGGCGAGAAAAACTCCACGCTCCGTGCGCTCTTCATTTTCGTCGTTGGTTGAATTCACTCGTTCGGTCGGTTGCTGTCTCCACTCGGCCGTTGGGCGCTTCGTCTGGCGTGTATCTGATGTGAAAATTTTCGGGGCGCGCCTTTTTGAGCGCATCAGCAACATCGGCGCTTGCTTCGGTTGGATTATTTACTCAGCAGTTGCGCTCCTGCGGCCAACGTCAACAATGGAGGGTTTTCTCTTCAACATAGGAGAGAACGAATTTGTAGTTTTGTCGCTTGCACTCTGACATTTGCCATTGTAGGCATTCAACATTACTTGACATTGCTGTAGCGCTGCTGTTAGCTGCTCTTTTAGCTAACAGCATTTGCTAGCAGCATTTGTACAGTGGCAGTGGATGCTGTAAGCAGGCTGTTGATTTAAGAGCTGTTAGCCATAAAATTCTGCAGTTAGTGTTACAGCGGTGTTACAGAGCTTCAAATGATTTTGCATTGCATTGAACTTTACATGTTTTGATTCTGTAGAATTTAGTTGAAAATTTTGTTACTTACAGAATCTCTTGTTTTTCGGTAAGAAATATTTTATTTTAAAACACGATTACGTGTTTTTTTTGTACGAAAATTGCTTCCGAATGCAGAAATATAGCCGCTAGATGTAAAAATGGATGCGAAGATAGACATGGAACGGATGGGTGGTTACATTCTCCATAAAGAAGATGGCTGTATTACCAAAAACGCTATGTAGTGAAACCCACTGTACACTGCCCCGTAGACTTTGGGAGTCCAGAAGAAAGTCAGTCAATCTTTAGGCTGACAAACTCTGATTAAGTTGGAAGGAATTCAGCTCCCCTAGTGACCAAAAACCGAATAAGGTGGCATGCAGGCGTGGTTGATGTCCCATGTTCTGTTTGAAATTTCAGAAAGCAATGAAGTAAGATTAAAAAAAAAATACAATTTGTTTCAACAATTTGTTTGGAAAGTGCTAAAATGTTAATTTCTTAAATGTAATTCTCGGTGTCTATATGTTCTATAATTTAAAAATTTTTTTAACGAACAATGTGTTTACCATATTCAATAAGCAAACTTAACAAACTACCATGTGGAAAGATAGTTTTCGAAAAACGTGGGTAGACTTTTTTATGTTAACCCTTTCCGGTCAATTGCCGCATTTCTTGATTACAAATTTTTCTTTCAAAATATTTACTCCCATTGAACATTTTAGCAATAAAACTCATCAAAATATCAAAAACATCATTTCAGTTAAGAATTACAGCTCAATCAAATTTGTACGATATATTGTACAATGGTCCGCAAAGGAGCAAAAACTCATGAAATTTTTGTTTCGATTTTTAAAGTTTTATGAACAATTCATTAGTTTTATTGAAAGAAAACATAAATTATAACAACAAAAAATCAAAACCTGATTTAATTTTGATCGAAACATATATAAATTATGTATAAGTAAACAATTGAGTCACATTTATTCGGCCTTATGCAACCATTTTTGTTGTTGCAAAGTCTTTTCCCCTCAATGAAACACAAAATACCTAAATACTCACAGAAAGATACTGAATATAGCCGATTTTTATTGGCGTAGTAGGAGTGGCAAGTACGCATGGCTAACCTTACACAACCTTTGCCTGCCCAGTAAAACACAAAATCGTCTACTAATTCTATTTCTTACTCGAAATTTGCTAAATAGTTTAATTTAATAAGTCAAATGAATTACATATGGGCGTGGCAAGCAAGCAAACGCAAAAACTGTGTTATCAAACCCATAACTTAAAAAAGTACAAACATAACCTTTGTCTTCCATTTGTACGATATACCGTAACATTTTTTTAAAAACTCGGGAAAACTATTTAAACGCAAAAATTGTTAAATTTATTAAGTTTCATAACTCAACTGAGATTCAAATTTTTAAATTGTTTGGCTTTTTGCTACCAAAAGTATTACATATTTAAACATTCAGAAGCACCGTCACTTGCTGGTTTTTCAAATTCTTGCAAAGAGTTGCTTGCAAAACTCACTCATACTTTGTAACCACGGCTATTAGGATTTATAATTTTCAACAGAATGATACATAAAACACAACCTACTTAATAAAAACTAAAAAAGCCGTTCCATAAAAAGTGCGTTCGCTATCAAATAAAAAAAATATTTGAAAAAATTGCACGATATTTCGTACAAATTTCCGAAAGGGTTAAACTTAAGCATTCAGTTTTTTATATCAAATAACTCTTAAGACTTCAAACCGTTCCAAAACAAAACCAAAACTAGATTCGTTGAATCATAGAGAGGTCAGTCGTCTACATGGTTGCATATTCCCAAGAAAATAAAGAAAGGACTATTGAGCCATAGTTGCATGTTGCCATATGGCAAGAAAACAAAGAAAGGACTATTGAACGGGGAAGTCACCTAACTATGAGTAGATCAGTATTTCTTAGGTCAATATGTTTCTTGTCGACCAATTATCTCTTCAGCTTGTTGACCTCTGCTTCGAGTCATTATTTCACACACAATGTGCAGGATGTCCTTCTTTTATCAATGTGTGCGCAACTTTCACCGAATTCATTGAAAAGAAAACCAAAATCGATTAAGCTTGTTAAAAGCAAAGCTATGCGAGGCGGCTAAGCAACGCCCAGATTTGATTTTCGGTCCTGAGTTTACATTACTAACTAAAATCAGAGTGGAAACGGCCAAATAAGAGTTCATCAGATACTACTTTACAAACTTAAAGGAGCTCAAAATAGGCTTATTGGTCCTTTGAGGAAAAGTGCATACACTGCATTGAACATTCTTCTCAATCTAATCTTATCTAATCTAATCTAATCTAACCTCCCACAGTAGCAACGCCACTCCAGCTAAAAAATCTCAACAACCACTACAACCTCACATCGTCACTGCAAATGTCAATTCTGCATGCAATAAAGTTAATTAAGTACAAAAATGTCCAGTCACTTGTCTGTTCATTCGAGTGCTAACAAAAATCAATAAAGACCAGAAAGTGCACTGCACTAATATGGAAATCATATGAAAATGCCGTTCCGCATGGAATTACTTCCAGCCGTTGGTAATATCCAACACAATTGTGGCTTATTACGCTTAATGTGCCACGTAAAAACCATCATTACAGAATCATCGTCATCATCATCATCATCATCATCGTCGTCATTAACATTAATTATACACGCTTAAGTCGTATTGATTTCGAGCAAATGCCACTTGGGGCTAATATGGATTACAGCCGAGTTGCGGTTGGACACAGCGCGAGTTCGTGTTCGTGTGGCAAGTAAATTAAATTTTGATTATTGTGGCAATGCCAAGCCGACCTACACACATACTTACGTGTGTACATAATTGTACATAAGAGCAAATTAAAAAAGATTTCATGGGGCCTAAAATGTCGTTAAAACCCACAATGGCTTAAAATTGCATATTGAAAATTTCTTGTGAAAATTAATTAATTTGGAAAAGAGCATAAAAAGCGATTGTACTAAAAATGGCATAGAAGAAGAAGTTATTGGTAATAGTATGGCATACAGTTTTGCAGTGCAGCTTATGGGGCATTTTGTTGAAAATTTTATTTATTTTGATTTGCAGCTCAGTGGCATTAAGAATTCTTCAAACGAATGTGAAATTTGCATTGAAATAAGAGCTATTGATATATTTTGAAATATATTGTTACGAAAATTAGTTCTCTATAGGCTTAACTCGTCTCGTTTAAAGTATGCAATAAAACCTGTCATAATAGACATTTTACACGACGCTTTGTTGTTGATATGAAAATAGTTGTGGTATACTTTTAGGCGCTGTTTTTAATGATTGAATACTTTATAGTATGTTTTATAGCTGTTGATAGTTTCTGAATGGCTCTTTAGACTATTCAAAAAGTCAATAGTTGTTGGCACCTGGGAACAGGCTAACTCTGATGTGGTTAGAAGGTCACTTTGGTACGGAACACAGCGACGATTTTTGGCAATTTCATTTCACACTTGGAGGTTTGGCCATTGCCTGCGAAGAGCACACTTGTGTGATTCTTATAATTTGCATCTACTTCATGTGGATAGCGATAGAAGTAGACGAGTGTTTTACCAGCCCGAGCTGGGAATCGAACCTGGGGCCTTTGGTATGAGAAGCCAGGGCACTACTGCTGGACTATCGAGGCCGGCTAGTTCTCAGTCTGGGTCGGTGTGATTTAAATGGTTTACTGCACTGATAACGGTGAGCAGTAATTTCAGGAGACACCTAGAACCAATATATTCAATTTTCACGTTTTCCCCACTACATTTGATGCAGTTTTGAAACTATAATGCGAAAATTTTATATTCTTATGTCTAGAGCTGTTTCAATGTTATCTCGTTATAAATTGGGACTCAGTTCTACATGTTGTGGAAGCAAGCAATCGGCCCAAAAGCGTCCAGCTTAGGCCAATAGAAGAGGATTTTAGGATTTGTGTTCCAACAGGACAACGCTAGGCCAAACACATCGATAATGCCTCGACGGTTTGGTTGACGCTTTCTCGAATAGAAAATAATACTAAGTATTACAGCCAACCCACCTGGTCAAGATAGGACTTGATGAATATCAGTTCTTTTCCAACAGATCGCCTAAAGAGTCATTAAGATTATTTTTTATGAAATTTAGTCTTTTCAACGTTAAAGCAGGGCAGCCGCATAGAAAGTGTTCGAGTGTTTCACAATCGTTTTCTTGCTGCAGGTTCTATTAAAAAAATTGTTGGTGATCTCCAAACACGCTGCGTATAGATCAATTTGCCAGGGACTCGTGATCACTGCCGTCAATATAGAAACATTCCTACGAGAATTTAGCAGCAGATTGTTCTTTGATTGTGAGTCCTCCTAGACCTCACCTTGGTTTGCTTCTTGGCTAACTCATTCTTGTGAATGACCGCGTGACCGGGTATCTAGAAGATATGCACTTGGCAGCCCACCATTCTCAGCAAATCGTTGCTTGGAGTAAAGGTTTGGTGAATGTTTTAATGGCCGCCTGTCTGTCGAAAAAGAAAGAGAAAGTTCTTTGGCTCCTATTTGTTTATGAATGAATGAATGTTTATGAATGAATGAATGAATGTCAAAGCGAAATGTACTTTTGCCGCCATTTGCAAAAGTTATAACATCTGCCGATAAGGTAATGACCAGGGAAAGGATTTTGAGGACCTAAAAACCTATAAAAAAGGCAAAATAAAATTGCAAAAAAGGCACGGAAATGCACTAAAAACTGCCAAAAAGGCAGAAAAAGGCACTAAAAACTGCATAAAAAGGCAAAATAAGGCATCAAAAACTGCTAAAAAGGCAAAAACAGGCATTAAAAAATAAGAAAAAAATACTAGAAAATCTAAAAAAACGGTGAATATTTTTTAATAATTTTGTTTCATCTGACGTATGCAACATACAATATTTATACCTCGTTTTTTGTAAAAGAAAAGGAACATCAAAGTTTCCAAAGATAGTTTAAAAACTAAAACTAAGATATTTTAATTGAAATGTTGGCACATGTTTTAAATTCATATTTTAACTTCTCATATAAAAGCATAAAAGCCGTACTTGTATCACAAAAAAATAAATAACATTTTTGCGCCAACCGAACTTTTTGATTTTACATGCTTTTTTCTTTAAATTTTCCACTGCACAACAAAAAATAACGACTTAGGAATGATCAAATCAATGTAAAAACATCGATAAGTTGTCGAAATTGCAATGTTGCCAGTTAATTTTTTTTTAGTGTAAACTTTAAACTAAAAAAAAATTCAATTAAAATTAATTAAATTAAATTAACTTTAAACTAAAAAAAAAATTTAACTTTAAAGGTATTTTTGCGAAACAAAAGGGGGAAAATATTACAAACGAAAGAAAAATAAAAGGGCGCTCAAAAAATCTTGAAAAAGGCATTTTGTGGCATTTATAGGTAAAATAGGCACAAAAAAGGCATTTATGGGTGAAAAAGGCAAACTTAAAAAGGTTACGGCAAAAAGGGCAAAATAAAAGTGGTATATTTCTAATCAGGAGGACCTAATTCGTGCTCCTTTTCAATCAGAAATGCTCTATCTAGCAGCAAGCAAAAAAGGCAATTTCCACAAACTCCTTTCCCTGGTAATGACTTTTGGGCCAACTTATATAAACATTCCTACTTCGAAGCAGAGCAGAATCCTACAGGCTTCCCTTGTTGTAAAAAAGTCCACTTGAAAGCCACGAACTCTGGTCTTTAGACTACTTTCTAGAAATTCGAATATACTTTTGATTAACTTTAGGATTAGGTTAGGTTTGGTACACTTGCCTACTTTCTCTTTGACTAATAGAATGAGCCTTTTGAGAGCTTTGAGTATAAGCCTGCTTGTCTTACTTAACTTTCAGATTTCTTCTCAAACGAATTTTGTTTCTAAGCCCTAAAACAAAAAAATTATAAATTATAAATTTTGTAAAACTATGATTTAGAGTTTCGAACAAGCTTCACGTTTTTCAACATTAACTGATTTCGAAAAAACGTTTTTTTTACTTTTTTTAAAAGTACTTGAACTGTTTAACAATGCGAACGCACTACTAATTCAACGCTGTCATTGTAGTTGCGGGCCGAACATTTAAAATTGCTCTCAACAATTGCTGCCATGTAGTCGACAACGCTACAGCATGTTGCAGTTTATTTGGCCGCAGCACAAAGTTTGCTTGGCTCAAGGTTTGGCAGCAATTCCACTCACTCGGCGCAGTTTATTATTTGGTTTGGCGCATGCTGAGCATTTTCCTAATGAATCCTAAGTACACGCCGGTACATATTTGCGCACAGTGAAACATAACAAAAACAACAAAAAAAAAAACTTTTTACAAAATGAAAAAGAAAAAAGCCCCAACAAAATTTATAAAAAGCCGACCAAATAAAATGAAAATCTTGCCAGCATAAAAACGCCGCGAATACAAATGTTGCAAGCGATTTTTAATAAACTCCGTGCAAGAATGTACCGTTTGCATACTTCAAGGCGCATTTGCGTTCATGTACTGCTTGCGGTTCTCAACGGTATTTGCACAAGCGGCGGCTGCCAGTAAAGAAATGCCAAGTACTGAAAGTGATGGGACGGGTGGGGGTGGGGGGACGTTGGGGGAATTGCATGCGGAGCGACCACTTGGCTGTGGCGAAAATGTGAAGTTTGCATACAAAAAAGAAGAATATTTTTTTTGGCAATGCCAGCGCACAATCTTTACTGGCTTCGCTTTGTTGCTGTGTATTTTTTATGTTGCGGCTCACTCGTTTTATTGGTTAACGTCTGCACAGGCGGGAGTTGTTGTGAAGATGCAACAATAATAAAAATAAAGCATTGCGAATGAAAACAGAAGACTGGGCCAAAGAGTTGTTGTGAAGATGCAACAATAATAAAAATAAAGCATTGCGAATGAAAACAGAAGACTGGGCCAAAACATTTTCGCAGCGTCAGTTTGCTTTTTTCATTTAGTGCTTAGCTTCATTGTTGTGTGTTGTTGATTTTGTTGGTGTTGTTGTTATTGTTGCATGGATGCTGTCGCTGTTGCCAAGGCGCATGTAATAATATGTGCAGGTTTGGTCTGGGTGGACAGCAGATTAGCCAAGAAGAAGAAGTGAGGTGTTTCGAGTGTGTGTGTGTGTATGTGTGAGTGTAGGGAAACTAAATTTTTGTGAGTTACAAAATATAAGATTGAGAAAAGCAAATATTTGGTGTTTGTTGTAGTTATTAGATGCACTTAAAGTTGCTGTAGGAAAATATTTAGCTGGCAGATATAATTGAATTTGTAGACTTGGCGTTGACTTGCCTTGCTTGCAGTCTTTAACTGTTCAGTTTAGCAAAAAGATCATTTCTAAGGTTTATTTTAGATTTATATTAGATGCATTTTAGTGCACAACTCTGTATTTTCTAGAGTCCAAACTCATCAGTTTGCATCAAATCGGCGAACACAATCTTTTCCCAGTCTTCAGCTTTGAAGTTCTGTTGGTCCTTGGAGGTTTTAAATTGTGTTTTTTTTTACCTCAGTTGACGTACAGAACAGTTGCTAGCATAGTGAACAACTGAATAGTTTTATAAATGATTCCATAATATTACTCAAAACAAGGTTATTCACAGGTTTACTATGCCGTCAATTTTAGTATACAGCAGCCGTTTTTTTACCCAATTTTGCAAATGGGCTTCTAAGTAGTCTCAAAATACTTTAAGACCCAAATTATATATTTTAGAAAATTTAATATTTTCTCAGTACGTGGTTAAAAATCAATCGTCATGTGTATCCTTTTAGGTCAAAGTGCTTAAACTGTACACAGCATTGAACATTTCTTCAAATTTTGCTTAAGAAACAATGCACAATAATCTAAACAAAAAACAAAAATAAAAAATAAAGCATATATACATACAAATTGTGGTAGTTACCTTGATAACCGAAAAATCCGCGCCACCTTCATGCACCGCATCGTTCATCTGCGAGTACTTAGCTGCGGTGACAATCTTAGGTTTGCACAAGCAAACTGGAGTGTAAGCCAGACACAAGCAATGACAAAATAAACACCGAAACGAAGCAAATCGAAAAGAGAGCTTTGAATTGTTCTACACTGAAGCTGGGACGCCGCATGGCCACTAACACGTCGAAAAGTCGCACACATGCAAAGCCAGCACGGCAAAGCAGCGCCGAGCAACGAATGCGTGAGTACTGCGAGCACGTCGAATGGCTTAGCACGTTTCAGTCGCAAAGCCTTGGCTTTATAAGCCAAGAATAATGACGACGCAGGAACAACACGTAATCGCTGGTTGGTTTATAGTTGCAACGACTGCGTAAGACGCAAGCAACCAAGTAACGATTGCACCCATAACTGCAAACTACGCGACACTAGTCAGCCAGATCCACAACAACAACAACAATTGCGACGTCACTATTGAGCGACGAATGGTTGTGTGCCAAAAGCGAACACCTACAACGCAGCCAGTGTTGTGTTGCAGGTGGCGGCGGCTATTGAAGCCATCAGAAGATATTTTTCAACGCTGTCTTGTCGTCTTCGGTGCGTATTTGTTGTTATTGTTGTCATATGATGTGATGTCACGTTTAACGTTTTTCACGCACACGTCGAGAACAATTTTTGCATTATAGAAAAAAAGAAATGAAATATATAAAACACAATGAGAGAAACAGAAAGAAAGTGCAAAAAATCAGCAGAAGCGAAAGTATTGCATTCGTATTGAAAAGTGTTGCATACTTTAAGGCGCTTATGTATGCAACATCGCAAACAATTCAGCAAAGAGTTGAATCGCTTACAGCGAGCGTAATGGTAACAAAACATTGTGAAGAATGGGCAGGAGTGAAGAAGCGGAAGCTGGTCTCCATTGCATATAAGAAAGCATCGGTACAAAAGTTCTCTTTTTTGTGCCAGAAAAAAGGTAAAAATATAAATAAAAATGAAAGTGTGCGTATGAAAAGAAGCTGAAAGTGGATGAAGATGTCAGATAATAAAAGTGAGCTTTGCTAGAAAGCTTTGATTCAAATGTAGAAGTAAATTTCTGACATATCCGTAATGCTCTAACTAGTTTGATTTGTTTTGTCTCGAGCAATAAGTTTGAGTTAAGCCGTTTTTTAAAAGTTTTTCTAGTTTTTATAATTCTAAAAAAATACATTTTTGTCATTGAATATTTCTTATTCCTTCACTTTTTGTAGAGGCTAGTCTAGTCTAGTCTAGTCTAGTCTAGTCTAGTCTAGTCTAGTCTAGTCTAGTCTAGTCTAGTCTAGTCTAGTCTAGTCTAGTCTAGTCTAGTCTAGTCTAGTCTAGTCTAGTCTAGTCTAGTCTAGTCTAGTCTAGTCTAGTCTAGTCTAGTCTAGTCTAGTCTAGTCTAGTCTAGTCTAGTCTAGTCTAGTCTAGTCTAGTCTAGTCTAGTCTAGTCTAGTCTAGTCTAGTCTAGTCTAGTCTAGTCTAGTCTAGTCTAGTCTAGTCTAGTCTAGACTGTTGTTCGCGTTTGTAGTCCATAGCCTCTGAAGTCTAGTCTAGTCTGTAAATTCGAAATAGTAATCTATAGTCTCTACTCTGTAATTGCTAGTTTCTTCAATGTAGTCTCTAGTCTTCAGTTACCAGTTTTGAGTCTATTGTCTCTAATATTTGTCTGTAGTCTATAGTATGTGTTATGTTGTTTGTAGTCTATTGTTTCTAGCTTGTAGTCCATAGTCTTCGAAGAGTCTAGTTAGTCTGTAATTTTTAAATAAATAAAATAGTCTATACTTTCTACTCTCTACACTGTAGTGGCTGGTCTGTAGTTATCAATTTTAAGTCTTTTATCTCTAATATGTTGTATGTAGTCCACAGTCTGTGATATCGTCGCCTGAGAAAACAAATGACGTATGTCCTACTAAGCTTAATGGAACATACGACATTTGTTTTCTCAGGCGACGATATTTATTGCCTGAAGTCTTTATTCTTTATTTCAAAAATAAAAACTACATTCTCTACTCTTTAGTCTCCAGCCTGCAGACGCCAACTTGCGTTCTATAGTCTGTAATATGTTTTCCTATTGTCTCCAGCTTTTAGTCTCTAAAGCTATCATAAGTTGTCTTTTGTTTGTATTTTGTAGTCTCCAGTGTGTATTACGTTGTCTTTAGTCCCTAATCTGCTGTCTCTTCTCTGGAAAATATTGTGTGTAGTTTGTAGTCGATTTCACTGTTACATAACCTCACTACTTCTACTTCTTTTTCACATGCACAACTTGTACGTGTCAACACTGACAGCTCTACTCGTACCTACTGAAATTTGCAACGTGACAATAAGGCAACAAGAGTCATAAAATTGTGCACTTCAGCTGCTGCTGCTGCTGTTGTTGCTGTTTTTACCCTCTTATTGCCAATGGCTTTCTTACATGAAATACTCAAATTTGGCACGTGCACTTTTTGCCGTTCCACTACAATTCATCCAAGTTTTAGTGTCTTAGTGGCTGCTCAACTGCGTCTTGCTTTTTCTGCTTCCCCACCGATTTAACTGCTCCCGCGGGCCAACTTCAATGAAATTCTGTCGCCCCCCCAGTCAGCGAACGGCTTTTTGTAAACGGCTTTGCTTGTCGTTTGTTCGGTTTCTTGCATGTCGCATGTCGCTTGTCGCATGTTGCCGCCGGACTAAGTCTGTAATTTTAGTGAAAATGTGCGGCGATTGTATTGTCCGCTGACATTTAGCAGAATTTCTGTGCTCTTTCTCTCTCTCTCTGATAATTTGCACGCCAAATGCAGGAAATGTCAAGGTTGCCGCACTTTGGTTGAAGCATTGAAATTTCATTAACTCGCTGCTGTCCAACGTCACCAACTTGAGTGAGTCAAGTTGACATTGAACTAATTTCATTATTGGTCCACACTTTTGACCAGTTCGTGAGCGATCGGCAAATGTCAGAGGCCGAGGCCAGAAGCTGCAGTTTTTTTGTTTTTGTGCTGCAACTCGACCTTTTGCATTTACTGACTGCAAGCTACAAAAAGTACTTAAAAAGTTCAAATGTCACGTAATGCATTAATTAATTAAATTTGATTAATTTAGAGAAAGTATGGTAGCAAAAAAAAGCAACAATTCAATTCTAAAATGACAACACACGTCTGTGTGGCAAATGTCTTGTAATCCTCTCTCAGACTTAACGGTGCATATATCAAAGGACCATCTCATTAAGTATGTATCTCATATGCATTAATAAGCGAAATGACATGTTACTGAAACAATAACAACAACCGACAATAAAGAACAACAAACAATGCCAGCAGCAAAGCGGCACGTCTAACCCCACACAAACAGCGCGGCCGGAAGAATTATGAGCATTTCATCAAATATCAGCCATTAATTTTTAAATACACGCGCAATGCAAGTGCACACACACACACACACACACGCACAGTCAAACAACAACACTCACCCATACCTACACGCGCATATAAATCTGCTTGACAGCCGCACCACCACCACCACCAACAACAACTACACATGGCCACAAAAGCAAAAGCAACAAACGCGTAGGAAAAACGCGTTAAAATGTTTACGTATGCAAGACGCATCCCTTTTTGCTAAGTTGCAAATCCTTTTAAGATGATCCAACGTAGCGTGGCCGCAGTGCCGCCTCCCGTCGCCGGCGCCACGCTGCACCCCACCAACCAAATGATGGCACACGAATATGAGAGTTGGTCGGCGTCTGTGTGTGTGTGTGTGTGTGTGTGTGCGACTGTGATTAGCATTCCAAGCATACATCATACATAACATGTTTCCGCTGCAGCCGCCCAAGTTGCCACCAGTGTTGCTTCGTCGACAGGTTCAAACAGTCCCTTCGCCTTTCTCTCTCCCCCTCAGCAATCACTCGGCGCCTGCCAGCGCCGCTGTTGATGCTAGTTTTATTGTTGTTGTATATTCTAACTGTAGTCGAAGTAGTCCTTGTTGTTGTTGTTGGGCGGCATAGTGTTGCATTTGCTGTTTTCACCCTTTGCTGCGACGACGACGGCGACGACGCGTTCATATGCAGGCCCCGTTGTGTTGGTTATGGCTCGTTATCCTTTTGCCAACATAAAGAAGTCCTCTATCACAACTGTATGTGCGGCAGTGCATGTGTGTGTGTGTGTGTGTGTGTGTTTGCATGATGACTCAATGCCGTTTCATGTGGCAGGCTGAGGCGTGAGGGGCGCTGCACGCATTCACTGCCAGATGAATTGATGTGTTTTGGCTGAGGTCCTGTGAAAAGGCCGAGGGGGGATTCGCTGCTCATTTCGTTGCTTTTGGCTAGTGTTGCTATTGCTGTTGTTGTTGTTATTGTTGGCCAGATACTATGGCGAGATGCTTTAGTTGTTTAGGCATAAAAATGCGTAAAAGGGCTGAAAATGCAAACAACAACAAACTAAGCAATGAAACTGAAAAACGTTTTGGCGGCATTGGGGCAATGGCTTTTGGCACCAAAAAGGCATATTTATCATAAAAAGGTTATATTTTCATTGCACACGCACACATACATACAGAGACATTTTGCCTGCGGAAATAAATAAATGATGTTGTTGAACAAATGGTGCAGCGCTGCTTTGGGATGCGGCAGTGGCGGGTAGAAGAAATTAAAACGCGTCGAAAAAATTTGATAGAACGCAAAACGCTAAGGAAATGTGGGTGGATAGAGGGAGGGGGAAAGGATTCATATGTGTGGTGCTAAGAAGAGTGCAAATAATCGGGGGGGCTGGAATGGGGAGCATAAGCTACTTGGACAAATTCTTAAAGCAGCAGCTGCATCAATAATATTGATATGAAAATCTAATATGATGAGAGCAGACAAGGATCAGAACACAGAAGCAAGACGGGAGAAGAAAGCACCAAGGATGGAGACAAAAAATATGACAACGAGTGGTGAAGTAATGGAAATGTAAAATTTTTCGTTAAAAAATCAATAGAACAGTTCATAGCTCAGTTAACCCTTTCGCTATTTTGTTGCCATATGGCAACATTCTACTTTGTGGACGTCTGCATCCTCTATGATTGCAAGAATACATTTTTTTGTTGATCTTTAGAATAGTTTGAAGTTTTAGGAAAAATACGAAATTAGTAAGCTGAATATTTAAGTTTAAAGAAGAAAAGTATATACGTTTTTGTAATGGTATTTCTTGGTTTATTAAAGGAAGAAGAAGCAGAAAAAATTAGAGAACTTTTTAATGTGACGTTTTCTTTCAATTTAGATACTTTTTTTTTTATTTTGGCTGATCTAAATAAAGAAATATTCAAATTTTCGTTATGCATACAAAGTTTTATGTTTAAGTAATTATTACAGCCACAACGATGTGGTTGTTGTCATAGAAAAACACTCTAAAATACAGGGTCCGAGTATACAAATTAAAAAATGTCTTATGGAATGTTGCTAATATAACCACATAGAAGGCTAAGACGTAAAATTTAAATTTTTAACTTTCAACAAAAGGGTCAATTGGGCGAAATGGCCATTTCGCCGAAATGATTTGTTGGAATTTGTATCAGATTTTCAGTCATTAAGAAAACAAAAAATTAAACTTTTTTTAAGGTAAGAGTACTTTTTATGACCTAAAAACCAACAAAACAAAAAACATGTACATTTATATATAAATATACTTATATATTTATCTAAAGATCCGTGTCATCAAACACGGATATAAATAAATATTTTTAAAAAAATCAAATACCTGACACGCTTGCGGCAATTGTAATTTGGTGTTCTTGTTTTTGTTTATAACACTAAAAAATTGGCAAGCATAAAAATTTAAGAAAATCTCTGCAGCAGCAAAGCAAACTCAGAAAAACACACACAAAGAAAACGACAACAGGGACAAAACGATGCCTGCCAAGTGCCAAGCGTTAAGATTTACTTTGATTTGGCAACACCTACACGCTGAAACATACACACACAGATACTAGCGCACAGCCATTCACACATACATCTCTAGGTAGAGAAGTGTACGTGTGCCTGAAATATGCAAGAGGGATGGGAATTTTATAGAGAAACGCATATTTGAGCAGCAAACGAAATTTTCATTTAATTTTGACTAAGAAAATTTTAACGATTTAAATTTTTATTATCTAAAATTTAAGTTTGTTACTGATTGGTGGTACCTTACGTTGGATCGCATCAAATCATCTCGTAGCTTTATTCATGTTAAATCGTTGTAATTTATTTTAAATTCAAATAAATCATTTCGTAATTAACGTACTTTCTTTGTAGTCTAACCATCTCCACTTTTGTGCCAACAAAACACAATTTTCGGAAAGCTGGGAAGCGCTAATTTTTCGGTATATTTAATAACACAATAAAACCATTTTAAACTTTTTGTGTGCAACAGAGTAACGACCGTATATTTCTAAAAGAGGACGTCCTACTGAACATTTTTGCCGAACAAAGTAATAGTCCAGCATGTCTGAGTTTTTTGCAATTTGCGCATAAAGGTTAAAGGGGTCCCTATAGACCTTTACACGGAAAGTATAAAAACTTGAGGAGATAGAGCTTTTATGTCTAAGACAAAGTTGTTTGCATTAAAAGTGTGAATATTTTTTGTATACACATGAACACTGCTCCCCTTTCCTTAACCCCCTTTTTCATGTTTTTCGTAAAAATTGTTCATAAAACGCTTGTATTGAGTAAAATATTGAAAAAATAATATATTGTCTTTTGGGATAATATTCCTCATTAAAAAATAGGGGGGGTCTTCAAACACCAAAACTTTCTCAAAACTTGCACCAAAAAAAATTAAAAGCCTTAAACACGAAACCTTCATTTAATACTTTTTTCATAAATTACTAGCTCTGCTTGAGATGTTGAAAAAAATGTTCAATATTAAAATAAATAAATATTTTCCATTGGAAAATAGTTCATGTGGTCTTCAAGCAATGAACTCCTTAAAAGTCCGCTCTTAATAAAATAAACAATTTTTATGATTTCAAAAAAGACTTTATTAATGCGAAATCCTTCTGCTGTCTGAAAGATAGCGAAAAATCGTAGCTAACTGTGGACAAATACTTTGAATAAAATACATTGTAGCAATTTTTGTTTTATTTTTTTATAAAATAAATTATTAATAAAAAAAAATAAAATAATTTATAAATCTTACAATTTAAGTATATGGCAGTTACGAGTTCCGGCGCAGTAACTTTAAATGCACTCTGCCTACTATCAACTACCATCTCTTAGTAGACTTCATTCAAATTTTGAGTATGATGCGTCATTTACTTTGTGTTTGACAGTCATTGAAAGCAGACAACTTTGTGAATTTCGACAAAAATGGAAAAAAGTGAATTTTTCGTGCTGATAAAAAATTATTTTTTTGTGTGTAAAAAACCACCACTAAAAACCAAAAAAAGGCTTAAAAAATACTATGGGGACTCTTCACCATTAATTTCAATGATTAAGAATTGGTTTACCGAATTCTGTTGTGGTCGTACCAGCACAAGAGACGCCGAACGTTCAGGTCGCCAAAAGAGGGTGTCGTGCCAGAAATGGTTGACATCACTGCACACCAGAGGCCAATGAACAGTCAAAGCAGTGGACTTCTCCAGGTGTACGTGCACCAAAGAAGGTCAAGGTGGATCTGTCGTCCAACAAGGTCAGGGCTTCAGTTGTTTGGGATGCATGAGGTGTCATTCACATCGATTACCTTCAAGAGAGTAAAACGATTACTGGCACATATTATGCAGAGCTGTTAGATGTTGGTGAAGAAAAAAGTTCTCTTCCATCAGAACAACGCGACAGCGCACAGTCTCTATGGCAAAAATCCAGATTCCAAGGAAGCATACAGCACTGAACTTAAATCTAGCAAAGAATCTCGAAATCTAACAAAACAGATACCTAAAATGAAATAACGAGGACTCGTTTTAGACCGAGTTTTGAAAATTACACAGTGCAAAACTAAAAAAAAGGGGAGAGATCTTGCATATCGCATTCGTTAGAGGACCTCAGTACATGATAAAGTGCCCGAGAAGTTCGGATTTTTTTACATGCACTCAAATTGCAGAAAACGATAATCCGAAGAAAACATTTCCTCTATCGAATGTCGAAATTTTTTAAAAATTTCTTGCACTGTCTTATTTGGGTTCCAAGGACCCCCGCACACGGCGCCACTTGCTGCACAAAAATATGTCGCACATAAATTCATATGAAGCTAAGGCGTTGGGAGTAAAAATCAAGAAACAGCAACATACGAAGTATGTGTCATGCCCTTTCGTACACTGCAAAAAAAAAAAACAGAACTGAACAGAATCTGTTCGCTGGCAGATATGCGTGGCGAAGGAGTGGCGCGACAAAATAAGTGGGCCTCATCATAATTCAGTGGCTTGCACTGCCAAGTATGGAATTGCTACCTGCATTGCCCGCTTCCCTGCCGCCGTTTTGTGTTGCCACCCCCTCCTCCTTTTTGCGCTCTTGTCGCCTGCACATTTTGGATGCGACTGCTGTCGCGTTGGTTCATCGTTTTGGCTTCTGGCTGGCGTTAAAAAGTGTGAAAAAGAGATAATGCAACATATGTGTGTGTGTTCAGCGTAACATTTGTGTGCGTGCGTGTGTGTGCAAGTGTCACGAAATTTCTAAAAAATATGTTACCTTTTCGTAAAACACATAAACTAACACCAACACACCGACAAGCCAGCACACCTACTCACTCACTCACACACACACATACACACACACTCACACAACCGAAGGAACTTTGGGTGACACAATGGTCGCAGCGCTGCAATGTGTAGGCGCAGTCTGGCGCGCGCAAAGCGACCAAATGCCGGCATGGACATGGCTTTTGCCGCACTCCACCGCCAGCCGCCACTTGCACCTTCTGCGTTGCCACTGTTGACTGCACAGTGTGGGCTGACATTTATTATGGCTCCAAATCTACACGCTTTGCTTTATTTTCACCTATTTCGCCCCGCGCGCCACTTTTCGCATGTCCCACACAGTGTCACACTTTGTGCTTTTCTTCTTAGATTTGCGCAATATTTTTTATTTTTTGGTGTCCTTGCTTGCGCGATCGTTCGCAGCGTGCATTTTTGTGCACGTCCTTCTGTCTTCGCTTTATCTAATATTTCGCCTTTATTTCTTGGTAAATTTACAGTCGGGATTGCGCGACGGTTGTTGTCGCCGCTGTTGGCAACGTATGTGTGGCGCGTTTAGTGCGCTTCCGGTTGATTTATGCTTCCAGCTGAAAACGTGCTTTATCATATTAGAGTGCATTAAGTGGCGGTCGTGCATTACGCCCACTCGCTGTTTGTTGCCATTGCCATGCGGCATCAGCGGCATCAGCGACAGCGACAACGCCAGCATCGCTGCCAGCAATTGCTGCGAAATCGTTGACTGCTCAGCAAGTTTTCCGCGCTAACTGCGCTTCTTGTGACTACATATTGTTTGTGTGTGTGTGTGTGTGTGCTTGTTAACTTCCCTACACACATAGATATGCACATACATATGTACATGTCGCTTTGGTTGTTGTTGTTGTTGCGTGTGACTGCGTATTTTATCATTAGTTGGCGTAGTTTAATGTTCTCAACGTCACTTGGTGCATTCATTATTCACTGCATTTCAGTCCATATTTTCGAATTAACCAATCTTACAATTTTGGTATTTATTTTGCATTTTATTGTATTTTGTGTTAGTTGCCTAATTGGGTTTCTAATTATTCAATGTTAATCTGCGCGCTTGTAGATCTTAAATTATAAATTAACCTAAGCTAAACTGGTGCAATATATTTTTTCTTATATAAAAACGAGTATTAAATTTTTATTATACTAAACTAATGAAGTTAAATGCCCGAAATTTAAAGCTGAGTTAGTGTTCATTACAGTTAAAAAAAAAATATTGAAAGCTTATTAATTATATTTAAGGATAAAGTTTTAGAAGCACATTTTCAATACCTTTTAATGCTTGAGCACCAAAAAAAGAATAGTTTTAAATTCCAGTGAATTTTCTCTTTCATTTGATACCCATATTGATGTAGAATATTCCGCTAAATTTTTTAAATAATTTGTTTTAAATATTCATGTCCTTGAAATTTCAAAGTCCTTTTAAATAAATTGCTGACATCAGGTAAAAAAAATAAAAACCCAGTTTTACTATATTTTTAATTGGCCCTTAGTTTTGTCAGTATATAAATTTGTTCGTGTATTTTAAATTTTTTTGATTTTGTCGTATTTTTTTATCGTTTTGCTATCGTTTTTATCGTGTTTTTTATTACCAAATATCATATCTACGACTATGATGGGTGCCCATGAATTTTTCCTTTCAAATCCTGTCTCCTTTCAGGACCATGTATTATAATGAGCAGCGAGGATCAGCTAATTTTGAGTAAGTATGAAATCAATTCTTAAACTCTTCTTCAGTGTTGACTGGTTTCTGGCGTTCAAGTTATGTTTTGAGATTTGGTGTATTCAGATACCTATAGTAGAATTTTATGGCAAATATTTTTGTGGTACATTTCTTCCTTAAAAGTTCTGCTTCAAAGGACATATTTGGCCTTCTATGGAAAAGGGGTCATATTAGCCCATACAAATGGAAGCTAGAGGGTTAAAATGTTCTAAAAAAATTTTCCTCGTAGTATTTTACATCAAACTGGTGAATACCTTATATACCTAAAATGTAAGGTTACAAGGTTTTCGTATGCCAATTCACCATAAGAAAGAAAAAGAGAGAAACTTTGAGCCTTGCCAAAAAAAATTCAGACGTAAAATTTCCGAACTGTTTATCGGTATTTTGAGTTCATTGTTTTTTGTATTTTTTGTTTACTCTTTTGGCGGAATCTGGTACCGCTGTCAGATCGTTGTCATTTTAGAAACATTTTATTTTATTTTTCAGTGTTATTTATTAATATTAAAAATGAGCTACGGGCCGAGGAAACTGTAGACAAGCGTCTGCGCTGGCTGAGCTATGTTGCCCAGATGAAAAAAAAAACATTTACCAAAACGAGATAGTACTTACAGGTGGAAGGCGTGGCAGAGTGTGAGCGCGTGGGAAGTAGAGATGGGAAACTATCGATAGTTGGCCCATTTGATATTTTCGATAGATTGAGTGAAAAATATCGATGCTATTGATACTCTCGGAATCAAATGTACTGAACAATATTTAAATATATTGAAAGCGTCTACCAAGACCGCCACTTTGATATGTATGTTGTTATTGTTGTTGTTTGATATTAAGATTTTGAGTTGAAGCTATTCTTTCAATTCCTATGCAATTTAGCTGTTTCAATGCTATGAGATTTCTAGTAATAAAAAGTATAGTTATATGGGCTGTGCCACGCCCCTTTGTTTAGTGCCTACCGCATTTTTGCAGTCGAAGGTTACGTCTAAGCAGAGAATTCGCACCGATTGTCACTAATGTGCAAATTATAGTACCAAAGTGTTCAGCAAATTTTTATTACAAAAACAGTGCCACTCCCCTTCTGCAACTCCCATGAGATTTGACCAGCGGAATAACAGATCCATGGAATGACGGTGTACCAAATTTCAATGCTAGCCGACTAATGAATTTGACGTTATTCGATATGATAGATTTGAGTTGTATGGACGGTGCTACGCCCTCTTGTCCGTACATAAGAAATAATATCCAGAAACCATTACATAAGAAATAATATCGAGAAACTCTCTGGTGGATATACATTGGCATTTATTATGTTTAAATTGCAATTGGCAAAGTAGACACTATTGTACCCAAAAATTCCCCTATGGTATAGAATATCCTGGAGAAATTGTCGTCACATCACAAAATAACCGATAGTATCGATAGTGCCAAAAAATCATCGATAGTGGTGTCAAAATGAAACTATCGATACTATCGATAGTTATCGATAGTTGCACAGCTCTAAGAAAAACTTACTTTTATAGAGCCTGACGGCGTTCTAAATCTTCCATTGACTACAACATGCATGAGAATGAGTCAGTTGAATGCGTCTAAGATCGATCAAATTTTATTGCACTATCAACTATTGCACCGTGCGACAAAAATTAAGAAAATTGTTCACACTGGAAAAAATCCATATGGGCGTGAAACTAGAGACCAAACATAGTAATACTGCGTACTCAGTTCTTTATTTCTGCATCCTTTGTCCTTTTAAAAGGACTTCAAAATTTTGAAGTGGATACAAATTAAAAAAAAATATAAAAAATACTTAACTTCATTCGAATATGGCGATATGTATATCAAATGAAAGATGAAAGGCTAAAGAATTTAAATACAATTTTTTTTTTAATTTTTTATCTATTTGTAAAAAAAGGATATGAAAAAGCTCCTTTGAAAATTTTGATCCTTTTTATCCTTGAAAATTTACATAGAATTTTTTTGAAAAGCAAGTATGTTGAAACCCCAAATCTCCTTGATCACGTGTCAAAATTTCGTTATTCTCGCTTCATTGATTTTGTATCTATTTATTATTTAAAAAACTGATACTCAAATAAATTAGAATTTCTGTACTTCATTAGAAATGCAGCTTCCGTCTTGTTTTTTAATAACTTTGGAACTAATAAAGTTAGAGTAATGAAATTTTGACACGTGATCAGGGAGATTTGGAGTTTTAACATACTTAATTTTCCAGAAAATTCGATGTAAATATTCAAGGATATAAAGGACTAAAATTTTCAAAGGACTTTTTCGTATCCGTTTTTTACAAATAGATAAAAAATTAATTTTATTTAAATTCTTGAGCCTTTCCTCTTTCATTTTATATACATATCGCCATATTCGAATGAGGTTAAGTATTTTTTATATTTTTTAAATTTGTTATCCCCTTCCAAATTTTGAAGTCCTTTTAAAAGGACAAAGGATGTAGAAATGAAAAACTGAGTGCGCAGTATTACTATCTTTGGTCTCTAGTTTCACGCCCATATGGATTTTTTCCAGTGTGAAAAATGCTGTCGCACGGTGTTACATTTTCCTGTATGTAGATACATTACAGACCTTTAAAAAGCAATCTGCATCCTTTAAAAAAGGATTGAATTAACCTAATATGTCTTTATTTTAAACTTAAACCATAGTATGAGTAGCCATGACTTGGCACAGCTGATTACTCCATGTGACTAAGTATTCGCAGGCATACATGAACATGTGCAGGTAAATATATACTCGTACTTATGTATGTATGTACATACGTATATATACTGCTATGTCCTGCTCTGCCTGTGAACTTTGTGCCGTTTTTATGAACTCCATATGTCATTTGTCTCCATATTTCTGCGGTTTTTTGTCACTGTTCCGACTAAGTGCAACAAAAAGCGTACTCACAAAAAGTGTACACACTGCTCGCATGTAGCACGGCAGCAACTGTGAAAGCGGCGCGACATGACCGCCACGCATGCCGTCTTGTGGCTTTGTTTGTCGGTGATTTATTATGCCGCAGATAACACGCAATGGACACACGCCTGAATTCTGCACTTCTGAAATTTTGTCAACGATTTTTTCGCTGTTGTTTGGTTTTTGTTTTTTGCGCAAAGCTCAAACACGGAAATCGTCCTGGCTGCAAAGCGTCGATGCGGTTAGAGTGGCCGTGGCTGGCCATACACGGAAACGTCCACAATGCTGCTGGCAAAGAGACAGGACAGGGACCTCAGGCAATACGAGGCTCGCAGTGGCAACGATGTGTTAATCTTCGTCGTGTTCGTGGCCGCAGTCACAGGTTGGCTTTGTTTTGTCTGTAATTACGTGGGCGGGACGATGGTTTTTAATTTAAAATGACAGCGAATTGAAAATGTTTAACATGTAAACAGTCATTTCGAAAAGAAACATAAACTTTTTTAATTTCAAAGCGAAACGAGAAACTTTTACAAAAAGCAACAAACGTTGCCTCATTCGACTTCAAGTCGCAATGGCAGACAACAGCGACTACTATTATGTACTGTTTGTTGTTTGCTGCCGTTGTTGTTGTTGTTGTTGTTGTTGTTTTTGTTGCTGTGCTTAGAAATTGCAGTCACGTAGTTGTCACAACGTTTTGCCGCTGCCATAGTCTCAGCGCCGAAAAGTATGTAATTATTTGCGAAAAAATCTCGTTTCCTTGCTTTGTTGCGCGCACATGTGTGTGTGCGTGCGTGTGTGTGTGTGTGTGTGCCTGTGTATGCGAATGTGCGTGAGTGCGAAAGTGCGCTCAAATATTGACGCTTAACTTTTCATGCGTACGCGAAAGTTCAAGTTTTTCTGCGCCCAAGTTACATACACACACAACCGCTCAGCCTAAACGACAGACAGGCGGATGGGCGGCGCGGCAGCATTAAAATGCAGCGGGCAAAAGTAATCAAACATAAATTTCGCTCCATACATGTAATTACAGTAATGACAGCTGGCATTATTGCACACATGACCCCGCCTGCGTCGCCCTCAGCCGCTCCGCGCAAGTGGCGCCCAGTACATGTGTAATCCTAAGCCGCGCCGAACGACGCTGCGTTGTCCAAACGCGCCAGCGACGCAGTCATTCGCGCATAATTTATTATCCTGCGGGTCGCATTACTTGTAAGCTTCCTTCTATATGCATTGTTGTTGTTTGGTTTTTTCATCGTCGTCGTCGTTTTGGTTTTGTTTTTTTTTTGGCAATGTTGTCAAAATCAAATAAAAGTTAGTTGCTAGGCAAAAAGCTTGTTTAATGTTTGCTGCTTGCATGTTTCTTCCTTGTTTTATTTTTTTTTTACATTTTATTATATTTGTTGCTTTGTTTTTGTTCTGTTGTTGGCAGTTCATCGCGAAGGAGCGATAAAAACACAAACATTGACTTGCAGATATTTAAATAACAATGAGCGAAATTATGCTCGCAGGGTGAAAGAGATACGAGTGAAAAGGGTGTTAGGAAGTGGGGAAAGGGAAAGGGAAAAGGGTGATGCAAAAGTTTGTAACTTTTACTTTGTACTTATGTGTGTTTTTTTGCATGATATTTGTGTTTCGAATATGTTTTTTGTCATTTATTAAAAGCAGCCGAACAAAATTTTTCTCTGAAAACCAATTAGTGGCTCTTATAAATAACTAGAAGTGTCCTTCAAACTGTTGCTTGCTCCAAGTTCTATAGGCAGCTTCAGATGCAATTTGTTATGGAACAAATGTTCTAGAACATGTCCCACTCATTTCTGCAAACAACTCCCATACAATTTGGGAGTCGAAATCTCTATTTTTAATTTGTTCCAATGAAGCGATGCCAGGATTCTAGTTTTACTTGAAATGAAATCTCTATGCATTTGCTTCAATGAAGCGGCACTGGGATACTTTCTGGTAGCGTGGTAAGGTTTAGTAGACTTGGTTCTTTGGACCCGCCCGCATCACTTTGAGGAAGAATCTGCAGAAATCTGAATAATAAATTTAGTAGATTTAATATTTGAGACCCGACCGCTTTGTTCTGCTAAAGAATTCGAAGAAATCTGCTGATTTTTAGTTTTAGTTTAGATTTTAGTAGTTTTAGTTTCTTTTACCAATCTGCATAATTTTTAAGACGAATCTGAAGAAATCTGAAGATTTAATTTATGTGGCTTAATATTTTGGACCCACCTGCATCATTCTGAAGAAGAATTTGAAGAAATTTTAAAATTTAATTAAAGCGGATTAATTCTTTGCACCCGCTCGCATTATTCTGAGAAAGAATCTGAAGAATTAATTTAGTAGATTTCGTTTTTGAGACCCGACCGCTTTGTTCTGAGCAAGAATTTGAAGAAATATGTGGATTTACTTAGTTTAGTGTACGCAGTTCTTTGGACCCGTCCGCATAATTCTGAGAAGGCGTCTGAAGAAATCTACAGATTTAATTTAGTAGACTTGGTTCTTAGGACCCGCACGCATCACTTTTAGGAAGATTCTGAAGAAATCTGAATAATTATATTAATTTAGTAGAATTAATTTTTGAGACCCGACCGCTTTCTTCTGAGCAAGAATTTGAAGAAATATGAGGATGTAGTTTAGTGTACGCAGTTCTTTGGACCAGCCCGCATCATTCTGGGGAAGAATGTAAAGAAATCTGAAGATTTGATTTTGTAGGCTTGGTTCTTTGGTTTCGCCCCCATCATTCTGATAAAGAATCTAAAGAAATCTGAGAAATTAACTTAAAAGAAAGAAATCTCTTAAAGAAATCTGAAGAATTATTTTAGTAGACTTTGATCTTTGGACCCACCCGCATCATTCTGAGGACGAATCTGAAGAAATCTGAAAATTTGATTTAGGTGGCTTACTTTTTTGGAGCCAGTTGCATCATTCTGAGGAAAAATCTGAAGAAATCTGAAGAATCCCCCACCATTCTGAGGAAGAATCTGAAGAAATCTGAACATTTATTTAAAGCCAATTTATTCTTTGGACCCTCTCGCATTATTCTGAAAAAGAATCTAAAGAAATTTGAAGATTTGATTTTGTAGGCTTGGTTCTGTGGATCCGCCCCCATCATTCTGAGAAAAAAATCTGAAGAAATCTATAGGTTTGATTTAGGTGGCTTACTTTTTTGGACCCACTTGCATCATTCTGAGAAGGAATCAAATGAAACCTGAAGATTTAATGTAGTAAGCTTAGTTGTTTGGACCCACCTGCACCAGTGTGAGGTTCTAAAAAGCCCATACAATTCTGCAGTGTGCAAGGGCCATGGCCGACCCTATAATTATTACATATATACCAGAAGTGGGCCCAATTTCCGACGCAACCAGCATTTGGTGCTGACAAAACAACATTTCTTTGTAACCATTTTGTTGTAACGCTGAGCCTTTGACTTTACTAATCAGTACTTCGTGCGTGTTGTAGCAACCCTACAACAATTAAATGCAAAATATATGAAAGACTACTCGTAGATTAGGTTAGGTTACACTGACTGACCCTAAGGCCTCGCATAGACTCCGTTCATGTCCTTACTAGTTGGAAGTCCTTAACGTTAAGAGTTGTGAGCGTAGGGCAGATGTTCCAGAGTTCCTTTCACACACTGCATTCGGCACTTGTCCACAGTGACCCATTAGTAGTTCAAGATCGAACCTGCAATCTCTCCGCGAGAACGTCAATATGTACTAAATGGACTTTCAATTTTGAATTTTTTTGAAATTCAATTTTCGCCGTTTTTCATGTGGACAAATTCTTACACTTCAAGTTTGCCTTCTTTCCCAGTTTGTTTTTCAAGTATTTATAGATTGCCTGTAAGGTCCTTTGGCATTTAGAGAGTTTGTTGGATCGAGATATGAAGCCAATTCTTTACTATTTCAGTACCCCCTTCGTTTCCCTCTATGCCTTTCATAGCGCATTCTGCGAGGATCTACCGGCTCTCCATTGCCACCTAACAGTTGAGAATATTTCTGTAAGATACATACGAGCAGATAAGATATATGCGATGCTATAGCTTTGCTGCTTGACTATGAATGTAGAAGTTGACATAATGGAATGATATAACAATTAGACTAACTATGACATGAGAAGCTATTCAAAACGAATGGTACAATTTTTTATTTATTTTTTCTTCAAATGACCTGAAGTTATTTTCTCGACAGCTTAAACCACATCCAACGTAATTGGTCCGCGTACTCGAATGGTTTATAGTTCCGCGCATTGAATGTGGGCTTTCGCTTTTATAAATAAAAATTAAATGACCTTTATTTATCGTGAAGCAAATATTTCGATGCCATAAACCGAAAATCGTGGTTCCTGCGTGCCGCTTTAGGCAATGACCATATTTCTACTATTCCACTTGCGCACACACACATATACACACACATAGGTGCAGAATTGAAGCCAATATTTTCAGTGTTTTAATCGCACAATGCGCACGGAACATCCGCAAATCGCATCCGTGATACGACATAAAAATGTGTGTGCGCCCGCATTTCATTTTTATTGTGCGCGCTGCCAAGTTGCTAAACTTGCGCTAAGCCTACAACCACCCACACTTACACACATAGGCCAATTGCCAATTGCCGCCCATTGCCGTTTTGTCGAATGCAATTCATTGCTGCACTTTGCACTATCGCACCGGCATTCGGTCCGCTCACGTCGCGCTCGCCGCCGCTCGCTTTTGCCAAATGCGAATTTAAAATAAAATATTGCAGCCAGATAGCGGCAGGAAGCGGGCAAACAAAATTCCGCACCGCCGCAGCCGCAGTTGCAGCCACAGCGGCAGCCGCGGGCAAAATGCAGCGCAGCGCGGTGTGGCGAACGATGGGCGGGCGGTGAGCGACTGCTTGCTGGTGGCAGGTGCAGCGATCGCAAGGAAATTGCTAAACAAAAGCGCCAAAATGTGCAGCGTCATCGATTGCAAGCAGTGCCAGCAAGCTCGACTACATCCATACATTATGTCTGTCTGTGTGCTTGTGTGTGCTGCGTTGTGTTTGTGTGAGTGCGGCACCTTGAGGCGATGCTGGCAAAGCGACAACACGCTGCACGCTGCAGCAGCGCCGCAAACGCGCCAGTAATTGTGTACATGCGTTTGTGTTGGTTCGTGTGTGCGTGTGTATGTATGTGTGTGTGTGCGTGAGTTTGTGCGATGGCAAACGACGCAAATGCATAAATCCGTTGGATTTCAGGATTTCGGTGGATTTGTGATTTTTCACAATTTTTCTATTTCTTGCTCAGTGCTTTGCATTTTTTTTCTGCGCCGTTGTTCTTCTTCACTATTTTGTTGTTGCTATAATTTTGGTGAGTTTCAATTCGTTGAGCTGATTTTCTCGCATCGATTTGTTTACTTTAGCCGTTTTGGCTGTTGGGCAGAGTGGATGAATTGCAGCAGCAATGGCACTGCCAGTGTTGCCAGACTGTTTAATGTGAATACTTTTTCATTACCTATGAGTTTTGCAATTAGATGGAAGAGTAAATAGAAAAAATTTAGATAAAGTTATTAAAATATATTAATTTTAACATGTTACCTGCAGGTCTGAAGATGCTCTGGCATGGCGAGTCTACGAGGCGGTAGCCTCTGGTGTTGAAGAAACTCAGTGTCGCAGAACTTGTAGGCGCTCGGGATTTCCTACTGACGTCAGCAAGCACAGGACAGAAGCAGCTAAAGCGTTTTTTTTGGCTTTGGCAAAGACCAGTAAAGAGTTATAGCACAAGTTAAGTAAGATGGGACCAAGTAAGATCAAAGTTTTGCAATTTTCGAATTACCATATTGAAAACTGACACTTTATCTTTTGACTAAAGTAGATCGCTTTTTTCAAAAGAATGTTTAGCTGTTCACAATTCAGTTAGTTATACTTATAGTTGTTTTATGATTCACTTCACCCACAACTAAATTCTTTTTTGAACATAGAACTGCTTTTGCAGCTACCCAGGCTCTGATCTCTCTCCTACTCTGTGGCCTCGTCTCTGTCTTACTGTCTTTTTCGTTGAATGTTTTCATACAGAACTCTCTTCTCATCTGTAATAATCGGATTGAGAAAAACCTCTAACATACATGAGACTTGAATTGTTCAATTAATTTCTCAGCTGTTACTGTGGGATTTTGATGCACTAGTTTCCACAGCTCGTCACCATCAGTCCACATCTCCGGACATCTGCAAGAGTTCGATTAAGAAGAGCTAAGGGAACTAGTAGAGTCAAGTCCTAAAGTAACAGTTCATTCTCAAGGCCACAATTGCCGGATTGAAAACTGCAGAACCATCCATTCGATGCTGACTTAAATTTATTATCACCTCAAAATATGTCAAAAAGTTAGTTAAAAAGTTGTCGTTTAACATTTTTCAGCTCATATATAAAATTCAATTTTTTGAATCATAAAAATATTTAATTGATTTCCTTATATGGCGTTCAAACTGACGACTTAAACCTGTTTAACACGTTCGCGGACAGTAAAAATTTCAGTGAGCTGCAAAAATAGACAGGCTATTTATGTGGAAACTATAAGCACTATCTGAAATCTGATTACACATATATTGTTAGAGTTGTCAGATTATCATATTTTAACCGTTATACACAATGAATGCTATAGCATTCACGACGATATAGATCAAATTTTTCAACTAGAGTGACGTGAATGCTATAGCAGTCATTCATAGAAAACATGAGAAGAAGAGGTTTATTATATTTTTATAACTTTATTCATTCAACAGTAGTTCTCTCTTTGTATATATATAATAACTGGACGCGGACACTATACTTCAAACCATTTTGATTAAAAAATCTCTCATAAACGGACAAAATTCAGAAATATGCCCAACCAGTTTTTAAGAATCTGTACTACCCTATAATACCTACAAATCTCTCTCTTATTTGAAAATGAATATTTGAAATTAAATCAATCAGTGTTTAGGCCAGTGGCGCACAAAGGATTTTATTTTGGGGTGGAGAGTTTGCGTACAACTTTTGAGCCGAATACCACTCGAAACCATATTTTGTACTAGCATTTTTTGTGTTTGGGGGGGCGGTTTGAACCCCAAAAACCCCGCAATCAACCATTATAAAATTTTTTCAACCAAAGTAGTACTAAAATGTGAACACTTGTACAATGTGTGTACTTTACCTATACATGTAATAAATATTAATAAAATATTCAATATTCATAAATTCGTCCAAAATATTAAATAAATAAACGAGAAACACTTGGATACAATTTTAACTAATTTGTTGTGCACCCCCCTCCCCCATAAGCGGACATCTCCCTTAACCGGACAAAACCACTGCGATGGTGAGTGTCCAGTTATGAAGAATTTCACTGTACACCGAAAATAAATAAAATAATATGAAACTACTTGATGAATCAGTTGCAAATTACTTTGAAATGTATATTCATTACAAAAATTAAAGTTTATAAAAATATAAATGAATAAAAATTGGCTTTAAAATTTGAATGCTATAGCATTCACGTCATTTTGCATCACTATGAAAATGACTGCTATAGCATTCACGTCCGCGAACGTGTTAAGCAAATTTGTAAACACACCGAAAAAATAAAATAATATGAAACTACTTAATGAATCAGTTGCTAATTACTTGGAAATGTATATGCATTACAAAAATTTAAGTTTATAAAAATATAAATGAATAAAAATTGGCTTTAAAAATTGAATGCTATAGCATTCACGTCATTTTGCATCACTATGAAAATGACTGCTATAGCATTCACGTCCGCGAACGTGTTAATATGCTTAAACAAGTTAAATGAACAAAACCAGTTCGAAAACCTGTTTATATGGCGTTCAAACTGACGACTTAAACCTGTTTAATGTGCTTAAACAAGTTAAATGAACAAAACCAGTTCGAAAACCTGTTTATTCACATGCAATTGTTGTTGGAAATTAAACGTGTTAAACCATTTAACATGTTTTGAAACGAGTTTAGCGCAGTGTTGCATCCGAAAGCTTTCTATGAAAAAGCTTTTTTGTCAACTGAACACACCGCACACACTCTGAACACATTCTAGAAAAACATCCCTTAAATTTCAGCTGTCATTTCATCAAAACAAAACAAAAAAAAAATTGAAAATTTGAAAATTTTGAAATGAATGAAAATTATCGTTTTGCTTGCACTGCTTTCATTCCATTCATCACCTTTTTATGGCATCTGAATACAAGGCGTCTAATATTTGGACGAAGTTGAGAATGTTGCCGTGGATTGTGAAATATGCACCAATATTTCGCTCGAATCATGCTCCCAGCACATTTTCATGCACAGTTCACAAAAATATTTGTTTATTTGTAAACAAACAGCTGTCAAATTGAACCTCATTGAGCAGTCTGGACGGTTGTGTTGAACAAAAAGCTCTTTTCACTTAAACTAGTTTAAATGAGTCAGTTTGAACGCCATATTACTAAATCATGATTTCTACCACAAAATCATTATTTCTAATCAAATTAATAACTTCTATCATAATATTTCCTTACTAAATCATCAACTACTCATCATCAACTACAAAATATGCCAAAATGTTAGTTAAAAAATTGTCTTTAAACATTTTCCAGCTTATACATAAAATTCAATTTTTTAATTCATAAAAATATTTAATTGATTTCCTTACTAAATCATTTCTACCACAAAATCATAATTTCTAATTAAATCAATAATTTCTATCACAATATTTCCTTAATAAATCATGATTTCTACCCAAAAAAAATCAATTATATTTCACTAAAAATTCTATTTTGAAAATTCAAAAATTACATCGACATGGCAACGTTGCCAACTTGGCCGAACATTGCCTTATCCGGCATCCGGCATCAATGTGGCACTGCAATCAACAACGACATAAAAATGCACCGGAACTCTCTCTCCTTCAGCAATGTTTTCGTTTTGCAATTGTTTTTGTTGTTGCTATTGTCGTTCAGCTCGTTTCTTTTGGGTCGCACTGATTTGGTGTTTGTTTTATTTGTCCTTATCAATTGGGGTATTCGATTTTGTGTGCTGTGCGCTGTGTTCGGCGAGTTTCGTGTGCAGCGCAGCGTTCGCTTTAATGGCGCAGTGCAGTGCGTTGCGTTCGTTGTCTGCCTTGCGGCATAAATTTAATGGATGTGTGCGCGACATGCCATGCCAATCCGGCGCTGCTCCGCCATCGGTTCGCCGTGCTGCAGCCGCTCCACGCATCCACCGCCACATTCTCGCCGGCGCATGTTGCAGCAGCTTCTCGTTGCCGAGTTTTTGCTCGACTGCGTGCTTTGCTCCTTCTCCGCTCATACCTGGCGTGTTCGTTTTTTCGCCCGCGTCACTTGCACTGCCTGCAATGGAAAATGGTAATTTGGCAGCGGCTCTATTTGCCGTCAGTTATGCGGGCACATGATTCGGTTTATTTTACATTTATGTGCAGCAATATTAGTTACAAGGGAGTTCGACTGTGCGCTGCCCCGTCTCCGGCTGTTTGTTATCCTGTTTGTCTTCGCCTTAGCCCCGAGCGCCGTTGTTTGAATTATTAATTACGAATGGCAGCGCGAAAAAGGAGAAGACAAAGTGGCGCATCATCAGCAATTAAAAATGACAATCGAGGGAATTCCAGATACGAAATGCCTTCATGAATATGCACAGCGTGCGAGGGCGACAATGCAGCACCAAATGCCATCATTATTAGTTTTTAAAGTAAGTAAAATATATGAGCGATTTTTAACTTGGCTGTATTTTCGAACATTTCGAGAGATACACGAGAACCTGAACTTACTAACTAGAGAGAGTTTTGTAATTCAGTAATAGCCAGTTTTAACGAGCGACCTGATGGTAGCTGTCTACTTCTTACCTCAACGGAAGGAAGCGTACCGTCGAAGATGGTAAAGGACAGATTGATTTTTTGATTTGTTTCAGCATACAAGTTTTCTCTTTTAAATTTCAGAAAAAAATACATTAAACTGAGTAATAATATTAATAATAAATAATATTAAAAATAAATAAAATTTAAAGTAACATTAAGTATTTAGAAAATGATAACTAATACAGAGGAAAATAGAGAAAGAGAGATGTGTAGATATGGGCAGATAGATAATTAGGAGAAATGCTGGAAAAGAAGATGCTTAATTAATTAATTATTTACAAAATTATTTCTTTTCAGCTCCTTTATTATCAATCTTCTCTACGTCATTATTTTCCTTTCTTTCTATGTTTACCTTTTAGTAGCAACCTGGCAGTGGTGTATGATCTGTTGGAAGGTACTACAACTCCGAGCAATCTTCATAGTATCCTCGATTTCGCTTCCTTAAAAGTTGGGATACAAGCGAGGTCGGCAATATCACGACGCTTTTGATCCATAAAAATTATTACAAACACTATCGACAAGCGAGTAAAGAGCCTCACACTCCTCTGTCTCTGTGCCTCTGTGTCCGAGCTTAGCATTCTGGGACAAGAGTTCATGAAAGAAAACGATATATGGACCATTAGATATAGAAGTTTACTAAATCTAACGTATGTCATAATGAAAGGTCTAAGGTCAATGATTACACCAGACTTTCAGACGGCTAGTCAGAAACTTAATGGGGACGAAAAGGGACCCATTCATGCATTCCATGTTGGCACGAAGTTTTAACGCACCACACACTACAGGGAAAGCTCGTTTCAGGCCCGTACGATGCGATTGTGGAATGATCGGAAATTTTCTGCGCTACAGAGATGCAGCAGTATCCCAAAGACGTTGGCTATATACGAAAAACTATGTGGTCCGTTTCGGCAAATACCCAAACAGGGAATAGTTGTTAATCGGTAGGAATCCAGTTGACTGGTAAATAAGTGTCTGCCAGTTTTATATATACAAGGTGCGTCCCAAAGTAAACAGGACTTTTGCAATAGGGACGTTTCTGGTGGCGCCATCTATGTGTGAGGACATGCGTTGGAAAGGTACATCTTTCATTCACATACTGTCTAAATTTCATGACATTTGGTCTAGTAGACGCCGAAATATCCCGCTCAATGTGACAGTATGTTTTTAACTTTGGTACGAGAATGTCGATCGAACAAAGAGCTAATATTAAGTTCTGTTTTAAACTTGGTAAAACTTTTACCGAAACGTTTAAATTGTTAAAGCAAGTTTATGGTGATGATTGTTTATCCCGTGGCCGTGTTAATGAGTGGTTGAATCGATTCAAGAATGGTCGTGAAGACTTGAATGACGACGAACACGTCGGCCAGTCGAAATTTGTGATTACTGACGATGCCATCAAAACTGTGCGTGATTTTATCAAAATGCAGCCAAAATCATCATTGGAATTGATGGAAATGGAATTGAACATCTCCAAAACATCAATTGATCGCATTTTAACCGAACATTTGGGTCTCCGTAAAGTGTGTTCTCGCTTCATTCCGCACACTTTAACCGACGACCAAAAAGCGCAGAGAATTGAGCACGCAAAAGACATCGTTCGGGAAGCCAGACGTGATCCAAATTTCTTGTTCAACATCGTAACCGGTGACGAAACGTGGTGCTTTCAATATGATCCCGAAACAAAGCGTCAAAGTGCCGAATGGAAGCACCCAGATGAGCCAAATCCGAAAAAAACCCGCCGTGAGAAGTCAAAAATCAAAACTCATCTCATTTGTTTCTACGATTCAAAGGGAATAATTCATCGAGAGTTTGTTCCACCGGGAAAAACAATTAACGCTTTGTTTTATGTTGAAGTTTTGAAGCGTTTGGTGCATCGCATTCGTCGTATTCGGCCAGAATATCGCGAGGAAGGAAGTTGGCGTTTATTGCATGATAATGCACCGGAAGGAAGGGTGCGGACATACAAGGTAAAGTCTCTGATTGCGTTCAACCTGGCGAACGCCAGAACGATCCTTGTCCCTGTCCAATCCAAGCTGATGCACAGCCTCCGCGCGGCCCTTCTGGATAGCTATTTGGCATCCGCTGAATAGTGAACTAATGTGTGCAGCGAGTCCAATCCCCAGGACTTAAAATTTGGGTTGTGCGCAGGGTTTGGTGCCCGCCACGGAAAATCATCTACCAATGAAAGCCAAAAAGCAAGCCTCGGAAGGAACCCACAATGTTGACGACCACAGCAAACGATTCAAGGACCATGATTTGAGGATATGCACCTGGAATGTCCGGACCCTCTATAGGGAAGGTGCCTCTATCCAACTGGCGGAAGCCCTCACGAAATGTAAGGCTGACATCACCGCCATCCAGGAAATGCGATGGACAGGACAAGGTTGCTCCAAGCGAGCAGACTGCGATATCTACTACAGCTGCCATGCGGAGAAGCGCGAATTTGGCTGCGGATTTGTGGTCAGCAAGAGACTTCGCCACCACGTCTCTCGGTTCACTCCGGTGAACGAACGGCTGGCTTCGATCCGCATCAAAGCTAAATACTTTAGCATCAGCCTAATTTGCGCGCACGCCCCGACGGAAGAGAAGGACGATGCGACCAAGGATGCCTTCTATGCGAAGCTCGAGGACGTCTACGACAGGTGCCCGGCCCACGACGTCAAAATTGTCCTCGGGGACTTCAACGCAAAGGTCGGGCGAGAAGGCATCTTTGGCCCCACAGTCGGGCAGTTCAGCCTCCATGGGACCACTTCGAACAACGGTCTGAGGCTGATCGATTTCGCCGCGGCACGAAACATGGTAGTTAGTAGCACCAGATTCCAGCACCTCGATATCCATAAGGCGACCTGGTTATCCCCCGATCAATCCACCCGCAACCAGATTGATCACATTGTGATTGATGGAAGGCATGCTTCTAGCATTCTAGATGTGCGCACGTTCCGAGGACCCAACATCGACTCGGACCACTACCTTGTTGCAGCCAAGGTACGCATGCGTCTTTGCGCAGCGAAGACCGCACAACCTAGTTTGCGAAGAAAGCTGGACATCAGTAAGCTGCGATCACAAGGGGTAGCCGAAGCCTACTCCGCTCAACTCTCTAACCAGCTCGGTCGCTCCCCCTCTCCACCTGATGACATCGGCGGATTATGGGCTCACTTATCCCACTCTATGCGCGAGGCCGCAGAAAATGTCCTTGGTTTTCGACGCCCACCACCAAAAAACCAATGGTACGATGAAGAGTGTCGCGCAGCCACTGCAGTGAAGAATGCTGCCTACAAGAAGACCCTGCAGTCGGCCGCCACGCGAGCCATGACAGAAAAATACCGGGAGGAGAGGAAGAAAGAGAGGTGCCTTTTTAGACGCAAGAAACGGGAGCAAGAAAGGCGCGAGCGTGAGGAAATCGAGGAGTGCAGGAGCAGGAATGACGCCCGAAAATTCTTCCAAAAAGTTAAGCGTCTCACGGAAGGATTTAAGCCCGGGGCATCTTCTTGCAGAGACGAAAACGGGGATCTGGTTACGGATGCGCAGGGTGTGCTGAGGTTGTGGAAGGAGCACTTCACCAAGCTGCTCGCAGGCGACGAAAGGAACAATACCGCCAGTGGTGAAGATGTCCAGATGGCACCAATCGACGACGACGGTGTGGATGTGCCACCGCCCAGCCATGACGAGGTCCGGGTCGCTATCCAGCGACTCAAGAACAACAAAGCTGCAGGGCCGGATGGGCTACCAGCTGAATTGTTCAAGGCCGGCGGCGGTGAGCTGATTGGGTGCATGCATCAGCTCATTTGCAAAATATGGCTGGAGGAACGAATGCCCAACGATTGGAACCTCAGTGCCCTTTGTCCTGTGCTGAAGAAAGGCGACCCAACAATATGCGCCAACTACAGGGGTATCAGCCTACTTCCCATTGCATACAAGGTCCTGACGAGCGTACTATGTGAAAGATTAAAGCCACTCGCCAAGGCGCTGATTGGACCTTATCAGTGCGGCTTTAGACCTGGTAAGTCCACCATCGACCAGATATTCACTCTACGCCAAATCCTGGAGAAGACCCATGAGAACCAAATCGATACACACCATCTCTTCATCGATTACAAGGCAGCATTCGATAGCCCGATAAGGGATCGCCTATATGCCGCATTGTCTGAACTTGGTATCCCTGCAAAGCTCGTTAGACTTTGCAGAGCGACGTTGAGCAATACGCGCAGCTCCGTCAAGGTTGGAAGTGACCTCTCCGACCCCTTTGATACCGTTCGAGGTTTCAGACAGGGCGATCCTTTGTCCTGCGACCTCTTCAACTTCACCATGGAGAGTGTTCTGCGCAAGGCCGGTGTACATCGTAATGGCACAATCTTCAACAAAAGTGTCCAGCTCCTTGCCTACGCTGATGACATTGATGTCATCGGGCGTAACAAGCGAGATGTCACCGCTGCATTTGCTGCTATCGACAGAGAATCTGCCAAAATGGGTCTGGTGGTAAATGAGGGCAAGACGAAGTATATGCTGTCTACACGCAGGGACTCGCAGCGGCTAGGGTCTCACGTCGAGGCCGACAGGTATACCTTTGAAGTTGTCAAGGAATTCGTCTACCTTGGCACCGCCATCAACAGCAGCAATGATGTCAGTCTGGAGATAAAGCGAAGGATTACTCTTGCCAACAGGTGCTACTACGGTCTCGGTAGGCAATTGAGAAGTAGAGACCTCTCTCGACCGACAAAACTTGCACTCTATAGGACGCTCATCTTGCCCGTGCTCCTCTATGGCGCTGAAGCATGGACAATGACACGAAACGACATAGCGGCCCTTGGAGTGTTCGAGAGGAAGGTACTTCGCAAAATCTTCGGCCCTGTTCGTGTTGGTGACGACTATCGCATACGAACCAATAACGAGCTGTATGAGCTGTATAAGGACATGGACGTAGCGCAGCGAATTAACATCCAGCGGCTACGCTGGCTCGGTCATGTCTGCCGCATGGACGACGAAGCTCCGGCGAAAAAGGTGTTCGATGCGATGGTTGGAGGTCGACGGCGAAGAGGGAGGCCATGTCTCCGGTGGAAGGACCAAGTGGAAGAGGCCCTGGTATCTCTTGGTGTGACCAACTGGAGAAGGCGCGCGCGAAGCAGAGGCGCCTGGAGAGAAGTTTTGCGGCAGGCCGTAACCCGATAACGGGTTGTTATGGCCAGTTAAGTAAGTAAGTAAGTAATGCACCGGCTCACAGAGCCCTAGTTACGACCGATTATTTGACCAAAAATCGCATTTTTACCATCAATCATTCACCGTATTCGCCTGATATGGCTCCCTGTGACTTCTACTTATTCGGTCAGTTGCATTTGCCGATGAAAGGAAACCGTTATAAGGACGTTGAGGACATCCAAAAGGCTTGTACCAACATTCTGAAGGCGATGCCGGCCGATGACCTAAAACACTCATTCCAAATGCTTTTGGACCGTGCAAAACGTTGTATCGAAGCAGAAGGAGAGTATTTTGAATAAATAAAAAGAATTATACAAAAATAATCATCCGTTTTCTTTATTTTATAAAAGTCCTGTTTACTTTGGGTTGCACCTTGTATATAACCTTTGTCTATGTATCGTGTGCATAATTTTGTTTTCTTTCTTTCTCTGCTCTCGTTCTTATTCTGGTCCGGTATCGAAGATTTTCGAATTAATGGCTGATAATATAACCCACCCCAGACTGAGCTTCGGGACAAAAGCCAGATGCACGCGGTCAGCCATCGATTCCATTGCAGGCCAAATCTTCGTGTTCCAAAGTGATACCATTTCTATAGTCTGAAGTGTCTACTCCATAACATCGTATGTGTTCAATGAACCCTCTGAAAAGAAATCTTCTAATATTTTCCATAGTCGAAAAATAAATCATTAAAGTTAGGCCTTTTTTCGAAAAACGAACTATCGCCAGAGGAAGATACTAAATACTGAAGTATAAAAAAATTTATATTTGTCATCCGAGTGAACGACATTGGTACGACGTATACAAACGACGTATACAAAAATCATTGGTAAGGTGAAGGTAAAGCATCTCAATAGCATAAATTTATCGCATTTTAACTGAACATTTGGCTATCAAAGGATGCCATCTCATCGATCGACACTTGTTTTGACTGTTTTTTTGTGTACTAAAAGTCGAGTTTTAACCATCAACCACTCCTCGTTTTCACCTGATACGGCACCGTGTGACTTTTACCTTTTCAAAAAATTCATTTTCCGATGAAAAAAGCATGTTGAGAACGTAGAAACCATTCAAAAGGCATCCTGAAGGATATTCCGGATATTCCTACTCTTTAGGCATGTTTTTAGATCATGCGGATCGCTGTATTGCGCCTAAACGAAACTATTAAAAAAAACAAATTATTTTCGGCAAACAAAATTTTTTTGTTATTATTCTTTTAAATGTTTAAAATTGAAAAGACCTTTTTGCTAATGTGGGAACGTACATACGAGGCATAGTGATTGAAAATGTTGACAAATTATAGGCTATGGGTTCTGCCACCCGCCCCCCCCCCTCTCCACCCTTGGCTAGGCCCCTGTATTATAGTATTTCACACACAATATATCGTTCGATTGACGATTCATAGGAGCCATTAATTGGTTTTTAAAATTAGAAAGCACCTAGAAGGGACTCAACCCGGCCTCATGAGTTCAGTTGTGTCTTAGAGACGACCACTTGTCCCACTCTATGACATATAGAAAATCTCTTGTTTTCAAATTCGTTGCTGTTTCAGAATGTTCAAGCACTTGCGTTCCAGACTGTAAATTTCATTCGGAGATTAAGAGGATTTTAGCCGATTCAACGGGTTCCAGGTTTTCTGGCTCTCTGCGTGTTCCTTGGTTAGGATATGTTAGGTAGGAAGAGTTGATATCAGAGGATTTGAGCCTTCGATGAGCGCTGCCCTACCAAGTACTAACTTGTGTTCTATACACAACTTAATGGAAATTTAAAGCACTTTTTATGGCAGTTATTTGAGTCCATAAGGGCATCTTAACAGAATGAAATAAGTACTAAGAAATATGTATGTAAAATTCGAGTTAATTTTAGAATGTTGCAAATGGCTTTGTTTATGAATTTTCTTTCCTCTCTGTTAAGGGGGTCTTCTGCTTACGCGCCCGGAATTTTAGTCTATTTTTGGAAATTAATTGTAAGGAAACTATACAAGATAATTGCAAATTTTTTTTTTTATTATTTTTGTACATGTTTAAACTTGAAAAATGACAAATGCCTTATGTGTGTGGTGAATCCTGCGCCTTTGAGAAGTGGTCAAACTAGTACTGACGAAAGTGTCCGAGTCAACTTTGTGGTATGACATCCACCCCCACAATTGTCGGAAATGTGAAAAGTAAAATAAATTTATTTTCAGTTTTACGTTGGCTGTGCTTCTCCGAGTACGATTTTTTTTATTTTTAAAATTTTTCAAATTATACGGTTTTTTGTGAAAAGTTGTATTTTCAACCACGTTTTTTGACCTGTTGAGGGTCATAAAAATTGAACAAAACAAAATTTCAAAAATCGTACTCGGAGAAGCATAGAGAAGTGTTTTATGAAGAAGTGAAAAAAAAAAATAGTCAAATCCGATGAAAATTACTTGTAGAAGTCATACCACAAAGTATAAAAAAGGTGATTTCGGGAAAATGCGTTTAAAGATAAAGAAATGCTCGAAACGGCTGGAGGCGGCTATGTTTCCGGCTTCGAAAACCCAAGAAGGAATGTGTTTTTCACGAAACCGTTTATAAGACGTATTCCTTATATCCTCTATATTCAAAAAATGCAAAAAAAAAAAAATCGATTTTTTCAATCCGCGTAAGCAGAAGACCCCCTTAAGCTGCAACATGAGAAGCCATAGCACAAAGTCCTTTTGCTACATCGAAACCTTCTCATAATCTTTTATTACTAATTTAGACGGTTTCAAGGTAATTCTTATGAGTGGAAAAAATTACAATAATCATAATAATTTCATAGTCTTTGCAGCGTTCTCAACTTAATAACCTTAAAATTATCGTTCACATTTAACGCACATTCGCTTAAGCGACTTTGAAGTGCGGCCCGCCAGTCGTCGTCGTCTCCTCATTACCGAAATTGCTTTACGACCCACGCGAAGCGGCACCTTCGGCTAATATACCGTAATTTGGCCAACATGAAAAATAAATACGTGCGCAGAGCAGCCAGAAAACGACACCGTCTCCACCTGCGCCACGGCATTTGCTGCTATTTTTCTAACAATAATGGCACTTTATGATATAATGCACTCGATTAAGTCCGAGCGCCGAAACTGAGATGAGACGATACGATAGACGAGCGCGACACCGGCATTTCCACCGAGTCGTGCAACCCACTCAGCCTTCAGTCGAGCCGGCACCAGGCAGCAACGTCCGCTGATAATTTGACACAGAAAGCACGCAAAAATAATTTAATTTAAATATTCATCATCGTCGCGAACGTCAGCCAGCCTCCAGCAGCAGTGATGTTGCTTTATCGTGGCACAAGAGTGGCGCGACGGCTGGCAGAGGTCGACCAGTCGAGCAGCCGCCTTTCCAACAGCCAACATCGAGCCACTCACTCACTCACTCACCGTCGCGACGCCTGCACACTCGTTCATTTAAGTAAATGAGTAAACATTAAAAATGTTGATGAAGTACGAAACGAATTCATTTAACCGAGCACCAACCGAAAACACTCACACTTCATCGGCTGTTGGCGCACAACGACATTCGAGCGCAATGCAGGACAGTGCGGCGAGTGGGGTGGAGAGAGAGGTGGGGCGAGCGACCGCAAAGAAATTTCGTATTCCGTTCGCTGCGTTCGGTTGAGCAAACACTTTGGCTCTTATTACTTTCACCTTCTCCGTGGCGCGCGGACCACTGCAGTCGGCTGCCTGTGCCTTGTGCGCTTCTTGTGCCCTCCTCAAAATTGTTTATGCAAATTTAAATAAATAAACAAAGTTAATTTTTGTTAAATACGAATTCTTCACTCCACGCCACATGCGCGCCGACATTCATGAATATCAAAAAGCAAAGCCAACCGAGCAGCAGGCAGCCGCTCGATGTTATCGGACGACGCACAGCAAATGGCAATGTCGCTGTCGCTGCTCGCTGCCCGCCCGCCTGCCCCGTTGCATTCTCGCCAAACTTTACGTTATCGCTGTCGATTTGCCATCCTCGCAGCGTTGGTCACCGTTGGTTTGGTTCGAGCGCCGCCGACAACGTTGACTTGTTTTTGTTTATCTTGCTATTGCTTGTAATTGCTTTGTTGTTGTTGTTGTTGCCGGTTCGACATTGTTTGTATTTGTGTTTTCTGCATGCGCAAACATATGCAAATAAGTAGTCCGTGATTGATTAGAAGCCGAAATGTTGGCGCATAATTTCACTCATTACTTTCTTGCGACATTTTCCCGCCACCACGCCCCATGCCTGACGCTTGACTTGCCTCGTGTACGCAGCACTCGAGAGCATTTAAAAAAGTATCTATTTATTTTATGTCCACTACATCGTCCAGCTGGGCGAACCCATCGCCAAGTTTCGAAAATTTCTTGTTTATGTTACAACAAGTTGTCGTAGGCGCGCGAGAGAGTGAGGGGATAGCCCAAGTTTATGGGTTCATTAAAAAGCTAAAACATGCTTTTCATTATCTCAATTTATGCCAAGTTGCTGTCGAGCATTTCTATGAATATTGCCATCTGACACTTTCCTAATGAAAAGGTTTGCCATCCACACGAGTTGAGGATGGGGAAGCGTGTAAATTTAGTTTTTGACTTTCATGTTGGTATGAGCGAAGAATGTTGCCGCATGTGTTGTGCATGCAAAACAAAAGCAACAACAAATATGTATATACATACGAAATAAACTAAATATTCAGCTACAATCTGTTGCAAAATTCATTTGTCCTTTCTGATGAAAAGTTGCTTGAAGTATTATTGGCCCTATTCACAATTTTGAATCTTGTGCAAACAGTGTTGCATCGTAACATTTGCAAAATGGTATAGTATATTATTACTCTACACTAACAAAATACAAAGAGATTCATTCAGGGATCGTAACAGTTATAAGTTTTATTATAAAAATCAATGTTTAAGAGTTATTTTTTGACTTTTATTTAATGACTCAACAAATAAAAGTTATTTTTTATTTATATTTTAAAAATCCTATAATAACAATGATTTGTAATTTTTTTCTTATTAGTCCACAAATAACAGTTTTTTCGATTTTTATTTTAGTTGTCCTATGATAACAATTATTCGTGACTTCTATTTAGAAAAGTCATCAATAAAAATCATTCAGTGACTTTTAATTATAAGAATCATCAATAAAAGTCATTCAATGACTTTTATTTATAAAAGTCATCAATAACAATTATTCAATGACTTTTATTTTTTAAGTCATCAATAAAAATCAGCCAGTGACTTTTATTTTTTAAGTCATCAATAAAAATCATTCAGTGACTTTTTATTATAAAAATCATCAATAAAAGTAATTCAATGACTTTTATTTATAAAAGTCATCAATAAAAGTTATTTATAAAAATCATTCAGTGACTTTTAATTATAAAAGTCATCAATAAAAATCATTCATTGACTTTTATTTATAAAAGTCATCAATAAAAGTTATTTATAAAAGTCATCAATAAAAATCATTCAATGACTTTTATTTATAAAAGTCATCAATAACAATTATTCAATGACTTTTAGTTTTTAAGTTATCAATAAAAATCAGCCAGTGACTTTTATTTTTTAAGTCATCAATAAAAATCATTCAGTGACTTTTATTTATAAAAGCCATCAATAAAAGTCATTCAATGACTTTTTTTATTATATAAATAAACTTTTTTAAATTGACTTTTTTTATATAAATAAAAAATAATTCTTATTTTTTAATTTTTCCGTAAAAATGACAAAAAAAAAGTTTATTGCCCAGTTTATTCATAGTAAAGTTTACAATTATAGTTTTCATAAATTACTGTTATTTCCGGTACCTGGATTCATTTGCTACACCCTTGTAAATATGCAACACTTAGAAGGTGAGGAGAACATAATAAAGATACTAAATTATCTCCAATGTCCTCCCGAAATAGAGGTAAGGAAAGGCCGATTCTTAGCAAAAACTCTTCGAGTTCACAATCACACAATAAAAACAGTTCTCTCACAATTGATGGCAAATGTTTGCTATTGCAAAGATTTGCAATCTCAAATGCAAAAGATTGTGAATAGGTCTACTTATTTTTTTACTCTACACTACCAATATACACAGAGATGCATTTGCTAGACCCTTGTAAATATGCAACACTTAGATTATATTTACTATGCAAATGCAACACCGAATTGCAAAACTCTGGTAGCTGTTTGGAAAGAGAAGCAAGAGGCGAAAAACAAAACTGAAAACATAGAAAAGAAAGAAGTAATGAAACGAATCGAACGAGTAAAACTAAATAAAAAATGGGATGAGGAGGACACAAATAAGATACTCAATTAGTATTTCCAAGTATCTCCCGAAATAGAAGTAAGGAAAGGTCGTTTTTTAACAAAAGCTCTGCGAGTGCATTCAGAATAGTTGTAAATTTCGTGATTTTCAACAGGAATTCCAAAATAAACAGAAAAATGTCGCTCACAATTGATGGCAAATGTTTGCTATTGCACAGAATTGCAATCTCAAATGTCCAAGATTGTAAATAAATAGTATATTTTTTCTCTACACTACACAGAGATGCATTTGCTAGACTCTTGTAAATGTGCAACACTTAGAAGCCATAGTTTATATTTACTATGCAAATGCAACACCGAATTGCAAAACTGATAGATGATGTTGGAAAGAGAAGCAAAAGGCGAAAACAAACTGTTAAACATGGAAAAGAAAGAAGTAAAGAAGCGAATTAAACCGCATAAAGTAAACAAAAAGTGGAGTTAGAATTGCATAAATATAACACTAAATTATCTCCAAGTAGCTCCCGAAATAGAAATAGGAATAGGCCACTTCTTAGCAAGATTTCTGTGATTGCTTCTGCTGTAGCCGGCGCTGTGAATTTCGTAATTTGCTACATGTATTGCAAACTAAATAGAAAAAGTTCGCTCACAATTGATGGCAAATGTTTGCTATTGTACAGATTTGAAATTTCAAAGGCACAAGCTTGTGAATAAGGCTATTGTTTGTTGTAGCAAATCATGCCATTTTGCCTCTCACATAGCGCCCTCATACTTATTGGCAAAGAACTGGGAGCAGTCGAGGCACATTAACTGAGAGCAGTCGTAAGGCAGTATTAAGGTACATTTTTCACAAGAAAACTCATTAGCCATAGATAGAAACTATAAGGTGGATCCATTTTCACAAGCTTCTCTTGAGGCAGCAGGAATAGGTGGTAATCACTTGGTGTCAGATTCGGATTATAAAGGTGGAAGTATAAGAACAACCCAATCAAGCTCCTGAAGCCTCTGGCGAGTCGCTTTCAATGTGTGTGGCCTGGCGTTGACCTGATGGAATACAATTCCTCATTGGCGAAAGCTCACCGTTTCTAGACGGTTACTTTCTTTAGACGATTAATAGTTTAACAGTAGTTTGGTCGTAGGAAAGCAGCTCATAGCATCTTCCCTGTTAATATCATAAAACACACAGCAAAACCATAATGACCGCCATTCCTGGACGTCAACGTTCGCGAAGTATGTGCCGACTTACAGCAGTTCCACCAAGAAAGAGTTCGCTTGACGTTGTATGTGATCACTTTTCATCACCAGTCACCATTTGCCTCAGAAATTGATCCATTTTATTGCAATTCAGCAACGTATCGGAGATGGAAATTCGATCCATGAGGTTTTTTGCATTAACTCCTGTAACACCCATCAATCGAGCTTATTTTTGTGTGCATCACAATTCAGTGGTTCGAAACGGTTTTTTGTGCCCTATTTAGATTCTGGAAACACCTTGAAGACACCCTATCAACTCTTGGTGGGACCAAATGGAAAAAGGAGCCTGAATAGCACTTTGGGTTCATCAGTCAAGTAATTAAGTAATTTAGGACAATCGAAACAGCGCTTACATTACGGTCGAACTCGACAATTTCTATGATTTTATGAACATTTTCAATAACAGAATTTTCAGAGCGTGGTGGATCCTTGACAAGAAAATTAACGAAACAAAATGGACGAAACCTAAATATCGCTTGATTGCCTTTTACAGTATCAGAGCCATAAACACTACGACACTCAACACTCCACTATAACACTACAACTCATAGTTGCACGACTACAACAACAACACTCGTATTCAGTCGCTTGGCTTGTGTTTTCATCTTTATCAAAAAAAAAACTTCAAATCTATTGATGGATTTTCTCTTTACTGGTGTCCATCTTTGAAGCGCGATCAAACAAAACTGAGTCAAACAACGACAAAATTGTCTGAAAATTTTACTTTGTACGAAATCATATCTTTAAATTGGCATCCAATATTTTTTAACAATTTTAGCTTACCGACGCGGAGGAGAGTGTGTTGAAGGGGATGATAAAGAAATTTATTAAAAATTGAAATTTCGGGTTTTTTAAATTCTTTTTTGATCATAAGGTAAAACGGTTAAATAAATTTTGTATCAATATTTTTTAAATACAGAAAAATTATTTCATATTTATGGAAAAATACAAAATTATCACTTTTTGATTTTATTTAACCATTATTAAAGAAACGCGGTTTTGATTAAACGCGCCCAATTCGTAGACTTCAATTAGAACACAAACTTTCCCTGGTATCGCTGCAAATTATTGGAAATTATTTTGGGGATAAGAGTAAAATTTGTGTAGTTTGCTTTGAATTTACTTCTAAAAATATTGATTTGTTGGTGCCTACTTAAATTAAACCTATAAATCAATCGCAGCTTTTGCTATAAGATGACAAATAGGTGAAGTTGCTCTCAGGCAACTTTGGGGACGAAGGGGTTAACAAATGTTTAAAAATATTAAACAAAAACCACACCAAGCATGCAGTGACGGGTAATGATCGTAACAACATCTCTACGTGTGCTCTCTTTTGAGACATTCAGCAGACATTTGGTGCGGTTTCAGTAACGATTTGACAAGATCTGTTGCGCTGTCTTGACTGTCTCTACGGCCATTTAGGAGTTGTTAGTGTATTTTGTCATTGTTCTCTCTATCGCCAGCTTTAACGAATGTAGGAATATTTAACTTTTGTTAGAACGCACAGTGATTCGTTCCACTATAAATTTAAAAAATTTATGATATAATCTCAGAATTTAACGATTTGTATGTCATTTGAAAGCTAAAACTACAACTAAGAAAACCCAAAAAAATCTGTGCAAAAATTAGTTAGTGTGTATGCAAAAGTATGCAAAAAATTTTTTTAATATATGGTTACCAAGAAACTGCTATAACTTTCAATATAGATTAGGAAATGATTTGGTCATTTTCACTTTTAATGTTTTCTCAAAATTTTAAAAGCTGAAGCTTGTACTTCACGTTAAATTTAAAATATTTTTCTAAATTAAAAATCTTAAAATTGGCAACCCTTAGTGGAAAATATCTAAAAAAATATCTAAAAAAATATCTAAAAAGTATATAAAAGCATGTTACTGGATTTAATTTAATTTTATGAAGTATTCTTTCTTTCTCGAATAATGTAAACACATCTTCCGATCTCAGAAAATAATATAATCTAATCAATGTTTGTAATTCATAAATTGGAAAAAATATTTCAAATTCTCCAAACGAATTTGTCGCCCTTATCACAACAGCAGCTTATATGTACATAACTAACTTCCATTCCAACACTCTACTTAAGCCTGAAATCGCATTTTAATATGCTCGCACATGTGCAAGCCTACAGCAGCTGCCGATGATCCGCAATTGACGCTGCCCGGTGGCTGTTCGCTGCTCTTTCCAGCAAACTCAAATAGGCATTGACGAAAAAAACTGGACTGGACTGCGTTATTGACAGAAGCGATTACCAAATGCAGTAGCAGACGGGCCCAGAGCGGCCCAACGCGGCCCTCAGCCGTTTGCAGTGCTTTTACTGTGCTTTTCGCTTTTGGCTAGAATATTAATTCAGCGCACACATACACACATACAAATGTACTACATAGATACACAGGACATACAGGAGACGAACGCCCAACGCCCAATGAGTCGTCACATCAATGCGGCTGCGTGCAATTGAATAAATTTCGCTGCAAATGCCACGAAGAATGCAACGTAAGCCGAGCGGAGCGTCGTATGGTTGCTGTTCGAGCTGTTTGGAAATTATAATTGCTGGATTTATGTTAATTCATTTTCAATTAAAGATTTTCTCACAAATGGCCGCAAACGGAATGCACAGCTGCCACTTGCGGTCGCGTCTGATGTGGATTCGTTGTGGCGCGCTGCAGCAGCACAGCGCCATAGCAGCTATTACTGTAGTTGTTATTGTTGTTGTTGTTGTTGTAATTGGCGTTGTCCGTAGGCCATTAAGCGCTTGAAATTTTAACAGCAAAACCAATAAACGCTGCAACGGCGCGTCGCAACGTTCAAGCTGCGCAACGCATCTTCGACCGTTCGGCCTGCAGTGGCGTTGTTCGTAGCGCAGCGATTAGGGGCGTTGTGGCGCTGCGGTCGACGACCACTGTGCATGTAGTTGTTGGCGTTGTTTTACTGGCGAAATTGCGTTGCTGATTGGGATTTGTTTTATTTGCTCGCGTACTTGTTTATTGCTTTGTCTATTTATTGCGCTTAAGGCTCGACACCGCCACTGCGCCACCCGCACCGCTCCACTCCAGACGCTGCTGGCGAGGCTCTAGAGTTGCCAGCACTTGTGAAAATGTTAGTGCTTTGCATTTGAAGCGAAATGAGTCGCGCATAAATAATGCCCCAAAAACCCAATAATCCTACTTAAAAGCGACATTTATGCAAATTTGCGCTGATTTGGTGCGTGTGCTGTATGTGTGCGTGCGTGTGTGTGTGTGTGTGTGTGTGTGTGTGTGTCGAATCGCGCACTGAGCTGCGTTGAATTTGCGATTTTCCGGTTTTTATGCTGTGCGTCGTCGCCGAACGCGTCATTGGTCCAGCACCATTTGACGCTGTGTCCTTTTATATCCTTACAAATGCTGCCTTAATATACCGCCTAGCCGTCTCTCGCCACCGCCCGCACAGCTGCCGCTGCCTTGGCCGCATTTTGGCGAAGCGTGACATGGATTTATTTGCCAAACGGCTTTTTTAGTGCTTAATTAAGTGTTTCTGGTGCTGTTGTTTTTGCCTTTTTGTTTCTATCTCTAACAACAGGCGAATGCAAAATTTCGCACATGAAGCAACGCTGACAATGTTAACAGCTACGCTGCCATCCTATTCTCGCCCGATTTCGGACTTTGTGTGGAAGGACAATCACTGCAAAAAATGCAGACAACATTCAAGTTTTATGATAAAATTTTGCATATACGAGCAGCACTCACACACACATGCATGCATTTGTATGCGCGTAGTGGCTGCAACATTTACTTGCAGCATGCGCACATTTTGCTGCACGAGCGCCCCTTCAACGTCAAGCAGCCCGAACAAACGAAACGTTGAGCGCGAGGGGAGAAGAACTTTCCGTAAAAAAAAATAAATGCGCGCAGCAAGTGGACGAATGGCAGTGTGGCACGCGTGTTAAATGTTGGTGAAAGTTTTTTAATTTTGTGTTTGCTACCTCGACCGCTGCATACACTCACACAAACACAAACACACACACACACACACACTCATACACATATGTGCATTTGAATACATATTAAGTCTTGGTCATAGCGCCACAAATGGACACGTACCCACTAGGGATGGTAGTCCAGCGATGGCAAATGCCGGGATTTCAAGCAATTTCAGTTTCGAAAATTCTTGTGATTGGCAATTCGCGATTGAAACAAAAAAAAAATATATCTTATAAATAAATAATTACAAAAATTAAATTAAAATGAAAAAAAAATATGTACAGTCGTGTCTGGATATAGTGAACTAATTATTGCGAGGCCTGTTCACAGTATTGAGGTTGTTCACTATATCAAGGTTAAAATTTTTCTTCAAAAACTCGTTTTATTTGCTCAGAAACTTTTAAATACACGTAAAAAGACCACTTTCAACCACAATCGGTTTGCACTCGACAAAAAACATAACCACTAAGGTCAAGAAACAGCTGATTTTGTAACAATCAACAGCAAATTAGGGAAAACCCCTCTTTAATTTTTGATTCCTTCTTGTGGTTTTTGTTGCTTTTTGCTTGAAATTGCTTTCAAAATTTTGTTCACTATTTAGAGGTTTTCGATTGTTCACTATTTAGAGTACTCCATGTAAAAACTTGGGTGTTCACTATATCGAGGTGTTTACTATATAGGGTGTTCACTATACCAAGACACGACTGTATGTAAAAATTGATGTCTGTCAAAAACTCAAAAACTAGACAGCCGATTGAGCTGAATATTTCATAGAATGTTCGTCTTGACTAAATCTCGGTAAACCACATAGTGCGAATACCTCCCGACAGGTAGGCGTGGCACCTTTCATACAACGTCAATTTTTAATATGGAATATCTTCGGAATTATAAGACAGACAGTATTGAAATTTAGTACAGCGCAGTGGCGCATACAGGGGGGTTTTAGAGGTTCAAACCCCTCCCAAATACAAAAATTGCTGTCGCAAAATATGAAATCTGGCGTGCGCCACTGGTACAGCTTCTAGGTTGAGGCGTGTCCTTCCACTGGTAATAAATAAAAAATAGTCAAAAAATTTCGTTCAGTGGCAATCTTTCTTGGTACAAAAGATACATTTTGAATCAGGGACCTAAAATAATTATTATCCATATTTTTAGAAATAAAAAATTGCCCAAATTTAAGAAATTTCTAAAAATATTGCTTTAGAATAGTTAATCCCAACAAGACATTTTTTACGTGACCTGCAACTATTATCATGTAATAAATATTTTTGAGCTGCATAATAACTATTATAAGTAAGAAGTATATTTTTCGTTCTCGATAATTATTATTTTGAGATTTTTTACGTTGTTTTATGACTTTTATTTATGACTTTTTTTATTTACGTTACCGATAGTTATTATTTTGAAAACAAATTTTTTTGCGTTGAGTTACCACGTTTTGGGTATGAATTGATTTTAAATTGTTTCAAATTGACAATAAAATTTATGTTGCATTGTAATAGTTACATTGCAATTGTTTTCTTAAAAAACTTATAATAGTTAAGTCCCTGTTTTAAATACCTTCTGACCAAGTTTCAATACAACAATAATAACTCTTCTTGTATATTTTTTCGGTACAAATTCGTAGCCAACTGCATTCAGGAGAATAAGAAAGCTTATGTTGCCGAAAATATTTAATAATATCCATACAATTAAACAAAAAGCACTTTACTTGAAGTTGTCACTTTATAGAAACAACAACTGATTTCAAAGTTAAATGGAGCTGAACCAGACTATCGCAAACGCTCACGAACACACAGTTTTATTTTTACTGGTACCATTAACATCTAAATGATTAAAATTTTCTTTAGAAACTTAGCTGTTGATTCGCTTTGTACAAAAAACCCGCTATTTGAAAATTTCATGATTTTGGCCATCAATCACATGAAATCTAGTTCTATGTTTCTCCTGACTGTTGAAAATTACAAGTAAAAATTTCCTCATTAAAATCTTGCAATTTGTTGAAACGATCTTTCAACGCTCTCGTCATCATTTTCACTCTCGTCGTTTTATAAAAAAAAAATTATTGTATTTTCAATGAGCTCAAAAATTCTGGTAACTCATACAAAATCCTAAGATTAGCGATATTCAATACCGAAAACCCCGGCATAATAAAATTGTCCGAGATTGTCATCCCTACTACCAACGCACATGAGCGTTCATATGACCATGTTTGTGTGTGTGAGTGTGTGTACAAATATTCTTCGCCCAGCCACTACAACCTGTGATGCTTTCCTGTCGAGTATCCGCTGCACGTACCGCAACAAGTCAATATTACTTTTGCTGGCATCATTTACAACTTGCCGCTTACATTATTGCATTCGTTTATGCGTGTAATGGAAAACACTTTCATTTTCACATAAATCATATAACCTGTAAAGTCTATAGCTGTCCTGTTATTATAAATTTCGTACAAAGATGACTAAAAGAAAACATATTTCTAACATTCTTCTACAACGTAATCTACTGAATGGACTGGGAGGCCGTAACTCTAAAGAGAAGAACCTATACGGAGGTCCCTCTGGATTCATAACTGGTCAGTGTTCACTTATCATCATCTCAATTAAATAGGAATTTCCTTTTCTTATAATTGCAGGAATTGCAGGCAAGAGCCGGTAACTTCTATACAGGATCTCTGATTGCACTCAACAAAAAAAGATTTCTCCAGTTATGGGTGTCAACCTTAGCTCCGGAGAAGATATGGAACTTGCAATCCCAGACAATGCCAAAACTAGTAAAAAGTCTCAAAACTAGTCGCGGTGATTCATAGCCCTAAACAATAATTATGATAGTCCTTCTAGAAGATCTTCCAACACTACAAAATCGTCAACGAGAAAGTACTTTCTCTATAAGTTATGTTAGGTTAAAGTGGCCCCTAGGCATAACAACAACTGCTGAGGTACTCACAAGCCAGCAAGTTTGTTCAATTGTAATACAAAAAACTGACAGAGAGAGCATCGAATTCGTTTCAAAGTTGCATTTTTGTAACTGATTTGAGAGCAACCAAGTCGTCCAAACAGTGAGTACCCGAGCGTTTTAATTTAGGGATCTTCGGTCAGTGATCTAATGCCAACTGTTTACATTAAAACCAGAGAGCCGGAGTACTCTCAGGGTTCGTTATGCTTTGATCTCTGGCTTTTTTTTACCTAATACTCGCTGCTTTTAAAGTGCTACAAATTTAACATGAAACTTTAAAATTTGAATCCTAATAGAAAAATCTCTCCGACTGCGATTTTTAACACAATAGGATGCTTTGACTATTAACCCTTTCGCTATTTTGTTGCCATATGACAACATGCTACTTTGTGGACGTCTGCATTCTCTATGATTGCAAGAATACATTTTTTTTTGTTCCTTAGAATAGTTTAAAGTTTTAGGAAAAATACGAAATTAATAAACTGAATATTTAAGTTTAAAGAAGAGAAGTATACACGTTTTTTTAATGTTATATCTTGACATAGTAAAGGAAGAAGAAGCAGAAAAAATTAGATAACTTTTTTAATTTGACGTTTTTTTTCATTTTAGATACTTTTTTTAAAAAAATTTTGGCTGAAGTAAATGAAGAAATATTCAAATTTTCGTTATGCATAAAAATTTGTATGTTTAAGTAATTATTACAGCCAGAACGATGTGGTTACTCTCATAGAAAAACACTCTAAAATACAGGATCCGAGTATAAAAATTTAAAAATTTCTTATGGATTGTTGCTAATATAACCACATAAAAGCCTAAAACGTAAAATTTAAAATTTTAACTTTCCCCAGTAAAAAGCTGTAGCGAAAGGGTTAAAATAGTTGCCAAAATATGTTTTGTTGCCAGTGTTTCCAATACATCATACTTCGTTATCCGAAAATCTCCCAAAAATCCACTAAATCTCCTAAACTTTCTCCTAAACAATTCTTCCTCCTAACAATTCTCCTAAAAGGTCAAGAATCTCCTAAATCTAGGAGAAAATGTCCTGATCTGGCAACACTGCTCTGTGCTAATGACTCGAGATAATTATGAGAAAATATTGTTGGCTATGGTGAATGCTGTGGTTGTGAAGAAGAAATCCTTATCCGGAGAGATAAGCACGTACTGACTTTTTCGCTAAGGATCTTCCACTTTAAAGTGGTAAAAAATTAACTAGAAACTTGAATATCGAAATCCTCATATATGTAAAAACTTCTTAGTGCCGTCAGAGCTGCTTTGTATATTTGTTTCCAATAGACGTTCGAAGTAGCGACAACAAATTAAGTGTTCAGTATTTGACCCTTTAAAGATCTTTATTGATGCTGATGATATGAAAAGATATTTTTTACCATGATGCCTGCTATGGTTTGTTGGTTGTTAAAAGTGGATACATTTCGGACATCCAATAAACGCTAAGCGCCATTTTGATTACTCTCTCACTGTGTTCACAATTACAGGTTTTTATGTCCGCCACGAAACTTAGTTAATTTTAGAAACAGCTCGAGGCATTAACTCTTTGGCTAGTTTGTTGCCAACTATTGTTATGGACTGTTGTTATTATGACCGCGCAAAGGACTAATGCTATGATTTTGGAATTTCAATATTTCTTTATAAAAAGCTTTAAAAAAGGGTTACGGATCATTAGATCTTAAAATTTTCTATTGAAGATCTATTTTGAACTATTCAGCAATAGTTTACTCAGCATTTTCCACCTCCTTTTTGATGAAGCTGGGATATGTAGTGAGGGACAGCTGCAGAATGGAATGGAATGAAATGGCGTAGCAAAAACTTAGTCATGAAGGGGTTAAACAACTTTAGACTTAAAATTGAAAACCACAAAGAAGTATATACAAAATAAAAGTCTTAAAAGTTCATGGATAGTTGCAACAAACTCGTCCTTAACTCTCCATAAGACTGTTGCACTGTTTAGGCAAAATTTTATTAGTTTTTAATTCTGTGCTTCAATACTATTCCATCTTAAATAAATAAACGATTCTAAAAATAGTTGAGTTGAGCTGTGTTTATTTTGAATGGATTTCTTCTCCGCTTAGCGCCTAAGCAGCGACAAAGGCAATAATCACTTGGCTATCCAAGTTATCGCCACCATTGCGAATATGGAAATGCTTGAAGGCTCTTGTGCAGAGTGCAGAGTAAGGAAACGTTAGTTGCGTTGACTCAGCGATTCGTTGTTGCAGCAATTGCGCGGGCGGCTTTGGCAGCGCTTCGCTCCTTCCGCTGCCGTTGCCGTCACATAATGTCAGACAATAAAAACATACTTTCGCCATTTGAACAGAGAGCGCCACTTTGAATGCTAATTACGATTATTTGCCTTGTTAATTATCAATTCAAAAGAACATAACGGCATTAATGTTATGCTTGTAAATTTAGTTTCTTGTGCGCTGCTGCTGGCAGTGCACCGGCCGCGACTTGCACGCGCCCTCAACGTTTCCATTTCGTATATATTCAAACACAAATGTGTATGTATTTCTGTAGGCCTGTATAATGCGCAAGTGAAGTGTGTGTGTGTGTGAGTGCGCGTATACGTGCCTGCTTAGGGCGTACTTTACATACATATTTCTTTATATTTTAAAGCGTCGCGGCCACATTTCTTCCAACGCAATTGCCATCGTAACATTTGTTTTTTGTTGCTGTTGTCATTGTTGTTTGTTGTTTTTTGTTTTGTTGCTTTTGTTGTTTGCGTGTTTTGCTTTCTGTTTCGTGCTGCAATTTGTGTACTTCATTTTGGTATGAAATTCATTCATTTCTTTTGTTGTTGCATAAATTAAAATGCAAATCACAAAACGATTTCATTAATAAACATTACATGGGATACAACAGCAGAAAAGCGATACAAAAACAAGACACGCAGAACACAAGTCGGTACACAAGTACCAACAAACGCAAGCAGCAGCTGCACAACTCGAACGCGAACGAATGCGTCGCTGCTTTGGCGCGGGCGGAGCATTTTGCTTTTATAATTTCGCTGAGGGGACAGAAAAGGCGAAATTAAGTACTAAGTTTACAAAAAAACAGCAACAATTTACAATCAGCGAGCGTTGTACTTACAAGTATCGTGGAAGCGAAGCAACAAAAGCACAAATACAACGAAAAGGTGGGAAGAAATACTGCATATTTATAGGCGCTGTGTACTTAAAACTGATAGCTAGACTTAAGACTCTTGTTTAGATAGTTCCTTCTTGTTAATTTGTAATAAATTCGTTGAGATTTAGTTGGATTTTGCTCTGATCGCAAAACGTTCCGCTATATGTGATTTTTATTATCTTAAGTGATGGACATAATCTAATCTAATCTAATCTAATCTAATCTAATCTAATCTAATCTGATCTAATCTAATCTAATCTAATCTAATCTAATCTAATCTAATCTAATCTAATCTAATCTAATCTAATCTAATCTAATCTAATCTAATCTAATCTAATCTAATCTAATCTAATCTAATCTAATCTAATCTAATCTAATCTAATCTAATCTAATCTAATCTAATCTAATCTAATCTAATCTAATCTAATCTAATCTAATCTAATCTAATCTAATCTAATCTAATCTAATCTAATCTAATCTAATCTAATCTAATCTAATCTAATCTAATCTAATCTAATCTAATCTAATCTAATCTAATCTAATCTAATCTAATCTAATCTAATCTAATCTAATCTAATCTAATCTAATCTAATCTAATCTAATCTAATCTAATCTAATCTAATCTAATCTAATCTAATCTAATCTAATCTAATCTAATCTAATCTAATCTAATCTAATCTAATCTAATCTAATCTAATCTAATCTAATCTAATCTAATCTAATCTAATCTAATCTAATCTAATCTAATCTAATCTAATCTAATCTAATCTAATCTAATCTAATCTAATCTAATCTAATCTAATCTAATCTAATCTAATCTAATCTAATCTAATCTAATCTAATCTAATCTAATCTAATCTAATCTAATCTAATCTAATCTAATCTAATCTAATCTAATCTAATCTAATCTAATCGAATCGAATCGAATCGAATCGAATCGAATCGAATCGAATCGAATGGAATCGAATCGAATCGAATCGAATCGAATCGAATCGAATCGAATCGAATCGAATCGAATCGAATCGAATCTAATCTAATCTAATCTAATCTAATCTTATCTAATCTAATCTAATCTAATCTAATCGAATCGAATCGAATCGAATCGAATCGAATCGAATCTAATCTAATCTAATCTAATCTAATCTAATCTAATCTAATCTAATCTAATCTAATCTAATCTAATCTATTCTAATCTAATCTAATCTAATCTAATCTAATCTAATCTAATCTAATCTAATCTAATCGAATCGAATCGAATCGAATCGAATCGAATCGAATCGAATCGAATCGAATCGAATCGGTCGTCGATCGCGAATCGAATCGAATCGAATCGAATCGAATCGAATCGAATCGAATCGAATCGAATCTAATCTAATCTAATCTAATCTAATCTAATCTAATCTAATCTAATCTAATCGAATCGAATCGAATCGAATCGAATCGAATCGAATGAATCGAATCAATCGAATCGAATCGAATCTAATCTAATCTAATCTAATCTAATCTTATCTAATCTAATCTAATCTAATCTAATCTAATCTAATCTAATCTAATCTAATCTAATCTAATCTAATCTAATCTAATCTAATCTAATCTAATCGAATCGAATCGAATCGAATCGACAAATCTAATCTAATCTAATCGTTTCACTTGTCACACTTTGAGTTTCTTGACTTGGCTGTCTCCACCACTTTGTCTCTCCTGTTCCTGTTGTGATGTTCCATTTTGTTCTGTACCCAACCGAGTTATTTATTATTAACGCACCCAAGTTATTTCCCGCATTCTTGCGCCATTTGCATATTAAATTTTCCGTTTCCGACAGCAATTACTAATTTCTCTATTACTGCTGCTGCGACAGACAACTTGGCAACTCATTAATTTCCGAAGAAATTGCAACATGCAACAAATAATGCACTGGGCGCTGCCCCGTCTCGCAGCTGTCGAATGTTGCGCGCCTCGAAGTGGGGTTTTGTGTGCTGCGCGGTGCAATTATTTATTCTAAATTTTTGCAAATATGCGCGCCGAGTCATTTTGCCAGCGACCCAATTTCAAAATTTCGCCACTTCATTGCCACAATTCGCCGCATATTCGTCCACTTGCACGACAATTGCTGCCGTTTCTAATTATGCCAAATGCTACAATGCAAAACTTCTACGCCGCTGCAGCTGATGACGTTGAGGCAGTCCGTCATCACGGCTGCAGTCATCAACTGCAACTTTCCGACCGCCGCAAAATGGCCGACTGACAGGCGGGCTCTGCCGCAATAGCCGACCGCTTTGGTGTTGAAGAGCAAACGCCAGGCAACGGCCGCCGTATGCGCAACATTGATGGCGAATGGGCTGCGCTTTCTCCCTTCCATCTCCGTTTAATTTCACTTTCTATGCGCATCCTTTCTACTGGTTTGCAGGAGAAAACTACAAGCTGACAGCTTGATTTGTTCTGCGCAAAACTGATGCAGCAATGTGATTGATGGAGTTCCACTTCAGAGAGACATTTTAAGTTTATTGCCCACAGAAATTAGCAGCAAATATGAAAATTACAAAAAACGAATTTTCAACTTTAAGACGATTTTTATTGCACCATTCGTTGGTGTTTGGTAACAAGTTGCTTTTCAAATGACTACACAATGCGCGCACACACACACAGACGGCACCATCAATGGTTGAGATTAGCGGTCCATCCGCTTGATTACTGCTCAATCATAACGCCTGCGCAACTGCCACACAACGCTCAACCATTGACGAAACTTCAACCGTTTGCATTTTGAACAAAACCTTCCACAATACCAGCGTACAGCTGCTTTTGAGTGCAGTTGGGCCTCGAGCACACACACTGACATGCACTGACACACACAGGTGCGGTTACTTGCAACCGAGGCGTATGAGTAACAGAAGCATTGCAGCTGTTCCCTGCGCTGCGCTGCGCCGCTGTGTGGTTAGTGTTGTCGCTGTTGTTGCCGTTGCTATTCAAAGTGCTCGATTTGTTCGATAGAGCAGACCGATTTGACTCTTTTCACAGTGACTCGGCACCGATTTGATGCAATGCGACGCAAACGGTGCACGCGAACCGCATTCAAAGGCGCTTGCCAACGATTTGCGAATTTATTACCACAAATGGCAGCCAGCAGAGTGAAGCAGAGAACAAAGGAAAAGCTCTTTTTCGATTTTTTAAATATTCAAAATGCATGTGCAACTTATCAATGTGAGTGAAAAGCTGGAGTTACAAGAAACATACATTTTGTCAGCGATGAGTAAATCTTTAAAAGTATACAAAAAATTGTCCTTTTGTTTATTATTTCAGCGATGAGTGATTCTTTAGAAAAGTATACAAAAATTTGTTTCCAAAATGAGTAGTAAGAAGACATTTACTATATGTAAGGTTTAAGTATAATACATGTTTTGATAGAAATAATCGATAATTTACCTTTAGACAGACTAACGTAAGAAGGGCTGGAGACAACACATCGTTCGTCGTTCTGGAAAATTGCTCTCACTAAAAAGAAATCAGATAAGAACCGTGACTTGAGTTCTGTTGGCTTACTGTGTCATAGGTACCCAGGCAAGAAGGTACTCTATGGACGAGGAAGAGGCAGAACACACACTTCACCTTCTATGCACTTGTCCTGCATTATCAAGAAAGGACACTCACCAAGAAGTTTTTCTTTGACAATCTAAACCTCACTAAAAAGGAACCATATGAGAACCATGACTGGTGTTATGACGGGTCAATGTGTAGTTGATACAAACGTAAGAAGGTTGAGTTGTTTTTGTAATGAAATCTGTCAAAACGAGCAAGAAAACGCATTTCACCATCTATGCGCTTGTCATACATTATCTAAAAGAAGGAACACTCTCCTGGGAAAATTTTTCTTTCAGAATTTGGGGAATCTATTACATAGGCTTCGTTAGGAGGTCAAACTGGTTCAATGAGTGAAAGGACTTAATTTCGATCTCTTGTGCTATCACAATGTATCTTAATGGTCTAAATGGATTTCGTCTTTGAACAGCCACTGCTACCTGAATAAAACATTTGAAAATCTAAATGTTATGGCTAACTATACTTATACGAGCATATGAATTCGCCGTAGAAATGTTCCGACCTCTTCACTTTTCAGTTTTGTTGCTTTGATTTTTTAAACTTTCTCTTCAAATAACGCCAGGATTTGATTGATTTCTTCCATACAATACAATACAAAGGTTTTTGCTGAAATTTTGAACCATTGTGCGGCTTTTCAATTGACACAAAGAATTTAATTAATTAATTTTAATTAATTTAATTGAATTTAATTAATTAATTTGAACTTCGAAAAAACTGAACGCGCTCGAATTGTGTGCAATATGTGTGTGTGTAGAAGTGTGAGTGCATCTGAGAAAATGAGTTTGAACAAGTTTAGGTTTTGCGTTTTGCACTGCTCACAATTTAATTGCAACCGCTTTGTGTCGCTCAAACAATTCAAAATGCCAGCAACGAATGTCTCCAACGATTTTGCAATTCCATTTCGGTTTATTCGGCATACTTGCGTTCGCTTCAAATGTCAGCGATTAAGGGGATCAATACATGTAAACGGTATATTTTTGGAATCGCGCATACGCCGGAAAAAATTAATGCAATGTACAATTTTTTTTTCATTCTGCTCAAACAATTCAAAATGCCAGCAACGAATGTCTCCAACGATTTTGCAATTCCATTTCGGTTTATTCGGCATACTTGCGTTCGCTTCAAATGTCAGCGATTAAGGGGATCAATACATGTAAACGGTATATTTTTGGAATCGCGCATACGCCGGAAAAAATTAATGCAATGTACAATTTTTTTTTCATTCTTTTTTTAAAAGGTAGCAGTGCAAGAAAAAATTTTTTTCTTTTTTGGCGTGCTCAAAATGGCGACGGTGATGGGGGTCCAACGATGCACAGTGATTCGTTCCATAGACAAAATTAAAAAAATTTACAGTCTCAGAATTTAACGATTTTGATTTCATTTGAAACGTAAACTCCAACTAAGAAAACCCCAAAAAATCTGTGCAAAAAATTAATTAGTGTCTGTGCAAAAACGGCTCAAAGTTGAAACTTTTTTCACCAAAAAATTTAAACTCATATTTTCTGTTTTTTAGTCTATTGAGTACAAAAAATTTTAAAAATAATTAGTTGGCACGAAGTTGCTTAAGCTTTCAATATATAATAAGAAATGATCTGGCCATTTTCGCTTTTAATGTTTTCCCCAAAATTTGCAAAGCGTAGGGTTTTACTTCACTTTTAATTCAAAATATTTTTCTAAGCTAAAAATCTGAAAATTGGCAAAACTTAGACGAAAGTATCTAAAAAGTATGTGAAACTATGTTCCTGGATTTTTTTTATTTTAAGAAGCATTCTTTCTTTGTCGGATAGTGTAATTATATCCTCCGATATCTTCCGATCTCAGAAAATAATTCAATTTGAATAGTTGTCTAAACACGTATTTTTCGACAAAATTTATTTTATTTATGCCTAAAAGTATGCAATTAGCACGAAAAATGATAAAATCTGCAAAAATGCAAAACATACATCTATTATTATCTGTTTTATTGCAAAACCAGAGGGTCCCGATACAATTTCTGTTACTTTTTGGAATAATCAATGTTCACGTTACCGATTAAATGAAAAATCTGAAAAATCTAGCCAACACATTTGGTGCTATAGCTTTCCAAAAGTGACAAAATTTGCAAAATTAAGCCTCAGGCAATGCCAAACTACAACAGATTAAGAAAAACCAAATAGAGATTTCAATTCAGCAGACCATGATTAACTAGTATACCAAATTTTATGAAGAACGGAAAACTCCTTCTAATTTTGTCCCGCAGTTGTATGGAGTCGAATCACTGTGCGGCGCCCCAAGAATCATCTGACAAAATATTGCTATTAGTTATTATGAGAAAATATATGTACCTTCTAAAGTAACTAACAAAAAAAAATATTTTCTGGAAAATACAGAAATACAAAAATGCGCTCCAACCGAACAAAATTACCTTTTTTTCTTAATTTCCCGAAAATGGCGCCGCGTATTTCACCAAAAAGAATGAAATTTTTAGTTACTTTAGCAATTCTATGTTTCAAAAAGTTGCTGCCCAAATTTTATATCAGTGGGACTAAAACTTGCCGAGATATTCTACTTCCATAATCAAAAACCAGTGTTTCGAAATAATTCGGTTTAAACTTTGCGTTACCGATATCATGCGGAACGAATTGACCATCAATCAAGCGCTGCTGCAGGGGAACGGGTCATCATAATTAAAAACCACTTGAGGGGGATATTCTTAAGACCCCCTGAAGTCTATTTCACCAAAAAAAAAAATTTTGGAAAATTTTGTAAAGTTACACTATTGACCCCCTTAAGTCAAAAGGCAGCAAATATTTAGTTCTACTAGCAACAGCAACGTGTGTTTAAGTACTAAAAATTGTTGTTGTCATTATATTTGACATTATTCGTTCGCCTTCACCTCCTCCTCCGCCGCCTGCATTCTTAAGCGAACACGCGCTAATTGCAGAGCAACAATGGCAGCAACAACCAAACAACAACAATAGCAACATTTCGCACCATGAAGCAGTGGAACTGCGTGTTGGATTTATTCCCCCGCGCATTGATAAACGCACAACAAGAACTTTCACGCTCGCAATTTGAGTAGGAAATATTCATAAGTCAGCCATAAATATTCAAGTTGCTGCGCTGCAGCAACAACGCACCGAACAACAATGAATGCCATGTAGATGAGCGGACCGACGGGGTCTGAAATGCCAAAACTAATTATCGCACTTAGTACTTGTTGTTGCTTTGTGTGTTTGTATGTGTGTGTGTGTGCGGTTGTTTTTTGTTTATTATTGTTATAAGCGCGTATAAATTTTCCCCTGAGAAATAAGCATGAGCCGAGCCAGGAGACGCGAACGTGGCACAACAACCAAAGCAGCGCGCAGCAACAGCGACAGAGACAGCAGCAGCTTAAGTGTTGTTTGCTGTAGTTCTTGAAATTTTCCGCTAAAACGAATTGTTAGAAATTCAAGTTACAAATTAAACTTTCAGGTACCAGTGCAGCTTTGTGCTGCAAAAATATTGAAATTAACTATGTTGGAAATTTGTTGGTACCACAGGTGCAACACTTCAGCGACAAGTTTCGAACAATAGCGAGATCAAAGACTTTACATGTTGTAATCTCAGTTTCCACCAAACCGAATATTGGACATTGCCAACTCGGGGAAGCAAAGAAGTTTTGAGTAGTAGGACACAACTGTGGTGTTGTTAGATAAATTTCAGTCAGCATAGAAAAGCAAGCAGACCAGTTAGCTACCGAAGATTATTATTATTATTGCCGGGGAAAGTGCACCGCGACCTGAAAGATCTATTGTGCCCCCTTCTTGGCCTTCACAGTTCGTCCGTGAGTCCAGTATCCAAAAGGAATCTTAGTATATTTCCTAAGGCTTTGGAAACCCAGTCCGATCCTGGTATAATATAGTCACCCAGGTGCTTCTTCCGTTTGTGCATTAGTGCAGGGCATATGCCTAGTATGTGTATTGCAGTTTCATTGTCCTGCAAACAGAACCTACAGAGTTCGTTCACCCTTGATACCTAGTTTGGTTAAATGATAGTTCAATCTACAATGCCCTGTCAATATACCTGTGATAATCCCTAGATTATTCTTTGAGAGACTCATACATTCCTCGAACCTTTTCTTGTTATAAGATCCAATAACCATCTTGGAATGTTCAAGGCCTGGTTGATTTTCATAGTATTGATCCCGGATGGTTCTCTCGTCTTTCCTGGAAAGGATGGATAGTGCTCCTTTGCCTAGACCACAGAAGGGTTCTGGGCCGACAAAGGGGGTAGACGCCCCCTTCTTGCAAGTTTGTCGGCCTGCTGGTTCCCATCAATCCCGGCGTGACCCGGAACCCAGAGGACCCACACCTGATTGTGACGACCAAGTTCGTTCAGCTTCTCAAGGCATTCCGACACCAGTTTCGAGGATACCTGGTAGGATCTTAATGCCTTGATTGCCGCTTGGCTGTCTGACAGTATCGCGATCTTCCGGTTCCGGTATTTCCTCACCAGATTGAAATGAGCGCACCTGTCAATGGCGTATATTTCCGCCTGGAAAATGGTGGTCTGTTTTCCTGTAGATTCCGAGTATCTAATCCCCGGTCCATACACCCCGATTCCGGTACCTTCCTCCGTTACAGAGCCATCTGTGTACCAGGAAATCATGTACTGATCTATCAGATATGTCTCTGATATACCTACCCAGCTTATTTTATTACTAAATTCTGTTTTAAATCTCTTGGTGAAACAGAGCTTCGGAGTAATTGTGTCTCTCGGTATTGCAATCTCGGGATACTGGTTCGTAAGAATATCAATCTCCTTACGACTCAGGAAACCCTCGGCCCCGATATTTACGTCAGTCATCCGTAGGATAGCCCTCTTCGTCTGGGTTTGTATATGTAAGTGAAGAGGTATAAGTTCAAGAAGAACCTCCATGGATGCTGTCGCACACGTTCTCATAGCCCCTGTTATGCACACACATGCCAGTCTTAGGAGCTTGCTGAGCGCCCTGATGGTGGTCAGCTGGCTAGTTCTACTAAACCAGACCGCTGACCCATAGCTACCGAAGATTAGAGGGAACTTTTTCTTTCTAAACTTCAACACTTGAACTCAAAATGTGTCATCGAAGTAGATTTTTTTATAGAATGATTTACCACAATTAAAATTCTGAAGATGCTGGGGTCAGTGTCTATGTGTGTGGTCAGCAGGACTCAAGGATGCTAGGTTGAACCTTCGCCAACTCGACGGAACTAGTTTGATTGGGATATTTTTGTTTCCTTATTCACTTCTCTCGGGAGCTTAGACATTGCCTTGTGTTGGTTATATGAATCGGTTGTTGTTTTTCTGCCAGGATAGGTGATTGGCCTGCCGCAGGTAGTCCTAAGTGATGGCGCTGCCATCTATCGCCGCTGCCAACAACGCTGTTAATGTGGTGAGCTACCGGTCATAGCGCCATCTGTTGTGTAAGGAAACTGACAGCAGAATGGTTGGGGACTATGCTAAGATTGGTTTGGTGCACTAATGCCCGCTTCCCCTTACAGGCGTTGCTTGATTGGGATATATTGGATCGATTTGATCTTTTGTACAATTTAATTTTTTTTTTAATAATTTATAATAATCGCTACAATTAGGGATGGTAAATTAATAATTACTGTGAAAATCTTTTGCTGCTTATTCCTGTGTACGTCGGCCTCGATAGCTCAGCGGGTAGCGCGCTGGCTTCTCATACCGAGCGCCCCGTGTTCGATTCCTGGCTTGGGCTGGAAAAAACACTCATCTATTTCTGTCGCTATCCACATGAAGGGAATGAGAATTACAAGAATCGCACAAGTGCGCTCTTGGCAGGCAATGGCAAAACCTCCAAGTGTGAAAGAAAAACTGCCCATCGCCGTTCGGATTCGGCGTTAAACTGTAGGTCCGCTCCCCTCCCTTTCCCCATCCGTTTGAAATGTGTGGTGTATCACATGTTGAAAAAACAGTGTTGCATCCGCATTTCAAACGGGTGGAATCTGTGGTATCACAACGGGCCCATTAAGAGGCCTAAGTGTGTCTCATACAGAGGCAGCCACCTCAACCTAACCTAACCTATTCCTGTGTACGCAAAGTGGATGTGAATTGTGTTTCATATTTCTTGCAGATATATTTACGTGAAGTGATAACTGTGTCCAGTTTAATGTCTCGAAAGGGTTCCAAGATCTTTTTTTTTTAGAATTAGGAGCTCAGGGTGGATCCCAGATGTGACGAGAGGAGGAAGTCGTCCGTGCGTTCTACCTTCGGCTACCTTTGCGCCCAGTCTTTTCTATAGGGCCCTGGGTGGTTCCACTGTCTAAGATTTCTATGCCTATGTACATTTTGGTCTGTTGTTTTTTTTTCAAAAAAGTCCAATGCTAAGTTGGGTCAACTACTATCTGTATGTGAACTTTCTTATTTCCGAAAATGAACTTTAAGTAGTTCCAAGAATTCATGGTTCAGGGCTTGCATTAGCGATCCTTCGGCATCGGGTTTTCATTGTTGCATGTTTTTTTTACCATTCCCTTGCAAAAGCTCCATAGAAACGGCAGCCATAGACGCTCCTGGAAACTACGAGTACTTTGTGCTGTTCGCACACCGCCAATGTTGACCAACAAGTACCAGTTTACTGACTGTATGAAGTCAACGACTGTTCGAGTGTAGAAGTGAACTTTCTAACTCAGGGTTTCAGTCATAAATATTTCGCCAAGTGCTCTCTGCATGTCCAGCGAAACTCAAAAATCAGCCATTTTAAGGTTCCCGTTTCGCTCCACCCTCTTTTTGTTTTTTCTTTACGATAGCGCCGGCAGCTCTAACGATGTTCGCAACAAGTCCGCTAGCCAAACTGCTGAGCCGCATGGAATTTTTAGGAAATTTTGGACTTTTTTTTTGCGCCGCTGCAATCGAATAAATGTCGTTCATTTAAATAAGTGTCACTGCCGGTGATGGATTGAGTGCGTCTGCACAAGCGTTGGCGTTTACCGTTGACAGTTGCCACTTAGGGGGGAAGAGCGTGGAAGTGGGCTGGACAGCCTCATACACCGGCACTGGCGCACACATGTTGCCGACACGTTTATGTTGCGTTATTTAAAATTCGCCAAACTGTGCGCCAAGCCGCCGCTGACTGTCGCGGCCAGTTGCAACTTGCAACTGCACCGACTGCCGCGTCGTCAACACATGTCGATGACGTGACATGACGGGCGGGACAGTTATCTGCGAGCAAACGATTTCGCGAAAATGCAAACACGCTCGAAATGTGTCTGTCTGTGTGTGTGTGTGTGCTGCACAATGCCAGCAATAACAGCAAAACGGTGCGGCCAACCGAACTCGCACGCATTTTGTTGCAAGTACGTGCAATTGCAAGTTCGGTGTTGTTGTTGTTGTTTTTCTAATTTGTGTTAGTGTGTGTATGTGTGTGGCATTTGGCATTTGCATTTGATCACTAAAATTTACTATTGACATTTCACTGATTTGACATTCATCACTGCTGCTGTTTGGCAGTTGTTGCTGCGCTGTTGTTGTTGTTGTCGTTGTTGTTGTTGTCATTCTAGTTGCTGTCACTGTATAAGTGGCAGTAAGGCTGCAGCAATTGGAATGGCACTCCAACTATGCAACTGAACGGCTGAACGTGTGACGTGATCGAAGGCGGAGTGCAGTGACAGTTTTGCATTTGTCCTGATCTCGTTGTTGTTGCCGTTCGTTAAAAAGTGCACGCTACCATTTGAAATGATAAACGTCTGGTCATCTTTCTTGTTGTGGTTTCTTTTTTGTTGGAATTTTTTTTACTTACTTGAGAGAATTTTTTCACATAAAGAATAGAGAGCACCTCAACCATTCATACTGCCACAATTTTTTTAATGAAAAGGCCCAACAGTTTTAAGCTGATTTTGAAGAGTAGACAAGAAGAAGACAGAATTATACATAAAGACATAGAATTATAGCAGACATAAAGAATTATTTTACTTTCAGAGATTTGTTATTCCTTGCTGTCAGGGCAGCCGAGTTTAGAGGAAGGGCAGACAAATTTTTCTATCGTGAAAAGATTGATTGATCCAATAAATTAACCACTGAATTTAACATTCCACTTAGGCGAACTAATTCATCTCCTTAGATTTCGAATATCGTATGTTCCATTGATTTTAGTTGTACTTCCAACTTTGCAGTCGACGAGTTGCCATCTTCGAAGTAGTACAAATTTCTAATGCTTCATTCAAGTTACTGCAGCAGTCATAGGTATGCAACGATCTCTAACAGTATTCTTTGTTGGAATGACCTTGCCATCTCCAGGACTGCTTCAATTTAATTGTTGAGATGTAAGCTGTGTTCAAAGCTAAAGCTCAAAGCAAAGCTTGTACCAAAGGAATCAATTTGTTACTTTTACTCAGATACTTTTACTTTTCTTTGGTGATTTGAATCCAGACTCAAGCCTAGATCTTTCAATTATGGGCAACGAGATGAAAAGTATACACACCATTGGCGCACACAGAGGGATTTGGGGGCTCACACCCTGAATTATAAAAATTGCTGGTGCAAAATATGCGTGCGACAAAAATTTACAAAAATGTTCACACCGAAAAAATCCATATGGGCGTGAAACTAGAGACCAAACATAGTAATACTGCGTACTCAGTTTTTCATTTCTACATCATTTGTCCTTTTAACCCATTGCTGCCTAATGGGTAACATTTTACCCATGAAAATTGATTTTTTTTTAAAAATCACAAAAAAGTCAATGTTTGAGATCTCTCAAAACCATTGATAAGGATAGTTAGGGTAAAGATGGAACTACCTTAACCTAGTGAAGGTCACTCTAAAATTTCGCCATCTAGCTAGAGTTACCAGACTCCAAAAATCGTGAATTTTTCGGAGGTGGAAAATGTGGCGAAATGTAGTGGCCTTAGAACTTCACAAAAATCTGCCTCCTAACTCATCTGTACAAAATACAACTTTTGTTCACGTGTTTAGCTGATCACTTCACAAAGTATGGAAAAAGCTACCATTGCTCGGTTATGGGTACAAAATACCTAATGAATATCTCAGCAACGTGCAGAGATATAAAGCTGAAATTTTGTTTCTGATCGTTTTGGGTCACTTCTAGGTCGTGTATGAAATTTTATCAAAATCGTATGGGCGGAACTGGTACCCGGCAGCAATGGGTTAAAAGGACTTCAAAATTTTAAAGGGGATACAAAATAAAAAATATAAAAAATACTTTACCTCGTTAGATTGTGGGCCAAGAATTTAAATAAAACTTATTTTTTCTCTATTTGTAAAAAAAGGATATGAAAAAGGTCCTTTGAAAAGTTTATTCCTTTATATCCTTAAATATTTACATAGAATTTTCTTGAAAAGTAAGTATGTTAAAACCCAAAATCTCCTTGATCACGTGTCAAAATTTCATTACTCTAGCTTTATTGGTTCGAAAGTTATTCTGCTTTCACATGAAAGTTTTGAACAGATTATATTAAATTGCTTTCACAACTTCTGCAGTAGTTTTGTATCATGTTTGTTAAACTATAGTTAGAAGGCTGCTGATCTTGACCAGTGTGAAACAGAGGCCGTTGGAGAATGTTCGGTCGACTTGAATACTTTACATATATTTATAGTCTTATATGATCATAAGACGTCAGTTGATCAGTTTGAGTTCAAGGTTGGCCAGTTTGAATTGGAGATCGGTCAACAAGCGCTAACTTATGTTGAAAATCCTAAAAGGCTTGATTCACTATAGAGCACAAATAAGTCGATCAAACTCTGTTATGTTGAATCTAAATAAATTTGAAAGTAGCTTTTATTTTTATTTTCATGACATGAGTGAAAACATAACAGAGAGTACAGCAATATGTGTCAGCATGATGTGACAACTTGTAGTACAAGTTGGATTTTGTCAAATGCACGAACTGTGGCAAGTGATATGTATGACACACACATACACACACACACATACATGGACGAATATTTACAAGCACCAGTGCACTGACAAAAATATGCATTTTATTTAGAAATTTGTATTCCATGAGTACGTCGATGTTTGAAAACATCAATAACTGGCCAGCTTTTGTACGACCCACACTCACACACACTCACACGGCACCAGGTCGATGTTACCTCGAACATAAATAGCCATTGGGTAGCGCTTTTATTTTAGGCATCAACACTTTGGCGTCCGGTTGCCCGTCGGCTCGCAGCGCTCGCTTGCAGTTTTTCATTAAAATTCAAGTGACATCAAAGGGGACGAGCTGCGAAAATGTGTTGATAGTGACAACTGCGACAACATGTGTCCGCAGTCGCTCATGCATACACGCACACCGACACAACAACGCACACGTCCAAACGTTCAACCACGCAGCCCAGCACAAAGGACGGTTGTGCGTGTGTGTGTGTGTGTGTGACTGTTGACCTGTGATTTTACTGATTTTCCTCATCATCGTTGCGAAAAGCACAATCCGTGCCACATTGCTGTTGCTGCTGATTGCTGTTTTGTTGTTGTTGTTGTTGGCTATTTGATGCTTAATGAAAATTGAAAATTACTTTGTACTGTTGTTGTAGTGCTTATTGCCGTTTCGGTTGTGCGACACTGTTGTTGCTATTTGTTGTTGTTGTTGTTGTTGGTATGTATATGTTTTTAGGTGTTGTACTCATATCGTGTCGGTGTGTCTGGTCGCTGTGTTGCTGGTAGGTTTGCCTTAAAGTTGACCATTCACGCCACAGACACTAAATATTATGTTTACCGTTGCCATTGTCACTGCCACTACCACTGTCAGTGTTAACATCACACCCACACCTACACCCGCATCACCAGTACCGGCACCAGCAACATCTCCATCAGCTGCAGCATCACCAACCGCGTCATTGGCATTGTCACTTCTAATGCGCCCACCTATGTATGCTCGATACCGTTATGCGTGTTTGTTGTTGTTGTCGTTGTTGCTTTGTTGGTTGTTGTTTGTTTTTTTTGTTGTTGTCATTGCGGTTGCTTTGAAACACCAGCAGCAAATATTGATTTAAAGTTGCGTCCCTCGTTCGCTTGGCGTATGACGCCGTCACTGCCCACGTTCCAGTAACAACCTTTTCAAAGGAAAATATTTACACTTCATTAGGGGGCATCAACTTTTGTGGAAATTAATTATGTGCAGTGTTTCTGACAGTTGCTGGAATTATCTAAACAATGCGGTTTGTTCAAGACACGAGCGACGAGCGGGAGGTGTTTTTTTTCTTTTTTAATTACGTTTCAGCATTTTTCATGAATATTAATAAATTATATTGAACGAATCCATAACCTTACAACAAAAATATTACAAAATTATTGACAGAGTTTTAGAAAGGAAAAAAACGACTAAACGAATGTTGGGGTCAACAATTTTGAGAATTTAGCAATTTATAGCTTTTGTGAAGGCTCATTCAACTTTCATAAGCCTTCTTTCTTTAAGAACAGAAAGTTGTCAGGAAATTATCAAAATCCTCAAAGTTTGATTTGGGATTTCATTAGTTAGTTATTAAGCTACCTTCTGAGAACACAACTAGCCTTCTTTTCATTTTTAAGGACAGATTGACCAACAACAAAGCATATCTACATAAACCTTGCTGTTTGGCTTTAATTATCTTTTCTTTCACTTTTACAGGGAATAAAAACACCAATTATTTAAGTGGCAACAAAACGTTGCGTCAGTATTACTTGAGTCACTCTGTGATTATGAGTTGTAACTACCCACTCAACTAATTCCTTAGGTGGTGAAAACAGATATATTTTTCGATAATTTGCCAGTTTACTGTCGTAAGGTCCTAAGTGAGAAGAACGATTTGAATGCGGGGTGCTGGAGAACTAAAGCCTTATTCTCGCTTCATTGATTTTGTATCTTTTTATTATTTAAAATACTGATACTCAAATAAATTTAAATTTTTTTTACTTCATTAGAATTGCAGCTTCCGCCTTTTTTAATAACTTTCGAACCAATAAAATTAGAGTAATAAATAATAATTTTGACACGTGATCAGGGAGATTTCGGGTTTTAACATACTTACTTTTCAATTCAAATTCTATGTAAATTTTCAAGGATATAAAGGATTAAAATTTTCAAAGGACCTTTTTCATATCCTTTCTTTACAAATAGATAAAAAATTAATTTTATTTAAATTCTTGAGCCTTTCTTCTTTCATTTGATTTACATATCGCCATATTCGAGGTTAAGTATTTTTTATATTTTTTTATTTTTTATCCACTTCAAAATTTTGAAGTCCTTTTAAAAGGACAAAGGATGTAGAAATGAAAAACTGAGTACGCAGTATTACTATATTTGGTCTCTAGTTTCACGCACATATGGATTTTTCCCGTTGTGAAAAATGCTGTCGCACGGTGTAATCTTAGGTTAGGTTAGGTAAGACAGGCAACTTGCTAGTTTCTAACACTACACTTATGTACCAGACAGCTTTCTGATGATTTATTTAAAAAAAAGGTCGTCTTCAACCGTTTACATCAGTCAACTTCTTCTCGCACGTTTTTCTGATTATCCTTTTATTGCGGTTATCCTGTTCCCTGCTGTCACTCTACTGAGTGACCTTAAACAAAACGAAATCCCACGGCGATCAATAGTTTGATCCTTACGATCTCTCGTATGAACTGTCGAACCACCTAATTCTGCAGACAGTCCCAACATCGACTAGACTAGACTACACTAGACTAGACTAGACTAGACTAGACTAGACTAGACTAGACTAGACTAGACTAGACTAGACTAGACTAGACTAGACTAGACTAGACTAGACTAGACTAGACTAGACTAGACTAGACTAGACTAGACTAGACTAGACTAGACTAGACTAGACTAGACTAGACTAGACTAGACTAGACTAGACTAGACTAGACTAGACTAGACTAGACTAGACTAGACTAGACTAGACTAGACTAGACTAGACTAGACTAGACTAGACTAGACTAGACTAGACTAGACTAGACTAGACTAGACTAGACTAGACTAGACTAGACTAGACTAGACTAGACTAGACTAGACTAGACTAGACTAGACTAGACTAGACTAGACTAGACTAGACTAGACTAGACTAGACTAGACTAGACTAGACTAGACTAGACTAGACTAGACTAGACTAGACTAGACTAGACTAGACTACACTACACTACACTACACTAGAAACGGAGACTAGGCCCACTAGGTGTTTTACTTCGGCCAATCCTTAATCCCTCGTTCATATTTTCTATATATTTTCTACACAGGATAACAGGAGGTGGTTTTAGCTACTTGAGACGATTTCAACCTCTTACCCAGATAAAAAATAGGACAATATTTCGGCAGTTCCCCCAGCATGGTAACAGGTTTGTAGCTGGACGCGATTTTGTTTGTGTCTGTGAAGATTTCCAGTATTTCAGATTTATTTGAGATCATTGTTTTTTTTTGTTCCATTCAAAGGTCCAAACTTTGTCGCTGACTTAAACTACAAATGCCTATAAATCACACATAGTAGTTAGTGTTGCAATATGTTTGTAGAAAAAAGCGGTTGTATGAACAAATTCTTTGCATGAAATGTGCTGCAAATATGCGGATTTATTGCATCCCCTTCCACACTTAACGACGCTTTTAACCCACATGCACAGCGTTTGATGCACTGCACAAGCTTGTGCAACATTGTAGTTGCGCAACTAAATGTCATTTGGGTCAGGCGCGAGCAAGCAGGACCGAGTGAACAGATACTAAATTATAATAATTCACAGCCCCGCCGCGCACATTTAACACGCAGCACGAGATTTTATGTCAAAAACGTACAATTTCCGCATTTTGTCAACTGTGGAAAATGTAGAAAAATTTGATATAATTTTTCTACAACTCCCCACCACACACACCCACGCACACACACATCTACAGAGAGACGTCCAAGCACTCTGTGATAATGTGCGGTGGGAAGCGTTCTGACTGGCGTCGTGGCGCAAATGACTTTGTATATTAGCAGCGGCCGAGCAGCGCTGGGATTTGATTTTAATAAATTGCACGCTCTCAATTTGCATTTATGTGAGCTATTTATTTTAATAAGCGCAAAGACTGGCGCACACTGGATAACATTGAGATCGGCCGCAACTGTGGACCCGAGCGAGGATGCGAATAATTTAGTCATTAAACATGATGTTTTCGGGGAATTTGCGGCAAGTCAGCGGCCAAATGAGTTCACTGACTAAATATTATGAAATGTCTAAGTAGCTGTTTAGAATTTTATTTTCACTTAAAGTGACGCACACACACACTCGCGCATGCACATTGCACACACACTTTGGTGTGCTTAAATAATTTCCAATTCATGTGAATCGCATTGAAGTTTGGCGTCTTTATGAGCGCGTCGCTAGTTTTCCGCTCCATAAAAACTGTCAATTTGAATAATGTCTCTGATTAGACGAACGAGGACACGGTCGGCGGCGCGTATGACGCAGTTGTGCGCTCGATTATCGTCGGCGCAAAATCGACAATACTTAAAATAAAATCTTTTCTATGTAAATGCAAATAAATCTTTGTTTTGACTGAGATCCACAAGCGCCACTCGCACTTTCGTAGCAAAAGCTGAGACTCGGCACTCCACCCAACAGTCAACAGTCACCAGCGGCAGTCGTAGCCATTGCTTTGGCAATAAAATGCCACTTTTTTGAGAAGTCACCGCTCTAAAGTGCACTGAAGCATTCGGAAATTTTAAGATACGTCTACGTATTTTTATTTAAATTTAAGCATTTTCCAAGGATTTTCCGGTCGTCTCGCACGCAAAGTTGCGTTCATTTCCACCGCACTTTTACTTAGTCACACACACATAGAGTGACTATGCGTCTATGACTGTGTGTGTGTGTGTGTGTGTGTGTGTTTGCCAGTGAAAGAAAGCTGTGAGACAGCAAACATGCACAAGTTGTGCATGGACCAAAGACGACGAGAAGGAAGAATAGGAAGGAGGAGGTAGAAGAGGCAGCGCACATTTTTGTGCTTGTCATGTATTAATGAACGCAAAGGAGCAAGCTGACGGAAATGGCTGAGCATGGGCGCGGCTCTGGGTCTGGCGGCAGTCTCGGTCGGGGCAGGAGTCAGGAGTCGGCAGCGGAAACAATCGCAGTCATGTTGGCATTTAGCAGCAGAAGCGAATGGCGAATGAGTTAGTCGCATTAGCTGCAGTTAAAATTTGCCAACAGAGTTGCCAGCTTTCGACTGTGTGGATATACAGCAAAGAGATGCCAACTTAAATTCCATTGTGGCATGTAATGCACAACAGAAGGCAGGACCTATAAGGAAATAAGAAACATTATCAATACTAATGATGAGAAGCAACAGTTGAAGCGATTTTTCCATGAACCATTTGTCGATCGGTTGGTACAAAAATACGTTATGTAGAACTCATTCAGTGATTGGAATGAAATTTCATGTTAATTTACTTAGATGTTTTAATTCTACTAAGACTTCAACTACGCAGTAAACTGAAATTCAATACTTAAAAACAAAAAGGAAAAATCATCATTGAAATTGAAATGACCACAGCTGGCAACAATGGATACAGCTCAAACTAAAAAGCCCTACAGCCCACTAAATATTAGAAATTGTACTTGAAAAAAAATTGCTTTAAATCTCGCTGAATGAATGTATAAACGAAATGAGAAGGAAAAATCTGCCTGAAATGGAAATCCGCACAGCAAATGACGTGACCAGCAAAAGTGTATAATGAAAGCAGTTGCGCAGAATTCCAGGGGAAGGGGGGAGGCGGGCAATGCAGTGCAATGAAACAATATGATTTAATTTGTGTCTGTCCGAAATTATTTAATTACGCTCGGATGAGCAGCCGATTTGACGTTACGCTGTGCAGTTGTGAGGAAATCTTTTGTTTTCGTCGCTGCTTTAAGAATTTAAGGCATCAGTCCTGACTGACTTGAAGGATGTCTATACAAAAATTAAAAAAAAAATTATAAGAAACTTTATGGTAGATATGCGATTGAAAAGGACTTTGAAATTTTCTTCTCTTTGTAGTTCTTGAACCCTTCAGTCGATTTGACTAACATGGCGAACGTTTTTAATACAGTTTCAAAATAGGTTTAGTATTTCAGTCTTAAGAAAGCTAAAGAAAAATCGATTGCATAGGAAAGAATTTAAATGAGCTGCGAAATTGGAGAGTTGAGAAAGAAGAGAAAAAAGAAAAAACGAAGACAGAAAAGTATTAAAAAAATAAATTAGCAGAAAAAAGAGCCAAATAAACATAATAGAATTGAAAAATATTGTCCTTGGAATACGAGTATGAGTTGATAACACCGCGCGACAACAAATTTTACACACGAAAAAATCGATATACTCGCAAAACTAGGGACATATTATAGTAAAACTGCGTTTTTAGTTTTTCTCTCTGACTTCAAGATTTTTTTAAAAGGACTTTGAAATTTCAAGGACATGTTTATTTCAAAAAAATTTTATTTTTTTTTATATTAAGCGAATTGTAGAGTAACAATATGGGTAGCAAATCAAAGAGAAAAGTCCTTAGAATCTTAGAAAATTTAATGTTTTGGTGCAAAAGTACAAAGAGATATTGAAAATGTCTTTTTAAAACTTTATCCTTGAATATCCTTGGAAATTTCCAATAGTTTTTCTTTAAAAAAAATTATACCTTAAGGACTAATATGTAGACTACCACATCCTTGAGTTTCGTCCTTCTAACTTCATTAGTTTAAGATATAAAAAATTTAATACTTCTCTCTATTGGATATGGATAGTTTCCATATCATTAAGGATGCTGAAATCGTATTTATAGAACCATTTGTACACTTCAAAATAACAAGCTGACCATATGATAAATAGTTTAAATACTTTAATTGTATTCTACACTAAGAGAAAAATCGCAATCTAAAATCAAGCCCAAAAATCTTGTTTTAAGATGGTGAAATCTAATCGAGTTAAATTTAATTTTAAGATTACACAGACTTAAAATAAAATCGGCGTGCTTAATTTAAGATTGAGAAGTTAAAATCAAGATTTTAAATTTTAAATTGAAGTTGAATGTTGTCAATCTGAGATTTACATTCTTGAACCAAAATCAGCTCAATCTTAAAACAAGAATACAATTTTATATCAAACCCAAACAATTTTAAAATCAGACCAACATCGTATACGCTTTGACTTTTGTTACGGTTTGGTTTATTTTGGCATTTCATTGCAATTTTGGCTTCGAGTTGCGCGCACGCGTTTTGAGTGTAGTGAAGTAAAGTTTAATAGAAAAACACCACTTACTTTATTTAAAACTTGATGGTACTTTGAAACCTAAACATCACTTCCTTGTACATTATACCACTGCAATAAAGAAATGTGGACCGCTAAAATACTTTTGGAGCATGCGTTTTGAAGCAAAGCATAAGGAAGCTAAAATGTACTTCCATAATATAACCTCAAGGGTAAATCCTCCCTATTCGTTAGCAATTAAGTTCTAATTCCTTTAAAACTATTAATTTATCAAAAGATTATGTATTAAAAATCATTCAAGAAACTGGTATTGATTTGCAAAATTTTATATACTAAATCAAGTCACGTTTAAAGGTACATTATATAAAAGTAACTGCTACTTGGTTACAAATACGAACCCACTTGAACTGTATAAAACAAAATATTTTTTGCATGAGAATAATAATATGTATGTTTTATGTAATCCAATCAATGTAAAATAGTTTGATACCCATTTTCAGTCTTATGAGGTTGGTTCTAAAATTATGCCTTTGTAAGTCCTCCTTTGCATTTACATGGTATTAATAATGGTAAAACGTATGTCAGAATAAAGTATATTTAATGTTTGTAAAATTATCTATATCACAATTAATTTCAATAAAAAGTTATGAGTAATACAACATATAAAATATGTCTATTAATTTCTTTGGGGGTAAAGCATTTGAAATCAGCGGGATTGAATTAAGATTAAAAAACCTTGAATCAAAAAGGAAACAATTTTGAAGTAAGAATATTGAAATCTTACATTAAGAATGCGCAATTTTAAATTAAAATTGTATATTCTTGAAATAAGCTGCATACCGGCTTAAAACAAGAATTTGCAGCTTATCCAAAATTAAATTTGAAAATAAGATTTTCGTGCTTGTTTTAAGCGGATTGCAGCTTAACAGACTTTCGTCAACGGATGGGCTTAATTTGACAACCATATTCTTGATTTCAGAACGATTTTTCTCTGAGTGTATAAATATTTAATTTTACATTTAGTACACATTTGCAAAATGATTGACGCTTATCGCGAAACGGGGATCAACATGTCTCTCAAAATACATTTCCTAGAGAGTCCCTTTAACAAAAATCCTGACGTCAGAGAGAAAAACTAAAAACGCAGTTTTACTACAATTTGCCCCTAGTTTCGGGAGTATATAGATTTTTTCGTCTGCTTTGAAATTTTAAGGTGTAATAAGAGCGCAAAGTCTAAAGAAAATCCTAGAGCAGAAATAGAACAGAAAACAAAAAAACGGAAAATGATTTAAAGGCTTTGTACGCATTAATTTTATGATATCATTAAAATAATCTTTACTCACTTTCGATTTCATGTAATTTGATTTTATGTAATGTTAAGTTTCGTTTATTCGCACAAACTTCTAACACATTTTTATCTCGTCTGATGTTGAGTTTTTAATACTGAAAGCATATGTTGAATTAATTATGATTTTGATTACTTCCCGCAAGTTTGAAGTCAATGGGCCCAATAAATAGAGTTTCTCTTTAATCTTTTCTGACTCAGTCAGATATTGATAAAAAATACTTTCCTCTTAACCATTTTTTGACCCAGTTAGATTTCGACAGAAAATACTTGTCTAATTATTTCTCATTTAAAAATTGTTCCTCATATTAGAAATCAATAGGCCCAATTAATCATATTTCCAAACAAAATCTTAACCCTTAGTTAATCCATCAGATTTTGATTTTCGAAAAAATCAAAAACATGTGTCGGTTTATTTCACATTTGAAGTGCTTTCACCAAGTTTGAAGTAAAAAAACCCATTAAATCATATTTCCCCATATAAACTTTTAACCCATCGTTGATTCGTCAGTTTTTAATTAAAAAAAATGAAAAACATATGTATTACTATTTTGGATTTCGAGTTTGGTTTATTTTCAACAAGTTTGAAGTTATTAATTCATGTCCCTTTACAGTTTTTTTAAAAAAACTTTTAACTCATCGTTGGCACAGTTGGTTGTGGATTTTGATTTTTAAAAAAATTAAAAATACATGTCGATATACGAGTATTTCTCATTTGAAATGCTTTGAAATATGGTGTATTTGAGGTCAAAAACGCATTAAATCATGTTTCTCCAAACAAAGCGTTAACCCATTGCTGGCCCCGTTAGATTTTGATTATCAAAAAATTAAAAACACGTGTTGAATAATTGTTGATTTGGAATATTTTCACCAAGTTTGACATCAATAGGCTCATTTAATCACGTTTCTTCATTCCAAATCCATGTTTTTCCCCATTAAATCCCTAATTTCAAAAAAACCTTTTTGGCGGAGATTCATTGTTTAACGTTTGCTTGAGCGGTTTGGGGTGGGCGATGATGAAACATTCAGTAAGTCAGTCAGTCAGGACAAACAATCATATGTATATAGCAGGGGCGTAACCAAGGGAGGCTGAGGGTGTTAGAACCCCGAAATGCGTTTAGAAAATTTTAAGTAGAAAAAATCAGTCACAAGTGTGTATAGATGAGATGGCGTCTTTCAATAGGCGCCCTCGGCTGATGAATGTTTGAATTTTAATTAATTTTGTATTTTTTGCACTCAGGAATGTTGACGATTGTTAATCAAATCATTTAAATCGGTTCAGTAGTTTCCCAGATACGATGTTTCCTCGCTTACTTTACTACATTTACAAGTGTGGAGCCAGTTCCATTGAAAATTAATAGTTTTGTATGGCAGCCACCTTAAGAGTTGAATATAGCGGTTAGGTGTATATAGAAAAAACATTCGGAAGGGAAAATAAATGGGGTCAGTCTTACATATGGTATGTCTGGGACCAACCTGAGAGCAGCGAGAGCCCACTTTCTAAAAACGATTATTTTGTATGGGAGCCTCATTAAAGATTGGAGATAGGGGGTAGGTATATTCGAAATAAATATTCAGGAGTAAAAATTAGTGGGGGTCAGTCCAAGATTTTAACCCTCTAAGAGCAATTTCTGAGCAGCTGTGGAGCTATTTATCGAGATTTTATTTTCAATCACTTTTGAAAAAAGCGCATTTTATCTATATACACATTGATAAATAAATTTATATTATAATACAAATATTATGAACGTAGCTTTTATGAACTAAGATAATTTTCATGGTTAATATGAAGTTTTTTCAGTGCTTGATCCGCCAGAGGCACCGAAGGACTTTTGTAGTTTCAATCATGGTTTTGGTTTACAGTGCTGGTATATATGAATGATCCACTATTCAAACAATTGTTGAGTTATATAAGCAAAATCAAGTCGAAAGCCTAACCAACAAGTGACCATAAATTTCGTATGCCAACTATTTAGTCGTCAAGAAATTCAATCCGAGTTCAAGGCAACGACACTGCGTCTTTTGTTACTTCGGTCATTTGGTATTTGCACACTCAGTGTTGATTACTCCGGAATGAAATTCTATAGTCGTTGCATGGGTGCATTGATTTCTTCCTCCTCGAGTGTAAGTCATTTATATTAATTAAATGCAAATTGCAAATTAATTAACTGCACATTCCAACTCAACTTACCGCAAATTCCAGTTAAGCAAAGCAATTAAACGATTTGTTTTCTTTCCACGAAACTGTCAAACTACTATCACAATAATTGGCACTGCGGGCCAATAATGAACGCAACTGTGCGACCGACCGATCGCAACCGCATCGAGCCATTTCAATTAGAGCAGCGCGCCCATTCATCGACTGATGACTGTCGACTGGGTGGTCGGCGATTGCGAGCATATTTAACAACATTTTGTAATTTAATAGCTCATAACATAATAAGCTGAAGGCTGCCAAGAAGTTGCCGCCGCATCACGGCTAATTGTAAAGTTCACAATGCCAACAGCCGGAACACTTGAGCCGAAGCAAAAGTGAATTGCCTGCAGCTTGCCAGTCGGCAGTCGACAGCGTCGGCCACAAAGCGGCACATGGACTTAAGCTGCCGAACAAGCATTACAGTAATTTAACATGCCATATGCAAACACATTGGCGCGCACGCTGTCGTGACGTGGCCCAAAGACACGGCCTGCCTAAGTGCGTGACTGTGTGTGTGTGAATGTGTGGATGTGTGTGGGTATGGCTGGCGTAGGCGATTTTATTAACGCATGTTGCGCAAATGTCAATGCAAGCGAAAAGGGCGAACGCTTTCTGTAATCCATTGGCCAGATTGAATGCATGTCCTGCGTTGCATTCGGCCGCACACACACACACACACACAGATGTGTTAACATGCCCTGCAGGACCATCAACTAGACTGAAGCTAATAATTCAACTAGTGCTCTGTCTAGCACAACTGATTGACATATCCATCCGGCGGCTTTAAAGTAGCGTTGGCAACAGCCATTTGCCCAGATGCCACGAAATCGGGGAGTCCCCTTGTGCGAGTAGAATTTTCAAAAATTCAAAAATGTTATTGTTTTAACATTTAATTACTTTTTGCATTAAAGTTTTATATAAAAATATCATTTAAAACCCTTCATAAATTTTACCTCAATCAACCGGCAAAATCATATATCCTGTAATCTTCTGGTTCCTACCATTCAGCATAGTCAAATTTCCATTGTGGTTGAAAAACTAAACATTACTTCAACTACTAATTTTGTTTCAAGCCTACCGGGTCGTTAGTGGCCGAGTGTGTGCGTATAGTTTCAAATCAAATAACACACACACACACACACCCACACACGTACATCGCGCTTTAGCTGCCTACTGCGGCGCTGCAAGCTTGTTCGCCTCTGCTGTTTGACAATTAGATTATAGAATAACAAAGTCTCAAATCGTGTTTACATGTTAAACCAGGAGACTTAATTAACTTTTGGTCTTTTCGCTCACATTTATGTACATGCAGTCAATGTATACCAACAGTCGGCCCGTTCTAACTAGGCTTTGTTGTTGGGCGCTCAGTTGGCGCCTAATGCTGTTGCTACCTACTTATTGTTGTTGTTGTTGTTGTTGTTACTGCTTCAGCTGCCATTGCGCGATCATTGTCCTCTGCTCACGTACACACACTCGCACACTCATGCACACCAATGCAAACGCACTTGTCGTCCTGCATTAATGCGGCCATGTCGGTTAAATATTGGCTGTGACACATGGACGCTGCTGCATGGCTATGTCAGAAGACACTGCAGTTGCTGCACGTACCGCACTCGTTTAGATTATGTTGCCTACGCTTTACATCAGTTAATTGCACTGCTACATTGTCACATTTGTTGGCAATAATTGGATTTCGTCGGCAATTAAAACAAAGTTCAAGCAAGGAAAAATTGCAGCAAAAACTTGGCTAGTAAAAACTGACAAGACCGAAACTATTCGGTAAAGCTTTGCAGTGCGCGTAATGGAAGTTTTAGAAATGCGGCTGCGAATTGTTTGTGATCATTTCTGTCAACTTGTGGCAATCGAGGAAGACCAACGTGGGCAGCATTGAAGCAGGAAGAGTAAGAACTAAAATCTGTCCTCCTTCCTTTACCATGAACCTATCAACGAGTATCTAAAGGGTGAGCAGATAGAAGTGATGGTTTTCAATAGGGATGTTTCAGTCAGTGGCGCACACAGGGGGGTTTCGGAAGTTCAAACCAATCTGAAATTCAAAAACTGCTAGTGCAAAATATGGTTTGAAATGGAATTCAGCTGAAAAGTTTTACGCAAAATCCTCCCTTCAAAATGAAATTCTGTGTGCGTCACTGGTTTCAGCAACTGTCAAAGAAAATAATTACTTTTCAAGAAAATTCTGTGTAAATTTTCAAGGTGATAAAGGATTAAAATGTTCAAAGGGTCTTTTTCATATATTCATATTTTACAAATAGATAACAAATTCATTTTATTTCAATTCTTGAGCCTTTCCTCTTTCATTTGATATACAAGGTGCAACCCAAAGTAAACAGGACTTTTATAAAATAAAGAAAACGGATGATTATTTTTGTATAATTCTTTTTATTTATTCAAAATACTCTCCTTCTGCTTCGATACAACGTTTTGCACGGTCCAAAAGCATTTGGAATGAGTGTTTTAGGTCATCGGCCGGCATCGCCTTCAGAATGTTGGTACAAGCCTTTTGGATGTCCTCAACGTCCTTATAACGGTTTCCTTTCATCGGCAAATGCAACTGACCGAATAAGTAGAAGTCACAGGGAGCCATATCAGGCGAATACGGTGAATGATTGATGGTAAAAATGCGATTTTTGGTCAAATAATCGGTCGTAACTAGGGCTCTGTGAGCCGGTGCATTATCATGCAATAAACGCCAACTTCCTTCCTCGCGATATTCTGGCCGAATACGTCGAATGCGATGCACCAAACGCTTCAAAACTTCAACATAAAACAAAGCGTTAATTGTTTTTCCCGGTGGAACAAACTCTCGATGAATTATTCCCTTTGAATCGTAGAAACAAATGAGATGAGTTTTGATTTTTGACTTCTCACGGCGGGTTTTTTCGGATTTGGCTCATCTGGGTGCTTCCATTCGGCACTTTGACGCTTTGTTTCGGGATCATATTGAAAGCACCGCGTTTCGTCACCGGTTACGATGTTGAACAAGAAATTTGGATCACGTCTGGCTTCCCGAACGATGTCTTTTGCGTGCTCAATTCTCTGCGCTTTTTGGTCGTCGGTTAAAGTGTGCGGAATGAAGCGAGAACACACTTTACGGAGACCCAAATGTTCGGTTAAAATGCGATCAATTGATGTTTTGGAGATGTTCAATTCCATTTCCATCAATTCCAATGATGATTTTGGCTGCATTTTGATAAAATCACGCACAGTTTTGATGGCATCGTCAGTAATCACAAATTTCGACTGGCCGACGTGTTCGTCGTCATTCAAGTCTTCACGACCATTCTTGAATCGATTCAACCACTCATTAACACGGCCACGGGATAAACAATCATCACCATAAACTTGCTTTAACAATTTAAACGTTTCGGTAAAAGTTTTACCAAGTTTAAAACAGAACTTAATATTAGCTCTTTGTTCGATCGACATTCTCGTACCAAAGTTAAAAACATACTGTCACATTGAGCGGGATATTTCGGCGTCTACTAGACCAAATGTCATGAAATTTAGACAGTATGTGAATGAAAGATGTACCTTTCCAACGCATGTCCTCACACATAGATGGCGCCACCAGAAACGTTCCTATTGCAAAAGTCCTGTTTACTTTGGGACGCACCTTGTACATATCGTCATATTCTAACGAGGTTAAGTATTTTATATATTTTTTTTTAATTTTTTCAAAATTTTGAAGTCTTTTTAAAAGGACAAACGATGTAGAAATAAAAATCTGAGTACGCAGTATTACTATGTCTGGTCTCTAGTTTCACGCCCATATGGATTTTTTCCGGTGTGAAAAATTTTTTTAATTTTTGTCGCACGGTGTAATCGGAACATATCTGATTTATAATGCAATCAAAATATCACCGCTCGCTCAATAAATATACATTTTATTTTAGAATTCAATCGTATTTCTTTTATTGGGTCATCTTCAGTGGCACATAAAAAGGGTTTTGGGGTTTAATTCACACAGATATCGGTTGGTCACAAACATTTTAAATGGCAAATATGGTTTCAAATGGTGCTGGGCTTAAAAGTTGGGTGCGAAACTTCCCCTAAATAATTAAGTCCTACCTATGATTTATCCTTCCAAGTAAGAGTTATTTTCAAATGATGTTCATGCATTGAAAACTTATTGTTTGTAATATTTGATCAGATCATCGTTTCAAAGTAAGTTATTTGTTATTCTTTGTGCAGTTTAGGATTTGTTTGGTTATGAAAAGACAGAACAATTTGTGAAATTTTTTTATAGTTTTGGTCTGGCCATACGAAAAGGTTGTTACCCTACATACTAACCCTTACCCGAATTTCGTTTTAGTAAACGAATTCAAATTTCGAATGTCAAATTAACAAAAAATTAAGAAATTTAGTTTCTAATGAAAATCGGAATTTGAATCGCAATATTGACCCGTCTGAGCATTCCCATAAAGCGAAAGCGTCTTTTTGAAATCACAAAAAATTGTTGTTTTTTTTTTGAAGGGGGACTTCTTGTTTGGAGACCACCTGAACTATTTTTCAATGAAAAATATTTATTTTTTTAATATTCAACATTTTTCTCAACTTCTGAAGCAGAACTAGCAATTTATGAAAAAGTCTTACATTAAGGTTTCGTGCTTAAGGCTTTTTATTTTTTTGGGGGAAGTTTTGAGAAAGTTTTGGTGTTTGAAGACCCCCACTATTTTTTAATGAAGAATATTTTCCCGAAAGACAATTTGGTACTTTTTTTCAATATTTTACTCAATAAAAGCTTTTTCCGAAAAACATGAAAAATGGGGGTAAGGAAAGCGGAGGGGGGTTCATGTGTACACAAAAAATATTCACATTTGTAATGCAAAGAATTTTGTTTTAGACATCAAAGCTCTAGCTCTTCAAGTTTATATACTTTCCGTCTAAAAGTCTATAGGGACCCTTTAACCTTTATGTGCAAATTACAAAAAACTCAGACGTGCTGGACTATTACTTTGTTCGGCAAAAATGATCAGTATGACGTCCTCTTTCAGAAATATATGGTCGTTACTCTGTTGCACACAAAAAGTTTAAAATTGTTGTACTGTGTTATTAAATTAAAAACAATTATTAAAATTAAATTAAACGGCAGCCGCCGTGGCTCAGTTGGTTAGTGCGTTGGACCGCGAGTCGCAGGCAGCAACCTCAGGTTCAAATACTGCCTGTAATAACACCTTAAAAAAAATAACGGGAAAACTCGTTTTCTCTTTCGGTGGCTGTCCTCTCAGCTGGAAATGGCAAACCTCTGAGAGTAAAAATTGCTTATGAAAAAGCTCCCAACCTGCCGTTCGGAACCGGCATTAAACTGTAGGTCCCTTCCACCCGCGTACAAATTCACACGCACAACACGGGTGGTTGCGGGAAGCTAGGCCTTAGTCTCGCGTAAGCGGGCTGTCGTGCCAGTCAATTATTATTATTATTAATTAAATTAAATTAAAAATTAAATTAATTAAATATTTAATAAAAATTAAATTAAAACTAAAAAATGAAATGAATGAAAATTGAATGAAATAATTATGAAAATTATGAAATTAAAATTAATATTAATTAAATTAATTAAATTAATAAAATAAAAAAAATTAAATGAATAAAAATTGAATGAATTCATTATTAAGGAGTCATAATTAATTCATTCAATTTTCATAATTAATTCATTCAAGTTTCATTCATTTAATTTTTTTATTTTAATTTAATTTAATTAAGGACATAATTAATTCATTCAATTTTCATTAATTTAATTTTTTTTAATTTTAATTTAATTTAATTTAAGCTTAAAAAATTCAGTATCAAATTGACACTAAATGTGGACTAAGGTTAATCAACTCAATAACAAAATTTTTCTTATTTGGCGAGATTGCAACTCATGGTCCTCTGACTTGTGGTCCAATGCATTGACCTCTGAATTATGGCCGCTGTCCTGCCAGGAGGAAACTTCAAAGCTCCATAGACAAATGATTCATTTCTGCTTCTTCTATGTGGGTTTTTTGCATAACCCCACATTTTAAGTGCATATTCAGATCTTAAGTAAAATAAATTGTGGAAATATTCCAGCATACGCACTGCAATACATCGATAGCGTACAATACCAACGCATTTGCCGTAATCCAGTGTTGAGTACACGCAACAACATGACGCTGCGACCAGCCTTGAGCCAAGTAATGAGTGCAGGTTATAATGAAAATGTAAACTTTTAATGATGGGCATAAAAATATCATATTTTTCAATTAAGTTCAAAATTCTGCAAACGCGAAAAAAAGCAACAGTGCGAGTGCAAACAACGAGCAGCACACAAATGCGACCGGCAGCGGCAACAGCAACAACGTTAAGTACGTTTGTGCGAGTTCCACAAGGCTGCAGCCGCGCCACACTACTGAACTGCGCTGAGCTGAACTGAGCTGAGCCGAACCGAATCGCACTGAACTGAGTTGGGCTGGAAGGAACTCAGCTGAACTGAATTTAATGAAATATGTAGAGAATTTCCGAGGCGATTCGTGTGCGCGCTCGCCGTTTGCTTTTTCGCTGCATCCATTTTTATTTATTCCCATTCGCATTGCTTCCGCTCGCCGCTGTCTACAATCTGCGCATTTTTGTTGTTTGCATTTTAATATAAATTAACATAAATTACGCACCCACACACTTAACGGCGCCCGGCCGCACACTGCCACCAGCGGCCTTGCAGTTAACCCCCCCTGAGCGGCCGGCCAGCGGCCGTTGGCAACCATTTTTAATTCGGCGCTGGTTTAATGGGTGTTAATTATAATCTCTTCATTTACATTGGTTCGTCCGCTGAACTACCGGACACGCTGGCCAGTGTTGCCAGATGCATGAAATTACTTTCTCCTAAATCTTAAAAAAATACTGCAATTTTCTCCCAAAAGTTAGAAAAATCTCCAAAAATGGTTTTTATATTTTTTAAGGAATTAAACTTCTCATAAAAAAAATAAAAATACAGTGGTGTCTGGATATAGTGAACTAATTATTGCAAGACCTGTTCACTGTATTGAGGTTGTTCACTATATCAAGGTCAACATTTTTGTTCAAAAACTCGTTTTATTTGCTCAAAATACACTTTTTGTTTTTTGCTTGAAAATTTTTTTCTATATTTAGAGGCTCGATGTCAAAATTTGGGTGTTCACTTATCGAGGTGTTCACTATATAGGGGGTTCACTATACCCAGGCACGACTCTATATACATATAATTTTTTTTTTTAATGCAGCCTTTTTTATTCATCTTCAGCTTAACAACAAAAACTTAACAAAAAACTGAACAAAGCATATAAATGAAATGAATAAAAACTTTTGAAATCCCAGAAATTTTTTTCTGGGATTTCATTGTGACAGCAATAAGTGAGAACGATATAGATTGAGCTAACATTTTGTAAGCTTACAAATTTTTAACACAATATTTTGTTGCCAGTGTTCCCAATACATCATACTTCGTTATCCAAAAATCTCCAAAAAATCCACTAAGAATCCGAAAAATCAACTAACATAAATATGAATCTCCTAAACTTTCTCCTAAATAATTCTTCCTCCTAAAAATTCTCCTTAACCCATTAAAACCTGACCCCAGAAAGGCTTGTGCGATTTCCATAAAATTTTACACAATCTTATTAATTGACCTAATCAAGAAAAAAAATCAAGCAAAAAACTCATACCATATTTTTTTTTTGTCATGTTTTTCGCAAACATTACACAAATAAACAAAGTCAAACATTTGCGGAAAATAAAATGTGCCAATAAAATATCAGCTGCTTGGATTTTGACATTTTCACGCGTTGCGTTGTATGAAAATTGGCAGTGTTTAGGCCCAACGTTGCATTCGCGCAACACAAAACTTAAAGCATATTTTTTGTTTAAAAAATCACAAAAAAAAATTTTCAAAACTTATTTTTAAATAGTTTAGCATTGCAAAATGCAGCCCACTAAGGGATTTTGATAGGTTTGAAGAATAAGTATTTTTGATTGAATTTCAAAAATTCCCCAAAAAAAAACCTTTGCCTTTGGATCGAAAAAAACGTATGAATATTTAAATAATTTTGAAATTTGAGTATGGCAGAATCTAAAACGATCAATTCTAATCCAATTCTACCCATTTTCAAGTCTTATGTCTTTATGAATTACTTAATATAGCGAAATTCCCAAACGTTGCGCAAACGCAACGCTCAGGGCTTAATGGGTTAAAGGTCAAGAATCTCCTAAATTTAAGAGGAAATCTCCTGATCTGGCAACACTGACGCTGGCCGACTTGCTGGCGCGCCAAAGAATGTTTTCGCTGTTTCACGCATTATTGTTGTTTTTGTTGTTATTTATGTTGTATTGCTGCTGCTGGTGTTGTCGAATTGCTGTTGGGGCAGCTGCCGCCGCTGTTCTTTTAAAGTGCATTTTTCCATACAGTCGCCGCATTCCACTTCCTGTTGCCACCTCCAAACATCAATTGGCATTTTCATGCTGAAATTTTATGCATTTATGACAAATCTGCGCGTCCCGAGTCCAAATTAAGAGCAACAAGTACACATTTTTTCTATAAGTAGAAGAGTTTTTTAAATGAATTTTTCGGCAGCGCGTTTTTTTCCCCCGTTACATATTTGATTTATTATTAACACAGAAACGCCATCATTGTTGTTGGCATGTTTGCATACATGGAACTTCCATTTGTTCAGCGCTAATGAAGCACGCATTCGTTTCCATTCTTTTGGCCATCTGCCTTTGCCTAATGCGAAGTGCTTTTGGTTCTTTTTTTCACTTCTCGCTGCTCTAAAGTAATGAAAATTCATTTCTCTCGAAATACAATGTGTTGAAAAACTTTTCAATTCCAGTCAAATATCAAACACATTTTTAGTTGTAACATAATGATTTTATTGTTTTTTTTTGGTATAGTTACATTCAATTTATTTTATTAAATTCATTAACACTCAGCTTGGACAGTTATAAGCCAAGACCGCAGATAACTCATTAAGTAACTCACGAACTTGATGGGTTACCTGTTCTCAGACTGAGTCACATTCCATAGTTTGCCTCAATAATTATGAAGTCCCACAAATGACTACTTCAGATTAGGACCAAAGCCAAGGGGGGGTAGTTCGGGGGTTAAAGTTCCTCATAGCTTCGCATTGATTCTAAGTAAATAGCCAAAGTAACAAACAAACTGCCTTCACCTCTAGTTTGAAATGCGTAGCATACTTCAAGGCTCAGGTGTGCAAAAATATCTGATTTTGTGAAAAATAATCGCCATTTGCGGGAAGTGTTTATTTTTTTCTGTTATTCGAAAAAACGGCAACTGAAGTGCATCGAGAGCTCCAAAAACTTTACGGTGATGTACTCTGAGCGAAACAACGTGCGGTGATTGTTTCGGTCGCTTCAAGGGCGGTGATGTCGATGCTGAAGACCGTCCGTCTGAAGACACTAAATTGCAGTGTTACCAGATCAGAAGATTTCCTCCTAGATTTAGGAGATTCTTGCCTTTTAGGAGCATTTTAAGGAGGAAGAATTGTTTAGGAGATTTATATTTTTTGTGTTAGGGGATTTTTCGGATCCTTAGTGGATTTTTTGTAGATTTTTGGATAACGAAGTTGGGAACACTGACAACAAAACATATTTTCGCAGCTATTTTAATAGTCGAAGCACCCTATTGTGTTAAAAATTTGTAAGCTTAAAAAATATAAGCTCTTTCTATCTCGTTCTCACTTATTTCTGTTACAATTAAATCCCGCCAAAAATGGCACTTTTTATTTAATTTATTTGTTATATGTTTTGTTTTTATTAAGTTTTGGTTGTTAAGCTGAAGATGAATAAAAAAGGCTGCTACAACAAAAATTATTTGTATATATTTGTATTTTTTATGAGCAGTTTAATTCCTTTGAAATGACGCAAATTATAAAAAAAAAAATTTAGGACATTTTTTTAATTTCAGTAAATTTTTTAAGATTTAGGAGAAAGTCATTTCAGGAATCTGGCAACACTGCCAAATTGGAGACATTGCTCTATAAGGATTTGTGCCAAGCGCAAGAAGATCTTGATTCAACTTTCGGAGTTACCCGCCAAACCATTTCCAAGCGATTGAATGCATTGGAAGGAACTTTGGTTCCTTATGACTTGAAGCCAAGAGACATTGAGCGTCGTTTTTTCGCCTGTGAACAACTGTTCCAGCGGCAAAAGGGAAGGGATTGTTCTCATCGCATTGTGACGGGTAATCAAAAATTGATTCATTATAGCAACACAAAGAGAAAAAAATCTTGGAGACCGGGCAACGTTTCTGCGTTGTCGACTCGGCCGAATATTCACGCTGCGAAGGTTGTGCTACCCCTCCCGCCATATTTGCCAGATATTGCGCCGTCTGATTACACTGTGCGTGAAATTTACCCTCAAAAATTGCAACCAGCGGGGGACCTACTGAGCGACTTTTCTGAGTTGAGATCCACCAGGCGTTTGGCTGGATTGGCTCTAGTTTATGAGAAATCCGACTTTGAATTTTGCTCGTTTCAGTCGATTTCGTCGCTTAAGTCTTCGAACGTTTAAATGCTAATTAGTCCTAAATTGTTCTGCATCTCGCTTTACTGTCTTCGGCAAGTTTGTAGATATTTTAACGACCAACAAATTTGCTTGAGACACCAATCCAAAAGAAAATACATTCAAACTGTGTTTTCGACAAAAATGTCCCAAAAACCCCACTTTCGTCGAGGCATAAATGTAGTATAGCGAACCCTCATGAAAAAAATAAATGAGTATGCTTTTATATAGAGGGTTGGCTCCTGCATCTAACAAACTAAAAATTTTGCCTGGGAAACGGCCATAAAAGGCGTGGCTCGGGTTCAAAGTTCAAACTTTTTATTAAAAAAAACCCAATTAATCTCGAACTCATTTACACGATATGGGTATCAAACGAAAGGTCTTTTTCTTACCTTTCTATTAATGTACAACAATAGATACGTAAAATGTACTAATAAAAATTGTTAAGCGAAAAAAACCTTTTTTTATAAAAACTTTTTTATTTAACGAATTTTTCTCTCGAAAAAATCCATTACTAGGGTACAATAAGTTTGTTACCATATTGTACCCTGTGGAATTCTCTTTACAAAAAAAAAGGACGAAGACTTTAACCGTCAAGGTAGTTAACCCTTTCAATACGACTTTTGGCCAGTGAAGATATTTCTGTATAATTGAACTAAATGTGCTGTAAATAAGTAAAAGAACATGTTTACATAATTTCAGATTTTTTTTTTTTATGCACAAAGAGCACGCTTACACTTCTGAACGTATACCAAGTATGAATTAGTTAGGTTATGCTAACCAAAACACATGTTGTGAAGTACTGACTACAGACTACTGTTTAGTCCCATCCCAGCACATTATCTGGGACTTATATATCCCCGCAGTATTGAAAGGGTTAATCAAGTTCGACCAAAAAGATGGGAACAAGTTGTAGCTAGCGATGGGAAACACTTTGAATAATTCTTTTGTAACCACTTGTTCAAAATAAAGTTGAATTTTCATCAAAAAAAATCAGCGACAACTTAGTTGCGCTCCTAATAACTACAGAAAGAAATGAAAATCTGTTTTTCTTTTAATTAAAACTTATTAAAACCTAATTAGGAAACACCAGGAGAAAGTTTTATTGGCAGCTTAAGCCGGGAAATGAGTTCAAGGAACACAAATCTATAACAACAAAGTGTACAAAAGTGAGGGATTTGATGAATTTGTCTTCAAAATATTGAACAGTTCAACTGTATCGATCCAGTGGCACACACAAGGAAGGTTTTTGAGGGATCAAACTTTGTCCTTTCGGTTTGTTACAAAAGTTTGGTTGTTAATATGGTTTAAATAATTGTATACCAAAAAGCTGTGTACAGAAGCTGCCCACGTGAAATCGTATGTGCATCACTCATCAGGGCCGATTAGAAGTATTCAATAACCAGTCTTACAAGTAAGTAGGATGAATACCAGTCGTTCATTCCTTTTGGATATATGCCAGTCACATCAAAGCTTCTTAAAAGAATCAAATAACTACCAGCTTAGAGGACACATGAAACTTATTCGTAAGTCATGCGTTCACTACTCCAATTGTGGTTTTAATCGTATGCAAAATTGTATACAGAAACATCCTTAAACCAATGAAAATATCCATTCCCATTCAACAAGCACATCAAATGCGGCCATTGAATGAAAGCCAAAGGCCGAAATCAGCGCTTCATTGACAAACAAAAAACTCATAAAGAAGCAAATTTAAAAGGCTTGAAAACAATTAAAATTACTTTCTTTAATTGCGTCAAAATACCCGCGGGCGCAAAATCGTTTGTGCCGCATTCTGGTTGCCAGCAACATGTGAGGCCCGAAGTGTGAGTGCGGCGAATGGTGCGGGCGACAATGGGTTGAGTGGGCACCGTTGGTGGCGTTAATGACTGCGGGGCTTAAAGTGATAATGGAAAAGCGAAGGGCAACTGGCGAGGTTGATTTTGTTGTTGTTGCTGTAAGTGTGCATGGGTGTTGCCACAACAACTTTCAACCCATTATTGGCAATCGTGCAGTGAGTGGCGCTATTGCTACGGTTTGTGTGTGTGTATGTGTGTGTGTGTATGTGTGTGTAGTTGTTGCTGCCGTTGCTCTACCAACCGCACCAAAGTGTGTTTCAACAGGATTTCAGTTTTATAATTGCAAATTTTTCTCCTGATGTCGTCGTTGACGTTGCTGTTAGTGCTGTTGCTGTTGCTGCTGTTGTGGTTGTTCGCTTTGTTGCTATTCGCTGTGAAATGCTTGTGAAGGCAAGTCAACCGAAAACGCTTAAGCTTGAAGCAATAAAATGAAACTTCCTGTTTGTGCGCTGCCGAGTCGCTTTAAACAACAAAACAATTGCAACCAACACTAGAAGAAACACGAAAAGAGGTATTAACATTGAAAGCCATCAAAAGCTATCAAGACTTGGATAGAGAAGTTTGCGGTTTTTAGATTGAAGTGGCTTTCAAAGGCTTACAAAATGTATGCAATAATATTGTATTTGTTTTTGCAAATGGAAATATCAAAGCCTTGCAAATTAAGTATTCTAGCAGGTAGCATTTTGTTTCGACTTAGGACAAAATTATTTGTAATGTAAATACTTTTTTCAAGAGCAAAATTGTTGGGTTTCAAACATTGACTTAATCAACCATAGACTGTCTATCGACTGTCAACACTCGTAATTCAGTTTGAATAATTTCTTGTAATTATTGAAGTAAGTTTTATGATGGGGTTTTTACAAGGTTTTAAATTGATTCGAGTGTCTCAGACTAAACTTGTTGCAATCATCCATGGTGTTTAAATTTTTTGTATCTATTGAAAGGCATCTTCAGAAGGCGATCTATAAGATCAGCTGCCATTGTTTTCTTCCTTGCATACACAAATAAAACTGATCCAACAGTCCCAGACTCGACTAACACTAAACTTGTTGTAGTCATCCATATTGTTCGACTTTTTCATCTATGCAAAGGAATCTTTGGAAAGCGATAGTCTTAGTTGCGTCTGGGACTGATAGATTAGTTTTATTTGCGTGTGCAAGAAAAGGTAAAAATGGGAGCAAGATCAGCTCAGAAGGCGAGATCAGCTTTCATTTTCTTCTTCTTTGCATACACAAATAAATTTGATCCAAGAGTCCCAGACACGACTAAGTCTAAACTTGTTGCAGTCATCCATGTTGTTCAAATTTTATTTTATTTTATCTATGGAAAGGAATCTTCAGAAGGCTATCTATAAGATCAGCTGCCATTTCTTCCTTCCTTGCGTATACAAAATTGATCCAAGAGTCCCAGACACGTCGAATTTGTTTAATCTATGCAAAGAGATCTTCAGAAAGCAATATATAAGATAGGCTCCCATGGAAAAGTTATTGTAAATGAAAGCCGCTGGGCAACGATGAATAGAAAGACCCTGACTCCGTTGGAATAACGAAGTCGTATAGCCCCTACAGGTGCTTAGTGTAGATGATTGACGATGTCGTAGGGGAATTAAAGATGTCTTGAAAGAGTTGTTGAGGTCGGCTGTAATGTCTGTCCATAGACTTAGAGCGATTCTGAACGACAGATTGAAAATTTTTGGAAGCAATCACCCAGAGAAAGTTGATATTTACTTTAGTATTTATCGAGCTTAGTAGTATTTATCGAACGGACGGTCATGAATCAATGGTCTGACTTATGTGTTACGAAGGCTATCTCTACTACATCTATACTAATTTTGATAGTGTTAGTGGAAATTTTAGATCCGGTGCGGTACTTACTTACTTACTTACTTACTTACGAAAAACTTCTCTCCAGGCATTCTAGGGCGTCTCCTTTCACCAGAGACACGGTCTCCCTCTTCTACGTCGAAGACACGTCATAAGAACATTGTACTCGTGAACTAAGCATACAGATCAAAGATCTTAAAAATTAACTTTTCTTCGGCCACCCCAGGAGTAACAAAAGTATCTCACTTCGCAGCAAAACCCTAAACTCAGGACCCTTTGATTTATATCCAACCATTATTGTCATTGACTGTAACTCGTTACTTTTCTGATTACTTCTTAAGAATCTTGAAGGCTCTCGTCCTTATGTCTCAGCAGAATAACTGCGTCTTTAGTACATTTACTGCTCCATTCATTTTTATACAAAAATTGCAGTGTCTTCTCACTGTTTTCCAAGGACTTGTAAAAAATTTTCAGGACTTTCTTATCAAAACAACAACTTTTAAACTGTGCTTAACGCTTTTAATTACTGGTAGCAGTATTTAGCAGCTAACAACTTTATCTTCTTTTCAAATAAACCTTAAAAAATAAACTCGTCCTGGTTGCTTTCTTGCGACATGTTACAACAATTAGCACAGTGGCGAGTTATAAAAATAAATTTCAAACAAAGCCAACACAGCACTTTTCCACTACATTTCCGTCAATGTTGGTTTTCTCGAGCGCAGAAGAGAAAAGAACATGGAGCAGACAATAAAAGAGATACAGCAATTATCCACAAAACAATGAGCGGACCAACCTTCAAATAAACGCAAATAATACAAAAACACTGTGACGCAGACAATTGAAAGCGGGCAGACTGCACTCGAAACGAAACTACCCCCGACATTTTATTGACTTGGAGAGCGTTACCGAAAATTAGCAAGAAACGCTCGGCAAATAATTTGCGTTGAGAAAAATACACAGCGCTAATTGGCGTAAAGGTCCATTGCCTTAATTCTTCATTAAATGAGCATGAAAGGACCCCATTTCTCGCCACGCCACAATCCTTTCAAATGGGTTAAGGGATGACGGTTTAAAGACGCCAAAAAGCGAATGAAAATGTTTTGAATCCTGTTGTGAATATGCACGAAAAATCGCATTTAAATTCCACTTTGAAAGTCAAAGTCAAACGTCAATTGACGTCCGTGCAGCGTTGACGTTTCATGAAATGGACGACAGGTTGTATTTGCTTTGCTGGTTCGAATAACGTATCCGGTTGAACTGATTGAGTGTGCGACCTTTACTTCACACATATCTGTGTCCACGTGACCTGCACAAGCTCGAATGTGTGAGTGCTGCCAGCATTTGTGCGTCAAACGGCCGATCGGGCTTGAATACTCAAAGCAATGATTTCCGCTTTGAAGTGTTTGCTATTGTTAGCGAAACTTTGACATGCACTTTTGCCAACAAAGCAGTAAAAGTAAACAATATAACAGCAAGCAAATGTCAATTTAGCAAATTCCTATACAAAAAAGACTGTAAAGAGTAGTTTTTGTTAGCTTTTGAACTATTAACTGTTTTTGAAAAATATTAAATTTTTTCAAAATTTTTTTCATTTCAATTATTGAATAATTATAATAATTGAATTAAAAGCAAAAGAGCTACAACTAAAAAATTACTACTTCAAAATTTTAATTTCCATCTTTTTTAATAGGAGAAACATTGTATGTTTGTTTCTAAGTTAACCCATTTCGTAACTTTGATTCGTTAACGAATTATAGAAATTTGAAATTTTTTCATTTTTTTTATTACGATAAACCTCTGTAATCTAACGATTATGATTTTTTTTATGCTTTTTTTTTTGGCTTTCCAACTAAAGCTGGACAGGCATTAAAAATCATATATAGACTTTTTTCTTAAATTCTTTAAAAATATAAAAAATAACCAGATTTGTACAAAGCTGACACAGAATGATTGAAAAAACACCACACTAATTTTATATTATAATAAAGTTATATAACTTAAATCTGTTAGTCCATTTCATACCTTTGACTCGTTCACGAATCATAGAAATTAGTAATGTTTGCATTTTTTTTATTACAATAACCCTGTGTAATTTAAAGTTTATGGTTTTTATATTATACTAAGATCTATTGGCTTTCTAATAATATATTTTTTGCCATGCCACGCTTTCCCTATTAAAGCTGGATGGGCATTAAAAAAACCTTAACATATACATATAATTTTGTTTTCTTAAGGGGGTCTTCTGCTTACGCGCCCGGAATTTTAGTCTATTTTTGGAAATTAATTGTAAGGAAACTATACAAGATAATTGAAAAATTTTTTTTTTATTATTTTTGTACATGTTTAAACTTGAAAAATGACAAATGCCTTATGTGTGTGGTGAATCCTGCGCCTTTGAGAAGTGGTCAAACTAGTACTGACGAAAGTGTCCGAGTCAACTTTGTGGTATGACATCCACCCCCACAGTTGTCGGAAATGTGAAAAGTAAAATAAATTTATTTTCAGTTTTACGTTGGCTGTGCTTCTCCGAATACGATTTTTTTTATTTTTAAAATTTTTCAAATTATACGGTTTTTTGTGAAAAGTTGTATTTTCAACCACGTTTTTTGACCTGTTGAGGGTCATAAAAATTGAACAAAACAAAATTTCAAAAATCGTACTCGGAGAAGCATAGAGAAGTGTTTTATGAAGAAGTGAAAAAAAAAATTAGTCAAATCCGATGAAAATTACTTGTAGAAGTCATACCACAAAGTATAAAAAAGGTGATTTTCGGGAAAATGCGTTTGAAGATAAAGAAATGCTCGAAACGGCTGGAGGCGGCTATGTTTCCGGCTTCGAAAACCCAAGAAGGAATGTGTTTTTCACGAAACCGTTTATAAGACGTATTCCTTATATCCTCTATATTCAAAAAATGCAAAAAAAAAAATAGATTTTTTCAATCCGCGTAAGCAGAAGACCCCCTTAAATTAGTTAAAAAAATACTAAAAATAACATGACTTGTACAAAGCAGGCACAAAGTGATTGGAAAAAACGTCGCACTAATTTTGTATTATAATAAAATTCGTTTAGATGTGTTAACCCATTTCGTACCTTTGAAAAATGAGTAATGTTTACATTTTTTTTAGTACGATAAACCTGTGTTATCCAAAGTTTATGTTTTTTTATTTTATACTAGGATCTATTGACTTCCTAAAGAAATATTTATTTACCATGCACACTTTACCTATTAGAGCTGGACGAGCATTGAAAAAAACCACATATATAGACTTTTTTTCTTAAATTCTTTAAAAATACTAAAAGAAACCAGATTTGTTCCAAGCTGGCACAGAATGATTTGAAAAAGGCCGCACTAATTTTGTATTATAAAAAATTCCTTTAAAACTGTTAACCCATTTCGTACTTTTAGACTTTTTCTTAAATCCTTTTAAAATACTAAAAATAACTAGATTTGTACAAAACCCAAACACAATGATTTGAAAGACAAACTTAGCTCCATTAGATCCATTCAGATAGGCCACAGAGGGCGCGAAAGTGTTAAAAACATATAATTTTTAATCTGCGTTTACGGACGAATGCCATCATCGATTTTGCTCAAACTCATTTTCCATGCCTTTTTTCACCTAAATCGCATTCCTATTACAAAAATTTTAAAATAAAACCTTTCTCAAAATATTTCTGTAGAAATAACTAACTTCTCACCTGAAAATTTGAAATTTTGTATTTGGGACTAAATATTTTATATTTAGTGTGCGGCATGTTTGTACGAGGACTGTTGAAAATGTCGAAGTCGAGGAGGTCTTTTCAAATTTCATGAGCTGCATTTATCGATTCTAGACTTTTTTTGTTATGTTGGTACACATGTCCACAAAATATGTTAATATATCGCCATTTTGAATATTTAGTTTGTGGGTACAAAGATGTGTTTTGATGTGCTTGGCGATTTTTTGCTATTGAAAAATGGATCAAAGAATCAATTTTAAGTTTTGTATGAAAACTTAAGTACTCCAACGCACTTCAAATGTTGACAGTGGCATTTGGCTACTTTGGCTACTTTTCAACCCTTTTGAGACTACTGGGATAGTAAGTCCCACCAAGTTTTTGATGCCCGTCAAAATAATTATTCAGATCTTGTAACCCACGCAATTTATTTATTCGAATTATATGTTCCCGCAGAAGGCCAAGAAGATGTTAATGGCTGGAACCGACCTGAAAAACATTGCAGCAGTGAACATTGTTATGGAGAATCGTCGAATCACTATTGGAGAAGTTGGCTCATGAACTAAAATGTTTTCGAACATTTTGGGCATGAAACGTGTTGTTCTGAAATTGCTAAGCTATGACTAGAAAAAAACTCGTTGCATGAGCATCGCTCAGAACACGTTAAATGAACAGGAAATCAAAACAACAGGAAACAGGAATACAATTTTCTCAAACGAGTCATAGTTGGTGACGAAACATGGGTACAGTAGTGCACACAGGATTTTAGTTTGGCTACCGTACAAAACTTTTGAACTGAAACTTTTGTAAAAATCAGATGATTGTGGGAGTTTGAATCGCAAAACCCCCTTTATGTGCGCCGCTGCGTCGGTATATGGCAATGACGCCGAAACCAAAGTCCAATCCTACCAAAAACCATATCAAGTTCAGTGAAATGTGGAAGTTTTGTTAACTGTTTTCTTCGATTACAATGGCGCCATGCATTGTAAGTTCTTGTCAGAATATCGTACGGTCAATACAAAATACTACTTGGAAGTTTTGTGCCGTTTGCTTGGAATTTTTGACTAAAAGCAACAACATAATCATATCTCAGCCATCATATTCACCCAATTGGGCCCCCTGCAACTTTTTCCTGTTTCAAAAATTGTAAAGATCCATGAAAGAACAAATTATTGGACAATTGAAAAGATGAAGATCGCAACGCTAAATGAACTCAAAACCATACATATCGAATGTGTTAGGAGGATTGGAAAAAGCGCTGGCACAAGTGTATTTATATCTGAGGGGGGATAGCTTTGAAGGGGCAAAACGGATATTGATGAAGAAACAATTACTTGTCGAGCAAAATAAAAAGTGAAATTTTTTAACAGCGCTTAAAGAAATAATAATAATAATTAATAATAATTGACTGGCACGACAGCCCGCTTACGCGAGACTAAGGCCTAGCTTCCCGCAACTACCCGTGTTGTGCGTGTGAATTTGTACACGGGTTGGAGGGACCTACAGTTTAATGCCGGTTCCGAACGGCAGGTTGGGAGCTTTTTCATAAGCAATTTTTACTCTCAGAGGTTTGCCATTTCCAGCTGAGAGGACAGCCACCGAAAGAGAAAACGAGTTTTCCCGTTATTTTTTTTAAGGTGTTATTACAGGCAGTATTTGAACCTGAGGTTGCTGCCTGCGACTCGCGGTCCAACGCACTAACCAACTGAGCCACGGCGGCTGCCGTGGCTCAGTTGGTTAGCGCTTAAAGACCTTAACGAAATTATCAGTGGCGCACACAGGATTTTATTTTTGAGTGGGGGTTTGCCGAATACCATTCAAAACCATATTTTTACCAGACATTTGTGTGTTTCGGGCTTGAACCCCCTGTGTGCGCCACTGAAAATAATTTTAACTTTATTGGGACTTTTTTGATAAAGTACGCAAGTTTTAAAGTTTGATTAAAATTGGTGACATGTGAACGAATATTGTAGTGTCCGACCGAATATTCGGTTTCGGCCCAAATAAGTGGTTTCGGTTTCGGTTTCAGTTTCGGCCAAAAAATGGCCGAATAGCCGAAACCGAAACTTTCTAGAATATTTTTTTACATTTTATTGTGTAGCAGATATATAGTAAAAGGAGGAGTAATTTAGATGCCAGCAATGTAAATAAACTACTTTTTTTTAGCATATAATATTAATTTATTTAATTTTGAATATTATCGAGTAAGGTACGAAAGGGTGATTTCTTCTTGTTTACGTTTTTAAAAAATTAATAAATTGTTTTTATTAATAAGTATTTATTTATTTATGCTATGTTTGTTTGTTTGTTCTTTATTTACTTAATGTAAAATTCGTTTGTTGAAAAAAGTGCTTGATATGGTGATTTTTATTTCAACTAGAAAGTTTCGGTTTCGGTTTCGGCCGAATATTAAAAAAAACCGAATATTCGGTTTCGGTTTCGGTTTCGGCCCAAAAAAGTGGTTTCGGTCGGACACTAGAATATTGAAATTTTGACCGAAATCCGCAGGAATTCTTGCCCGGGTTTTTTTAAGTTTCTTCATAACTTTTATTTATGATATTTTTATTTAAGTTACCGTTGCTACGTTACGTTGCTCCATAATTTTTATTTACGATTTTTTTAAATTTACGTTGCCGATAACTATTATTTTGAAAAATTTTGTTTTCGTTGAATCACCATCTTTTGGGTATGAATTGATTTTTAATTATTTTAAACTGACGAACGCAAATTAACTGCAAAAAACGAATTTCCACCAACAACTAAACAATTACAAATCAATTCATCAATTCTTTGAAATAATATTGGCAACGTAAATCAAAACAATCAAAAATAAAAATTATGAAGCAACGTAAAAAAAGTTTTTTAAATAATAACATAGTTATCGGTAACGTAAATAAAAAAAGTCAAAAATAAAAATTACAAAGCAACGTAAATACAAAAAATCCCAAACGAATAACACTGTGCGTGAAATTTACCCTCAAAAATTCAGACATAGACTGTATCCTTTTTTTTCTGAATATATTTGTAAAATTTTTTTCTAACTTGACTCTGGGTCCAAGGCCATTTCATATTCACCTTCGCAATCAATTTAGTGTTAAAAAATATATTCAGAAAAAACAAAAATGTCAAATCTTTTATATTTCATTGTAAAGGGAATTTCACAGGCTACAATATGGTAGCAAACTTATTGTACCTTGGTAATAAATTTTTTCGAGAAAAAATCCGTTAAAAAAAATTTTATAAAAAAATGTTTTTCTTGCTTAAAACTATTTTTAGTTTGTTAGATGCAGGAGTCAACACTCTATATAAAAGCATACTCACTTATTTTTTTCACGAGGGTTCGCTATACAACATTTATGCCTCGACGAAAGTGGGGTTTTAGGACATTTTTGTCGAAAACACAGTTTGAATGTATTTTTTTTTATTAGTGTCTTAAGCAAATTTGTTGGTCGTTAAAATATCTACAAACTTGCCGAAGACAGTAAAGCGATATTCAGAACGATTAAGGACTAATTAGCATTTAAACGTTCGAAGACTTAAGCGACGAACTCGACTAAAATGAGCAAAATTCAAAGTCGGATTTCTCTTAAACTAGAGCCAATCCAGCCAAACGGTTGGTGGATCTCAACTCAGTATACCTATAGAAAGTCGCTCTGTAGGTTCCCCCATGTCTGAATTTTCGACTTGGACAGTGTAATTATCGAGAACGACAAAAATATTTATTTCTCATAACAGTTAATATGCAACATAAAAATTAACTGTCGCAAATAATAATTATAACCAACAAAAAAATTTATGTTGCATTGCAAATATTTTCTTATAAAACTTATAATAGTTAGGACCCTGAAATATACAAGGTGCGTCCCAAAGTAAACAGGACTTTTGCAATAGGGACGTTTCTGGTGGCGCCATCTATGTGTGAGGACATGCGTTGGAAAGGTACATCTTTCATTCACATACTGTCTAAATTTCATGACATTTGGTCTAGTAGACGCCGAAATATCCCGCTCAATGTGACAGTATGTTTTTAACTTTGGTACGAGAATGTCGATCGAACAAAGAGCTAATATTAAGTTCTGTTTTAAACTTGGTAAAACTTTTACCGAAACGTTTAAATTGTTAAAGCAAGTTTATGGTGATGATTGTTTATCCCGTGGCCGTGTTAATGAGTGGTTGAATCGATTCAAGAATGGTCGTGAAGACTTGAATGACGACGAACACGTCGGCCAGTCGAAATTTGTGATTACTGACGATGCCATCAAAACTGTGCGTGATTTTATCAAAATGCAGCCAAAATCATCATTGGAATTGATGGAAATGGAATTGAACATCTCCAAAACATCAATTGATCGCATTTTAACCGAACATTTGGGTCTCCGTAAAGTGTGTTCTCGCTTCATTCCGCACACTTTAACCGACGACCAAAAAGCGCAGAGAATTGAGCACGCAAAAGACATCGTTCGGGAAGCCAGACGTGATCCAAATTTCTTGTTCAACATCGTAACCGGTGACGAAACGTGGTGCTTTCAATATGATCCCGAAACAAAGCGTCAAAGTGCCGAATGGAAGCACCCAGATGAGCCAAGTCCGAAAAAAACCCGCCGTGAGAAGTCAAAAATCAAAACTCATCTCATTTGTTTCTACGATTCAAAGGGAATAATTCATCGAGAGTTTGTTCCACCGGGAAAAACAATTAACGCTTTGTTTTATGTTGAAGTTTTGAAGCGTTTGGTGCATCGCATTCGTCGTATTCGGCCAGAATATCGCGAGGAAGGAAGTTGGCGCTTATTGCATGATAATGCACCGGCTCACAGAGCCCTAGTTACGACCGATTATTTGACCAAAAATCGCATTTTTACCATCAATCATTCACCGTATTCGCCTGATATGGCTCCCTGTGACTTCTACTTATTCGGTCAGTTGCATTTGCCGATGAAAGGAAACCGTTATAAGGACGTTGAGGACATCCAAAAGGCTTGTACCAACATTCTGAAGGCGATGCCGGCCGATGGCCTAAAACACTCATTCCAAATGCTTTTGGACCGTGCAAAACGTTGTATCGAAGCAGAAGGAGAGTATTTTGAATAAATAAAAAGAATTATACAAAAATAATCATCCGTTTTCTTTATTTTATAAAAGTCCTGTTTACTTTGGGTTGCACCTTGTATATACATATCTATGTATATTACCTAATTGTAGTTCGACTTTTTTGCAACTTTAAGCAAACAGAGACGACAGCCACATGTCGTGTCAATTGTAAACATTTATGCAAAGCGCAAAAAATAAAAATAAAACTTGAATGAAAAAAGGAGCAAACCTAAGAGGGAATAATCTGCTTTATGCGTCACATCATAAACGTGCCAAGTGTCTGTCGCATGTGCTGTGTGCGTGTGTGTGTGTGTCGCAGCCCACAAGTAATGAGTTTTTAATGCTATGAAGCATTCGCTTTTGCTGCGCTTTTCTTGAGCTGCTTCGTGCCACCAGCAAACACGATGATTGACATTAAGCAGTTTATTTTTGTGGTGCATTGCACGTCGCTGCAGTTGTCGTTGTTGCTCTCGCTGTCGCTGTCGCAGTCAGTTGTGCGTGTGTGTGTGTGTGTCGAGTTTCAGCGCCTGTGGTTGTTGCATTTTGCTGTTGTAAGAAAGTTTCATTCGCCCCCCCCCCTTCCCCTTTGAAATATCGCTGCGACAGCTTCCGTTGTGACTGCACGCAACTTGCAAAAAACACGCACACGCACATACTTACCGGCACACGTTGGCAATGTCGCCACACAGCATTTTCCCCCATTCGAACATTAAGCTTACATTTTGTTGAATTTTTGCCATTTTGGCGTTCGAAAATGTTCGACATGGCGTATTGGCATTTTGTTTCCTTTTCTATATTATACACATACATACACATTACATATTATATATACGTGGATACATATTTACATATGTGCATATATTGATGTGGGCGTAATTGTTTTTAATGCCAGTTAAATAGACTGAAAGCAATTTTGTGGCAACGTCAGTGTTTTCGGCAATTTAATTGCAAATGGCAGCCGTTGCAGCTCAACTCCACTCGTTGCGCGCGTTATGCGTGCGTCGGTGTGTGTGTGTGTGTGTGTGTGAGTGCCTGCTGCAAGCAGACAAAAGTGTAATTTTGTGCTTTCATTCATGAAAATTCAATTCTGCCAAACAATTTGTGGTTTGGCTTTTGGCAGGCAATAACCTTAAAAGGATATTTGCCTGACAAATCGTATCGGATATTGCAGTCGAATGCACTCGTTCAGGTAGCAACTAAATGAGATTACAGCTAAACCGAAGATGGATTGTTCTTTACATACAGACAGTGCAGTGGCCTACACAGAGTTTTATATTGGGGGGTAGGGGGGCTCCGTCTCCAACATTTTAGTCCCATACCAGTTGAAATCATATTAGGACACTTAAATGTTAATGCAGATATTTGAGAGCGTTTTGAACCCCCCAAAACACCTCTTTGCGTGCGCCACTGAGACAGTGTGTAATATAATGATTTCTAGTAAAATTTAGTCATATTTGTAAAGCAGCACTTAATGGTTTGAACCTGGTTTTGCCAAACCATGCACTGAGCTAGTGGGTCCTTAGCGATATCCTTTTTAAACGGGGTTGAAAATCTTTTGGAAGATACTAGCGTATTTGTCAGAAAAATTAGGATTCCCGAAAATTACACAATATAACCAAACTACGCCCTGTTGGGAATTCACCGAAACATTCTTCTTTTCTTACAGCTTTCTTTTGTACGGCGACTTATAGTGAAATTTTGGTTTCAACATTTTTCCCATACACACTAACTCTGAAAAATCAAGTTTTGTAGGACATTTGAGTACCAACTTTGAATGAGTACCTACGAAATAAACACTGAAACACATTTTCAGTTTTGGCTTAATTCTGGCATTCAAGTTAATTTCTGAGCTTTGGTGTATTCAGAGACCTATAGTAGAATTTTATGGCGAATATTTTCGTGGTACATTTTGTCCTTAAAAAGTCCTGTTTTAGAGCACATTTTTGGCATTTTAGAAAAAAGGGTCAAATTGACCCATACAAATAGGAGCTACAGGGTTAAAATGCTCCACAAAAATGTTCTTTGTAGTATTTTACATCAAATTGCTGAACACATCATATACCTAAAATGTATGGTTACATGGTTTTCGTATGCCGATTCACCATAAGAATGTGCAAAAAGGGGAAAACTTTGACCCTCCCTAAAAAAAAATTCAGACGTAAACTTTCGAAACGCCGATACACGTATATTTTTTTTTTGCTCTCTCTACCAGAATCCGTTGTCAGGACCTTGTTATTTTTTTTGTGTTTTACAGTGTTATTAGAGTATAGAATGTTCACAGAATTTGTTAATCTAAATATTAGTTACAAGTTTGCTGAAGGCAGCATAAAAAAATATTGAATATCTTAAGACTTATAAAAGAAACACTGATACCGAAAACACACTAACACACACAAACCTTAGACGGCTGTAACTTTTAAAAGGAAATTAACTTCGGGAAACTCTGCTTGACTTTTGTTGCTTTCTACCAGAACTACCGACCTATCGTGACCGATTCTAGGCCAGAAGAAACTGTTGCACAATATTAGTCGTCTTAAGGTTTGTGGTCATGAAGTCATGAACTACATTCCTGATGACTAAATGCTTTGTCAACTCCAGCGATTTTCTTAGTATGGGCCCTTCTTAGAGTGAGTTCGTTGAAGAAAAAGATGAAAGTCCTTAAAGTGACTTCATAGTAGTTAGGTCATATAATGCCTAAAACTGAAAGAAGTTATGGGAGTGAAACATTTTTGGAAAATGTAAAATATGTTATGTTCATTTCTTTTCAATATTCAAAGTCTTGATGACCTTTTCTGAAAGGTCAAATTAATATCTTCACTTCAAGTGCCTCAGTTCGCGGTTCAGAATGTTGGACTCAACATTCGCTGACTGAGTAGCACCAAACTCGAAATAAATGTGCTTGAAATGTATTTTTTAGTTGGCGTTCTCGATTGCAAGAGAACGGATCAATATAATTTTATTATCTTTTTTGTATTTCCTACTGAGATGATTTATAGATTTCTGACCAAAAATTGTTCAAATAAAATCATGTTTTATGCTATGACAATCTGTTATAGAGCAAAAAATAATACTATCTTTCAAAAAGCTGGAAAATAAAAACGAATGCAGAATGTCAAGTTGAAGAATGTACCAATCAAATAAAAAGAAAAAAATCAAATATGTTGCGTTGTTTACTTTTGACAACCTCCAAGAACAGCTCACATTTTCCTCGGTTTTCACCCTTCAAACTCAAATACTGAAAGCAAAACTGAAATGCTGAAGGGACTCTTACGGCCCTCATACCAAAATGTTGTTTTTAAAACTGGCCTTTAAGTGGGTATAAGACCTAAAGTATCACAACGAGCCAGAGTGGTCCACGTGTGCCTCAGGTCTTATGTGGCTATAGGCAGTCTCTTCTATCTACCTAACTTCCTTTTCGGAAGCTACGGAGATGACGAGAAGATGCAGACTATTCTGCACTCGCTGTCAGCCACAAAAGTTTTCAAAAAGCTTTTGTGACAATCACCCACACACGTCAATGCTTTTCCAATATTTGGCGGTGATTTAACTAAAACTGCAATCTTTATTTGATTAAGCTTTATAAACATCTCCGACTGGTCAGACTGTCAGATTAAACTGGGCTACTAGTTAATACATCAAACTTTGGTGTCACAATAGACGTACATATAGCTTCTACATGTAAATGGGGTTTATCCGCAAAAAAGATGGTTCCATTGGTGAGATGATGGTGGAATCTATTCAGATCAGAATGGAAACTCAATTTCTTGGATATTTTTAATTTTTACTTAACCCAAGACAGACTCTTATTGATTTTTTAGCAAGTTCTGTCGGATGCCTCAAAGACGCATTGTGATGCCCGAAAATTTTAAGCAAGCTATTACCTGTCTTCGGCATTGGCTGTAACTGACCTGAGCGTCAAATGGATCTGGCTATGTTTTCTAGTGATACAGTGCATACTATGCCCACATCATCTACTGTTCTGACCTAGAAAGGAAATAGGAGACTCACAAAAGAGATGCTGCACAGATTAGGCGCCAACCCCTCGCCCCGCTCTCCCTTCCTCATCGCTCCTCAGAGTATGCAAAGTGTCACTTGTCTAAACCGTAAAAGACACCAAGTTCTCTGTTGGTTCAATTTCTTGGAATCTTAATTATGGGCTCACAACCAATTTAAACAAAGGTGATGCATCGTTTAGGGTTACAAACAACAACAATTTTGCGAGACTTTATTTCGTGTAGTCGATGAAAATTTTCATAGACACTGGTGGACCCACCGATTCCGATTCTTATCGTTTAAAACCTTCTTCTGTTCTGGGATTTGTCGAAGCGGATCACATAACGACTTCCGTTTCATTCCCATTAAGTTTCTGTGTAGTTATCACTACTTAAGAAGTATTTCTTAGTGCTGAGAATTGAAGGATCCACAGTATAAATGTTGGCATTCTGATCCGTTATTAAATGTTTTTTCTATAGAAGTTTAGTTTATGCGCAGACACTACTATCTCTCATACATGTATGTGGAACATGAAGATGTCGTTAAGTTTTTCCACCCCAAATTGCAGTGTTCTCAACACTTTGATATTTTTTGCGAGGTATTGAGCTGTTGGAAGAGTTGTATTCAAGTGCGAAAACGAAGCAAAGTGATGGCAATTTGGGCGAAAAATTCTGAAAAATATTCTATTTCCAATGATTTCGTCTCCAACACGAACACGAAGATGTCGTTTGCCATTTCTCTACCAATTTGCGGCTTTTTCAAGACTTTGATTCTATTTAAGACCAATTGAGAAGTTAAAAAAAAAGTGATGCAGTGCAAAAGCAAAGCAAAGTGATGGCATTTTGGACGAAAAATTCTAAAGAAATTCTGAAAAATTACCAATGAAATGTTTTTTTTTTGCTGATTCCTAGAAACGATCCCATCACGTTTCCATAAACAGTCACTCACTGTACTCGTAAACGACTAACTGCACTGGCAGCCATGTTGACAAAGTACTGAACGACTCTCGCAGCTGGCAACTGGCATCGCATTGCCAATGACATTAAGCGCGCCAAATGCTGCCAATTCAGCTGATAGCAGTAATTGGCCAGGGACGAGCAGTTCGTCTCTCGCTCAATGCCGGCAATAGTTGGCGTACTTTTTTTTTTGGTTGCAATTCATTCGCACTGTGTTTAATTTGTTTTTGCCATTTTGTACATTGGTTGAATGAATTAACGCACTGCATTCATCGGCCCCAGAGGGGGCTGAGGGCGTGTGGATATGCCAGCAGCCGCAGAGTGCAGGCCCGATAGGGATATTCACTCCCCACTTGCACGTTGTTAGTCACGCCAATTAGAAGACGAATGACATCCCCGAGCAACAGCAGTCAGTGACAGTGGAGCGCATCGTGCTTGCGCTGTGAATGGCGGGCCCGACGTTCCGGTCATGTCGCATCTCACCCTTCGGCTCATCTCATCATCAGTGTATTTGCTATCGTGTTGTAGTTGAAAACAAATTAAAACTAAAGGTTTTTTAAAGGGTGATGGCTGAGGCTGGGGTTGCCAGATGTACTGAAAATGCTGCAATTTTTATATCCAGAGGGGTTTTCAAAAAGATAGTTATGCCCGAAATTTGGTATATTATTGCTCTTAAGTTTCAGGTGGCAATGCGGTTATTCTTTAATATTTGTTTCAAATTGAATAATTTATAATTTCATTACAAAAATTAGGTTATTCACCGTTTGATGTATTTGTGGTAAATATTTACGAAATGAAAATTTTTTCACAAAAGATCGTGAACGGCCCCCTTGTAAAATTCAGTATTTCGAAAATCAGCTGAATCTGTTTACATTTCGGTTAGGTAGGAATGCACAAAAAAAGAGATATCGATATTTTGTGTTCCAAATGTCGATTTGGTCAGATGTTAACATGCTACGAATTTGAGAAAAACTCATAGAAAATATATAATAATTTCGAAAATAGTTCGAAAGATCAAATTTAACGCTTTTCGAACAAGTGAAACCATGTACAAAACAATCGGCACTTTGAATTAAGTTTGCCAACCAACAAAATACACAATACACCAAGAAATGTAAAATAGTTTTTCCCGTTATATTTTTGATATTTGTAGCTTTTCAGAAATGCAAGTGTTTTGTTTTTGTAAATTGGTCAAATTTACTACAAATATCAAGTTTATCAAAAATACATAATACAGAACCAAATACAACACATCGTGAATACTCTGAATACTTCTATAAAAATCTCCAATACATGACGACAGTGGTGCATACAGAATCTTCTTTGGGGGGAGGAAGGAGTGGGTTTGTACACAGCTTTTGAGGCAAATTTCATTTGAACCAATATTCTTCACCAACTATTTGTTAACCCTTTCGCTACAGGTTTTTCTGGGGAAATTTTAAATTTAAAATTTATCGATTTAGTCTTCTGTGCGGTTATATCAACAACATTTCATAATAATTGTTTGTATTGGTTTTACCGAACATATTTAATTTGTTATACCGAAACATAAAGTTTTGTACGCATATCTTAAAATTGAATATTTCTTGCTTTACTTCCTCTTAAGGGAGTGTTCCTGGGTAGAAGTTTGAAAAAATCAATTTTTTTTTTTGGCGTTTTATTGTACCTTATACTATATACTATCACCCCCCCAAAGTCGTTTTTCAATCCGCATACTCAGTACCCACTTTTTTGCATGTTAATTGAAGTAATCTCAGCTCTTTTTGCTCCGCTGATACATTGCGCATGATACTTTAAACGCGTTTTTCTCGAAACCACATTTTTTGTACTGGCCGATAATTTTTCTCAGCAACTATGAGAGGTATCGACTTGAAATTTTGGGAAAATGTTCTAGATAGTTTTCATTGGATGCTAAACCAAAGTTTTCATCAAAAAATTATTGTTAAATATATTTTCAAGCACTCTAAAGGTAAAAAAAGGTGGCAAAACTGGACAATTTTTTTTCATATGGCCGCCATTTTGTTTCTAATCAACATTTTGACTAAAACTGTGGTTTAGCATCCGCGGAATTTATTGCAGATTAATAATTGCATACCCATTTCTGTTTCAGATTACTGGTTCCCGAAATTTATTATCGGCCAGCAGTGAAAACAAGGTCACATTGACCACTGAAAATTTGTACTTAGAAAATAAAATTGTTTGACACAAATATGAGTTTCTGTTCTCCAAATAATAAGGAACAACAAGCAAAAAACCAGAATATTGCATGTTGCCTTGTAGCTCCAAAATAATTTTTTGAAAAACACCCTAAAATCGGCATTCTACCCGGGAACACTCCCTTAAGGCAGGTTCTCACCTTGTGGGAAAAAAAACCGATTTTTTTTTTGTTGCCCTATCGTGTAGATATATGTTTCAAAAATGTGCTCCAGAAATTTCAGATCAAAATCTGAAAAATTACAAAAGTTACAGGCCGTTACATAGCGCAGTGTCGAGCACCGGCCGAGCGCGCTTTAAACTTTAAACGCGTTTTTCTGAGAACCACATTTTCGGACCTTACGGAAGTGATTGAAGGCGCTGGAATGAACCAATCGTCACCAAATTGTTGTTTAAAATGTTCCTTAGGGTTTTTTCTAATAAACGAACCACGATCAGCCAAAAATATTGAAAATTGTTAGTTAAAAAAATAATGTGAACAAAAAAATGCGAAAATCTTAATTTTTTTTTCAAAACCTCATAACTTTTGTAATTGTGATTTTTTTTTCATGATCGTGGTTCATTCAATAGATAATACGGTACACATTAAGAATGTGTTCGATTTTTGTGTTTCGGATGACGGGTTTTGACGGAATCACTTCCGGTAGCGGGACACCTCCTCGCCGACATGCCGCCACTGATGGACGCCCCGTGGCCCCCGTTTTTTGATTCATTCAATTTGAAAAATTGTATTCTCTAAATAAATGTGTGTTCATATCCAGAAAACAGCTTTTTATGTTTAACCGTTTTCTCAAAAAAAAAAAAGTGCACTTTTTCGGATCCACAAGGTGAGAACCTGCCTTAAATTATTTCAAAAATATATACAAATGTAAGTTAAAAGTCAAATTTAAAATTTCTTTTATTTTTGTCAGCCGCCGTGGCTCAGTTGGTTAGTGCGTTGGACCGCGAGTCGCAGGCAGCAACCTCAGGTTCAAATACTGCCTGTAATAACACCTAAAAAAAATAACGGGAAACTCGTTTTCTCTTTCGGTGGCTGTCCTCTCAGCTGGAAATGGCAAACCTATGAGAGTAAAAATTGCTTATGAAAAAGCTCCCAACCTGCCGTTCGGAACCGGCATTAAACTGTAGGTCCCTCCAACCCGTGTACAAATTCACACGCACAACACGGGTGGTTGCGGGAAGCTAGGCCTTAGTCTCGCGTAAGCGGGCTGTCGTGCCAGTCAATTATTATTATTAAAAAATTAAATTTATTTTTGTCAGCTTCTATCTATGTAATGATATAACATTTAAAAAAAATTTAATATTAAAAAAAAATAAATATTGAGTTTATTATTTTCGTATTATCCAAAAAACTTCAAACTATTCGAAGCACCAACAAAAATTTTTTTCTTGGAACCATAGAAGGGTCAGTCGTCCGCAAAGTAGCATGTTTCCATACGGCAACATAATAGCGAAAGGGTTAACAAGCAGACTTTTGAGAGGGGCTTACATAACGATATACAGTGGTGTCTGGATATAGTGAACTAATTATTGCAAGGCCTGTTCACTGTATTGAGGTTGTTCACTACATCAAGGTCAACATTTTTGTTCAAAAACTCGTTTTATTTGCTCAAAATACACTTTTTGTTTTTTGCTTGAAAATTTGTTTTCTATATTTAGAGCTCGATGTCAAAATTTGGATGTTCACTATATCGAGGTGTTCAATATATAGGGGGTTCACTATACCCAGACACGACTGTACTTCAAAATATTTTCGGTGCATTTATTATTCCAACAATTATTCGACTTCAACTATCTTATATTATTTTGTTTCATATTTCTTTCACACATTTATTTTTTTAGTACTTCTGGCTCTTTTAGTATGGATTTTCTTTCTGTTTTTTTTCCTATACCATTTTGACTGAATTATTTATAAATTTTTAATATTCATTTTTTAATACTGTTTTGAATTTATGTTAATATAGTTTTTCTCTCCAATGTTTTCTGATAATTTGTATTAATTCAGCTCATTCAAAGTTTTCATTACATGTACTTCGGTTTGTAATTGAAGAAATATGGCAACACTGCACTGCCATTAGACGCATTTAGCAACTTTGTACATGGGCGTGTGCGGTCTCCTGAGCGTTTTCACAATATTTAAACTCATCAGCTTTTCATTCCAAACACACACACACACAGACAAACGCATAGAAAGAAATTATTGCTGTCCAGCGTTGCAAATGCGTTGCCAGCATTGTCGGGGACAGTTCAATTTCTCATTCCTGCGTCCGTTACAGTTGCAACATGGCAGCGGCGCAAGCATGCGTGCAACGTTGTGAAATGTAATCGGCCGTGGCGGGCGATGCGGGCAGTCAGAAGTTCAGCGCGCTTTCGACAGGAACGAGCGGCAAGTGTCGAACTTCCCATTGCTTTGTGGAACATTTGTTGCATGGTTTTTGTTGTTGTTGTGAACGGTTGGCATCAGCAGCAGCAACAGCAGCAGCAGCCGAGTGTTGACCAACAGTTGTGCGCGTTTGTTTGTCCGTCTGTCGGTGTGGGCAAATGATCTGTGCGCGCTTCACAATTCTCTGGTGCAACATTTTGACTTTTGTTATTAGAGCGAATTAGTTGCCTGTTCTGTAAATGCACTCGGCTGACTTGTGGTGCAAACGGCTTCAAAAAATGTAAACCATTGAAAATGGCAGAAAATTGCGCACAACGAACGCAACACGACACTGTTGTAATCCCAGCAGTGTTGCTGTTCGTTATTGTTGCTGCAACTTTGTGTCCTGTCGAGCTTACTGGCAACACTGCGTTGCTGTTGCACGCATTGTTCCACTTTATTTCACAATTAGCTAAACGCTAAACATGTTTTCTCTTGTGCGCTGAGCTAATAATTTCGCTCCCCATCCCCCGCCAGCCACCGCCCACTGCACGCCGCTAACACCCCAATGCCGCTTTGCCACTTTGACGCCGCATTTAAGCGAAATTTATTTTGCAAAAGCTTTGTGATTGCATAAAATTGCGCCCAGATTGGTTGCTGTGCCAATGATTCGATGATTCAATTCGCTGCAAATTTGTTGCTAATTCAATTTTTGATGCTATTAAACGTTGGGCCGTCCGTCGCGCGTCAAGAGGTGTCGCGGTCGTGGTGCGCGCTTCAAGACCGACTTTCCGTAATGAGGTAATTTCATTAGTGTCGTTAATAAACTCGTTTACATGTAAATTTATAATTGAAATTTACTCTTCGGCTCGGCTCGACGTTGCGGCCAACGAGTTTAAGCGTTAAATGCGATTTATGCCAATCGGCAGCGACGGCGCGCTCAAGTCGACCACGACCCGTTCAGCACCAGATTACTGTTGCTGCAGATTGTTGTTGTTGTTGTTTATACATCAGAAATGAATTTCGCGGTGATTGGATTTGTGGGGCGGCACAGCCTTGTCCCAGTTTTGGGTTTTTTTGCTTTTCATGTTTGTGATATTTTCGTTTCATGTCGCAAAGTTTGTAAATTAATTTAAATAATTAAATAGTACACTTTCATTCACGTAGTTTGCCATAAAATTGCGTCAACAGGGCGCAACACTTAAACCCCGTAACGTTCTTAAGCCCATCTATCCTTTTGGAATCAACGCGAACATTGCGTTTGTATTGCGCGAAGCTTTGAGTTTTGGGTATGTAGAGACACATAGATCCCACTGGGTCCTTTATAATACCAGATGAAGATAAGTTCACGTTTTGTATAGGATGTCCCAGTAAAAGTGTACAATTTAAATTTTGTGGCATTTTTTTCTGTGCAATTGGCAGCTCTGAAGTTTGACAACAGATCTTCCTTGATTATTGCAATTATTAAAAATAGAAGAAATGAGTTGTGAAAACAATCGATTTATTGAAGCAACGATTTTCAAAACAAATCATTTCCCAGAATTCTGATGTCAACTGGACGTTATTATTGTAGGTTAGGTTAGGTTAAAGTGGCTCTCTGGGCCTAAAGACACACTTATTCCGCAGAAAGGGCCCATTGTGATGCCACAAAGGAAAAGTGATCTGACTTACTGCAAGTCGAAGTGCCCACAAGACAAGACAATTTGTTTTGTGGATAAAAGTCTCTTAAGTTGACTAATCTGAGGTCGTTCGAAGAAAGGGGAGCCTAAGAGTTTTCACGCTCGTCTAGAAAGAACCGTGCAGTGACAGAAGAGGTTGACTTATCATTGTAAAAATTATCGATTTATTGGAGCAGTAATTTTTAGATCGAATCAACTCCCGGAGTGCCGATGTCAACTGGGCTCTGAATTGGCATCTCTGGTTGTGCTATTGAACGCCGTGCGATTTCTTTCTTATGCGAGTAAACAACAAACAATTCCTGATCTTAAACCTGATATCCAACTCGTTTTTGGTGAGATAAATAGAGTCACATCTTTGTCACAATGTCATTGAATGTTACTTAACTTCTTCTTCTTAAGTAATTTTCAATGACATTTTGACAAAGATGTGACTCTATCTCACCGATAAGCCCTGTGATCAAAGCTGCTGAATATTTTGTTTCATACTCAATCGGAACATGTTTACTTTACAATGTAATTAAAATATCATCTCTCGCTCAATAGATGTACGATTTACTTCAATCGTTTCACTTTAAATTATATCGTGTACTGTTGTTGGGACACCCTGTATAACTAGTGCAATATTGCTGATACCGAACTGAGGTGTACCTTACTAAACCATTAATGATGTGCGTACAAATTTTAATTAAGACTGTACACTTCAGCAATTCATGCCAAAAGTCACTCATACGCCATGGGCTCCCGAAAACAACTTTTTTCACATATAAACTTTGTTACGTGTCTCCTACATTACGGCGGTGAAGATTCGGCGTAGACGCTCTGCAGGATGCCCACTTCCCCATAACCATCTTGACGAGTGCAGATCTTCAGCCAAGCTTCTACATATGAGTGCAAGTGTGGTGGAATTTGAGGGGAATATTAACTTGGTTAACCCGTGTGCACTTGGCTTTTTAATTTACCCGAAGCTTCAGCGGGGGGTGGGTTGAATAAGGCCAACCAGGTTCACTAGAACACTCACTCATATGGCATGCACTCAGCATCAGCCCGAACTGAATGGGAAAATAACTATAACAAGAAGAAAAGTTGTATGCACACGATTGCAAAAAAAAATAATACACCAACAGAATACAACTACCGAAATCAAACCGGACAGACGTTCGCACTCCGGACGCATTGCACTCCCAAACTCTTCTCCCCTAGTATCGCGATTAATCTGTTGTCTGATACTCCTTGCCCTCCCTACCTTTGTTCCTCATAGCTGTTTCCGAGAAACCCAACTACAATCAAATATTTCCTCCTCCCTTATTCCCAGTCCAAACTAAAATTAGCTCAATTTAACATAATACAACATTAACCTTTATTGAATAATTAAACTTAAACTCATAACCTGTGGGTTTTTGAAAAAAAAACTGCATTGACAAAATTAAATTCTGAAGCCAATAATAAATTTACACAAAAAATCGTAAAACTAAATATGTACATTAGCAATTTATAATACTAACATTTTTTCCTTTGTATACAAACTTATCTCAATTCCCAAGATTTCAAATTAGAGAATTTTACCCTTCAAGCCCTTTTAACCGTAGGAAAAATGTAGCTTAAAATTAGTTTTAGCCAAAGGATAATAAAAATTCTAATAATTTTAGCTTGAAAACAATTTTAACCTTTTTTTTCTACAACAATAAATCCTAAATTAATAGTAAATTTTTAACAAATTACAACTGTAAGATAATGTAGATAAATGCAAGGCCAAAGAAGAAAGCATATGTGTTTTTATTTATTTATTTTTATTTTTTTTTTGAGTTAAGAAATTTTCTTTAGGCTGTTTACACTTTTAGTTAATAGGTTTGTGTTTTAATTAAATGTGCCAAAAGAGTGCATAGAACTTACATGACAGTGTGTTGACGTGTGTGTGTAGTCCATCGTTGGGCCCATCGATGCGGATGTACACTGAAAAAAATGTTTAAACACAACCACCAAAGAGTGATTGCAGTTTGGCACAACACAAAATATATAAAGAACTCGTTTTTTTCCTTTTGGGATTTTTTTTCTTTCCTTCCTAGCATTTCTTCTTCCTAGCATACACTTCGTTTCTCTTTTCACTATATTTCTTTAGTTTTTTTTCCTCATTAAAACTTTTCACGCTATGGTATTAAACAATTTTCTTTCTCTTATCCCGCCTTTTTTTTCTAATCAATCTGACGATATTTTCCCTCCTTCTTTGTTCACTTTACACAAATTTTTCTTTTCTCCCCACAAATCTCTTTTCTTAAAATTTAAACATTTTTTCTTAAAAACAAGATTAAAATTTCCAAAATTTTAGTTGCCATTTAGTTGCTGTGATAGTTTTGTGACTCCGATTGTAGCATAAGTAATCATTGTTGTATTGTTGTTGTTGTACCAAATTTTAAATATTTCCGAATTTGAAGTATTACTGTTGTTGTGGTTGTTGTTGTGAAATTCCCGAAGTTGGAGTGTTGTTGTTGCTGTGGTTTACTATTAAATTTTCCTGAATTTGGTGTGTTGTTGTTGTGATTGTTGTTCTGCATGCTTAATACTGTGACTGTTGTTTGGTTTTCTCTTTTAAGCACTATTGTTTCTCACGCTTAAATTTTCTTTCATCCTGCAACCGACTGATTGTTTTTTTTTGTAAAACAAATTCCGCGCCGCCGTTTAGTGTTTAATTGGGCTTTTTCGCGTTTCGCCGTGCTTAGCTTTCAAAAAGTAGGTTTTGTTTTATTTTTGTATACGCACAAGATGTCAAACAGGGTTTTTTCTTCAAAAAGTTGTCTTTTCTTTATTTCTTTCCATTTGTTCACGCAACTTTTTTCTTTTTCAAATTAGTTCAGTTTAAACTTTAGTTCGTGTGTCGCTCAACAGGTTTTTGTTTCTTTGTAGACCGATTTTCTTTTAAATGTTAAAAATAATAATAGGCGCGACTCGCGGCTTAGGTGCGTTGGCCCGACGGCATTCCGCAGTCGTGCAGCGATTCAGCGTGGCAGCCTTCTGTCTAATCTCCCTCTTTTGTGTGAGCCCAGCGCTATTTATAAGCGACTCAAAACAACGCCAAGCCGTTTTGTCACCTTGTTGCTTCCTGACCTGCGTTATTCCGTTTTTTTGCATATTCATAATTTTACATGGGTTTGTGCGTGTGTGCATATTTTTATGGCCCTGCCAAAATCGGTCAGCTTAGCAACAGCGGGAAACAACCAACAACATTCAATAGAACTCTGGTGTTTAACAACAACTTCGCGGATCGACGCTAACTGTCGATCACAACAACCAAATTTGATTTGCATTGCGCTACAACACCCAATTTTTGCATCACAACAACCACATTTAATTTGCATTGCGCTACAACACCCAAGTCGCGCATTACAACCACCGGCGCACTTGTTGGGACTGTACAACAACCATGCTCAGTCGCTACCACAGTTAAGCTCAAACCTACGCACACTTATACGAATGTATCGCAACATTTTTGCGTAGGCAAAGGGTTGAGTGATGTTGCGTGAGTGGATTGAGTGCTTGGCGCAGCCTTGAGGAACTTGCGAAAATGGTTTCAGGGGTTCCAAAACTTTTGAAAATTTAAGCATGCAGACCCCAACAACTTCTTATTAGAAAACTGTTTTTATAAAGTAACAAAGTAAGTTGAATGTACGTATACTTATTTATATTTACGTTCATATGTTTGTTTTCACGCAGGTGGAAAATTTGCGAAAGATACCGGCACTCCAGTACCAGCATTACGGATTTTTTACTGCATAAAAACCACAACCCGCATGCGACCCCTGCGGCATCCGCCTTCCAACAAAGCCGAGATTTAATGCTTCAACGGTGAGATAGAACCATATCCATCGAAATATAGTTAAGGCCTCTATTCCATACTTAATCGGAACATGTCTGCTTTACAATGCAATAAAAATAGCACCACTTTGAGCCTCTTTTGCACAGACACTAATTAATTTTTTGCACAGATTTTTTGGGGTTTTCTTAGTTGGAGTTTTACCTTGCAAATGACATCAAAATCGTTAAATTCTGAGACTATAACTTTTTTAATTTTGTCTATAGAACGAATCACTGTGCACTGGGACAATACTGGCAGTTTTTTTATGACATAGCTATAGTAGTGATCCATTAGAAAATAAGTATTTTTGGCAAACCTCAGCCAACCCTAAGTGCAGCTCATAAAGATAACCTTTTCAAACAGCATTTTTAAGATTCCAATTTGCAATTTGCATTTTTATGATTCCAAATATCTAAAGTTCAGACAATCAAACTTTGTTAAACTTGTTGGCCAAATTTTTGTGTGTTCAATTTTGTACTGAAATCATACAATCACTCAATAAAGTCTTGAAAACGATCCTTCAAGTGTTCCTTCAACGACTGAGTTATACGACTTTTTCTATCTTCCAATTATTATTTGTCTATATTATTATTACTTAACTCGCCATAACAACCCCCTTCTGCAGCTGGTCACTCCATGCGATGATAGGGCGTCTTCAACTTGGTTTTACCATCAGAGACACGGCCTCCCTCTTCGCCATCGATCTCCAACTATCACGTCGATCATCTTTTTCATCGGAGCTTCATTGTCCATACGGAACATACGCAGCCACTGAATGGATATTCTTAAGACCATAGAAGAAGTCAGCCAAGTGATCAAACGAATACTTATTCTTATCATCTGACGTTGCTTTGAACTCTAAAGGCAAGTTTGACTAGAGACTTTTCTCGAAGAACTCATCCAAGGCTCTACAAAGCACTAATCGTTCTAGTCCTGCCATATGATGCAGAATCTTGAACACTAGCTGCCATCGATGAAGATACTTTGCGCGTGACTTATTCTTGCCATCTGGCATTGCTTTGGTCTCTATAGGCGAAAATGAGTTGAGCGTGTTCGATAGAATTCCGTAAGATATTCGATGCTCCTTGCATGACAAATGAGTAGAGCTTGATATATCGATGGAACAGCGAACTGTATGAACCATACGGGGACATAAACATAGTTCAGAGCGCAACAAAAAATGGCTAGAGTGGCTTGGCCATAGTGGCCCTAAGTCAGAAGATATTTAAGCAACTTACTTCTATGACACAATATCGACAAACCACATTCACATTGGTTGAACTAAGTGCTGTAAAAATGTTGAACTTTCAACTGGCGCCAATGTACACAAAACACAACCAACTGGCCAACCTACTTTTGAGTTTGACCAAAAACGACACTTGTAGCGCCTTTTAAATGAAAAGAAGTTGCAATTATTAATTTTATTTATTATTATTTATATTAGTTTTATTATTTTTATTTTCATTAAGATTAAAATAAATTCAATTAAAAATCAGTTAAAATCATTAAACATAAATGTTTCAATAAAAAAGTTCCCATGCTAAAATCTCTCTCTACTGCAGCTGACACTTTATGTATGTTAACAATATCCAAAAAAATATCATATGCCAAAAATATCTAAACCAAAACGTCAACAACAACAAAATCAGTCCGACACGTTTTGACTGTAATTCGAATTGCAACGCCAGCTGAAACCAGCTGTCAAGCCGACTGACACAATGTGCGTGTCAGCATTTAAAACCTAAAATTCGAAACTCGAAATAATAAATAAATAGAAAAATGCAATTAAAGCCAACGCATTTGCATGCAATAATAATAATAATAATGCAAATAATTTCATGAACATTGACGCATTTCGACTGGCCGCATTACGTGCCGCGTTCATAACGAATCGTCGGTCAGCGTTGCGCACCGACCAGGTCAACGTCTAATGAGCAAATATGCGACCGAGCTTGCAATTAGTTTTTATCAGATTTGTGAAAATTATTAGATTAGTTAAGTGCAATTATCATATTGAATTGCCGACGTGTTGGCAGTGTGTTTGTGCGTGTGTGTGTATGAAATATGTAAATATGTATGTATGCGTTGCGCTAATGTGCGCCATTGGAAATTCAAATTCAAATTTGAAATCGAATTCTAATGCAAATTAATTGGAAATTCGCGCGTATTCATTGCGTTCGTTCTCTTTGTGCGTTATTGTTTGGCTGAATGTGCGAGTATGTCTAAATATGTATGAGTGTGCGTGTGTGTGTTTGTTGTCTACATTGTGCCAATATAAATTAGCATTAATGGGCAAATTAACATTTATTTGTACAGATTCGCGCCTGCAAACGACCGTCAATAGAAATTTTGTGTTAAACATTTGCGAGCAATTTAAAGGTGCAGGATGAGCCTATGTACAGGAATGCCAACAGGAAAAGCAAATAAATATTTAGTAAATAAATATGTAGAAAATAATTGTATAGTTCGAGAGCTAATTTTAGGTCGAAACTAGGTCACAGATAGCACAAATGGCTGCCGTGGAAACGAGACGCTTTGTGGTATTAACGAGTGTTATGGTGTCTTTGTTGAAGTTATAAGAAAAAGATGTAAGAAAATGTATTCTTCCCTTAAGGATTGCAGAAACTTAAAACAAACAAAAAATTTAAATTTAAAAAACATTTAGGAGTTTTGGAAATTCATTGTCCAAAATCTCCATACAACACAAAACATTTAAACTTGGGTTGGTGTTGTCAAATAGATTCTCGTGCGTAATTAGGGTGTGGTTGCATGTATGTGTGTGTGTGTGTGTTGAGAATTTGCTGCTGCCATAAGCAGCCGTGGCTTTTTTGTTTGAAACCAATTAAGGCTGTAATTCTTCACACGTTCGTCAAGTCTTATACTTATAAGTGTATACTTTTAGGCGACTCTGTATGTAATATATGTACATTTGTTTGTGTGTGTGAGTGGCCGATTGCTCGTAATGAGTGTGTGTTGTTGATTTAGCTTTTTTCTCCAACAAGCGGTCGTCTCCTAATCGCAACACGCACAGCCAACTTATTGGACACATTCCCACACACTCCCACACACACACACACGCAAAATTTATCCCTACAACGTAGACTTAGCTGTCTGCCTTCCTGCGCTTACTGCACTTTTGGATGGAGTTCCATATACAACTATTCGCCTATATGTATGTATCTTTATATATGTACATGTGTAGGTATGTAAAAGCAACTTGTTGTAGTTGTAGAATCTCGAACGATGGACAGCCACTACAACAACATTGCCTCGCACACTCAGTTGCCAACTTTTGCAATATTGGAATTATTGACGAACGAGCCTAATACTTCGACAACAACAACAACAATAACAACAATATCAGTAACCGGTGCAAATGCCTCCCATACTTGTCGAAAGAAGCCGAATTTTCTAAAGTTTTGCTGCAGCAAGTTCATCATTTCCTACCTCGTTGCCTTTTTCGTGCTTTCAGCGCAATGATCATTAACGCAACTGGGCAAAAGTGAAACAAAAACAACAACAACACTAGCCACATGCCGCCACAATTATCATTAGCACTATTTGCAGCTAATCAGCGCATTTTACGTATATTCTGTTTGGAAATTGACTGCAGTTGTTGTTGTTTTGGGTCCTTTAACATTTTGCGCTCAAAGTAAACCGCTTAAACTCATTCACTCACCTTCACGAAAGTGTGGCAACTACGCGGCACGCGCAGCGATGGCATTTAGTTTGTTTGTTTGCCTGCGTTGCGGTATTTCTTCATCAACACGCCGCACGAAACGAGACGGACGTCCCGTCGAGCAGCGGCAAATGGGCAAGCAGCCAGCCAGTCAGAGTCGAGACTGGCATGAAGGCAGGAAAAAAGTGTGAAACACAGCATCGCAGCGAGTGTGAGTGTGAGTGTGTGTGATGTACAGTATGGAGGACGGGACCAAGGGAGGAAAAATCAAATAACTTTGCCAAGTTTTTGATGCTTCAGAAACTCATTAAAAAGGATTTGACACGTGAAGAGCGAAAGTTTGTTTTATTTTATTTTTCTTGCGTGCCACTGCTTCAAATACGCTGCGCGCTAGTCGGCACAAATTTTGCTTTATTTTCGTTTTAGCGGACACACACACACACACACAGGCATGTGTACATGTATGTGTGCATGTATGTGGCCGGCAAAGGCTTCTAAGTATTTGCGGATTGGATTTCAATGGCTTATTTCATGGCATGAGATGGGCGGCTCACTGTGCGTATGAGTGATTTTCAGCATTGCTGCCAGCATTTGTCTGTGTGTGTGTGTGTGTATGTTCAATTGGCTGCAGCGTTAGTTAGCGCTGAGCCAAGTTGGCTGTCATTACTCACGAAATGAAATGAAATCTTTGGCGCTAAATTACAATTTCGTTTTCCTTCGACTAGCCTCTTTTTCTATCTCGCTCTTTCAAATGCCAAACTACACTTCTACCTGTTCGGCCAGCGGCGTTGTGTGGGCTGTACGTTGTGTACTTTTGGCCGCTTATGACGACGTTCGCCAGCTGACGCTGATGAGCCTTTAAGCCAAAATGAAAGACGTGATAATGTTGCCAAAAACGAAAATTATTTCAAAGTTTTTTTCGCCTCCTCATTCTACTATCAGTCCTGTTCATTTTTGTTGCATCTTTCTTTTCTTTCAGTTCATGTATTTTCTTACTTTTGGCATTTTATGTTATTTTCTTTCATTATCGGTTAATTGCAAGTCGAAAGACGTTTACAGTTGGCGCCAGTTAATGACAAGTGACCGGCATGTGGTGGCCACTTTGATTGGCGCAAAAGGATTTCGCCTCTAAGATGTGGTTTTGTCTATGTATGTGTGTGAGCGTGTGTGTATTGGTGTGTCGTGCCTGTTTGCAATACCAAACGTGGCACAATAAAAACTGCAATGAGATTTTATAAATCTGGCTTTATCTTCTTAACAACAGGCGGCCATACGAATTAATTCGTTTTCTTGCAACAATCTGGAATTCAGTGTTGAATAAAGAGAAGTCTGAAAATATATTCTGTATTATGTATTCTATATTCTATATTCTTAACTCTTCAAATTACTTGTTTTAGTCCTTGAAACATCCAAACTGAAGCATGACTGAAATGATGACTGATCCTTGAAACAACCAAACTGGTGGATGACTGAATATAATTTATTACATATTCATGATCAGCGACCATGAGAATATATGAAAGAGTTGAAAGCGGTCATAATCGGGCCATATGAGACAATAACTCTACCAAAACACTTATTTGTGTACATTTGTATTTTTGTGTGTGTGTTTGAAAAGGATCAAAAGTAGCCTTTACGCTAACATTGACACGAACCTATGTCCATAATTTGCACGGCCACTGCATGCCAACTTTTAACTTTGCGTATGTAAACTTTTCCCATTTACATTGACCGTAAAAGCATAAAAATCAAACTCACACACACACATATAACATTTTTTCCCACACTCTTTCGTCACACTTTCGCCATCCTCGTTGTCGCTCCCTTACTTTGAAACTAAAAAAAATTCTAAAAATATTCAAATTGAAATATCACAGCGTCAACGATAACAGCTCCTTGCGTTGCGCTTCGTTGTGTCCTAATGCGATTTGTGCAGTGCGTCTGTTGGTCGCTTGCTGGCTCTTTTTCCTTCCAAAAATCCGTTTCGCCGCTTATCCGTTCAGCTTCGGTTCATACCAGTCGTTGGCAACATCATCATTCTTGCTGTCCTTCGACTCAAGATGCGTACGAAGGATACGCACAGGCGGCAGATACGATTGCGTGTGGGTGTGCGTGTGTGTGTGTGCGTGTGGTGGTTGCAGCGGCCGGTAGCACTTTTGTACAATTTTCAACATAATAATTTTGCTCAACTGCGAGATTTATGAATGAAAACTAAATTAAGTAATAACTTTCTGTGTGTGTGTGTGTGTGTGTGCGGTGACCTTAGGAGTTCAGCGATGTGAGAGAAAATAAATGCGTAGGCAGCCCCTTGTCAACCCTCGAACTCTGTCCGATGCGTGAGTGCGTGTATCGCAAACAGCTTGAAGTGCCTTTGGCAGGTTGCAGCGCAGCTGAGTGTCACACTGTGTGTGTGTGTGTGTGTGTGAAAAGTACGACACGGTTATTAGGTAAAGCACTTTCTTTAGAGATCAAGGGTTAACTTCAGGGTTGTTTTAATAAATTTACTTGCAAATGTTTGTTGTTGTTGTAACATTTATTTAGCTAATATACTCGAAGATTTTGAAATGCTTTGGGTTGTTCTATGTCTCTATCTCTCTCTCGCACTCAGCCTGTGCCTTCAAACATGACAAAAAATAAATTAAAAGTTGACAAACTATTTCTAGACAATACAACATAACAGTTGTATTGATCTAGTAGGCGTGGCAAGTAAATTTTTCAAGTTATATAACTTCACTATGGTTCTACTCAAACTGAAATCAATGTTTGACTGCAAGGAAACCATTCATCAACTTCTCTGCAAATGTTCAACTCTAACGAGAACATGTTTCCCATTCTTGGGCACTTCAGGATCTTCTTAGCGGACCTGGACAAGTGGCCTCATGAAGGATTAGCAAATTCTTTAAAGACTTCAAGTGGCTCTACTCAACGGGAAGTGTACAGACAGAATCCATCTTCGTGGTAACACAACGGGTCACATGGCCTACATGGCATGAGAGGCAACCACTCAACCTAACCCGTTGGAATAGAAACCATCTTGAGGTCTGAATGCAACTAGCGAGGCACAAAGATCGTGTTTGATGCGCCCAAGAAAAGCAGCGTCTGTAAGTCTCTGATAACTCTTTACCTTAGATAACTCTTGAAGGATGCCCTGACTTGGTTTATACCCTTAACCCTCTCGCTCGTTTTTCTGGGGAAATTAAAAATTTTAAATTTATCCATTTAGTCTTCTGTGCGGTTACATCAACAACATTTCATAATAATTTTTTTTTATTTTTTTACCGGACCCGCTTTTTTAGAGTGTTGCCATATTACAGCAACCATATCGTTTTGGCTGTAATAATTACTCAAACATAAAGTTGTGTACGCATATCTAAAAATTGAATATTTCTTTCTTTACTTCCTCTAAAATTATTTAAAAAATATATGTAAATTGAAGTAAAAAGTCAAAATTAAAATGTCTCTTAAATTTGTCTGCTTCTATCTATGTAAAGATATGACAGTAAAAAAAAATTGAATATAAAACGTAGCTGGAGTCTTCGGCATTCTTTCTTTGTCTGTTCTCCCTCTGTACCTCGATCGTCTTCCAGTCATTGGTTCTATTCTACCTTCCCTACTGGACGTATTCCTACCTTTCTTCCCACCTCAGACCTTACGACAGTAAAACTTGCTATTTATTAAAATTAAATAATCAGTTTATCAATTTTGTATTCTTCCAAAAACTTCAAATTATTCTAAGGACCAACAAAATAATTTTTTCTTAGAACTATAGAGGTGTCAGACGTCCGCAAAGTACCATGTTTCCATATGGCAACATAATAGCGAAAGGGTTAAATAAGTATTTCAGAGCTGTGAAGACAAGAAGCCCGAAACTATGTGAAACGTGCCTGATGAACAAAAAGACGTTCTGATACTGGCTTGAAAGAGCCTTTGTCAGGACTTGGTGCAATTCCTTTGGCAATAAGAAATTTTGCCGGATTAACAAAAAGACGTTCTGATACTTGCTTGAGAGAGTCTTTGTCAGGACTTGGTGCAATTCTTTCGGCAATAGGAAATTTGAAGCTTATAAATTTGCAGTTTACTGACAGTTTGAGGGGTCAAAAATGTAACCAACCAGTTGGCAGAGTTTTTAACTTCTTTAAATGCAGCGAGATAGGTTAGGTTAGGTAGGTAAGGGCACAGACCGGAATTCCACTTGGAGGCCGAAATAGAACATTATGAATCCCCCAAAAGTCTCACCAGTTTAACCTCTTGAAGAAGGAGAGTAGATCCGAAATTTTCGCCGAGCCAGCCAGGTCCATCAGAGGTCAGTAATCTTGACCGCAGAGTGGGGAGTCGGCGTTCTTGCAGAACCAGGCAGTGACACTGAAAGTGTTGTATCGTTTGTAGACATCACTGAACGAAAAGCATAGATCCAAAAAAGCAGTGTGCGGTGATTACTCCAACGAGCTGCCGTATCGAGGTTCAACTCACACAGAGTACAAATCGCATTTTCCTCAAAGAAAGAGAACGCAATAGTGTTGACAGCTGCAGCAATCGTTCCTGCTGCGCCATAAGGGCTCAATACTTTTTTTATCCACCTGTCATACATGTACAGTGCAGATATGGGAGGAAACCCAGAGTAATCCACTTCAGTAATGGGCAAGGCGTCCTTCTGTCCTTGCCATCTCGTAAATTTCTTATAGATTGATTTGTAAATTGGTTTAGTTCACAAATTGTTGGGTGGTGATGTGGCAAGAATTTATTAAAAATAATAGTAAAAATATTGTAATAGCGGTATTCACACCGAGCACGTTACTTTGTTAGTTCCGTAATTTTTAGTTTTTTTTTTGTAAAAGAATCAAACAAAAATAAAATACACGTACAAAACTACCTACTCGGACTAACAAAGTAACGAGCTCGATGTGAATACCTCTAATATCTTTTTTTTCGATCAACAATTTTTGTTATCATTTTTTGGGAACACTACAACTTTTTAGACTTTTTGGTCCCTGCTAATTTTGCATTCGAGAGCAAACAGTGCCAAGTGCTTCAAAAAGGAAAACTTATTAATTAAGCGAATTGTTTTTGTGTTTTTAAATATTCCCATCCCAGTCGCTGCAAAGATGAAAATTTGACTGTCGGTGCTTGCAGCCGCATTTAGATATTCAAAATTCTGTGCGTAATCCAGAGTACAATCAAGTTTCGACTGATGACATCCTTTAATAAACACAAGCACAGGCAAACAAAAACACACACACACACAATCGCACACACACAATCGCACTCACACATAAACTTACAGCACCAGCAACCAGCCGACGAACGTTTGAACGTACACACGCACACGTACACGCAGACCATATCAAGTCATTTAAATATTTGATTTGGATAAGAATCGTACATATGTTCGAAAAGGCCCGGACGGACAACGAGCAAAACGAACGGACTGACGCACAGGCCCGAGGAAGAAACGCTGCAACAACGCTGTTGGGTCGAAGCGAGCTCAGCCAACCCGACCCAACTAAGCACAGCACAACTTGACTCAAGTCAAGTCAAGTTGGGAGCAGAAACTTGAAAGCCTGTTGGCGCTTCAACGCCATCAGCCATGAGAGAAAATGTCAAAATTCAAATAAAAATTATAACGAAAATGGGTTGACAGCCGAGCCGGGCTGGCAGTGCTGCAGTGCTATTAATGGTCCTGCCGTCGAAAGGGAAAGTTGCACGAGTCGCCTACGTACAAACACCCACACACATACCTACAATAACATACGTGCGTATATGTGTGTGATGTGTGTGTGGGTGCGTGTGGGTGCTGCTAGTCTGCTCGAGTTGCTGTTGAAGTTGTGTTGCGCGCGCCCAAGCAAACAAAGCACAGCCGCCAACAAGGCGACTCCGCTCGACGGCAACAACAAATAATCTTAATTTGATTAGTGCCGAGTTGTCATTAATTAAAAGTGGGTTGCTGTTGTTGTTGTTGTTGTAATGGCATATTCAAAACTTGCCAACAATTGAGGCGATGTGTGACGCCCTTTTTGCATGAGTTGATATGTTTCAGCTGAATGACAGCGATGCGACGCGACGCGGCGATTTGGGGCGGTCGACGTTAATTAAGTGGCATTGTTTGCTTCATTTTTGGCATGAGGTTTCTTTCAACCGCTGTCTCTGCGTGTGTGTGTGTGTATGTGTTTATGTGTGTGTGAGTGAGTCTTAATGAATTTAATGAAATTTCAAATTTTGTTTTTGGCATCGAAGCTGCAAGTCCCCGGCGCCAATTCAGTTGCAGCAAATAATCAAAATTAAGCAAATTGTGGCGAGCACAATTGCTCACTCTTCCCACATACACACACACATACATAAACATGCATATGGACTTGTGCATGACTGATTAAACCGTGCGACAGCATTTTTCACACCGGGAAAATTCCATATGGGCGTGAGACTAGAGACCAAATATAGTAATATTGCGTACTCAGTTTTTCATTTCTACATCCTTTGTCCTTTTAAAGGAACTTCAACATTTTGAAGGGAATACAAAATAAAAAAAAATATTAAAAAATACTCCATTTCGTTAGAATATGGCGATATGTATATCAAATGAAAAAGGAAAAGCTCAAGAATTTAAATAGAATTGAATTTTTAACTATTTGTAAAAAAAACGATATAAAAAGTCCTTTGAAAACTTTAATCCTTTATATCCTTGAAAGTTTATATAGAATTTTCTTAAAAAGTAGGTATGTTAAACCCCGAAATCTCCTTAATCACGTGTCAAAATTTCATTACCCTAACTTTATAGGTTCGAAAGTTATTAAAAAAAAGGCCGAAGCTGCAATTCTAATGAAGTACAAATAAAAAAATGATACAAAATTAATGAAGCGAGAATAATTAAATTTTGTGACGTGATCAAAGAGATTTTGAGTTTTAACATACTTACTTTTGAAGAAAATTCTATGTAAATTTTCAAGTATATAAAGGATTAAAATTTTCAAAGAACCTTTTCCATTTCCTTTTTTTTACAAATATATTAAAATCAATTTTATTTAAATTCTTGAGCCTTTCCTCTTTCATTTCATGTACATATCGCCATATTTTAACGAGATTAAGTATTATTTATATTTTTTTTTATTTTTTATCCCCTTCAAAATTGTGAAGTCCTTTTAAAAGGACAAATGATGTATAAATGAAAAACTGAGTACGCAGTATTACTATGTTTGGTCTCTAGTCTCACGCCCATATGGAATTTGTCCGGTCTTTTTTGTCGCACAGTGTTTAAATTTTGTGTGTGTGTGTTTGTCATAACTGTATACAACCGCGTGTCCAAACAGCGTCCAAACGTTTGACATTGCAGTCTAATCTTTCGAAGGCGCTCAGCTCTAAATCAAACAGTTTGCATAGTTAATACAGACACATAATTAAGCAAATTGCACGAATGGCTATTAATTGCCAATGCATACTTGTGTCGTGTGTGTGTGTATTAGTGATTGCATTTCTGCATAAGCCAGCTTGGATTTTCGCCAGTTTAATCAGCTAATTTTGCATCGAGATCACGAATTAGCCCTTTGCAAGCAACTTGACACAATGAAGTATCGAAAATGTCAAATGTTCAGATTACAATTTCAATTGAATGTTGAAGAAATGTTCTATTCAATGAAAAGAATTGACAGCGAATGTGGTTTTTAGATGAAAAAATAATGTATTTTTAGGTTTTTTGAATTGTTTCCAAGCTGCAGTGAAATGTTGGCAACTTTTGTTGTAGTTTAGAAACTTTAGATTTCAAAATTTCCATTATAGAAGCAATGTTGTTTCAATTAAACTCTCGGTTTGGTTTTCAGCGCATCTGAAGTGTTGAAAAAGGGGATATTCCTTAGTTTTTTTGGATGTGATTCAAATTTGTTGGTAACGTTTTGCTATCATTTGAAGCAAATTTGCAAATTTTAGAGAAGTTTCCATCGAGTAGAACCAATGTTATTGAAATGTTGTAGTTGTTTGCTTTTCAGAAAGTTTGGGATATGAGGAAAAGGTGACATTTTCACTTTTTTTAATTTTTTATTTTTAGATTTTTTTTAAACTTTTTATGAGATACTGTTGACATAGACATGAAAACTTCAGAAAAGTTCTTTGGCTGCCGGTTTACTTTAAAATCGTCTGACATGTTAGAGAAATCTTATTGAAATAGACGTGGATACTTCAAAGAAGAAGAAGATTTTTACAACTTTTAACGCAGGCAACTTCAGGGAAGTTCTTATCCTTCAGAACTGGTAACGTTTTAACTTGGCTGCCGATTTGGTTTTTAATAGGTCTGAAATGTGGGGAACACGAAGAGTTATTAGGTTTTTACTTTTCTCCAATTAATTCTGGGATATTTTCTACTTTTCACATAGATATGGAAAATTCATTGGCTGCCGGTTTCCTTTAAAATCGTCTGAAAAATTACAGAAGGCAAATTTTTTATTTCTTGTTTACTTTTCTACAACTTTTGTGGGATTTTGTCTGCTTTTAACATAGACATGAAAACTTTAGAGAAGTTCGTATCCGGTAGAACCAATAACGTTTTAATTTGGCTGCCAGTTTGGGCTTAAAAATATCCGAAATGTGGGAAAGTTGTGGTATTTTTTTGGTGTTTGGAAGTTTTTTCTAACTCACAGTGGGATTTTTACAACTTTTAACGCAGGGAACTTCGGAGAAGTTCTTAACCGATAACGTTTTAATTAGGCTGCCAGTTTCGTTTTAAAATCATCTGAAATGTTAGAAAAGGGAAATTTGTTGTTTCTTGTTTACTTTTCTCGGACTTTTTGTGGGATCTTGTCTACTTTTGACATAAAAAAACTGAAAACTTAAGAGAAGTTATTATCCAGTAGAACCTATCACTTTTCACAGGCTGCCGGTTTGGTTTAAAAAAATGTCTGAAATGTGGGAAAATTGTTAATTTTTTTGGTTTTTGGAACTTTTTTCTAACTCACAGTGGGATTTTTACAACTATTAATACAAAATTGTAAACTTCAGAATATTTCCATTAACTGGAAACAATGTTTTTGGGATTAGGCTCTCGGTTTTGCTATCGGGACATCTGAAATGTAGGAAAATGTATATATTTTTTTTAACTATTTTTTAACTTGCAGTAAGATTTTGGTTGCTCAAGTGCAAGTTTGGAAATTTGAAAATAATTTTCCATTATGTTGAATTCATTTCATTTTGTTTAAATTGACGGTTTTGGTTTTTCCAGTGTTTGAAGTTTGTGAACATTTTTGTATTTTTCTTATATTTTTTTTTACATTATTCCAACTAGCAATGGAAATTTAGCTACTTGTGTTATAGATATGAAAACTTTGAAGCATTTGCTTTGTAGTAGAACTGATATCGTTTTAATTTGGCTACCACTTAAAATGTGAGAAAATAAAAATGTTGTTTTGTGTATTTTCAGGTTCATTGAAATTTTTTTTAACATAATGTGGACAACTTTTCAATAATTTTTTTAAAAACTCGAAAACATTTTATCTGAAACCAAACACACTTTAATTTGGCTACCAGTTTGGTATTTGGGGCGCTTGAAAGTGGAGAAAATATAAATGTTTATATTTTATATTTTTAAAACTTTTTTGAACTTTTTCCCATTATGCAGTGGAACAACATTGGGAATTTTAAAAAATTTTTTTTAATGTGGGATCAAGAGCATTTTAAGCTGCTTAAGTGGGCTTTTAGGCCGTTTGAAATTTGAGAAATTGTAGTATAAATAATTTTCAGCTATTTTGGAGCTGTTTTTTTTACTTATTTGCAACATGACGTAGGATTTTGACTACTCGTGAGTCAAATTTCAATAATTTTCCTTGATGGATTCTAAAGACATTTCAATTTGGATCCCAGTCTTGTTTTGGGTTCTTTTGAAATTAAAAAAAACGTTTTTTTCTCGGCTGTTTTCTCCAACTTGCTGCAAAATGGCCTAATTTTGCTTGTTTTTTTCTTTAAAATTGAATTTGCATTCAAGCAATGTGTGAAATATTTATGACGAATTAATTGTGTATTCACAAGATACACGCTTCGATACAGCAACAACAAATTTCGACATATTATAAACAGAAAAACACGTCGTAATGTGTTTAATACGCCCATTGATTTCTTCTTATGTCAACTATAGTTGCAATCACATCTGAGCGATAAAAAGCGAAAATGGAAAATTGAGAAAGTGCAAAATCATTGGATGAATTTCATTTTTCAATCAGTGCTGTTTGTGTTCGGGCGTGTTCATTGCCAGTAAAGCGTTTAACTTATTTGCATATAAATTCATTTACTTTTCATAATAATATAAAAAACACACGCACAGACGCCGGCGCCGACGCCGACGCATTTGTATGCATGTGTGTGTGTGTGTGTGTGTGTTTGCGCGTACGTTTGCATGTGCCAGCACGCGGCAGATAACGCGACGATAACAGCCAACACTGCCAGAAGTGACAGTAAACGCGAACAGAGCCAAAAGCACGACGACTTGACACCCGCTGTCAGCTGCGTGCACGATGAAAGGACTTTGGCAATTTCTGACACTCGAAATGCGAATGATTGTTTTCTTTTGATCAATCAAGTGAAGAGATTTCTCTGATTGAGTTGAGCGCAGCGACACAGTGACACTTATATACACACACACACACATACAGATACAGTTAAATGTTTTATATATACGTGTGCGTGTACGCGACTACACAAAATGACAATAAGGACACGCATACGCCCCCAGGGCCGTGTTGCCGTCGGCCCGGTGTTGTCCTTTTATCGTCGACGTCCGCGCGCCGTCCTGTGTCAAAGTGCTGCCACGCGTAAATATGAAGCCAGCGTTATAAGTGTGTGTGTGTGTGATGCCATTTTAAAATGTTTGCCCCCCCCCCACCTAGTTTCGTGGCACCATGTGCCGTGTGCTTGTCGGTTGGCTTCTCTCGGCACTGTCACACAGCGCTCGCATCCTTCGTCATTTGCCTCCAAGGACCTGACGTACATATGCTTTTAATTTCATTGGCTCAAAGGATCCTTCTTTTGTCGCTCTCTTTGCTGCTTTTATTTGCCTCAGTTTGGATTTGATTGAAATTCAATTTACATTTGTTGTTTTCTCTACCATTCACTGTGCGATTTGTTTGTCTTTGTTGCCCGTATCGATGCCATGCGAGGCGCTCGATGCGTTCGCCGTATGTCATTTGCATATATTTTCTCTTGAAATACATAAACATATAGACACATGTACATTCATACAAACAATGACACCACCTTGCAGTACTGCGTTACATAAATACACATACAAAGAATTGTATACGTGTGTGAATGTATAGGAGTGTGACTGGCATATGTGTGTGTAGTACTTCCTGTGTTCCAAGTCTATTGAAAAGATTTTTTCTTTCAGCCATTCCAAACTGAGGAACATGTCGTAACATTACACACTTGTACACACACACACACATACGAATTTCTAATGCTTGTGGTTGTGGCTGTTAAACAGAAGATGTGCTGACAATATTGGCCGATAAACTTGGCGCCACTTGATTTGTCTGTGTAACCGCGACATACGACGACTTGTAGTGGTTAGAGCTGGTTAGTGGTTGGACCATGAGTCGGAAGGTTGTGGTTCGAGTCAACCAAAAGCTAAAAAATATTAAAAAAGTTAATTATAAAAATAGTTCTTTTTCAGCTAATTATAACATTTTAGTACGAAATTATCGAATATCATAATTAATTACTTTTTTGTTAATAATACCACTGACGATTTAAGGTACGTTCCAAAGTAAGCAGACTTTTGAAATACAATATGCACTCAAATGGTGCATATCTCCTGTATTTTCAGTAAAAATTTCATAAGATTTGGTGTATTGGAAGCGAAGTTATGGCGTCTGAAGTGACAAGACCTATGTTTGCGTCATCGGCACAGAAATTAGCATCGAACAAAGTAATCTTTTAAATTTGGTAAAAATTTTACCGAAACATTTCAATGGATGAATCAAGCTTGTGGTGATGATTGTTTATCCCGAGGCAAAGTTCATGAGTGGTGTAAAAGGGTAATTAAAAAAGGGTCGTGGGAATAAAAATGATGACCAATATGTTGGCCAAACGAAGTCCCACATCACACTTGTTTCCATTAAAACTGTGCAAGAAATTGAGATTGTATTGAATTTTTAAATTGGACCTAAGCATCTCAATAAAAATTAAATTTTGATTCAACATTTGGACTACTGAAAAGTGTATGATAGGTTTGTTTCGAACAAGTTGACCGAAGCCATCTTATCAATAAACAGTTGTGGCTAATTTTTTCTCTAAAAATCCTCATCAACCACTCCCCGTGTGGACCCAATTTGGCACTGTGCGACTTTTTGCTTTTTGGTTAAATGCATTTTGCCTATAAAAGGAATCCATTTTGAGGAAATTTTGTGAATATAGAAGCTATCTGATGGTCTTAGCACAGCGAAATGACATTCAGCGGCTACGGTTCTACGGCCATGTTCTCCTTATGGACGATGAAGCTGCGGCGGAAAAGTGGTTTACTACCACCCTGTACCTCCTGGAAAAGTACCATTGAACGGTAAGCAAAGAATATAAATGTGGACAAGTACCGTTGAATGATAAATATATATAATCCTTATATCCTTAAGTGTGCTTTTTAGTTCTAAACTATCCAAAATTTTCATTTTTATTTCAATATGGACCACATGAATCTCTTCAAATTGTACCAGCTATTTGAAAGTGAAGAGGATTTTGAGATCAGCGAAAATGTCCTTGAAAAGTTAATGGAAAGGAAATTAATGTAAACCTAGAAATCAGGATCTTTTGCAAACGTTTTTTAATACGGCAGGTACTTTGTACAACCCCCTACAGCCCTCATTGTCCGAAAGTGATGGCGAAGATGACTACGAAATTACTTTGGACCAAAGGTCAAGTTAGAAAAAAATATATATATACCTATATTGAAAAACAACAAAAGTATACATTTTTATATTTCACTGTAAAGGGAACAGGCTACAATATGGTAACAAACTTATTGCACCTTTATTATGGATTTTTTCGAGAAACAAATCCGTTTTTAAAAAATTTGTATAACAATTTTTTTTTGCTAAAAATTTTTTATTAGTGCATTTTTTGTATCTAATGTTGTACACTAATAGAAAGGTATGGAAAAGACCTTTCGTTTGATACCCATATCGTGTAAATCACTTGGAGATTATTTGAATTTTTTTTATAAAAACTTTGAACTTTGACCCCTAACCACGCCTTTTGTGGGCGTTTCCACGGCAAAATTTTGAGTTTGTTAGATTCACAAAAATACGCCCTATATGGCCCAATTTTCAGTTTTTTTTTCGTGAGAGTTCGCTACACTACATCTGTTTCGAACTACCATCCCAGAGGTTTTGGGTTCGATTCCCACTAAAGGTTTAGACTCGCAAATTTTTAAAATTTTTCAATTTTTTCTTGCTTCTAATTGTTTCCTATCCCAAAATTTTCGAGACAAATTCTTCACCTTGGAACAAACTCCTATCATTCCTAATTCAGTGAATGAACAGTACGTAGCAGATCCTCAGTTTCAGTAGCCATACAAGCGCAACAAAAACTCTACCAGCAGCGTAAGTATGGACTTACGGAAAGTGAGTCAATATTCATTGAAGACGCCAACCCTTTAAATTATCCACCTTTAACCTATGAGCAATGGTTGTACAGAGGGCGGTCATACAACTTAGTCGAAAAATTTGATCCAACCTGACAGAATTTCAATTGAATAATCTAACCAATACAAGGCCAAACATAACCTCAGTGAGGCTCTTTGCTCCGGAGTGGAGTGTTTAAGGAAAAGATAAAATAATATATGAGTTAACTGATGAGAAAAATCTAATTTATAAAACCTTATAGAAATGATTCTCACTACTTACCGAAGCTGACCTTAAGTCGACAGAGCAATAATATTTTTCAAGTCAACTTATCTTCAGATATCTCTTTATTTATACATAGGTATATCTAGAGCTACATTATCTCTAGACAGACCTGAGGGGGACGCTCTTATGAGGGCCCGGGGTATTCTAGGGCCGCACTTCATTGTTGTGTAGTTTTATTTTATCTGAGAAGAGGCTAAAGCAGAGAAACTGTGTTCTTAAAGTTCCTTTTCGGGTCTGAATGTGCTTTGCACAATGAAAATTTGTATCTTTAGATATGAAAACTTAAGACACATTTTTTGTATGGCAAATCAACGTGAAGAATGCATGACTCTATAAATTGCGAGGGAAATGAGTTTTGAAATAGAAAGCTTCAAGCAAAACCTCCTCAACATTCATATAAATATGTATATATGTAAAAAAGTAACACACACACATTCACATACACATACACATACACATACACCTTCTCCTACATCGCTACCTACATACATACATACTCGTACGCCAAGTGAGGACAGCTCAGTTTAGGCATTTGTGGCGCTGCTGGCGCCTTTCTTCCTGTCTGTCATCGCGTGTGCTCTGCCGACTGCACAGCCGCAGCTATTTGGATTAATTTTGCGCTCGAATAAATACGCAATTATTTTAATTTCACAGAAAGCCAAAGCAACAACAACAAATACAACAAACAACAGCACCAACACCAACACCAGCAACGACACCACGCAGGCGAGAAGGAATCGAATTCGTTTGTTTGGCGATTGTTGAAGCATTAAAGTGACATTTTGATTTTGAATTCAATTAATTTCCGTTTCCAGTAACTTAAAATCGAATTTATTGCGCTTTGTCGTCGAACGCTGCACGATTCCCTGTCATTTGGCCGAGAATGCGTTGGACGTGCGCGTGTGTGAGTGCGAGGGCGAATGTGTTTGTGTGCGAACGCAAAAACGCCAAGCAACACACACAGCACAATAGCAACAAACAACGGAAACAACAAAATTGCGCTAAACACATCAAAACTCGTAAATTTTCACATTGAATTATTCATATTTTTACAAGGCAGCGCGAAAGGAAAAGGAAAGAAACGAAAGGAGAGGAAGGAAGTGAGCAAACTGCGCGCTGCCCCCAACAACAAACAAAGAAAGCGCCGCGGTTGCAGCTGGTGATGGCGCTGGCGGTCGACCGTTATGAATTCCCGAAATTCCGTTGCATATTGCATGCTGCAACGCCCACACACACACACACACAGCCAAAACTCGATGGGTTTCGCATTTCAAACGCACAAAGTTGGTGCACTTTTTGCACAAAGTCGAACTTTTCACAAAGTTTCCCATAAATTATAAAAGTGATAAAAAATTGCCAACGCGTCGCGCAGTCTTTGCTGCTCTCTGCTATTTTTGTGTTGTTTTTGTTGCTTGTAGCTCAACGCAACTGAAGTATTTACATGCACACCTGCTATCGCTGGGCGCTCGGGCTGCAGCTGCAGTTGTCGCCGCAGTTTTTACAGCCCACGTGATCTCTGTGTTTTACCAGGTGACAAAAACTTTTCGACAGCTGCAAAGTTTTCTGTGTACTCTTGCAAGTTAAGTAGATACTTACACCGGCAGCATGGCAGTCAATGATGTTAATTTCCCCCAACCCCCCGCCCCCTCCCCGCCCTCTCAAGTTGCCTAATAATGTCGGCGACTGCTGTTGGGGCGGCTAGCAAAAGGTTAGAGGTTGCACAAGGAATTCCGTCAAAACTATTCGGCAATTGTGAAACTGCTTTCGGTGTTCGTTGAATGCAGGAAAACATTTCTGCTAATAGAATTCATTCGCAAAAGCACTCAATGGGCAAGCAGACATTTAGCTAATTGGTTTAATTTATGAAAGGGTCAAACGGGACGCATGACTAATAATGACAGTGTGCGGCAAACGCACACACGCACACATACAAACGCAGGTATGGTGGTGTTGTTTATAGAGTTTTGTCTTTTTTACTAACATTTTGTAACTCTACAGGAGATGAAATACACAAAAGAGGATAAGATACAAAGTAGAATACATTCGTAAATGGGTATAGTGAACCCCCTATATAGTGAACACCTCGATATAGTGAACACCCAAATTTTGACATCGAGCCTCTAAATATAAAAAAAAATGTTCAAGCAAAATGTTAACCTTGATATAGTGAACAACTTCAATACAGTGAACAGGCCTTGCAATAATTAGTTCACTATATCCAGACATACAGTGGATGAGATTTAAAACTTGAAACCTTAACTATAGAATATAAAATCTTTATACTGATACCAGGGGCGTAGCCATAACTTGGCAATGGGGGGCTTTAAAAAAATTTTTTTCGCCAGTTTAGTATTACGAGTTTTTTAAAGTAAAATAATAATTTAAATAATTAATTATAATAATAATTTAATAATAATAATAATAAAATAATAAATTTTTTCCCGATGTTTAGTAAAAATTCCATTAAATTTGGTGCACTGGAAGTGAAGTTATTGCATCTGAAGTGAAAGTATCGGGTGGTTTTTTTAGAGGTATAGAACTTCGAATTGAAATAAAACACAAGAAAATCGTTTTAATGTCCATCAATTTGGCTTTATTTGAAGGATAATTTTATGCCATTAATGTTTAAATATGATTTCGGGCATGCGGCCGCCGCGGCTGGCTCGAATAAAGCCAATTCTACAGGTCCAATTTTCAACCACTTTTTCGAGCATTTGGGGCCGTATGTCGGCAATAACGCCACGAATGTTGGCTTCCAAGTCCCCTAACGTTTCTGGTTTGTTGGCGTAGACGAGCGACTTCACATATCCCCAAAGAAAATAATCCAATGGTGTCAAATCACACGATCTTGGTGGCCAATTGACAGGTCCATTCCGCGAAATTATGCGCTCATCGAATGTTTCCTTCAATAAATCGATTGTGACGTGCGCTGTGTGGCATGTAGCGCCGTCTTGTTGGAACCACAACTCATCCACATTCATGCCATCCAATTCGGGAACAAAATAGTCGGTTATCATGGCTCTATACCGGTCTCCATTAACGGTAACTGACTCCTCTTCTGACTGGGTCCTCTTCAACATTTTGCTCTACAGCGGCAATTGTTTCTTCGGTGCGCACTGTTCGACGTCTCTGCGGATGCGTATTATCACATAGAGTAAACGTAGTGCGAAAACGACCCATGGTTAACCGAATTAATTGCTCTGATGGACGATTATGTCGACCATAAAATGGACGGAGCTTGTGGTAAACTTCGCGAACTGAACCATTATTTTCGAAATAAATTTGCACGATTTGCAAGCGTTGTTCTTTTGTCAACCTGTTCATGATGGAATGGCAAACCAAACTGAACATAAATGACATTAGAGTTGCCAGATTTGACCACAAAATGCCAGTTTTATCTCTATTCGAAAAACAAACCTCTAAAAAAACACCCTATATATTTGTGTCATCGTACAAAAATGAGTATCGAACAAAGATCCAATATTAACTTTTATTTTAAAAATGATTAACCCTTATGTGTGTGCCGTACCCGGGTACCCCAGCCCAGTTTGATACTGGAATTTTATACTTGCGGAAAACCTAGAAAGGTGAAACTTTATGACAACTCCCAAAATGGTATTATGTCTTTATTTCCGAGTGTGTGATTCCATTTAGTTGCTGGGGCACCCGGGTAACCCAACACATTTTTTTTTAAGTTGCATGCATTTCTTAGATATTTCTTGTAAGTAAAACTTTCTAAAGCAAATAATTTGTAATAGAACAATTGTATCAACAAAAAATGGCAGCCGCTTTATTTGTTTGGGCTCGTAAAGGTCTGCTAGCATCGTTATCGAAACCTATAAAACGTAAAAATTTTTTAAATCTGTCGAAAGGCAGCTTGAAAACTTAGCAAAAACGGCAAAATGTCTTACAGTGCAAACAAAAAGTGAGACATTTTCATACAATTTGTCCTGGGGTACAAATGAGTAAGAGTGTTCTTTTTTAACCACACACACTAGGGTTAAAGTTTGGACATAAATGATGACGTACTGAAATCCGCGATCATTGTAGATCAAAACTGGGCGGTAATTCATAAAAGATTAGCCAAAATCTTCATTGAAATTCTTGAAATTGGATTTAACCTTCGCCCGGGTGATCTTTTTAACATTCAATTTTCAATAACATGAAAAAATATTTTTTTTTTAATTTTGTTCATGTTTAAACTTGAATTGTGTAATTTTGTTTACAAAATACCTATGTTTGTGTATTTTGAATAAAAGTCCCAAAACATTTTTTTGCGTACCTGATTATGTGTTCAAAAAACCCTCTGGAAAGAAATCTTCTCATATTTTCCATAGTCGCAAAATACATCATTAATGTTAGGCCTTTTTTCGAAAAACAAACTATCGCCACAGGAAGATACTAAATACTGAAGTATGAAAAAAATGAATATTATTATATATTTCTTGTGAGTTTTACTCAAAATAGCGAAAATAGCGGTGGAAGTGCCTGGGGTCATCCGAATGAACGACATTGGCAAACGAGGTATATAAAAATCTTTGGTAAGGCGAAGGTTAAGCATCTCAATAGCATACATTTATCGCATTTTAACTGAACATTTGGCTATCGAAGGATGCCATCTCATCTATTGACACTTGTTTTGACATTTTTTTTTGTTAACTTAAAGTCAAATATTAACCATCAACCACTCCTCGTTTTCACCTGATGCGGCACCGTACGACTTTCACCTTTTCAAAAAATGCATTTGCCGATGAAAAAAGCGTTTTGAGAACGTAGAAACTATCCAAAAGGCTTGTACCGGCATCCTGAAGGATATTCCGGTCGACGAACTAAACTACTCTTTAGACATGTTTTTAGATCATGCAAATCGCATTATTGAGCCTAAACGGGACTATTAAAAAACGAATTAGTTTCGCCCAACAACTTTTTTTTATTATTCTTTTAAGGGGAGGTTCTCCTCTTTTCGGCCGAAAATAAAGCGAAATTCTTTAATTTACTGTCGGATAATGAAACGACTCACGAATAGACGGTTTTGATGGTTTATTAAGCCATCTTTCTAAAATACAAGAAAAATTTTTTTTTACAAAATCCAATATGGCGGCCCAAAAATGGCGGGTCTTGTCAACCTCTGCAAGCGAGACATTGTTCGGAAACGTCAAGGCTGTAGCCACTTGTAGTGAACTGAAATCAAAAATTTTTTTTTTATAGTAAAGAATATTAAATTCCCTATGACTTATACCTATTTTTGAATAATTTTTATAAAAAGTCATCTAATTTATGCATAATCATAGAAAAAGTTCAATTTTTACCATCTTTTTTTCGACTTTTCTTTTGTTAAAAGACTATTATTACACATTTGTTTATATTTGTTTTAGGTATAAGTCATATAAAAAATCATACCCTTTAAGAAATGCTATAGATGAAGTAACTCGGATAAGTAGATCATGAGTTACGCTTGACGTTAGGATGAAAGAAATGGTTTCGAGATAAACGCGTTTGAAGCAAATTAGAGCAGTGGAGCGTCCCGTAGCGCGCGTGAGACAGGTGTGTTCTCCCATGAAAATACGCGTCGTATCAAAAAATCCTTTTGCACACATATTCTCGACATTCATACCTTTCATTTCATCAAAAAAAAAAAATTGATTTTTTGAAAAAAAAGAGGAGAACCTCCCCTTAAATGTTAATGATGAAAAGACCTTTTTGCTAATGTGGGAACGTACATACGATGCATAGTGATTGAAAATGTTGACAAATTATAGGCTATATGGGGGTCTGACACCCAAAAGCCCCTCTTGGCTACGCCCCTGACTGGTACCCATATCTATTTATATATATATTTATATACAAGTATATAAAAAAAATGAATATCTGTTTGTTTATTAGTCACACGACACTAAAACTTAAAAACTAGACTGCCGATTGAGCTGAATCTTTCAGAGAATGATCATCTTCACTAAATCTGAGTAAACCATATAGTGCGAATACGAGCCGACAGGTGGGCGTGGCACCTCTCATACAACCCAAATGTTTAATATGGAATATGGAATTTTTAATAGAAATTATAAGTCGAACAGCATTGAAATTTTGTATACCGCCATCTCATAGATTTTTCATTCTACAACTAATATGGGCGTTGGACAAGGGGCGTGGCAAATTTTTTGTGACTCAAATTTTCCGCGTAACTTTGGAACTGTAAGTCGAACATCAATGAAACTGAGTCGCACTCTTCGACTGAAAGAATCGGTTGCGCATTGCATAAAAGGGGCGTAACACCGCTAATACAACTGAAATCTATATAGTTGTTTGCCTTGACTGATTTACTGACTGATTCATCACCGCCCAGCGCAAACCGCTAAAGCTACAGACATGCAATTTGAACTGTAGGTAAATCTTGAGAAATGAACATCCGCTAAGATGGAATTTTTTTGAAATTTGGGTTTTAAAAAGGCAAAACCGGGGTTAAGGTGCTGTATGAAGAAACGTGATTTAATTTGAAATTAATATCAAATTTGGTAGAAATACTACAAATGAAAAAAAATCCGGCACGTATTTTTCAGTTCTTAAAAAATAAAACTTTAATGGGGTCAAAAATGGGTTAAGGTTCACATACGGAAAGACTGAAAAAAACCTGAACCGATGAGTCTATGGACGTCAAAATTGGTGAACACACTTGAAATCAAGAATAATTCGACATGTGGTTCTAATTTTTGTGAAAATCGAAATCTAATGGGGTGAGTCAAGGGTTAAAAGTTTGTATGGAGAAACATGATATATTGAATTTTTCGATATCAAACTTATTAAAAGCACTTCAAACGAGAAATAATTCAACACGTGTTTCTAATTTTTTTTAAATCGAAATCTAACAGTGTCAACAATGGGTTATGAAGCGTGTATGGGAAGACTGAAAAAAAATATGAACTGATGGGCCTATTGACTTCAAAATTGGTGAAAACATTTTAAATCAAAAACAATTCTACACGTACATATATTTCACTTTTTTTTAAATTGAACGAAAATTAAAATCTGAAGGGGTCAAAAATGGGCTAACACTTAGTTTAGGGACAAATGATTAATATACCCATTGAAATATGGTGAAATCATTTTAAATGAAAAATAATTAGACTTGTGGTTTCATTTTTTTTAAATCAAAATCTGATGGTGTCAACGATGGTATACAAATTTATTAAAAAAAACTTTGAAAACACATTCATGAATTGGCCTATTGATTTCAAAACTATTGAAAACACTTGAAATCGAAAATAACTAGACACGTGTTTATCATTTTTTTTAATTCAAATCTGTCGAGTCAACGAAGGGTTAAATGTTTGTATGGAGAAACATGATTTAATGGGTTCTAGACTTCAAATTTTCATTTCATTTTTTCATTTCACAATGGGTTAACATTTTGTTTGGGAGGAAACATGATTTAATGAGAATATTAACTTTTAATATGCGGAAAATATTTAAAATGTGAAGTAATTAGACAACTTGCCAACTAAATAAAATTTGTTTCATTCTTATTCCAATTTTTTTTACCTCGTCAGTGGAGATAAGTATTTGAACTTGCTTGAACTATCCCATTCTAAAGTACCTGAAGAAATCTTGAATGTAGTCACACCAACAATTTGTGAAATTAATAGTTGCGGCAGCAAGCAGCCAATGAACCCAAATTATTTCGTACAACAACAACATACTACAAAAACTAGCTTTTATTTGTGTACATCAGGAAAATCAATTTAAAATAATACATACACGAGTGTAAAAAAAACGGGGTCAACTATTGATGAGCGTAGCTTTTGTATAAAACATTTATTTCGGACATGACATGTTATATTTAACTTCTATTCTCGTGTCAGTGCAGATATATGTGGTCGTGGTCGTGTATGGAAATTGGTGTTGCATGATGGAATGGATAGAAAAAAACATGTAACACTATTTTAAGGATACAACGCGTGTAGTATTTTCTACTCGAATAATTTGTGAGAATGAAATCTAAAGCTTTATGAATGTAATGTAATGTAATGAATGAAAAGCTTTATGAAAATATTGCAGTCTTCATGTTGTCTTCAAATGTTAATTTTTTACATAAATTAAATTTAAATTATTTTTAAAACTACATCATACATATTTGGGCTTGGTATGGTATAGTTTAATATTTGAATTAAATTTTTTTTAAATATAAAGGCGAAATGAAACAAATAATTTTGATCTGAGAGAAGTTTTCAATATTTACATCAAAAACTTGAGTTATGTTAAGTTAAAATGCTGATATTTTTCATATAATATTGTGATATTTTTAAACTGTTCTGCTTATATATGTGTGTGTGTGTCTGCATTTTCATTGTTATAGAATCCTGAGTGTGAGACTTACACTCACTAAATCACCCAGCTCCCTACTATCCGTTGTGAGACATTTCGTCAGTAGGCAATCAAAGCTTAAGCGTCTGTTAGAGGTCATTAACCGTCACTTACAGTGGTGTACGCAGGTCGATTTTGGAGGTTAAACCTTGCCGCCAAATACAAAAATTGCTGGAGCAAAATATGGTTTGGACAGTTTTGGACTCTAATAAAGCAAATATTGTGAGGCAAATCTAAACAAAGACACCATTACTACTTAAAAATCTTAGCTTAGAAATCTTATCGGAACAGTAAATTCATGGTTGGGTTCATTCAGGGGGGTGCTGTTCATAACTTTTGAGCCCAATACCAGTTGAAATCATATTTTGTAACAAAAAGTTTGCAAGTTACAGATATTTGGGAGAGATTCGACACTGGTTTGGTTTGTTGGTTATGTCTCCTACATCCAATCGGCAATGGACAACATCTCTCGGTATTTAGATGCAAATGCCGGTTGTTCAGACCGTCTCGAACCTTGGCTGATTTTGCGGCCAGTTCGAGTCGGATGAAGAGATTTAGAGATTTCCTTGTTATCCTCTAGGAAGGGTTTCTCGCCCGTGTTTTTATCATCCTTCTTGCTAAAGCCAGACATATACAAAGTAGTTAGTTAGATGTGGCGGCTCTTCTTAGGCCAAATTAGGCCCTTTGTGATGCCACTGGATCGTTAGCCACTCGGCCCCTCAGAGCAACTAAGTGCACAATAGTTTTATTCTCAACTTGATCCCAACAACTTTGGCAGTTGGTGTTGTACGGAAAGTCCATGCTGGCTGCATGCTCTGCTATAAGCCAGTAATTACCTGTAATTACTGCAAAGAGTTTAGAAAAATAGCTCATAGTTCCTTATGTTTTTGCCACTTCATCTTTCTTTTTGGACTTTTTTTCAAATTTTACCCAATTTTCTACCTTCAAAGATTTCTGCTTTAGAACTGATTTATAGTATTTTGGATTGCATTTCGGATTGAAAATGTATTTCTACTTCTATAACAGTGATCAGTGGCGGATCCAGGGAGGGGTTTTGGGTGTTGAACCCCCCCCCCCCCCCGAAATATGTGGATCGACTATAAAACTACATACAAATTAAAAGACATTTTATAAAATTTAAGGAATTACTTTTTAAAACCCCCCCAGAAATATTTTTCTGGATCCGCGCCTGACAGTGATGATCGCTATAACAGTGATGAAGTAGAAGAATCATATAGCTGGATTACAAAAAAAATACATCATGTTCAACAAAGATGAACACAGCGGCAGAGTAAAATCGTTTGATTGCTACCAAATTTAGGAAAATTTTAGCAAACAGTATGGATTTTATGACATCATAAAAAGGATCAGATTATATTTAGATCGACACTTGAATTCTATTTTAAATTAAGGACATTTAAATGAAAAGTATCCTCTGGCCAATTTCGATTGTTATATTTTTTTTATAATATAAGTAACAATTTATCCGAGTTCCAGCCCTCAATAATTAATCCTCGATCTAAGAGAATCAATTGAAGAAAAAGAAGCCAATATTAACCTCTTGAGAACCAACCACAAAATTCATTATTTCCACAAAAGTTTTTTTATGAAATTCCTTTTCATTCCAACTAATAAGTCATGGCTATTTCTAAAAATTACAACTATTGAAGGGGATAAAAAATAAAAAAAATATAAAAAATACTTAACCTCGTTAGAATATAGCGATGTGTATATCAAATGAAAGAGAAAAGGCTCAAGAATTTAAATAAAGTTAATTTTTGACCTATTTGTAAAAAAAGAATATGAAAAAGGTCCTTTGAAAATTGTAATCCTTTATATCCTTGAAAATTTACATAGAATTTTCATGAAAAGTAAGTATGTTAAATCCCCAAATCTCCTTGATCACGTGCCAAAATTTCATTACCCTAACTTAATTAGTTCGAAAGTTATTAAAAAAAAGGCGGAAGTTGCAATTCAGTATCTTAAATAATAAAAAGATACAAAATCAATGAAGCGAGAGTAATGAAATTTTGACACGTGATCAAGGAGATTTTGGGTTTTAGCACAGTTACTTTTCAACAAAATTCGATATAAATTTTCAAGGATATAAAGGATTAAAATTTTCAAAGGGCTTTTTTCATATCCCTTTTTTACAAATAGATAAAACATCAATTTTATTTAAATTCTTGACCCTTTCCTCTTTCATTTGATATAGGTACATACCATATTTTAACGAAGTTAAGTATTTTTTAATATTTTTTTTATTTTTTATCCCCTTCAAAATTTTGAAGTCTTTTTAAAAGGACAAAGGATGTAGAAATGAAAAACTGAGTAGCAACTTCTGGCAACGTTGTTGGGAGCTTTTCATGGGTAAATATTTTACTCTTTCCTGATGGAAATTGCCAAACTAAACCTTTCCAATATTAGTTCTTTGCTAATGCCAAACTGTCGGTAATTTTGACACATTTCCTTAATATTTCGAACTAAATTCTAAATTTGAATGAACGTGTTATCCTTAACAGAGCATTTCAACTAAATAAATTGCCTGGTCATTTCCTATGGGTCTCAGCATGTTGTTGACACTGGTAAGTGCATACATATGTTTGTGTGTTTGTGTGTGTGTGTGTGTGTCGGTGTATGTGATATAATTTGCTTACAAGTTAATTAACTGCCTTTAATAATTCATATCGATCCATAAAACTGCCAAACAAAAATGCCCAAATAAAAAAGCCGTGCGTACGCGCCGTCAAGTGTAATTATGCGTGCACAGTCGCGGTGACTTTGATGGCAGTGTTCCTTTCCTGTCCTTTCGTCTCCTTGGAACTTGTTTGTCTCGTCGTGTTGTGGCGTGTGGTTGCTATTTTCCCCCGCGTCCTGTTGCTAACCACTGACCCAACACAAAAAAATAAAAACAAAAACAAAAACATAAAAAACAACGAGACAGGTGTGTGCGTCGGTGGCCTTAGAGGCCTCTTAATTTGTTTTGTTTTGGGGTGAGCTTCTTTTGCTTCGTTAAATGTAGACCGTTTTCACTTTAGTGTTGATTCGTAAACTGCGGTGAAATGTTACAAATAAGTCGAAAGTCTTTGAAGCGTCGAAAGGTAATCATAAAAAACTGCTATTTTTCACACCGAGCCTACGGTGTGATAAATATTTTTTCAAGTTAATTGCAATACAATGTGCGAATTGAAGTGTTCGTGAAGCAAAGTGATTAGCACATGTTGAATAGTGTAGAGTGAATGAATGAGTGAAAGAAAGAAATCCAATTTCTGTGCAAATGCGAACAATTTGTTGTCATCAATTAGTATAAGAATTGACTGGTTTCATTTAAAATGATTTAGAGGTCATGTCTGCTTCGTATTTGGTGAAGTTGTTAATTTAATTGAATCCTTCCTATAAAACTATTCATGGTGCATGCAATGGAGAAAACCTATAGTTTCATGTTTGAGCTTTTACATGGCCAGTTAGTTGCCGTCTGAGGTAGTCAGCACTTTAAGAAAATTTTGTTCATGTATTTGGTATTTGTTGAGTCGAAGTTGAAGCTCACAAAATAAATTGGAATTTAACTCACTAATCAGTGAACCGGAGCTCATGGGATTGTTTATCAATTAGGAACAAAATATTTGACTTAAATTATGTGCGAGTTAAGTTCGAAATAAAGTGATGGAATGGAATAACATCATTTTGAGTGGTTTGTTGATGGTCTTCAAAGAGACTTTTGTTAATCTTCAAAAATGATTTTGGCTTTCCTCCCTCAAATAAAGTCTTATTACAGCAGCTTTTTAAGGCCAATAAGCACCGCGACCAGTAGTTGTGTTTTGTGCAAGTTTTGTGTAACTTTTGGAAAAAAATATCAAGTCAGTTTCAAATCGCGAATCGAACAATTGAAGGACGACGCCAAAACGGATAGGAGTATTGAAACTCGATGGCATTACTCAGTCCTCAGCGGTACTACACTTCCGGAGTGTTGACTGCGGTCTATCAAATGTCCATTTTTAAACTAGATACATTGTTAATCAACAAGGAAACGGCGTCGAAAACGATTTGAAGTCCAAAAAAGACGCACATAACTTCAAATATTGCTTCATAGAAAAAATAAATTTACTTTTTTCAATGTGAAATTTACTTTTTTCAACAATGCACAGTAGTTCGACTCCATACAACCGCGGGACAAAATTAGACGGAGTGGTCCGTTCTTCATAAAATTTGGTTAATAGTTAATCATTGTCTGCTGAATTGAAATCTCTAATTTGTTTTTCTTAAACTTTTGTAGTTTGGCAATGCCTGATACTTAAATTTAAAATTTTCGTCATTTTTAGATTGATTATTGCAAAGACTGACAGAAATTGTGAGGACCTGAGTTTTGTAATAAAAATGATTAGAATAGATGTATGTTTTGCATTTATGCAGCATTTTTTTTTTCATTTTTCTTGCTGATTGCATACTTTCATATTTTGTCGAAAAATTTTGTATATTAATAATTAGAAAGTTTACTGTCGTAAGGTCCTAGGTGGGAAGAAAGGTAGGAATACGTCCAGGAGGGAAGGTAGAATAGAACCAATGACTGGAAGACCACTTTTCAAATTGAATTATTTTCTGAGATCGGAAAATATCGGAGGATGTGTTTACATAGTTCGACAAAGAAAGAATGCTTCTTAAAACTTACTTACTATACTTAGATACTTTTCAGATATTCTCCTCTATGTTTTGCCAATTTTCAGGTTTTTAATTTTGAAAAATATGATATTCTAAATTAAATGTAAAGTAGAAGCCTCAGCTTTAAAAATTTTGAAAAAACATTAAAAGCGAAAATGCTCTAACCAATGTTTAATCGATATCGAAAGTTTTAGTAACTTCTTGATAACCATGTATTTTTATAATTTTTTTTACTCAATAGACTAAGAAACAAAAAGCATGTGTTTATTTTGTGAAAAAAGTTTCAACTTTGAGCAGCTTTTGCACACACACTAATTAATTTTTTGCACAGATTTCTTGGGGTTTTCTTAGTTGGACATTTACCTCTCAAATGACATCAAAATCGTTAAATTCTGAGACTATGTGTTTGAATTTTGTCTATGGAACGAATCACTGTGCAATGTGGTATACAAAATTACTTAAGATTGAATCTGATAGTCACAGCCTTCGCGCACACAGAGTTTTATTTGAGGGATGGGTGGTTAAGTACGCAAATTTTGGGCCCAGGCATTGTTTGCCACCCAACATTTTTATTACAAAAATATAATTAGGAAAATTGAACGCAAAACCCACCAATATTACTGAGAAAAATTATCATAGAGAGAGAGAGAAAATCGCGAATATGTGATCCTGACCTGTGACGCCGGACCGCACGTATCCTTTCTTTTAACCCATTAACGCCTAAGCGGCTCTTTTCAGTATAAAATCGATCGAATAGTTCGGCCAATATGTTTTCCGACGTAAAATTTCCTTAACATTTGGAATCTTAAATGCAAATTTCATAAAAATTAAAATTAAAATTTAGTTTTACAAAAACTTGATTTTGTTTTATTGAACAAAATGATTCTTTCATTTGTTTTTGTATCGAAATCGTAAAGAAATATCTTTAACTAGAATCTAAAATTATGTGTCCCTTATTGTAAAAACTTATAGCTTCAACTTTTGAAATTCGAAATGGCGACATCAAATATGACGTCTTAAGTGAAAATTAGTCTATAAACTGTTTAAAAGTGTTTAAACAAAGTCATAAAAAATTCATAAAACTATGAAATTTTTATTAATTTTGTATGTATATATTTGTTTATTTAGTAGTTAAGCTGCAGTTAATGCTCAGAAATTTCAAAGTAAAGTTTATAGATTAAATTCGATCCCGAAAATTACTCGTCAGATCTGAGAATATGGAACAATTGTTTAAGCTGAGAACTGTAAAATTATTATCTCTTTGCACCACGTGGTACATAATTCCTTCTAAAGACCCGAATACATTGACAACGGCAGCGACATGACCGCATCTGTCAAAATATAAAATGTAAACGATCTTACGGAAACGATTATATTGACGACTACAAGGCTACACAACCACAGTGGCATCTGCAGCCAACCTTAGAAGTATTTCTATATTGTAGGCAATAAAACAAAAGCATTAATGCTGCAAAACAAATATTTTTAATGGCATTCCTTTTCATTCATTACAAACTTGTTATAAATATTTGTTAGTTGTGTTATTATTAGACATTTCCATTTGTTTTAAACTGATTGTAGAACTTTAAAATGTATATAGACGAATTCTTAATAGAGAAACTATGCAATCAACCTTCAACTTGTGATTAGGCGTGCAAAAAAATACGACTGTGATGGTGTTAATGTCGATTTCCTTGAAGCCGGCGACTCCACCTTATAGTCGTGTCGCTGTGTCGCTGCTGCCTTCAATACTTTCCGGCCATAGAGTTCCGTAAGAATGATGGCGTGCTGGCGAAACATACCACATGACACAATGGTAGGGTTCGGTTATGTTGACTGCATCTGTAAGAAACACACTCGAAGGCCTAACAGGTCCACTGCGATACCGCATATTTCAACCGTTTTTTTAAATGTGTATGCAACAGGGGCGTAGCCAAGGGGGGGTTTAGGGTGTCAGAACCCCCCCCCCCCCATAGCCTATAATTTGTCAACATTCTCAATCATTATGTATCGTAAATACGTTCCCACATCAGCAAAAAAGTCTTAATTTTTAAACATTTAAAAGAATAATAACAAAAAATTTTTTTGGCGAAACTAATTTGTTTTTTAATAGTCCCGTTTAGGCTCAATACAGCGATTTGCATGATCTAAAAACATGTCTAAAGAGTAGTTTCGTTCGTCGACCGGAATGTCCTTCAGGACGCCGTTTGAATGGTTTCTACGTTCTCAAAACGCTTTTTTCATCGGCATATGCATTTTTTGAAAAGGTAAAAGTCGCGCGGAGCCGCATCAGGTGAAAACGAGGAGTGGTTGATGGTTAAAGTTTGACTTTTAGTAAACAAAAAAACAGTCAAAACAAGTGTCGATAGATGAGATGGCATCCTTCGATAGCCAAATGTTCAGTTCAAATGCGATAAATTTATGCTATTGAGATGCCAAAGATTTTTGTATACGTCGTTTACCAATGTCGTTCACTCGGATGACAAATATAACTTTTTTTTTATACTTCACTATTTAGTATCTTTCTCTGGCGATAGTTCGTTTTTCGAAAAAAGGCCTAACTTTAATGATTCATTTTTTGACTGTGGAAAATATTAGAAGATTTCTTTCCAGAGGGTTCATTGAGCACATAATGTGAAACATGAACAAAATTTATAAAAAAAATATTTTTTCATGTTATTGAAAATTACCTTCAAATTTGTGCAGATATTAAACATGAATATTAACCCTTTAACTGTTTAATTTTGTTTCGAAAAACTTTTTCTGCCTGCTTAATTATTTTCCAGCGAAGACGAGTATACTCGACATAAGCAGAGTAAAATGTTTCTGCCCGTAAATGTATGCAATTATGACTAAAAATCAAACGTTGCGTTGCGTCAATTTGAATCCATTATAAAAAAAAACGAACGAATATTTTTTGACAATTCCTGTTTCATTACAAAGCTTGGACTTTGTTATTTAAGAATGAAAAACGATGTCGTTCATATGACTGCCACGACTGGCCCTACAGTACGCCGAATGGTCAACCCAATTTTCAAATACTTTTTCGATTGTTCCGGGTAGAATTTCCTGAATGGCAACTTCGATTTCATGTTTCAAAGCTTCAATCGTTTCTGGATGGTTAGCGTAAGACTTGTCCTTTACAGCTCACCACAAAAAAAGTTCAACGGACTTAAATCGCAGCTCCGAGGCGGCCAATTGACTTCAGAATTTCGGCTGATTATTCGATTTTCTTACAGTGTGGGTTGACGACTCTCCACTTTGGAAGTAAGTTCTCAACATTTCCCAATTTTGTTCAAGCGTATAGCATCCCATTTCGTAAATGTCAAACTTTTAACTAAATTACGAACACAAATTAAATGACATTTGGACTGTCATTCTCGAAATAAAGCGTAGTTCAAATTGAAAATCTTATGTGGACCACCCTATAGAAATGAAAACAAAAGCAATAAAACCCCAAATGAATTTCAAGAAATCTAAAATACAAAACTAAAAATTAGGGCAATGATAGTTTTTAACTATTATAACGCACAATCAACTGAGAAACGCATACGAAATACGTTTTTATTTGCAAAAACCCGTTTTGTAATCGTACTTCCCCAGAATTTGTTATTTTAGCTTAAGACAAGCTATTGTGTATTAAAATAAATAGGGTTGCCAGACTAACGAATATTCTAAAATGTACATTTTTTATAAGATCTTTATTTGCCCTTTCTCAGGGAAAACAGTTGATTCGTTGAATATTAATACGAATGCGATTTTTTTTTCTTCACGACGAGTATACTCGACATTATGCGAAAATTTTTCGTTTCGCTCTGTCGAGTATACTCGACATAAACAGTTAAAGGGTTAAAAAGATCACCCGGGTGGGTATAAGTAAAGCGAAGGTTAAATCCAATTTCAAGAATTTCAATGAAGATTTTGGCTAATCTTTTATGAATTACCGCCCAGTTTTGATGGACTCTACGGTGATCGCACATTTCAGTTGGCTAACATGTTGGCCATCATTTATGTCCTGACAATCGTTTTTAAATCGCGTTTACCACTTACGAACTCCACCGCGGTATAAACAATCATCACCATAAAGTTGGTTCATCAAATGCTTCGGTTAAAGTTTAAACATTTTTAAAACAAAAGTTAATACTTATTGAATCTTTGTTCGATGCTCATTTTTGTAGGATGACACAAACATATTTTCACTTCAGATGCAATAACTTCGCTTCCAGTGCACCAAATTTCATGAAATTTTTACAAAAAATTGGAAAAATTTAGTTTCCAATGCATTAAGTCACGTAAGCCGCCATATTTGGAAAGTGCACTTTGCACGTATTAGTAAACTGGCAAAAAAAAATTTTAAAACCCCCCCCATGACCAAGTTCTGGCTACGCCCCTGGTATGCAACACTGTTTTTTTCCAACATGTGTTACAACACACATTTGAAGCGATTGGGGGAAGGGGAGGGGGAGGGGACCTACAGTTTAACGTCGAATCCGAATGTCGGTTGGCAGTTCTTCTTTCACACTTGGAGGTTTTGTCATTACCTGCCACGAGCGCACTTGTGCGATTCTTGTAATTCTCATCTGCTTCATGTGGATAGCGATAGAAGTAGATGAGCGTTTCACCAGCGCGAGCTGGGATTCGAACCTAAGGCCTCTGGTATGAGAAGCCAGCGCACAGTGTTGCGAGTAGTGACAAAAATGCCAAAATGCAATGTTATAACCTCAAAAATCTGAGTATGAGATTTTGTTTACAATACTTTAATTAAGAGAAATCCAAAGGTTTATGAAAAAATATTGGATAACATAGAAGTTATGAGCTCTTAAAGTACGCTCTTCCAGCGTTGAAAAATATTGTACACAAATGCAGCAAATTTATGCTTTGACTTTGAGGTTGAATATTTCAAAATAAATTATGAGCAGGTCCCTAAAAGTTACTCTTATCGTAAGTTTTATATAATTTAGGTCTGGCAAGACCAAAATTTTGCTGATTACTATCGACTCTGATCAGTACCGTTATGATGAAAATTAAGTAAAGAAAACGAGTGAATAAAAAGTGAGTTTAAACTTTAAAACTGATTTAAAAAAAACGTTAAATATCACTTTTGAAATTTTTTGATATTTTGTTTATGCAAGTATCTACATTATGCTGTACAATTTTCAGCTGTGCATATTTGCGCGAATGCAAGTTATTGGCATTTTTCGCTGAAGACTTGAGTGCAAATTCGCGATATTTTCACCGTTTGGTTGAATGCCAATAGCAATCGGTCAAATAATGCTCTGCTGCTGATGGAAAAATTTGTTGAAGATGCTTCGGAAAATAAATTACGATTACTGTTATATTCGAAATAGAGGGGTTAATGAAGGTTCGACACTACACTGTGATTTTTTCGTCGTATAAACCGAAAAGTTGACATCCTCACAACTTCGTTTGTATGGGAGGCACCCAATGGTGGTGAATTTGTGAACTTTAATTAATTTTGTATATTTTGCACTCAGGAATGTTGATGATCGCTGAATTAATCATTCAAATTGGTTCAGTAGTTTCCGAGATACGATGTTTCCTCGCTTACTTTACTACATTTACAAGTGTGGAGCCAGTTCCATTGAAAATGATTAGTTTTGTATGGCAGCCACCTTAAGAGTTGGATATAGCGGTTAGGTGTGTATAGAAAAAACATTCAGAAGGGAAAATAAATGGAGGTCAGTCTTACATATGGTACGTCTGGGGCAAACCTGAGAACAGCGGGAGCCCACTTTCTAAAAGCGATGATCTTGTATGGGGGCCTCATAAAAAGTTGGAGATAGGGGGTAGGTATGTTCGAAAGAAATATTCAGAAGGAAAAATTAGTGGGACCAATCTAAGATTTTAACCTTCTAAGAGCAACTTCTGAGCAGTTGTGGAGCAATTTATCGAGATTTTAATTTCAATCACTTTTGAAAAAAGCGCATTTTATATATATATACTTACTTACTTAACTGGCCATAACAACCCGTTATCGGGTTACGGCCTGCCGCAAAACTTCTCTCCAGGCGCCTCTGCTTTGCGCGCGCCTTCTCCAGTTGGTCACACCAAGTGATGACAGGGCCTCTTCAACTTGGTCCTTCCACCGGAGACACGGCCTCCCTCTTCGCCGTCGACCTCCAACCATCGCATCGAACACCTTTTTCGCCGGAGCTTCGTCGTCCATACGGCAGACATGACCGAGCCAGCGTAGCCGCTGGATGTTAATTCGCTGCGCTACGTCCATGTCCTTATACAGCTCATACAGCTCGTTATTGGTTCGTATACGATAGTCGTCACCAACACGTACAGGGCCGAAGATTTTGCGAAGTACCTTCCTCTCGAACACTCCAAGGGCCGCTATGTCGTTTCGTGTCATTGTCCATGCTTCAGCGCCATAGAGAAGCACGGGCAAGATAAGCGTCCTATAGAGCGCAAGTTTTGTCGGTCGAGAGAGGTCTCTACTTCTCAATTGCCTACCGAGACCGTAGTAGCACCTGTTGGCAAGAGTAATCCTTCGCTTTATCTCCAGGCTGACATCATTGCTGCTGTTGATGGCGGTGCCAAGGTAGACGAATTCCTTGACAACTTCAAAGGTATACCTGTCGGCCTCGACGTGAGACCCTAGCCGCTGCGAGTCCCTGCGTGTAGACAGCATATACTTCGTCTTGCCCTCATTTACCACCAGACCCATTTTGGCAGATTCTCTTTCGATAGCCGCAAAGGCAGCGGTGACATCTCGCTTGTTACGCCCGATGACATCAATGTCATCAGCGTAGGCAAGGAGCTGGACACTTTTGTTGAAAATTGTGCCATTACGATGTACACCGGCCTTGCGCAGAACACTCTCCATGGTGAAGTTGAAGAGGTCGCAGGACAAAGGATCGCCCTGTCTGAATCCTCGAACGGTATCAAAGGGGTCGGAGAGGTCACTTCCAACCTTGACGGAGCTGCGCGTTTTGCTCAACGTCGCTCTGCAAAGTCTAACGAGCTTTGCAGGGATACCAAGTTCAGACAATGCGGCATATAGGCGATCCCTTATCGGGCTATCGAATGCTGCCTTGTAATCGATGAAGAGATGGTGTGTATCGATTTGGTTCTCATGGGTCTTCTCCAGGATTTGGCGTAGAGTGAATATCTGGTCGATGGTGGACTTACCAGGTCTAAAGCCGCACTGATAAGGTCCAATCAGCGCCTTGGCGAGTGGCTTTAATCTTTCACATAGTACGCTCGTCAGGACCTTGTATGCAATGGGAAGTAGGCTGATACCCCTGTAGTTGGCGCATATTGTTGGGTCGCCTTTCTTCAGCACAGGACAAAGGGCACTGAGGTTCCAATCGTTGGGCATTCGTTCCTCCAGCCATATTTTGCAAATGAGCTGATGCATGCACCCAATCAGCTCACCGCCGCCGGCCTTGAACAATTCAGCTGGTAGCCCATCCGGCCCTGCAGCTTTGTTGTTCTTGAGTCGCTGGATAGCGACCCGGACCTCGTCATGGCTGGGCGGTGGCACATCCACACCGTCGTCGTCGATTGGTGCCATCTGGACATCTTCACCACTGGCGGTATTGTTCCTTTCGTCGCCTGCGAGCAGCTTGGTGAAGTGCTCCTTCCACAACCTCAGCACACCCTGCGCATCCGTAACCAGATCCCCGTTTTCGTCTCTGCAAGAAGATGCCCCGGTCTTAAATCCTTCCGTGAGACGCTTAACTTTTTGGAAGAATTTTCGGGCGTCATTCCTGCTCCTGCACTCCTCGATTTCCTCACGCTCGCGCCTTTCTTGCTCCCGTTTCTTGCGTCTAAAAAGGCACCTCTCTTTCTTCCTCTCCTCCCGGTATTTTTCTGTCATGGCTCGCGTGGCGGCCGACTGCAGGGTCTTCTTGTAGGCAGCATTCTTCACTGCAGTGGCTGCGCGACACTCTTCATCGTACCATTGGTTTTTTGGTGGTGGGCGTCGAAAACCAAGGACATTTTCTGCGGCGGCGCGCATAGAGTGGGATAAGTGAGCCCATAATCCGCCGATGTCATCAGGTGGAGAGGGGGAGCGACCGAGCTGGTTAGAGAGTTGAGCGGAATAGGCTTCGGCTACCCCTTGTGATCGCAGCTTACTGATGTCCAGCTTTCTTCGCAAACTAGGTTGTGCGGTCTTCGCTGCGCAAAGACGCATGCGTACCTTGGCTGCAACAAGGTAGTGGTCCGAGTCGATGTTGGGTCCTCGGAACGTGCGCACATCTAGAATGCTAGAAGCATGCCTTCCATCAATCACAATGTGATCAATCTGGTTGCGGGTGGATTGATCGGGGGATAACCAGGTCGCCTTATGGATATCGAGGTGCTGGAATCTGGTGCTACTAACTACCATGTTTCGTGCCGCGGCGAAATCGATCAGCCTCAGACCGTTGTTCGAAGTGGTCCCATGGAGGCTGAACTGCCCGACTGTGGGGCCAAAGATGCCTTCTCGCCCGACCTTTGCGTTGAAGTCCCCGAGGACAATTTTGACGTCGTGGGCCGGGCACCTGTCGTAGACGTCCTCGAGCTTCGCATAGAAGGCATCCTTGGTCGCATCGTCCTTCTCTTCCGTCGGGGCGTGCGCGCAAATTAGGCTGATGCTAAAGTATTTAGCTTTGATGCGGATCGAAGCCAGCCGTTCGTTCACCGGAGTGAACCGAGAGACGTGGTGACGAAGTCTCTTGCTGACCACAAATCCGCAGCCAAATTCGCGCTTCTCCGCATGGCAGCTGTAGTAGATATCGCAGTCTGCTCGCTTGGAGCAACCTTGTCCTGTCCATCGCATTTCCTGGATGGCGGTGATGTCAGCCTTACATTTCGTGAGGGCTTCCGCCAGTTGGATAGAGGCACCTTCCCTATAGAGGGTCCGGACATTCCAGGTGCATATCCTCAAATCATGGTCCTTGAATCGTTTGCTGTGGTCGTCAACGTTGTGGGTTCCTTCCGAGGCTTGCTTTTTGGCTTTCATTGGTATACGATTTTCCGTGGCGGGCACCAAACCCTGCGCACAACCCAAATTTTAAGTCCTGGGGATTGGACTCGCTGCACACATTAGTTCACTATTCAGCGGATGCCAAATAGCTATCCAGAAGGGCCGCGCGGAGGCTGTGCATCAGCTTGGATTGGACAGGGACAAGGATCGTTCTGGCGTTCGCCAGGTTGAACGCAATCAGAGACTTTACCTTGTATGTCCGCTCCCTTCCTTCATATATATATATACATTTATAAATAAATTTATATTAAAATACAAATATTTTTAATGTAGCTTTTATGAGCTAAGATAATTTTCATTGTTAATATAAAGTTTTTTCAAATCCGTTTGTATGGGAGGTGGTCGAAGTTTTGGTGCGATTTCACTGAAATTTTGCACAGTAAGTTCTTTACCCATACAATAACTGTATACCAAATATCATTTATATACGACCACTCCTTCTATTTTTGTCACTCCGCTATATGAACTCGCAACACTGTGCAGCGCACTTCCCACTGGACTGTTGAGGACGGCCCGACACAATACATGGGGCTTGTACACGACTTGAATATCAATCATCGCAAACTCCATATTCCGCATCTTATGTAAAGGAGATGTCACTGAGCACTTTCTCCATGTGTGCTTCGCCTTGGCTGAAACCAGATTTTTCACTTTGCTTTCTGATATTATAGAATTCATTCGCAAACTCTGTTTAATCCGCAGCGATTTCTAAAGAGTGCCAACAATTTGCTTATCTCTGTTAATTAACTCTTTTTATGCTCCCCATTCTTTCATACAGTCTTCTTTCCTTTTCTTGATCTTCAACTACAATGAGATACTTTGACTGAGTGCTTCAAGAACTCTCCATACAATGCTTTTTTCTCCCTCTCGAATCTATTTTGTATACTATGTGCAATATTAATGGAACAAAAACAAAAAGTCGATAAGAAGCACTAAAGATATCAGAGCATTAAAATACTCAAAGCAAAGCCTAGAGAACACATCTGTTCTGCTATCTTTGCTTAAGCACTGATTCTGTTTAATTTATGGCAAATGTATTTTAATCAAATAAATTAAAAGCTCAATAACAACTTTCGCCGGAAACCAACGCTACTGTCTACTCTCAACCTGCTATAATAATAATCATAATAAAATACAAGACTTCGTATCGTTTGCTTGGATTCCTTAAATGATAGAATGCACTGAGACGCACTAAAAATTAATTTGATAAATTACTCATTCTGTGCTGAAGGCGGGGGTCCCACTTGGAGCCATTGAGCGCTACGATTTTTTTAATCTACTTCGATCAACATTCATGTAAATGCAATGCATGTGTGCACCTCATTTGCGTATTGGAACGACCCATTATCCATAATGATAATAAGTAGATATGTCTGCTTGTAACGCAAGTCAAATACTTCAATCAGACCATCAATCTGACTACTTAGTGCAGGGCCCCAGTGCGCGCCAGCTCCCACGCCGCCTCTACTTTTTGCCATTGGGGCGAATGTCAATTTTCACTACTCGCTGCAATGTCGACTTAAATTGACAGTGTGGTTGTTGTTGTTGTTGCATTATTCACCGGCAACACTTTGCATTATTTATTCATCAGCGCATAGACAAGGCAGCGAACCGCCTCGGCCCCCTTTACCGCTCCACAACAAAACGCCGACTTTGCCGGCCGGCAGAACCGCTCATTGCTTTTTTACTTCTTTCAAGCTTTCATTTGTAGTTTGTTTTGAATGCTGTCTCCACTGCTACGTACCACAGTGCTTCGAAGTGGGACAAAAATACAAAAATTGTATGCCACCGATTTCAAAGAAATTGGTGTCATTTCAAAGATAATACTTTTATGAAGCTAGATCTAAAACTATTTTTTAATCGGGTAAATTTTGAGAGAATTTTATAAATGCTATAAATTTACAAGTTGATCAAAATCAAGAAATATGGTTTTGTGAAAAAATTCAGTTTTGAGTGTCAACAATTAAAAACGTAACCAAAACACAATTTTCGCTTCAATCGGAGAAAATGTTGCTGCTGTGCACTTGAAAGAGTCCAAAAAATCATTTCACGAGCTATTTTGGAAAAAAAGTTAAAAAAAAACGGGTTTGTTATTTACAAAACAATTTTTTTGATTTAAAAATATAAAAAATATATATTTTTGTGTATCGGAAAACATTGAATTGCGCATTATTACATCTACTTTTTTACGTAGTCCTCTACGGACGTTCTTCTTTTGGATCATGAAAAGAAATTCTGCATTTTTTTGCGATCTAGAAAAATAATAGAATTTTTGTAAACTACTCTAAAAAAATTGAAGGTGCCCACAGGTACATTCACTTTTGTACGGAGCTTTTAACGCGCAGAAAGTGATGTAACTGGTAGGAAAAAGTATAGTAGCAGTGTCGCTATTTAAAATGGGCATGGTCCACCCACTAAAGACAGAGTTGTCATACGGAAGTATTTCATAAAATATGAAAACTTCTATATAAACAAAGCCAATGTCACAAATTATGAATGTTCTATATAAAAATGGGCTTGGCTTACCCGTTTAACCCGTTAGAGCCATATTGTCCTACTTTTTTCTATGCTAATATTTTCTGAAAATAAGGAGGAAAGTTAAGGAAGGAGGTTAATTTTGTTAAAATTACGTTGCAATATTTACACTTTTGTAACGAGGTGGCAACGCCAGCGAGGGTCAGAGTTCAGTCAACGACGGTGCGGGCGAGCGGATGGTCGCGTATTTGATTCTTTTTATACTTGTTTACAATGAAGAAGAAAACTATAAACTACTAACTTTTATTTCAATTGAACTGTTTGTGTGGAATAAAAACATCATTCTTGATGATACTGAAACTGAATAGACTGCACTTTTTGAAAAATGACAATTATTTTCCTTTATCCTGGAAATTTTAATATAGCATTGCATCTTCACAGCTTAGTCAACTCTATGTAAATTTCTACGGAAATAAAACCAAAAATGTTTTTTTCAAGCAACTTCATTACCCTCTTTCCACCCTTTGAAGGTCGAATTTAGAAAAACGCTGAAATACGTATTTCGTTATTTTTTTTAAGTATATATATAAAAAATTTTAAAACAATCCAAAAAAAAAACAATCTCCGTCTATATAAGTTTAACCACCCCCTTTTCCGCCTTTCAAGGTCGATTTTTTTTAAATCGCTTCTTTTTAAATTTTAACTTTTTAAAATACAACTATTGACCAAATTTAATCATTATAGCTCGAGCGGTTTGGGCTCGGTGGTGATGGCATAATCGGTTATATATATTCGTTTTTTTTAAACTATAAAAGTTTTTGTAAAACAAATGTCATTTTTGACGTCAGTAGCCCCAAATTATTCAGACTGCAAATTTTTAGCAAATTTCAAGCACTCCTATTTTTGTCCCAATTTTGTATGAAGTCGAAGCACTGTGCGTACGTTCGTTTATTCTGCTATCTCACTTATGTGCATGTTGTTGTTGCTGTTGTTATTTGCGTCGTTGTTTCGCTGTCTACATTTATTCACATAAAAGTATCTGTATTTCCCGCTGGTACTCCCTTCACTTCAATTTGGCTCATGTGTGGTCGCGAGTTGTGGTGCGGTGCGGTGTCGAGTCGTGGCGTTTGGTGCGCAGTTTAGTGCGGCCTGTCGGTGGCTGCAAATTCAGTTTGTCTTTTAAAGCCGGTAGAGCAAGAAGTTCGTGCATTTTTTTCGTGGTGTTCTACTTTGACCTGACATTCGTTTGTCGTTTGAAGTTTGCGTGCTGTGTGCTTGTTGCATTGTTGGCAAGCAATTCGTTGTCGTCGTAAAAATCAATTTTTTTGGACACCCATAAATCGATATTTCAATCCACCATGTCCGAGGAAGGAGTCGTGAGTTGTTGTACATAATTTCCTTAGAATTAAAGTGACCAGAGTCGCAAGTCGTCACTTGAATATTGCACTAAACATTTTCGCCCATGCAAAGCACAGCTCTTTGGTATCGTTTAAAGTTTACTTTCAGCCGCAAACATTGCAAAAATTGCGCTGTGACTCATAGTCGCCGGTTTTGTTTATTTGCGGCCTAACCGCTTTCCAACTTGACTGCCTTCAGCTCAGCAAACTGTATCGCATGATTTGCTCGGTGAATGCCTTTTGCGGTTTTCTTTTACTTATTTGGTATTTTCCATGACTAAACCTCCGAAAACACGCATTATTTTATGTAAATTGTTTGCGCCGCAACGTTTGCTTGTAGAAAGGTTACCACTTTAGTTGCGATTATTAAAGTCGCAAGTGCTCATAAAGCGTGAAGTGGTGTGGAAGACTTCATAAATTGTTCCCGGAATGTCGTAAAGAAGAAACACGCACTTTTTTAAGGTCGTTGACTTTCGACGGAAACAAGTGTCTTGGCCAATATTTGAGGGTTTCCACAGCAAAATGACTAAGAATTGTAAAAATATAAGAATATAAATAAATAAATATAAATATAGGTATATAAAAATATATAAATATATCCACATATATATAGTTGTTTGTCCTATCTGACTGATTCATCATTGTGATTAATACAAAATGAAATTTGGAGAGTTTTAAAAAATCAGTCTTAAAGGCAGTAGTAGAGTCCGACCGATTAATCGGCATCGTCATCGGTTTTTTTTTCCTTGAGGGTGGGCAGGAAGGCTACAAGCCTCCATAGCACTCAGTCCATTTTGGACCATTGTACTATACCCATGGGGGCTGGGGAAGGAGAGGAGAGTGATATCTCATATTTCACCCGTTTTGAAATGTGTACGCAACACTGTTTTTCCAACATATGTTACAGCAAGAGTGCCATTGTTGTCATTCTCATCTGCTTCATGTGGATAGCGATAGAAGTAGATGAGCGTTTTTTCCAGGCCGAGCCAGGAATCGACCCTGCGGTCTCGGTATGAGAAGCCAGCGCGCTACCCGCTGGACTATCGAGGCCGGTCATCGGTTAGTATCGGCCAAAAAAATTGGTATCGGCATTGGCCGATGCCACATCATCATAGTTTCCTGATTAAATTTTTGTTTTCAATTTTATGAGAACTCGCTTTGTTTAATCAGCATATTTTTATTTTAAGCTGCACCCTGCCATTTGAATTGGCGCCTTAGGACTCTTTCAACAATGTCTACTTTAAAAAATATCTAAAAATAGATTACATAAAAAGTGCGGAACATGGGTTCTTATACCCTTTTTAAGTTACGTATTTTTAGATACTGTTTTCTCGCCCTTCCGGCCGATCGACCAAAAAAGTTGGAATTGGTCTGACTCTAAACAGTAGCTCCCGCTGTGAGTTTTGGGTGTTCAAACCCCACAAATATCTGTTTGTTACAAAAACTGTGGCTGCCAAATATGCTTCCAAATATTTAGTCTTGGGCCCAAAAGTTGTATGCGGGACCCCCAACATTAAATCCTGTGTGCTGCACTGCCCATAAGGAATGAAAAATGTGTTAAATAGATAATCAAGAGACATGAATTAATTGACACATTGACTCTAAATTTGGCACTCAGACTTCAAATTAGATATAATTAAATCGACACGTATTTTTAATTTTTGCTAAATCAACCACTTTTTCCTAATTGATTCACAAAAATGGGTTAAGATTTTATAATGGAGAAACCAGATTCAATATGGGTTTTTCCTATAGACAATTCTTCCATGTTCTCGAATAATTTTTCTGAAAACTTTATTGTTCTAAAATTATTATTTTTGTAAATTCAAAACCAATCTGTTTATTAGGCTCAGATCTGAAAAGGATTATACAACAATACAAAAGACTCAGTGCAACTATACTTTTCTTCCTATCATTCTTTACTTTTTCAGTCAATTTGATTCTGTCAATTTTTTAATTTAATAATTTGTAATTAAACTAGTAACATTTTAAATTAAATTTAAACATTAAACATTTTAAATTAAATTTTTAAATTTTATTTCAATTAAATTCAATGGAATATAAAATTTTTTTAAATGAAATTAATAAATTTAAATTAATTAATTAACATTTTCAACTTTATTCGATGAGGTTTGGAAAGTCACAAGAAACTAAAAATTTGTTCGAAACTGTTATTTGCACGAATCACAACAAACGAGCTCAGGATTCGATTCCATCATTGAAAATAGGCTTGAAGGCACTTTTAAGTTGCTCGGGCACAATATCGTGTAGATATACAAATTTGATCAAATTTTGTTGGCAATTTGAAGCCTCCTACTATAGCAATAAAGACATTTCGATTCACAGATTGTAATTTTTACACAGATTTGCACTGTCAATTGTTCGCTACTTCATAGAGGTACTAAAAAACTTATACAACGTATAGTGAACACCGCCATTCTAACAATCTATGCTATTAAAACAGCGGTAATGCCTTTTCATTGTTTCATCATCTGGAAAAATCAACAAGCATGTCATCTCAGTGAATCATCCACACTTGTGGGATGTGAAGGTGCGGTGAAAGGCATAGAATCTACGTTGCGATACATTTTCATCTTTCAGTGATTCAGACATTCGTCATCGCAGTTTCCCTGCTCACTGTACTCATTATTAAGTATAATGTTCCTAATTTTTTCACTCATTTAATTTTGTAGCCCTTAAACTGTTTAGTTACTTATCAGCGATTTCGAGTGTACTCGACGAAAACAGTTAAAGGGTTAAGAAGTACTGTTATTTTATTGACCAGATTCAGGGGATGTCATTTAAGTTGAAATTAATATATTTTTTGTAATATAAAAGTCAGCGTGCGGGTTACACTTCTATTATTGCGATGCATTGCGATGGTTCTGAAGCGATGCAGAGCTTAGGAGAATAGATTTTGAATGAAGAAGTTGACTTGAACCCATCAAGGTCATAGGGAAAATCTTCGCAGTGAAACCATTCTACAATGGCGCAGTACGGGCCAGTAACTCTCCCTCTTTGAACGAGTTTCTCGGAGAATACCCGAAGTGAGATGGCATCAGATTGCTCATCTCCTCTGAACAGTTACCATAAAAGAATCCGTAGAATACAGAATAATTCAACAGAACTAAATCGAGCTTAATCGTATAGTTTTGGAGTCGGTCAAGCAGCTCCAATAAAACCATTTGCAAATAATTACATATGAATACATTATAAATTTTGTAAAAGTATTTTTTTCATAGTAAATCATGTTTTAATTCTGGTGTGAGTATAGTAATGTATAGTTTTTTCTTACTTTTCTACAAAGAAAATATTTTTGAAGACCCGGCGTGCATTGCTACACTCGACAATCGTATTGAAAAATGTTATTTATATTGAAAGCTTTCATTAAGCTTTTCCTAAGCTTTTAATCATTTTGTGCTATTATGTGCCGACAATTCCATATTAAGTTTTTGTATGGCACAAAAGGTGTCTCGCCTCTTGTAGAATACTTTCCCACATTTTTCCTGGTAAACCAGGGATCGTACCGGTTATGGTTTTTATCAAAAAAGTCAGATTTTAACGGTTATCTTTTAACTTTTATTTTTCTTGACAACAATAACAGTTATTTTGTGCAATTTAAAAAAAAATCATCGATTTTCCGTACATCTCACAGCTTCACATTTCCCAAACATTCTTCCCACTACGGACCCTGCGACCACGGTTGCCACTTCTCTTTTTTTTGTGGACCAAAAAGTGAGCCTAAATCCAAAACTATGTACCGAAAAATTTTCTTTAGAATATAAAAACAAATGAAAAAACTATATCATTTTTTTTCAAGCAAAAATAACTGTAGTTTGAAATTTACAAAACAAAACTTCAAAACTTGTTTGTACTCGCACACCAAGCAAAAAAAAAACGCGCTTCCAGTACCGATAAACAAGCATACATAGGTTTCGATTAAAGTACATATTTGGAACTTTGCAATTGCTTTGCTAAAAATAAAGTGTTCGTCTCTGTCTGCCCAGTAAACAAAAACAAAAACAGCGTAATAAACAAAGTGATAACGAGAGGCGTCAGCAGTGACTCACTGGCATCAGTCTCGCTATCAGTTTGTTATTGACAGTTTGATTGTTATGAGCGTTTGAAGTAAACAAAAAAATTACCAATTGATCAGCTGTTTATTGAAGAGATGATCACATCAGAACATAATTATCGAACAATTTTTGAATACAATTTGTTCAAATTGTTTGCCTCATGGTTTGCATTTCACAAACTGTTGAATGTAGACTTTCGGTTTTAACTTCTAACTTGAGTTTGGGAAAAAAATCCACCGTCTATTGAGGTAAAGTTGTTTCAAAAAATAATCGGTCTTTACACAATTCAGAAAATCGATAATTTTTTTTTCAAACTTCCCGTCGCTATATTTGATAGTGTTGCCATTCAATTCGGTTGTTGTGTGCTTCAAAGTTGCCACTACGAAATAATAAAAAGTGTTTGTTCTGTGCAGCTTGTTTCAATTTGTCTGCATTAACTGAAAAGCACAGAGTTTTTTAATCTTTGGTCTTTTGTTAGCTAAAGCCGGTTTTTATGCTGCACTATTATTAGGCGTTAATATCTCTAAAATATGAGTTCAATGAGTATTGCGGTGATGACAAAAATCATCGATTTTCTGTACATCTCACAGCTTCACATTTCCCAAACATTCTTCCCACTACGGACCCTGCGACCACGGTTGCTACTTCTCTTTTTTTTGTGAACCAAAAAGTGAGCCTAAATCCAAAACTATGTACCGACAAATTTTCTTTAGAATATAAAAACCAATGAAAATTTTAGATCATTTTTGTCTGCAAGTAGCAGAATGGTCTTTTGCATTGCTCTGCAGTATCTAAAATATATATGTGTAAGATATTATATATAAGATATATTAGGTATATATATAGATATATATATATGTGGCCGCCAAGACGTCCCACAAGCAAAAGGGAAGAGGGAAAATTTTACAATTCAGTGTTGTATCTTAAAGCATTACAATTCAGAGTTGCGTCTTAAGGTTAATACAATTCAGTGTTTAATTTTCAAGTGGGTTTTTCACATATGGCAATATTGAAGTGCAGGGAAGTTACGCCACAGTACCCTCTTCCTAGAAAGTGCTGACTCGCAGAATTACGTGGACAAATCATTCGATCCAGTGATGGTAACTGTAGGGAAAATTCCCTACATGTAGGGAAATTGAGGGAAAATTCCCTATATATAGGGAAATTGAGGGAAAATTGTGTGCGTAGGGGAAAAAAGGACAGATTTTTTAAAATTCACTAAATGTAGGGAATTTTCAAACAAAAAAACAATTTTCGTGTCAAATTAGTCAAACTATGCATTTTAATGATAAAATATTGTTTCCCAATTTGTCAAAGTAGCCCAAATATGTTTTGGCACTACCACATTCCAACATTCCACATTCTGAAAGAATATTTTCAATAGTTCAATACAGACGTTCGAACAAAAAAAAGGAACAAATTAAGTCATGACTCTAATTTGTATAATTCGCTCTTACTGACAAGACGAAGATATCACCTGTGTAAATTTTCAATGCAAAGAACAACACTTTAAGAAAATTACGTACACTGTGTTGTATGACCATAAATAACTCTACTCGACACGAAAAATGCACCTAAAAACAAAAGTATTTTCTAAACTAATTTTGGGATGCTGAAGACGAAAGTGAATATCCAAAAATTTTTCAAAGAAGGGTTTTACAAAAAACTTTTCAAAACCAGATGTGTGCTGATAACTAAAATTACAGTAAAATACTGGTTGTGCGAAGATTTTTGGAAAACCCTTCTTTGAAAAATTTTTGGATCTTCACTTTCGTCTTCAGCATCCCAAAATAAGTCTAGAAAATACTTTTGTTTTTAGGCGAACGTATTTAACCCATTTTTTGTCGAGTGGTGCAATTAAAGCATTTAAACAGTATTCAATTACACTGCACAACAAAAAAAAATAACAAGGATCTTACAACGGATTCTGGTAGAGGAGGCAAAAAAAAATATACGTGTATCGGCGTTTTGAAAGTTTACGTCTGCATTTTTTTTTAGGGGGCGTTAAAGTTTTCCCCTTTTTGCACATTCTTATGGTGAATCGGCATACGAAAACCATGTAACCTCACATTTTAGGTATATGATGTGGTCAGCAGATTGATGTAAAATACTACGAATAAAATGTTTGTGGAGTATTTTAACCCTGTAGCTCCTATTTGTATGGGTCAATTTGACCCTTTTTTCTAAAATGCCAAAAATGTCCTGAAAAACAGGATTTTTTAAGGACAAAATGTACCACGAAAATATTCGCCATAAAATTCTACTATAGGTCTCTGAATACATCAAAGCTCAGAAATTAACTTGAACGCCAAAATTAAGCCAAAACTGAAAATGTGTTTAAGTGTTTATTTCGTACTTAATCAAAATTGGTACTAAAATGTCCTACAAAACTTGATTTTTGAGGGTTAGTGTGTATGGGAAAAATGTTGAACGCAAAATTGCACTATAAGTCACCGTACAAAAGAAAGTTCTAGTTATAATATATATAAATAGAAATGTGTTTAAAATTTTAAGATTACTAAGTACAACAGAAGTAAAAACTGAAACGCAAATGAACTGGAGATTTCGTAATTTAATTAATTATTTCTTAGTAAATGTTTGCTGTTTTGTTGTTGTCATAAACTAACCATATCTATACATATATATTTCATATCATCACTGACATGTAATATATCCTTCTCTCTTTCTCTCTCGTGTTAATTTTCAAAAGTCAATTTTTTACACAAATATTTTCCAGCTAACCAACCAGGACATGTACACCCTGGAGGCGAACTTGGTTAGCAAGTCGATGCGCGAACTGGCCGATGGCGAGGAGAAGGACCCGGTAACCAAGTTGCGTCTGTTGTGCCTCAGTCGCGGTGCTTCGGGCATTCTTGGACTGGGCAGGTATGCAGTAGCGCATTTTTATTTCAATCAAATATCTCCATCTGAAGTGTCAATAACTTTGTGCCCGCCCAGAGCCTTCCGCATCATGGACGACGACGGCAGCAAGGCGCTCAACGAGGAGGAGTTCACCAAAGGCATGCATGAGTCCGGCCTGGAAGTCAGCGACGACGACATCAAGGAAATGTTCAAAAGGTTTGTCGTCGTGTGTCGCGTGAGACGAGCATAATTTGTTTTAATGGTCTCGATTGGTTTGCTTGCATGTGGCGTGAAATAGTTTCGATGAGGACGGCAGCGGATCCATCAGTATGTCGGAGTTTCTGCTCAAGCTGCGCGTGAGTTGCACTCGAATGCTTTTCCTAAAGTGGCTGCGCGAGTTTGGTTGTAAAAAAAGTAATAATTGGTAATTGGTTTGATTTACAGCCGCCAATGCCGCAGTGTCGTCTAGACATCATCGATCAAGCGTTCGCCAAGATGGACAAAACTGGCGATGGTGTCATAACGGTGGATGACTTGAAGAACGTCTACTCGGTGAAGGAGCATCCCAAATTTCAGAGCGGCGAAATGAGCGAAGACGAAATTTTAACAGAGTTTCTCAATAACTTTGAGGGCGGACGTGGCAATTTCGATGGAAAGGTGTGTGTGTAAAATTAGTACAGAACGAAAAAAACAAAGGTTTTGTTATTATAAATTGGTTGTTGTTGTTGTGTTTCTACATTGCAGATAACCAAAGATGAGTTCGAGAACTATTACGCCGCCATTAGCGCCTCGATTGACAACGATATGTTTTTCGATTTGGTAATGCGACGTGCCTACGCTTTGTAAGTTCTAGAAAACAGCGACAAGCAGCGATTGCATTGCAATCAAGTATTAGTGTACTAGTATTTATTCCTTATCCTGTTTGTGTAGTTTAAGATAAATGGAAATTTTAGTAAAAATATGTTAATTATGTTATATAAATAAAGTGTTGCACGAAAATTTAGACTTTCATTCGAGCTCAGCGGTAGGCGCACTGAAAATGATTGTTGGGGCATTTGAAGCCGCACTGTGAGGGTTAAGGGTTAAACGCATTAGCCGCCGCATTTGCCAGTTAGGTGTTTTTTATAATTTATATTTTTTTATAACGTAAATATTCTCAGATATGCTTAAAGTTCAACACTAGACTTTTTTATAGCAACTTTTACAAATAGGCAATAATGGGTTAACGCTTTTGCTATTTTCTTGCCATATGTCAACATGCTACTTTGTAGATGTCTGAACCATCTGAACCCTAAAAAACCGGGTACGGTAATAAAAAATTAAAAAAAAATGATTGCGGAATGTTGATATAACCACACAGTGTAATGAGCACTGGGATGGATTTAAGTCCTTTTGATATAAACAACTGTGTAAACTTTTAAGACAAACTTTATTTGCGTGTTCTAACAATGGCGTCACAAGTAAAAGTAAAGGTAAAACGTAAAGGTAAAGGACCAGCATGAACTTAGCTGCAAGCCCGAGTTGCCACACTGCTTGACAAGCCCAACCACAACAGGGTTGCATTCACCATGGCACCACCTCCACCAATACACTACAACTCGGCCTAACCTGACATTCAATCGACCTCGATTGCTTTTACAATGAATCTTCTTCTAGCTTATCATCTAAAAATTCATAATCTGTACATTCATCACTTAAATTATCACCATCTGTGTTGCCTTCTGAGTCCGTTTCAACTGGCCTACCTCGAGGTTCCAACCATTTCTTCATTCTAGACGAATCAATTACATTGTCATATGGCATCTGAGTAACCTGACAATTTTCAACATCCGTAACAACATAACGATCATGACCTAATTGCTTACGAACTACATAAGGGCCTCTGTACTTCTGAATTAGCTTCTTATTCTTCCCTACCGTAGTGTCTACATTTTTAACCACAACTAAATCTCCTGGTTCAAATTGTTTCGCTGGCCTATGGCTCCTCTCGTAATATTTCTGATTGTACAACTGAGACTTCTGTATTGCAAGCTCTGCCTGCTCCCTTATTTCGGACAAATTAACTTCTTCTCTTGAATACACATCATGCAAATACTCCGTCAATTCATCAACTACTTTGCCGCGCTGCTCAACGCCAAAAAGCAGCTTACTAGGGGTCGTCTTTGTGGCACAGTGTACAGTATTATTCATTGCAAACTCGACATCCGTCAGTTTCTGTTTCCAATCTACATGGTTTATAGGGTCAGTCGTTTTGGCCAATATTGCTTTCAACACCCGATTCACCCTCTCAACCTGACCATTCGACTGTGGCGAAGCTACCGCATTCAAAACATGTACAATGTTATTGTTCCCGCAAAAATCCCTAAACTCCGATGACGTAAAAGCTGTGCCCCGATCATCTATGATTCTTCTGGGACGACTGTATTCAACAAAATATCTCTTCAACGCACAAATCGATTCTTTCGCACTACTATTCGTAGCATACATTTTGACAAATTTTGTGAAAGCATCAATCACCACAAACACATGTTTATGCTTTGAGTTCACACTCTCCAATGGCCCGAAATGGTCAATGTGCACTGTATCGAACGGTTCTGGCTTCTTTGGAATACTATATATATTACGCTCATTGCTTCTAGGCGACGTCGAATAATAAATGCACTTCAAACAATTTCTGATGAACACATTCAGCTTTTCGCGCATACGGGGAAACCAATAATGCTTCCGAATCTGATTTGCACATTTCTCAATACCCAAATGACCATATTTCTCATGTATCAATCGCATAATGTTCTCTTCCATCTCACCCGGCACATACAACTGTCGATTCTGACCACTGACACGAAAGACTAACCCATTCTCCAACTCATATCCTGGCACTTCCCCTTGCTCTAATTCTTCCCGCAGTTTATGAATCACAGGATCACGCGTCTGTATAATCTGAATGTTCAAATCAACCTCATTCTCCTCAATACTACACACAGCTGACAACCGGCTCAATGCATCAACATGCTGCATCTGTTCACCCTTTCGGTGTCGAACTGAAAAATCAAACCCGGCGAGACCCAATGTCCATCTGGCAATTCTTGGATTAATTGTTTTCTTCTCCAATGTCAAGACCAAAGAGTTGCAATCAGTCACAACTACAAACGGAATTCCATCCAACATAGTCCGGAATCTTTCCAATGCATTCACAATTGCCAATGTTTCCAACTCAAAGCTATGATAACGCGACTCCGGATCCGTCGTTGTTTTCGAATAAAATGCCACTGGGTGAAACCTGCCGTCATCTTGCTTCTGTAACAGTATAGCACCATACCCTCGCGAACTTGCATCCGTATGCAACTCTGTCTCCCGCCCTGAATCAAAGACACACAGTACAGGGGGCTCAGTCAATTTAGATTTCAAGGTCTCAAACGCATTCCTACACTCTTCTGTCCATTCAAACTTTACACCTTTTCGCGTCAAATAACTCAATGGGCGCGCAATCTGAGAAAAATTATACACAAATCGTCTAAAATATGAAAAAAGACCCACCGCCCTCTGCACCTCCTTTATGTTGGTAGGTACTGCGTAATTCTTTATCGCTACCAAATGATCTTCATTCGGACGAATCCCCCGTTCACTCACACAGTAGCCTAAATACTTCAATTCTCTATATGCAAATTTGCACTTCTTCAGATTCAAGCACAATCCAGCCCCTGACAATAATTTCAAAACTTCTGCCAAAACCACATAATGTTCCTCAATAGTCTTCGTGGCAATGTTAATATCATCTAAATACACCACAATCCTCTTCGCATCAATCAACGGCCGCAACACTAAATTAATAAACCGCTGGAACACTGGTGGAGCATTAGTCAAACCAAATGGCATAAACCGATACTCATACTGTCCCATCGGAGTCACAAACGCAGTTATCGGTATCGATTCCTCATGCATCGGCACCTGGTGAAACCCATTCCTCAAGTCCAACGTACTGAAGAAACTCTTCCCACCCAAATATTCAATACAATCCTCAACTAACGGCAACGGATAATGATCTCTGACAGTCAACTTATTCAACGCCCGATAGTCAACACACATTCTCAATTCACCGTTCTTCTTCCGCACTAACACAATCGGAGACGCGTATGGAGACGCACTTGGCTGAATAATGCCCTGAGCCAACAAATCATCAATTGTCTTCTGTACTTCTGTCTTTTCCCTATATGACAACCGGCGCGGACCACTGTACACCGGCGCATCACTCTTCAACTGAATTTTCATGCAATAGCCACTCAACTTCCCCCCCTTGTTCTTCATTTTCAAATAGTTCTCAAAAACAACTGATTTCAAAGCATCTGCATCTGTTATAGACAAGTTTTCGTCCACATCAATTAGATCACCAATTTCATCCATCTCAGTTGCACCTACCATCAATATTACTTCATCATACAAATTCAAGTCTTCTGTTCCAACTAAATTTACAACTCCGATACACGACTCAAGTCGAGTTTCACACAAATTTGAATCACCAATTACATTTACCTCTGCATTAACTGAATTAATTTCTGACTTGCCACACTTATCATCTGATTTCAATAACTTAACTCTGTTTGGAACCTCTGTTATCTTAACTACTGGACTCTTTAATAAATTAAACAACTTAAGTGCACTGATATTCAACGGAACTTCATTTTTATTGGCATTATTAATCTCCAGCAGAGTACGTCTACTATATCTCACTGTGTCCATTTGGCACAGGCTTATATTCATTGCCTTAAGTAAATCGCGTCCAAAAAGTAGGGGCACCACTGCCTCTTCATCTGGCAAAACAAACAAATTATGGTCAAATTTACGGTTATCAAACACAATTTTACAAGTCACAAGGCCGTACGTACTTAAATTCATATTTCCCATCCCCCGATACTCTGTCACAGTCAATTCACCCGTCACTTCAAATGGCACAAGAGAACGCTTCACGAAACTAGTCGGACTGCCATTATCAAATAAAGCAAAACACGGAATTAATTCAGTGCACTTATTCTGTTTCAAAAAGGCAACACTTACAAGATTTCGGTGTTTCAGCTGTCGGGCTAAACGTCGGACCTCCTCTACCTCCGTCAATGGCGTCCCTGCCTCCCACTCCTCGACCTCTGCTACTGGCTGCTGTTGTTTCGGTACGGCTGGCATCCGTGTTTGCGTCTGGTTTAGTGTTGTATTCTGCATCCGACTACGACGTGGGCACTGCTGGCGCATGTGGCCTACTTCATGGCATATGAAACACGAGTTCGGTGGGCGTCGCGGGGCCCCGCACGCACTTTGATAGTGCCCATATTGAAAACAGTTGTAACACCTGACGGCCGACAAATCCGTGACTTTTGCAGCTGTGTTAGCAACTGGCACTGTTGTATACGACCTCGGCCTAGGCACGGCACCCGACATGACACTGATCTTCGGCACAACCACTGGCGCAGCTGCCCGACGCTTCTTCTCGTAACGCTCCATCAACCCCTTCAATTCACGCAAGGAAGTGGCACTGTACAGCATCGAAACCATATTCGTATCGTCGTTAAGCCCCTCGATGATAATGTCGATTAGGTCCGTTTCTGACACATCGGCGCGGCTGGCAATGTACTGCATCTCAACAATATATTGTCGTGGTGTTTCGTCTGGTCTCAGGACACGGGCACGTAACTGTTGCAGCACATCTCGAACCGTGAATATACGACGGTATTCAGTCATCAAAGCCATCCTTAGCTCACCATAGCTGCGAACACGAGTTATGTCCGCGAACCGCTTCGCTTGCCCAGTTATCAGATGTCGTGCGGCAACCAGCTGGTCTCGCTCACTGTACTGGAAACTCTCGAACACATTCTCCAAGTCGGCCAACCATTTGCTAACGTCCTGCAACTCCGAACCATCAAATTTGCTCATCATCGCGTCCAGTACACCCAGGTCGATTCTACGACTCTCGAACTCGTTCAACTCACGCTGCAGCTGGACAAGCTCACGTTTCTTGCGCATGATCGCCAACTGCCGATCTAACTCAGCCTCTTCAGCCTCAGTACTGGTCACATTCACCACACTCCCTGCATCAACTGTATCATCTTCTGTATCTGGCACATTCATGGGTCGCTCCCTCTGGCTGGCCCCTGGCATCTGTCGTCTAGTCGTCTGCACACTCTGGCTGGCATCTGGCATCTGTTGATTCAGCGGAACATCAGGCTCGCTATCCGCTCTGGCCGCTCTTCCGCTACCTCCGACACGACCTGCTACCGCTTGTTCATACACTGTCCGCAACTGAACCATCGTGGCGTCTTCCTCGAATTCAGCTCCCGCAGCCCGTAGTGCAGCAATAACCGCATTGCGCGTTAATTTGTTCGCCATTGAACCACAATAACTTTAGAACTTAGATAGAAAAAAAATTCCTGCTCGAACCCCACACTTGACGTTGTAATGAGCACTGGGATGGATTTAAGTCCTTTTGATATAAACAACTGTGTAAACTTTTAAGACAAACTTTATTTGCGTGTTCTAACAATGGCGTCACAAGTAAAAGTAAAGGTAAAACGTAAAGGTAAAGGACCAGCATGAACTTAGCTGCAAGCCCGAGTTGCCACACTGCTTGACAAGCCCAACCACAACAGGGTTGCATTCACCATGGCACCACCTCCACCAATACACTACAACAGAAGCCTAAATCGATAAATTCCAGTAAAAAAAATTCTCCAAGTAAAAACCTGTAGCGAAGGGGTTATGCAGGCAGCTTGATGATGAAATAGGAATAGATTCCCAGACTTCAACTACCCACCGTGATTGTCTTTTCAGTTGTCCGCCTGCCATAAAAAAAATTATTTAAAAATGTACCGAACAATTAGTTGGGTTAAATATTTAAAATTTAAAGCAAACTACGAGATGACTCGTTCAATCCAAGAAATCAGGGAACACTGAAATATACAACAGCATTGTATTTAGGTAGTCAGTGGTGCACATGTTTTCATTTTGGAAGGTAAGCGACTGAACCCGTTTTTGAGCTCAATAAGTGGCGGATTCAGGGGCTGATTTTAGGGGTTGAAACCGCCCCCTCGAAATATTAGGGTCGACTTTAAAACCACATACAAATTAAAAGGCATATACATAAACATTTATCAATATTAAAGAATTACTTATTGAAATTACTTATTGAAATAATGGAGGAGTAAAATAATATATATTTCCCATCAATTTATTCATATCATAGATATATAGATAGATACCACAGATATCATAGTTTTGATTCATCAGTACCGCAGATCTAGTAAAACGACATACATATATATTTGAGGTGGTTCGAACCCCACAATCCCTCTTGCGTACGTCTCTGTATGTACTCATCGGTTAGGTAAGGGTGTCTGCCTCAAGAAGGGACACACTTAGGCCTTTTGTGATCATACAATTCAATTCATTTGAAAAGTGTATGTAACAAAGTTTTGTTTTGAACTCATACTTCGGTTCCACATAATGGGTTCCATTATTGGGCCTCTTTTGAAAAAGGCAAAAAGGCTGCCTACACTGGTTTACCTAAAAATTCCTGAAACAGGGATGGCAAATCATCGCCTGAGAAAACGATTGTCGTATGTGCTATGAATCCCAATGGAACATACGACATTCGTTTTCTATGGCGACGAAATGACAACTTTAAATTGTACCTGAACAAACAAAGAAATTGTTGAATGCAGGCAAATGTAGCGAATTATAGTAAGTTTTTGAAATTATTTTGATTATAGACTACAAATTCGATATTAAGTCACGTCACTGAGTTGCTTGTGTCTATAATACTGTCCTATGGCTCCAAAACTATCGTTTAGTTGGTATAAAGTCAGAGAATTACACGTATATACAATATATACTTACATATATATATACACCTAAATTGATATAGAAAGGAGCAGTTCGCAGAAACATTTAAAAATTTTCAAACAAATTAGTCAATTAATTCAAGTTAAACCGTGTAAAGAGTTCATACGTCGATATGAATGGACTTGGATTTTTACATATGCGACTTTGTAAATATGAAGTATTTTCCATTGTTTTACTGTGCACCATGATTAATTAAAGTCAATTAATTTTAGTTTTAATTAATTTTAATTTTTTTCTTAATTTTATAAAATGGTCTAATATACCAAAAAACCCATCCATGGAAAAAGATAAATTCTACCTGCTTTCCCATCCCTAATGTTTACTTTAATCAGCGCTGTTCTCGCTACTTCCAATTTCGCTCAACTACGGCAACGATTTGCAGCCCAATGCATTGCAGAGTTTCAAGGTCAGGTGCATTGTTGCCAGCTCTATGCATTTCTTACTATATTTAGTACTTTGTTAAAATCATGTACATCGATAAAGTAAAAGTTATGCTACAATGAATCTATAAACATTGCAACAAAAACACTTTTAATATATATAAACATACAATATATCGGAAATATAAATGAAGTGCTTTCTGCGTGGCACAATGCTTTTTTCAAAGTTTTCTGTGCTTTCGGCAAACGATGTGTTGGCAACAGTGGTTAGATGCGCAGTGCCTGTGTGTGGCAATTTCAGTTTGTGTTTTAAAGCCGGTAGAGCAAGAAGTTGAAAAAATTCTTTCGTGATTCAAATTCAATTTTGAATTTTATCAAAAAAACTATAATCCTTTGCTTTTGCAGTCGTTTGTCGTTAAACAATTTGTGTGCTGTGTGTTTATTGCACGAATTTTGATATTCATTTTGCTGTCATCGGTGTAGATTACATTTGCATTTTGCCAGACGTTCTGTACAAATCGATACTTGAAGCAATGATGCACAACCACTCAGACGTAAGTTTTTACAAATAATTTCTTATTTATTTGCAATTATATTACGAAAATTGTCGGTCGCCAGACATTGCGTGAATATTGTTCTAAATGCTTCTACGGAATCGAAAGCACCGTTCTTTTGCATCGCGTGGGGTGGGTTTGCCGTCGCCCCACTTTGCGCACTGTTTACGCGAAAAGTCACAGTTTCGCCGTGACTCACAATTGCCGGCTGTGTTTGTCGCATGTGGGGTAGGTCAAGGGTCTGCCCAGTGACTCTGCCTAGCACAACATTTAATGAATATGTATACATACATATAGGGAATGTGTATATATGTAAATTTGGATTGGCATCATGCTTGCATACAATATTTTTTTCTGGCTGACAGACTTATCATCGTTTGGATCAATTTGAAATTTGGAAATTTGGACAGTGATCAATAGGGAGACATGGTACAATGGGCCCAATGTATTCAAAATGAATGCATGTAGTCCAAATTAGAAATAATGCGAAATGTATTGCTTTTTCTTGTTGAAAAGTCGTCTTTGAGGGGGTCAAAAAGGATTCAATATGGAACAAGTGCAAGTATAGCGTACCCTTATAAAAAAACTGCAAATCGGCCTATATGGAGCTTCTTTTTGCGAATCTAATGAACTAAAAATTTTGCCTGGGAAACGCCCAGAAAAGATGCAGTTCAAGGTCAAAGTTCAAATTTGGTATGAAAACAACACAATCAATACTTAACACTCGGATGCCCAACAACTTTTTAAACGGTCAAAGCCCAACAAGGTCCCCAGGGACCTCTTGTAATATTGCATATAAGGCTTGTAATTGTGTAATGTAGTGTTACATGTGTGTAGATGTGTTTGGAAAGCCAAAAGGCTAAGCTTGGTGTATATTTTTTAGTAAACATATATGTATTTTTTACTACAGACAGATGGCAAAAACGTATAAAATACAAAATAATTGCTTTTAAAAACGCCATAGGTCCCTATGGACCTTGTTGGGCATCGGAGTGTTAATGGATTTATACGATATGGGTATCAACGGAAATGCCTTTTCCATACCTTTCTATTGGCATACAACATTAGATTAGATAATTTGTACTAATAAGAAGTTAAAACCAAAAATACTTTTATGTATAAAAAATTAAAAAAAAAAACGGATTTTTTTCTCGAAAAAACTACTAAGAGCCTATTTACACGAGGGCTTTTCCCCCTGCGTTAAAAGTCATGCGTGCAGTGATGCCAACAAATTTTTGAAAAATCCCTACCGCGTCTCAAGAAAATCCCTATTTTTCCTTACGCAAATATAAATTTTCCCTACAAGTTTCCCTACATAGAAATCAAACGTCGCAAGCTGCACACTTGCAATTGAAATTATTCGTTTCGATTTTTTCAAGTCCTCCCTTGAATTCTTCCATTTCCAGTCAGCTGTCCAAAAACAAGATGAATTGGAAGAATTACTCATTGTTCTATAAACAATTTTAAGTATTGAAAATTAAAAAAAAGTATAACATTTGAAGAAAGTTACGATTTTCTGTCCATAATTTAGAATCTGCTTAATAAATAAAATAAATTGAAAAATGTATTTGAAAACGCGGCAAAATTGATATTAAACAATTAAGCTGACAAATGTGTATGTTCAAGCCAGTGGGTGTGTTCAAGGATATATAAAGATTTTACTTGCCAAGATTGCCACATTGAAAAAATTTCAACGCATTAATCATAACAATAAATTATATGCGAACAGAAAAATAAAATTTTTATAAAAATGTAGACAAATTTCAGATTTTTTAAATTATCTACATTTAAGTAAATATTAAATATCTGTCCTTTTTTCCCTACATCGCAAATTTAAGGCTGGATTTCCCCTACATGTAGCCTCTTTTCCCTACGTTTGGCATCACTGCATGCGTGACGAGTTTGTTGTTGAGAAAGGGTGAGAAGTCAGCGGGGTAGGCAAACACGCACCGTCAGCGAATTCCAGGGGTTGTTTTTTGACATTTGCTTTGCTCTTTTTCGCACTTTTCTTAAAATTAAATTTCAAACCGGCCGGACGTTTTGCTAACAATTATATTTACATCTTCCCTATTATTTTAATTTGAGCAGTTAATAGCCATTTCAGTGACTTCTAAAATATTTTCAATAATTTATTCTTTGTTTAAATCTATTTTTCTTTAAATAATGAGAATATCAAAAACTACGCGAAAATGTGAATGAAGATTGGCCGGTTAAACGTCAAAAAAGTCAAGCAAAGTTGTAAGTAAAAAGTCTTCATGTACATGGATGAAGATTGATGCAGCAACTTCAAAAGAGAATTGAAAAAAAACGCAGGGGGAAAGCCTTCGTGTACCATATATCCTGTGAAATTCCCTTTACAATGAAATATAAGTCATATGAAATTTTTGTGTTTTTGCTTTTATATTTAAATCGATTGAGTATTGTTTGAGATATTTTGATACCAACTTTGAACTTTTACCCCGAGCCATGTCTTTTGTGGGCATTTCCCAGGCAAACTTTTTAGTTGGTTAGATTCAGGAGCCAACCTCTATGTAAAAGCATACTTTTTATATTTTCACGAGGGTTCGCTGTACTGCACTTAAGACCTCAATAGTTTGTATGGACCAACATGATTTAATGACCTCTTCATAGGAGTAATTCTGTGGTAAAAAATTACAAACACTAGTTGATCGAAGAAATAATTCACTTAGGAACCTAGCATATTTCTTTAAAGTGTGTTACTCAAAATAATACTTGAGGACTTGGGCGATTATTGCTTTGGACCACAAAATTCTAGTCGCATTTTCTCGGTTGTATTTGGTCAGCTGTTTAGTGATTTTTTCCCCAAAACACTATAACACAAATCTGGTCTAGAAAACATGCTGAAATAAACATAAACATCAAAAGTCAAATTTGTTAAAATTTTAATATACAATTTGGGGCCTTAAAAACCAGAAAATATTCTTTTAGTGGGTTAAAAATGATAGAGAAATTAAAAAAAGCTGGCTGCAAAGTCGAATTAACCCTTTCCGACATGAAAATAAGCCCGTTCTGTATGAATTGTTTGGGCTGTAGTCCAATATATTGGACATTGTGACTGAAAGGGTTAACCCAGTTATGCCGATCTTATGACATGTGGTACACCAGGCTTAGCGTTCCCTTCCCATACCCAGAAATGTGGGTGTCCTATATGTATTACGCTCGGCATATCATAACAATACTTTTTTTTTGGATAAAAAATTATAATTATAATATGAATATAATTATAATATAAAAATTATAAAAGCACTCGTACTTAACGATAAAAAATTACAAAATATTTTAGATTTTGTTGCATTATTTATATTTTACAAGAAATCTGCTAACAGTTTGAAATTTATTCTGTCGCGACCACTTAGCATCAGTCATAATAAAAATATTTTTTTTTCATACTTCAATATGTGTTAAGTGGACCCAAGAAAAAGAAATTCCATTAGTTTTTTTTCATACACCCAAAGTAAATCAACAACGTCAGGCTTTGTTTTTGCGCTAAAGTGGTGTTACAACTTAATCTTAAATTAATTAATTAAAACCAATGAATATTGTCGCATAGGCACTGTACCGAAAAAACTTTTACAGCGTGTAGTGAATGCCGCTATTATAACACTCAATGCTGCAACAGCGGCGAAAGTGTTTGTTCTACGTTCGTCACAGAGAACCGTACAGAATGTTCGTGGCAATAAATTCTCAGCTTTCGTAAGCGTTAAACTAGAGCAGGGATGCCCAGCCGAAAGCTCATTGACTCAAAACAACAACAACAATAGTGGTGGTGCGTTGGCGCAGCTGACACACAGCGCACAGCGTATTTGCAAAAAATGACGTCGTAGCATGCGTTGCCTCTCGATGGCTCAATTACTACAAATACAGTTTTTGCTGACTGCGCTGCTGGCTTTTTCTTTTGCTTTGGTACAGTTCAGCGTTTGCATGTACATAAATATTTTGTTTTTGTATCGACCGCAGTCGAGCATTTCTCCATCTGTTTGTTTATCCTTTACAGACACGCAAATTGCTTGGACAATGAGTTGGAAATTTTTACACAATGCGTGTTTGAGGTAGAAGATTTTTTTGTTGTTTAAATTTGTATAGTGGCGAGGGGCGTGGCCGCGACCATATAACCTAAATTTGTAGTATTCGAATTATAAGTTGCACAGCATTGAGATTTGGTACAGAGCCCACCGTTTGGATGTGTCGATCCGGTGATGAAATTTTATGGGCGTTGGATAAGAGGCGTGGCACTGTTTGTGTGACTCAGTTGTTTTATAACTTTGAAACTATAAGTGACACATCACTGAGACTGTATAAACTTTCTACTTAGTTGCGCCCTTTAACTGGAAGAATGTGGTGGGCATTGTACAAAGGGGCGTGGCATTGCCCATACAACTCTAATAATTAATATTGAATAATGTCCAAAGTATAAAAGGCACATCATTGAAATTTAATGTACCGCCACAATAGAGATGTGTCATTCCACTGATAAAATGACATGGCCGTTGGACAAGGGGCGTGGCAATTTTTTGCGGTTCAAAGTTGTTTCATAACTAGAACTATAAATCGCACAAGAATAAGATTCGATATGAACTTTCAAATTAGTCGCCCACTTCGACTGAAAGAATGCAGCGGGCATTGGGGGCGTGGCAATGCCCATACAACTTAAATCATTAATATTCAATAATGTCGAAAATATAAGTTGGGCAGCATTAGGATTGGTAAATTGTCGTCTCATAGATTTGCCGTTCTACTGGCAGAATTACATGGGCTTTGGACAAAGGGCGTGGCACTGTTTTTGTGATGAAAAATGTCTGTATATTTTAAGACTATGAGTCGCACAGCATAAGGCTCGGTATGGGCTCAATGTTTAGTTCCGCCCTTCGGCTGGAACAATGGAATGAGCATTGGACAAAGGGGCGTGGTAGCGCCCATGCATGGAATAACTTTTGAACTATGCGAAGTACAGCATCAATTCGATATGGAGCTACCTTTTAGCAACATTGTTTCACTAAAGAAATTGAACTCTACAGTCATAAGTTAAAGTTTCTATGTATAAACATTATTGGCAGAAAAGGTTAGGTTAGGTTCCGGTGGCTGTCTGGGCATGGGACACACGTAGGCCAAGAAATGAGCATTGTGATATCAAAGTGAAAGTGATCTGTCTCACTGTAAGTCGGAGAGCCATTTTGAATTGTGGGTAAACCCTAGCAAGTCCTTGATGGACTGTACTGACTAGACTGAGGTTATTCAAGTTGTCAAAGAAGGAAGAGCCTAGCTTTGTCTAGAGAGAGCCGGGCAGTGGCAGATATTTACAGTCTTCCTTGTGTGTAAAAACCTTATTTGTTAGTATGAAGTCCGAGTGGACAATGTCCTGTCAAAAAAAGTGAGACAAGCGTTTTGGTGTGCCTGGGATTGAAAGTGGGCCAGTGGGCTGTTTGACTGTTTTGAAGTTTGGCTCAGTTAATTGTTTTTCTATATCACAGTTATTCTAGATGGTAGACTGACAAATGGCCAAAACAAACACGGACTCTAACACTCTTATTTGAATTTGGCTTAAAAAATGTTGGATGTGTCCTTGTTGCCATTACCTAACCGCATATTTCCCTCTTTCGTGTCAATTTCCAATAGCGATCCTACTATAAGAACATGACGCAAGCACACAACCACGACTTGTATACCATCGAAGCGGATTTGGTTAACAAGTCTGTGCGGGAGCTTGAAGATGGCGAAATCAAGGACCCGTTGATGAAGCTGCGCTTGATGTGCTTAACACGCGGAGCATCGGGCATAATCGGACTGGGCAGGTACGCAATAGCGCATAGTTCAAGTATATGCAAAGTGTCATAATTGAAACGTGAATACTACTTTGCGCTCACCAGAATCTTTCGCCATGTGGATGACTATGGCAGCAAGGTGCTCGACGAGAGGGAGTTCGCCCAGGGCATAAAGGAATACGGTCTGGACCTCGACAACCACGAAATCAGGGAAATGTTTAAAAGGTTAGTCGTCGTGTGTCGCGTTAGACGAGCATGATTTGTGTTAATGCTCTCTCGATTGGTCTTTTGCGCGATATAGTTTTGACGAGAACGACAGCGGCACCATCAACATGACGGACTTTTTGCTGAAGCTGCGCGTAAGTTGAATACTTCGTTTGTCGTAAGCGCGCAAATGTTCGGCGTATTTGGTGGTTAGTGAAAATCGTTAATTGGTTTGTTTTGCAGCCGCCGATGGCGCAATGCCGTCTAGACATCATCGATCGAGCGTTTGCCAAGATGGACAAAAACGCCGAAGGTGTCATTACGTTGAATGAATGGAAGAATGTCTACTCGGTGAAGGATCACCATTCGTACCAGAGCGGCGAAATGACTAAGAAGGAAATTTTGCAAGCCTTTCTCAATGCCTTCGATGGCGGACGTGGCAATTTGGATGGCAAGGTGTGTTTGTATACTAAAGAACAGGTTTCTTTTTGCTTGGCGTAAAGGTTTGCTATAACAATTTTGTTGTTGTTGTGCTTCTACTTTGCAGATAACCAAAGAAGAGTTCGAGAACTATTATGCCACCATCAGTGCTTCCATTGAGGATGACATGTTCTTCGATTTGATGATGCGACAAGCTTATCGTTTGTAAACGCCACAAAGCAGCGCCCCAAAGCGCCCAAGTTACGTTATCTTTAAGTATTTTATTCCTTATGCTGTTATTCCGTCTGTGTAGCTTTATCTGAATACACATTTTTAATTAAAAGATGTTAACCGCTTACAAGTGTTGCAAGTAAATATGACTTTCACTCGAGCGCAGCAGCCGGCACAACGATGATGAATGGCCGTGCATGCTTGATGCGAGTGTGAGTTAGTTGTTAGTGTGTGTGTGTTGATGCCAGTTGGATTTGTGCCGAGACCAACTTTGCATATTTAACGAAATTTTCGACTTTCGTGCAAGACGACAATTTGAAATGTGCAATTTCCTTGAGCAGCTCTTGAGGCGGCGTACCGAATGTGCTTCATTGGTGGCGCAGACGTTGCACAATGGACAATTCTCGTTGCACAGTTGATCAAATGTGTGAAAATGCAGTCAATTTAATGGTATGCTATGGTTTTAGGTTTCATCAGGAGGATTCTCTACTTACAAAAAAACAATTTGTTCAAACTCATTTGAATAGAAAAATTAATTAATAAAGAACAATTTTAGAAAAAAAGTGTATTTTGGTGTTATTTAAGTCGGGATTTAAATACTATCAGGCACGTGGTCCAACGAGACATAGGTGGGCAGGTGCGTAGATTCAGCAGCGGGGTAGATACGTAGTCCAGCGGTCGTCATGGCTTCACTGTGGTGGTCCACACAATGGGCGGTATATTTTTTAACTTTCCAAGACAGCTTAGGAAGCGGAAGCGTATCCTTTCTAGTGCTAGGCATTTGCAGAAGAGATGCTCTATCTGATCTGTATGAGATACTTAAGCCCGTTGTGATGGAATCTGATATATGTAAGTTTGATATAAAATACTTATTGTAAATCACAGATATGCTTAAACTATCAGAATGTTTTTTGGTTTGTCAGTTTTAAATGCTCGTATTTTTCCCACTGTACCGTCGTCTTTTCTTCAACTGTGCCAGTTAGAACTTGAATAAAATTGCATAATAATTTCCATTACGACGTTGCCACAAAATGATAATAATGATGTGATTGCAAAGCTGCGTTTATGTCGAATGTGAATAGCGATGTGGTGGTTATGTGTTTGAATGTGTGTATGCGTCATTGAACATCTGTCCGCCGCTAGAATGCAATTGCTAGCATAAACGAGCGCCATACCCACCCACCCACCCACACACACATACACTCATACCTAGCACTCGTCGCACTCATTTCACTCGCAAACAACGAGCCAACGCTTCAGCTCATACGGACATCGGTTTTGTGTGGACCCACTTACAGCCGCATACACTCAATTGCAGCAAGCAGCAGTTCATCAGCACTAACAACAACAATTGCCGGCGCAAACGCTGCAACAATGGCCAACAGCTCGAAGATTATATTGAGAGCAAAGTCGAGCAAACTTTTGGTTGCAGTTTGTAATGTACTAACTTGAAAGCCATTTCCAACACATACAAACAGGCGAAAATGGATATGCAACACACTCACCCACACACACATGCATGCAAATTTACAAGCGTTGCATTGCATCAGCGTGCTCGTACACTGAGGCGTCAAAGTCTGGCAATATTCATTAAGTAAAAAAAAAAGTACTTACAACTTTTGAATATTTTGTATTCATAACTCATTTAATTATTGTTTTTGCAATCATTGCAACGATTTTTTTAAGTGGTTTTTTAAATGTGAAAAATAGAATAAACACTTTTTTTTGTTATGCTAAAGAAAAATTCGAATGTGGTATTTTGCTAATGTAACCATGCATCAGTTTCGGAATTTATTCGATTAATAAGAAACTAAAGACGCACTAATCAGCCTTCTTTAACCGTAGACCAAACGGGTCGAAAACGACCCAGATTAAAATCACACAAACAAATTACAAAAAGTGCAAAGCCTGCATAGTTTTTAAAATATAAAACGGTTTGATTTCGATAGATAATATCCAAGAAAGTCATGAAAAAACAGCTAAAAATAATAACCAATTTAAAAAATATTAGAAGTAAAAAAAAAAAATTTGGTCGAAAACGATCCCAACGTAGGTCTACGGTTAAGAATATTTCAGGTGTGGGACAAACCTTTTATATTGGTTCCTAAGTTTTTTTTTTTTTATAACACGAACAAACGCGCAGGGGATGACCCCTATAAATGCGAGGCATTGCGCTGGTTCAGGAAGGATATATAGGTTAGGAGAAAGGATGTTGGGTGAAGAATTTGTGGACTCTTGCCTTGAACCCATCAAGATCATAAGTGCTGGGGAAAATATCTGCAGGGAGACCATTCCATAATCGCGCTGTACGGGCCAGGAACGAACCTTCTCTGTAGTGCGTAGTGCGCTGGAACATCGTTTCGACGTGGAATGCATGGGCGCCAGTGTTCAAACGGGTTGCCCGGGGGAATACCCGGAGTGATGGCATCAAGCTGCTCATCTCCACTGAGCAATTACCGAAAAAGTATCGGTAAAATAACACCACACATGCCACGTTTCGACGATGCTCCAAGGAGTCAATAGAGCTGGATGCCCTACTGTCCCCTATAAGTTTAATCGCACGGTTTTGCACCCGATCGAGGAACTCCAAATGGGGTTTTGAAGCCCCCGCCCAGAGGTGCGAGTTAAACTCCATTTTGGGTCGGATATAGGTAGTGTAAATAATGCGGAGATCAGACGGAGTGAAATATGATCGTTCCAACGAAGATCGTTCTTAATGGACATGCCCAGAATATCAAGAGCTGCCGATTCCGCAATACCCACACCACCCATAACCAGGGATGTGTTGGGATGTGGGGAGACTCGTTTGTGGGATAACAGGCAACGTTGGGTCTTGCGGGGGTTAAAATCGACCCTGTTCGCTTGACCCCACTTGGAGATTGTTTGAAGGTCGCTATTAAGTGTGTCATTCATACGGCGCCGTTCTCTCTCAATCTCAACAGAGCTGGGGCGCTTTGTGAAGGAGTATGAATGACAAATGGTGCTGTCATCCGCAAACGAGTAGATGGGATTCTTCGTCGACGACAATAGGTCGTTGATGAAGATAAGGAAAAGGGTTGGAGAAATAACCGAACCCTGCGGCACTCCCGCGCTAAGGGAATGTTTTTCCGAGGCTATGCCGTCTATTACAACACGAATAGAGCGATCATGGAGGAAGCTCGTTATCCAACGAGAGAAGATACTACCGACCCCATAGGCAATCAATTTAGACACGAGTGCTTTATGCCACACCCGGTCAAAGGCCTTAGAAATATCCAATGCAACAACCTTGCTTTCACCGAGGTTTAGAATGCTATGGTTCCATTTCTCGGTGAGGACCGCCATAAGGTCTCCCGTCGATCGCTGTCTTCGGAAGCCGTATTGGCGGTCACTTAGCAGTCTATTGTGCTCCAGATATTTCACAAGGTTGAAGTTTACAATGCTTTCCATTGCTTTGGAAAGCACCGAGCAAATTGCTATAGGTCGGTAGTTCGCAGGGTCAGTAGTCTTGCCTTTTTTGGGAACTGGTTGAACATTTGCTACCTTCCAACATGTCGTAAAGTAAAATACGTTAAGTGGTTGCCTCAGGGACATCACTTAGGTCATGTCAAGAGCCATTGAACTAACTCGAGAGGTTTCTGCCTATCAGTCATTTTGTGGTTCTTATCAATCTGTCAGTGACTTGTCGTCTTGCGTTGTCTTCTCCATGTTCGTCAGGCAGATTGACCCAACAATCAGAGTTACTAGTACTTAAAGTCACTATGAAATTACTAAATTTTATAGCTAATCTAGATGAGGTATTCTAGGTTGAGTTAGAAAGATTGCATACTATGCCGAGGAAAATCAACTGAGTGCAATTGTAACTAAAACTTATACTAATTTAATACTTCCGATATGGGTTCGACAAGGTAGGACCATCTTTTATGAAGGCACCAGCAGAGTTTTTCACAGTTCTGACATTCTCTTAGCAGATTATTACCATAGAAGAACACTAATTCCTCTAACCATATTAAAAAAATCCCCAAAGAAATGAATCGAATTCTTGTCTGGGATTATTGCAAAAGCTAAATCATGTTGTTTCTGTCATAAGAAAGACAAAGCTTTTATCGTTCATTCTCTTACAAAGAAAAGTGTGTAGGCGTGTAAGATGATATCTTAAGTACTGAAACATAAGCAGATAATCTTAGCAGAGAAACCGCTTCTTTAAAGCTTTCTTAGACAATCAAATTGAGCTAATGTCCTGAGTTATCTCCCGCACGAAATTCGAATTCTGAAAAACCATATTCAACAATGTTGAAGGATGTAGTATGTTGAAGATATAATATAATTGATCCCCGCACGATCTCCCGCACCTCTACGTCGAATTCTGAAAAACCATATTCAACAATGTTGAAGGATGTAGTATGTTGAAGATATAATATAATTGATCCCCGCACGATCTCCCGCACCTCTACGTCGAATTCTGAAAAACCATATTCAACAATGTTGAAGGATGTAGTATGTTGAAGATATAATATAATTGATCGTTGGCTAGAATGGGCCCCGAGGATAACGTTATGGTCCTAAGTCTGTTCTAACACTGTCTCGTGCATCAATAAAGATTACAGTAAACAATTGCCTTAATATGGAATCTAGTAACAAAAAGGCTAAAAGAGTCTATCGATGATTTTGGTTCTTTTTGTCTTTGAGCAAAAAGGACTGCAGGCAGCAAGAATGTTTGATGATAGGCCATTCGAGTATTCACATATTAACCCATTGATGTGTTCGAGTTATGAGGTGATGTGTACCTGGATAGATTTTGTTCAACTTAGTTCTGAGTGAGGTTAGCGGATGGTATCCTAAAGGAAGAGATTGCCTTACTTTTTCATTAAAAATAAAAAGCTTTTGTTGTTACTGTTTGTTTTGTCGTGTTTTTACTCTCAGTTTTTCAACTGATGTGCTAAGAAGCGATAGCTTTATGTACCAGGATTTACTCAGATTTTTGGGACATTTTTTGAACAAGTTTAGACGGTACTCAATAGGCCGAATTCACCAATTTTTAATTTCATTACATATTTTTTCAAATGGATTGAGAGATTTTCGAGTTTTTCCGTGTGTAACGCACTGTAATTGATTTTTTTTTATATACATTTTTATAGATGAATGCTCTCTGCACAACCATGAAAAAATAATTCTGATCAAGAGACTCTCACTTAACACTGTTAGTTTCGTAGAGTATTAAAAAATCCTCCTAAAAAGTATAAACTATAGAAAACATAGAAGTATGAATTTCGAGCACTTGAAAACTCCCACAATGGGCCGAATTCACCAATTTTTAATTTCATTTCATATTTTTTCAAATGGATGGAGCGTTTTTCGAGTTTTTGCGTGTGTAACGCACGGTAATTGATTTTTTATATATACATTTTTATATACATTTATATAAATCAGAATTCTTTCTTCACGGTTGTGCAGAAAGAATTCCGATCAAGAGACTCGCATTTAACACTGCTAGTTCCATAGAGTATTAAAAAATCCTCCTATAAAAAGTATAAACTCCATAGAAGTATGAATTTCGAGCACTTGAAAACTCGTTTAAAAATTTTCCTTTCCCTTTCCCCAGTCAGTGCTGCATAGGTGCACATTTCATATGAAAATTTTCTTGACACATTTTTTGCTCTTCAGTGTACATTTGTGCTGTTTACTTGTGTTTGTGTGCCACAAGTCAAGACAGCAATCAGCCACGCGTGCTTGCCGTCGCTTGTCTTAAAGCCCGGAAATATGCAACGCGTCCTGCACACCAACCAGGCAGGCAGACACGCGTTCACACACACACACACACACACACACACACACAACACATGCAAACGGAAAGTTTTGCCTTTGATTGCAATTTAGACGAAATTTTAAATGCCAATAGGAAAACTTGAAAATCTTCTTACCAACTCGCCGCACACTGACAGCACCAGCTCGTCCTCTCCCCCGGCTGCTCGACGGCAGCAAATACTGCCGCCTGCCAAATCACAAATGCATTTAATTTAATTTTATGGTATTTCTTGCAACGTTTTATTGAAATTGTAAATTGTCCCCCATTCTCCGCACTCCGTTCTCCACTCTCGATTTGCCATATTTTTATTTTTTTGTTGCACAGTTCGGCTCGAAAAGTTTACTTCGCCTGAAAAGGCTAATCAGAAATTTTGCAAAAGCAACACTAACAACCACAGCAACAACAACTGAGCTGAGCACTTTTGTTTTGTGCGGAGGGAAATGTGAATGCACGAGCACTCGTACGAGAATGCACTGCGAGTATTTGTGTGCGTGTGTGTGTGTGTTTGTTAAAAAATTTTGTAAATTTCCAAAAGCCAATTTTAATCAGTCGAAGTATTTATATTGCACTTCTCAATTGCTGTTTTAAGTTGCTTTTGGTAATGTTCGATATGTTGTTGCTATTTGCTGGTGGAATGGTTGCGGTGTGTACGTGTGTGTGTGTTTACATTGAAATTGTCGAAGAGATATTTTCGTAATTTAGCTGGTGTCCACTTAGAGTTCTGTTACTCTGTTAATGTTATTTAGGTGGAACTGGTCATCTGAAGTTATTTAAATTCATTTAAAGTGCATTAAGAAGAAGGATCTTAATTTTGCTACTTACTACATTAAAGTTAATATTTAACAGATATGTGGTCGTCTTTGAGAGTAGTTTGCAACAATTTGAATTCTTCGCAATAAAAAGTCATTTTATAAAAAAAAACAATAAAGCTACATACATTTTTAGTCGCTTTTGAGTTTATTTTACAGTTGATTGTTCTGTAGTAGTTGTTGTTAAAATGGATCCTAACAAAAGGAAATGAAAGCTATTTTTATGCTCTTTTTAAGTCACGTATTTTTAGATATGGTTGGTTAAAAATTTTGTTTTGAAAAACAGTGTTTTCTTACAAAAATAGGGGTGCTTTCTATTCAAATTTTTTTTTTTCAAAATCTGCGCACATTTTAGGTTAAAGATGCGCATCAAGAGAAATTAATTTCCTGTATAGTGGGGTCCTTGTTTTGAAAATCGGAATCATATTTTACAGAATATAGGCTTTTTAATTTTTTCGAAAATTTGACCTTTGACCCCTTATTACATCTGTGATATAGATTTGCACAAAAAATTGTGAATACCCCTAAAATCCGTAAAAAGTTCGCGCGTTTTCAATCACCACATTTGTGTATAAAACATCTGTTATGTATAAAAATTAGTGTCCGACCCAATATTCGGTTTCGATTTCGGTTTCGGACCAAATAAGTGGTTTTGGTTTCGGTTTCAGTTTCTGCCAAAAACCGAAACTTTCTAGAATATTTTTTACATTTGATTATGTAGCTGACATATAGTGAAAGGAGGAGTAATTTAGATGCCACCAATGTAAATAAACTTTTTTTTAGCATATAATAATTAATTATTTAATTTTGAATATTAGCGATTTTGAATAAGGTACGAGAAGGTGATTTGTTCAAGTTTATGTTTATAAAAAATTAATAAATTGTTTTTATTAATAAATATTTATTTATTTATGTTATATTTGTTTGTTTGTTCTTTATTTATTTAATGTAAAATTCGTTTCTTGAAAAAAATGCTTGAAAATCACCATATTTTTATTTCAACTAGAATGTTTCGGATTCGGCCGAACATTAAAAAAAAAACTGAAATTCGGTTTCGGCCCAAAAAAGATGTTTCGGTCGGACACTAATAAAAATAAATGTCTGTTTGTTTGTTTGTTGGCCACACGACACTAAAACTCAACAACTAGACGTCCGATTGAGCTGAATCTTTAACGGAATGTTCGATTTGACTAAATCTCGGTAAACCACATAGGGCGAATATGACCCGACAAGTGGGCGTGGCACCTCCCATACAACCTAAACTTTTCATATAGAATATCTTGGGAATTATAGGTGAAACTGCATTGAAATTTGGTACAGGGCCACCGTTTAGGTGCATCGTTTCACTGGTAAAATTTCATAAGGATTGGACGAGAGGGCATGGCACCGCCCATACAACCCAAATTTGTAATGTGGAATAGCTTCGGAATTATAAGTCGTATAGCATTGAAATTTTGTACACCGTCGTCCCATAGATGTGTTATTCTACTGGTAAAATTTCATGGGCGTTGCACAAGAGGCATGGCAAATTTTTGTGACTCAAATTTTCCGCGTAACTTTGGAACAATAAGTTGCGCAAATCAATGAAACTTGGTGGCACTCTTCGATTGGGGGAATAGATTGGGCATTACATAAAAGGGGCATGGCACCGCCCATATAGTGGTGTATGAAGAAACTTGATTTATTGGGTCCAATGACTTCAAACTTGCGAGCGTTGTTGTTGTATGCTTAGTGCTACAATTATATGTTTCCTGCGGTTTGGTCTGGTGAATGCAAATTACGCATTCAATCGTTGAGAGAGAGAACGGCATTGAACGCATCTCTCGTACAACGCTGAACTGCAGGCGGCCCAATTGTTGAACTTTCATTGGCATAACCACACAACAATGTTCTTTACAAATGGGCATTCAATGATTTTCGAAAAATATTCGAGATTTTATTCATTGAAATATGTGCGAAACATATTATTAAACCATTCTTGCGTATATAATTACATTTGTATATGTGTGTCATCCGAAAGGCTTAGCAATCGATATGTGGGCGATGCTGTGTGTGCGTGTGCGTGTGTTGGTGTCCGTGCAGTCAGGTGCATCGAAATGTTAACAACGGTAATTAACAACGATTTTTAATGCACAACTAATTGGAAGCTAATGTTTTCAATGGAAAATTACAAATGCCAACGCCAACGCCAACACCAAAACAAGGACAACACTTGGCACATCGTAAATAATGCGCAGTCAAACTGCAATGGGCGTGGCGCCTCGGCCACCCACTGAGATGCGAACTGAGCGCTGTTGGATATTTAAATTCATTTGCGGCAGTGAAATTTTACAATTTGTAAAATTATTTATTTTTAATTATTTTACATCGAGCAACAATACAAAACAAAAGCGACAACAACTACAACAAAAACTATTTCGTATGCCACAAATAATGATAACAACAACAACATCAACTGATAATACCAAAAACTGAATATTCGTGTAAATTTGTTTGTGCGAATTGTGCTGTTGTTGTTTTTGTTGCATTGTGTGGAGCTATTGTTGTTATTGTTTTTATTGTTGTTAATATGAAAAACTGCATGTTATGCCATTATAAACGCGAAATTTACGTAATTACAAGTGTGCGCATATTTTCTGGGTTTTTAAATCATATTCACACACGATTGTATTTAAGTGGCATACAACATAGAGGCATTCACCACCCGTCGACATGTACACACGCACAAATCCACATTAATCGGCACAGCGAGCAACGAGTTTGGCTGCAGCTCGGCAAAATATGGCAACGCTGGCAGTTGTACGACTGTCAGCTGCAGTCGCAAATCGAATATCTTGCAATGTGCATAGGGTGACCATGTGTATGTTTGGTAGTGATTTTTATTGGGAATTCATTAAATAGTTGAAATGCGATAAGACACAGGCAGAGATTAAAATATCAGTTATTTATTATTAACTACTAACTATTTATTTATTTATAGAAAAAACAGTGTTGCATACACATTTCAAAAACGGGTGAAATACATATGTGGTATCACAATGGGCCTCTTAATAGGCCTCCGAGTGTGTCTCTTACAGATGCAGCCACCATGACCTAATCTAACCTAACAGTAATTTAAAACTATGTGTTGTAAGAAAAATAATTTAAATAACTTTTTCACTTTTCTTGTAAAAGAGTTGTTAAAGTTGCAAATGTCGTAGAACAGAAAAATCAAGAAACAGAAATAGAAACCTAACATTAATAATTTTATTAACCCTTTTGTTACGACTTTTGCGGGGCGTTTTGCACAAACTTTACTTTCGACTTTTTTGGGACCCTTTTTATTTGATTTTAGAATAAAATTTGTGTTTGTAATACAACTCACCAGTTTCAGAATCAACTGAACATGCCATGGGAACCCATATCCCTTACCTAAACCTTTAACCTTTGACCTTGAAAGATTTTTAAGAGACCTCAAACGTGGTGTGTCGCCATTGCAATCAATACTTCCTCTTAATTTGAGACGGAGAAAGCTATAGCGGCATCCAGGGCAACTGTTCAGCTCAGGAGTTGGCTTGACAAAAAATCTGCACACTTTAGCACTAAGACGACTTTCTCTTTTTGGCCATCACGCCAACAGATGAGGTCTTGAAGGGTGTTGATGCTGCTGCTTCTATCTTATTGAAAATATAGAAGAGGACACTGTAAATCATTCCACTTTTATCCATTATTCCTCGATAAATCCAATAGCAGATAGCTAAAGAAAATAATTGTGGTATAATAAGATAGCTCTGGCCTTACTTTAACCCAAATCTTACCAGAGCACTTATCCTACTAGGCAGACACCACCTTGTAGCCTTAAGGGTACTTCCTAAATTGGCTTCGGCTTCGCGCAGTGGTACAGAACCAATGTCTGTAGTTTCCACTACATTAGCCACTACATCAGTCGTCTGATCCTTGCAAATGCAGGACAATTGCTGAGAAAATGCTGAGCTGTTCATGGAATGACGAACAAAGCCTGAGATTGGCACAAGAATGACTGGTTACCGACAAGAATTCGGTAGTCAGCTGGATACAGAGAACTAAGAAATATCGTAGAGTTTTTATCGATAGCTTTGGCATTAGATTGTCTGTTGTCATGAATTCACGGTCAACGCCGTAGTTAAGTTCAAACGCCTCTTCTACTTTTTGAGGTATCACAAGTCGGTATATTTTACTAATTTATCCTTACCTCATAATATTATAAACTAGAGTACACCACTATCGACCTGATCTTTAATTTCTGTGTTTAACCATGAAGTAATTAATTAATAATTGACTGGCACGACAGCCCGCTTACGCGAGACTAAGGCCTAGCTTCCCGCAACCACCCGTGTTGTGCGTGTGAATTTGTACGCGGGTGGAAGGGACCTACAGTTTTATGCCGGTTCCGAACGGCAAGTTGGTTGAACCATGAAGAAGTTAAAAACAACAAAAGCCCTTTTGCGAATTTGTTTTGTATTTCGCATCGGAGGTAGAAATCTTTATGGATACTACTGAGTCTGTACCCATCGGTATGTAGAGTTCTCATCGAGTGAAATTACATCAGGTTAAGGGACATACCCAATCGAACCGCTTGTGAACCTTTTCGAGACCTTATTTCGTGTTTAGCTAACCGGAGGTTTATCAGAACCATTGACTTCCCTCAAAACTTCTATGTAATGCGTTATTCTGACTAGATCGGCGTGACTGATGGTTCACAACTCATTCTCTTTTGTGAATGATTGTCCCTTTCCTCATTTCTGAACTAAGTCCATTGTTCTTGCATCAGTCTTATTTGCAAAGCCTAGTAGGTCTTTCAAAGGGGTTTCTGCCAAACCGTGTAGAGAACCCAAAAAGGCGCTACCCAAAACTTTCATCCTGCGTCTTGCTTAAGTTGGGCAATGACACAGGATGTGTTCTATTGTTTCTTCCTCCTCGGGGTCCGAATAGTGCTTACAGATATCAGTCAGCCCTGGACTGTTCCTTAGTAAGGATTCGCTAAAATTCTTAACCCCTTAATCAGAGCAGCAGTTTTTAGAGTTCTTTGATTTGAACTAAGGGCCCTCTCGCTGCCGGCACTAAATTGTCTCTCTCCTCTCTCTAGGATTAAGAACAACCCGACTGTTGCATTAGAGAAATGTCCTCCAGCATGAAAGACGTCTGGTCACCGCAGTCGCGCGCCAATGCAGCCGACTATGGCTTGTCATAGGTACACGTCAAGGATTAACGATGGACATGCAGTGTTCCGCCTCTTCAAACCATGACACGGTTCTTGTTCTTGTTTATGTTCTTGTTCTTGTTGTAGTCGCCTTTGTCATTGGCTTCGTATCAAATGTTGGATATTTCCCATTTATATATTTGTACGAGTAGAACATCGGTATTGTGTGCAATATTTTTCATTTTTGCTGCATTCGCTGTCGTTTAATTAAATTGCACCATAATTGCTGTTGCGTTTGAGTCACAAAGTCAATAAAAATAATTGCCGGTAGTAAAATGTGGTGAGAATGCGGTGGCATATTAAAAGCATTTTTCCAATTTTTTTTTTTGCCCCAATGATATCTTTGTCATATAGTATTTGTTGTTGTTAAGTATTGTTGATAGCATTCATTACTGTTGATATTTATTTGTATTTATTGTTATTTTAAGCGAAAGATAAACTGAATTAACCAAAAGCAATGTGTGAACTGATGGATCATTTAAGCGGGCAACAGCGATTACGAGTGCAAAAAAGCACTCAAAAGTCAGATTTTAACTGTTATCTTTAAACTTTTATTTTTACCAAAAAAAAGAAAAGCTATTTTGTGCCTTTTTTCATATCAGGCAAAAATAACTGTTACTTTTGAGTTTTATTTATCGGTCAAAAATAACAGTTATTTTGTGAGTTTTATTTTTTCGGTCAAATATATCAGGCAATTTGACCGACTAAAAAACTATTGATACAATTTTTTTCGTCGCACAAGTCTTATAGCTCAGAATGTGCGGTCTGCTGAGATGAAAAAAATGTTATAGTAGGTATATTTTATATTATAGGTATAGTAAAAGTCTAAAATTTAAAAGGCGTATAATATTCTTGAAGCTGAGGCCAATACGATCATAATGGTATATTTGAAAAAGTCCTCCGGAAATTTTTTCGTTATGCGTTTTTGATTTGAAAATTGTAAAATACATAACAGTTATTTTTGGTCCCTATTTTCTAGGCAAATCTGGGTGGACACTGAGATGAGCTCATTATTTGTAGACCAGTGTTATTGTCGTTGTCAATTGTCAGTGCATGTCCGAGAGCTAGGAAGAAAGGTCCTTTGAACAATGATCAAGCATTCTAGGAAATATCGATTATTTGATCGGAATATCAATAAATTTACCTAAAATTGTTGTATGATCTGAGATTATTAACTTACAACGGATCTTAGAAACTTCAAAAATTGCCTGATTATTGCTGGAGTAGAATTTGAATATTGTTTTTCAGTACTGGTGGATCTTCTTTAACCAGGGACTGCAAGAGATGATAGGGTTTCGTCCTATTGATTCATTCATTGATTGAGACGCATCCTCTTCTCTTATCCTTTGACTCTAATCACCGCAATGAATGCCTCTTTCTTCACCGCTTTATCGTACATCCGCGTGAAAAAATCAAAGACAGCTTAGCTGCTTAAGAAGACCGCAATGAATGTTTGAAGAATCTCTTTCTGCAACGATTCCTCACCAACTTTCCCACGTTCTCACATCACTTATGTATTTACCAACTTTGATTTTATGACAAATTTTGCATGCATTCCTTCACATATCGTAGCCCAAGATGCAGCTCTCAAAATGCCATCTGCGCTCGTTTACTCGCCGCTGCAGTGCACTAAAATCACTTCAATCGCCGCTGTTAAGTTGTGTTACGTTGGTAATTTAGTCACCCAACCCGACTTCACTCCTTTCGGCAGTCATTTTTCATACCGGTCGCTGCCGGTCTGCTCGTCGACATTTTCATTAACGACACCAATAGAGTTGGGGAGTTTATGTGCCATCGGCGCGAAAGACGCACCGGAGCGCCGTCGCAGTGCCACAAGCGAGCGCGCTGCTTATCAGCGTCGGCCGAAGTGGGTGTGAATGTGCCATAAGTGCAGCAGATAATGAGGCCGGGCTTATGTTCGTTTGCAACTACAACGACAACGACAGCGCGAACGACGACAATGAACGCTGTCATAAGTGCGGCATCATAAGTGAAGTGGATGCCATATCGTTAAAATTTTGACACACTACTAAACATTGGCGGGTGCGGGTTGTGTGCAGCATTGAAGCGACAATTACGAGTACCAAAGTACCAAAGCATTTCGCAACTAGTTGGATGGGAGTGTGAGAAGTGTTAATCAGACAAAATTACAAATTAAAGTCTTGACAAAAATGTATTTAAATTTATGTACATAGATCCAAAAATTTAAAAAAATTATTTAAAAAATAATAAAATTTTGTTTAGTCAATCAAAATCCTCTCGCCACAACTAATGCGACCCATCAATGTAGCGTAGCGCCACCGCTGCACGCCTGTGCCCACTTAAATGAGTGCGAAAAATATTCGGGCGGCATCGAGCGGCGCTTCGCATAAATTACACTCGGCATTTGTATACTTTCAGCGGCTGTTTTCGATTTCAGTCACGTTTTAAATGTGAAAATCACCATCACGTGATGTCGATCGACCGAGGCTGCGTGTGAGTGTGTGGCCTGCCTCTTTCGCTTCTTTCAAAGAGCTGCAAAATATTTTCACAAATAAAATGTAAAAAAAAGTGGCACGCTGAAAACGCCACTTGGCAGGTGAGAGCGAGCACTTTGGCACTTTATAGGCGGCTTAATTTATCGTTACAAATGAAAGGCGAGCAAATGTGAAGATATTTTGGGTTTTTGTTAATTAACAAACGAGCGAAAAAAAATGGCATTATGAGAAAATATTTTGCATAATTTGTATACTTTTTCAGGTCAGTCCTTGGGTAGTTAAAAAAAAAGACAAGAAGAAAGAGAACGTAAAAGATTTCACATTCGGATCAAAGCCTTTTCAAGAGAGGGGAAAATGAGAAGTTAGACTGAGAAGACTGAAGAATGCCTCCACTGCTGGTCTGACCCCTTCTAAGTGCTTCGTAAGGTGTCTCGTTGGCGACTTGATGAAACCAGGTGCATTCGGTAACCATACCTTCTCTACCGTAAGCCAGGTCCATCAAGAGCCTTGATCCAATAGTAGTAGCATTCCTGCTTCCTTTTTCATATCCATAGCCCCGTTGTACTGCTTACCTTTTAAAACTTACATACTTATCCCTAAACAAGAGAAACCTTCATCGATCCTTCGCCAAGGCACAGTAAGTGTTAACCCCAGTGAGGTTGTGGGTGACTCGAAAATAGTATCACAAAACAAATAGTAAAAAAACAATACCGTTTATTCTGTGATAGTACCTACTAAGTTTCAGCTTAACCCATTTTCGGCCGCTACCAGAAATAGCCAATATTTTTGTAGTTCCTTTTAAGGACTTACATTTAGGACCTTAATCAAGAAAATTTTTGGATTTTTTTTGTTTTTTTTTTTACAAATTTTTTTTATAAATTAATAAAAAATCAATTTCAAATAAAAACAAATATATATGTACATAGTTTTAGTCAAATAATAATCAAGCATGAAAACAAACAATTGTTGGCTTATATATGTACATACATGACGACTTCTGGCCAATCGTCGATTTTTCGACCTCTGAAAAGTACGCGGTGCTGAGAGGTAAAAATATTTTCATAATCTTATGGATATCAATTGATTGTGGTAATTTGGTCTTTAGGCTTCGTAAATAATCAATAATAAATCAATAATTTGAAAAGGTTATATATTTTTCAGAATATTCAAAATATGACTAAAAAAATGCTTTTTTCGTGCCTTCGCCAACATCTCTAAATTTATCGTTTTAAAAAAAAATTATTATTTCGAGGGGTTACCAAAAGACCAAAGCTATTTTCTGCATCAAAAGTTCAAAGATATAATGTCTAAGTGCAGAGCTACTATCCTTCAAAGTGGCTGGTCGAAAAATCGACCAGCGGCCGAAATGGGTTAATAACCTTCAGCCGCAGTGGACGACGTAGACCATAGTCCCTTCTCTTACTGAAGGACATATTCACCACGTCTTTCGCTGTTCTAAAGAGTGCGGCACATTAACTGATAAGTAAGAAGATATATGTTGAACTCGCACAATAGATGGACCACGGTGAATTACGGTCTTCCGCTACATGATATCTGTGTTGAAAGTGTGACTTTGCATAAGAATGGAAGGGAAAACAATGAAAGGAGAACTATTGCATGGATGGAAAAAACATTTGAAGGCATGGACGCAAGACAAGCCGAGTCAATAGAGCTTCATACAAATTGACGTAACTCACGACTGAAAGGGAAATAAATGGGAGAAGAACTATTGCACGATTGGAGCATTGGATAGTTGACAGGATGAACGTAAGAAAAGCCGAATCAATAGATGGGCGTACAAATCGATGAAGGTTAATTGTATATAATAATGAATATATATCTACTTCTCATTAAGAAAAAGAAGTGAGTGAATGTTGAATTGATTTATATCTTTTCTAGATTTTTAAGTAAGAGCAATGATTGGAGTGATTGGAATGGATGGAGGTTAAATATGTTTATGCTGTCAGCTTATGTTAGGTTACGGTTATGGTGACTGCCTCTGTAAGAGACACACTCGGAAGCCTGAGAGGCTCATTGTGTTACCACATATTTCACCCGTTTTTTGAAATGTGTATGCAACACAGTTCTTTCCCCCAAATGTGTTACAACACACATTTCAAACGAGTAGGAGAAAGGAGAAAGAGGAGCTACAGTTTCACACGGAATCTGAACGGCGGTTGACAGTTTTTTCTTTCACTTCACTTTCAGCGCACTTGTGCGATTCTTGTAATTCTCATCTGCTTCATGTGGATAGCGATAGAAGTGGACGAGTGTTTCATCAGCCCGAACCGGGATTCGAACCTAGGGCCTCGGTATAAGAAGCCAGCGCGCTACCCACTGGACTATTGAGCTCGGCGGCTGTCAGCTCAAAGTTGATTCATTATTTGACCAGGACAAAATGTTTTTTCAGGGATTATTGTTCAATAGTAAGAACTATTCTCACTAAAAACAGACCAGTCGAAAATAATGATTGGCGTTCCAACGAGTGATTATGCAATATCTACCCACGCAAAAAAGCTGGGACTGTTTTCTAATGATTTTAGAAGGAGTTGCAGAAAGAAGAGGACGAAAGCGTTCTTCATCTTCTAAGTTCTTGTTTTTCACTCTCTAAGAGAAGGACTCACTAGGGCACCTTTTTTGTAAATTTAGAGAATTCAGTACTATTCTCAGTGAACTTAGCATCGTTAGAGCTTAAACAGGTCCTGTGAGTTGGATCTCTGAGTTAGCTTTGCTGTGGTATCACAATGGGCCTCTATGCTCTAAGTGAGCTTCCCTCCAAATAGACGGTCCTACCTACCCACCCACATACGCACTTACCCATCTACCAACTTATCCGATTACCTGTCGCACAGTGGCGCACACAGGGCAGTTTTGGAGGTTCAAATCCCGAAATACAAAAATTGCTACAAAACATGATTTCAAATGGTATTGAGCTTAAAAGTTGTACTCAAAATCCCCCTCAAAATAAAATCCTGTGTGCGCCACTGTGTCGCTATATATACTCGTACCTACATGCCTAGCTATAGTTTTGCCATTACCTGCTGAAAGGGGCGGATTCAAAAAAATATTTTGGGGGGATTCAAAAAGTAATTCTTTAATATTCATAAAATGCCTTTTAATTTGTATGTAGTTTTAAAGTCGACCCTAATATTTCTGGGGGTTTCAAACCCCAAACCCCCAGCCTCCCTGAATCCGCCACTGCCTGCTGAAATTGTAGTCGCCGAAGAAAACCTTATCTGCATTTGGCATTCATCGAGATTCGAACCCACGACCTTTAGAGTTACGAATCATGAGGTGATCGTGAGCTATGATTGGCATGTATTACTTGGTTTCATTATAATTTCAATCCTCGAGCACTCAAACCCGATGTACAACGCATTTCGACATGTCGAGGCAAAGTGCGGCGTTAAGTGCAGCGACGCGGCGGCATGTCTCGTGTGGGCGGTCGTTGTTGCCATTGTGTCATTACGGGCGCACTGCAAATGCGGACAGCGTAGCGACAGGCGGCAGCACATATCATGGCGTGTCGGCGCAGCGTCAGAGTGCAACAATTTCCGCTTCCGTTGCTGATTGAAAGGCATTTGTGTGCGGCTGGCACTCGTGACGTCAATGTTGATGCTGAAACATTGAATTGCACTGAATTCAATTGAATTGAATTAACATTAAACAAAACGAAAAGTGTGTTGGTTATTGTAGTGTTGCAGATGAAAATGACGCAGGCAATGTTGCACTTTTTAAATCGACAATCTGACCCTTGCAGCGGCAGTGATTGAATGGCCAACACCGACCAATGCATGCAATGCGTAAACCCAACAAAGCTGACTTTTTTATGCAGCACACATTTTTGTATGCTCGACGCGTGCACTTGCAGCATGTTGCATGTGGCACAATAATCACGGCGACGGTGTTTAAGCATTCTTAAAGCACGCTCGCTTTTTTGCGCAAACTTTGGTTTCCGGTTTAAATTCAATAAAGCAGTTTTTTGGTTTGTTTCCGTTCGACGCACAAATCGCCCGGCGCGCGCTGCACGGACCACATTTAAAAGAAGACATTGCACGCCGCTATGAAGACATTTCAGAGACAACAACTGCGCTTGCAGAAACCAACGCGCACAACAAAAAAAACTACACAAAACAGCAACAATGAAAGGCAGCGGCAGCAACGACAGCGCCGCAGTGGCAACGGCAATTTTCCGCATGAATTACGCGCGTCTTTACGCTTGGTTTGTAAAAAAGCGAATTTCCATTTTGCAGCGCGTATCTAACGCACACCGGCACCCACACACACACACACACACACACACATATGCAAAGCGGCGCACAAGTTCGTGGGTGGCGCGCCGTAATCGATGACTGCTCGTAGTGTTTGTGTGTGTGTGTATGTGTGACGTGCACAGCGAGCGGCAGCTTGCCGCACATTAACGTAAAGATTTGCTTTTGCGATTGCACCGCTGCGGCTTAGTCTATGCGTGCACGGCCAGCCGATGCGTCGCTGCGTTGTGGCGGTGGCGCGCTGGAACGCACGGCTCGCGCTCCACGGATGTGTCGAGCGTTCGCTCGTATGGCAGCGTAAAGTTTTGTGCAAAAACCTGGAAAATAATTTAACTATGGAATATTTTCAATTATTTGCTAGCGCTGCGTGTTGCATGTGTTGTAGGGCAATTGGTTTGGTTAGAGGGGGGAGGAGCTGTGGGAAAAGGATGGAAGCATGAAGTGCCTGTGGGCAGGTACTAATACAAGGTGCGTCCCAAAGTAAACAGGACTTTTGCAATAGGGACGTTTCTGGTGGCGCCATCTATGTGTGAGGACATGCGTTGGAAAGGTACATCTTTCATTCACATACTGTCTAAATTTCATGACATTTGGTCTAGTAGACGCCGAAATATCCCGCTCAATGTGACAGTATGTTTTTAACTTTGGTACGAGAATGTCGATCGAACAAAGAGCTAATATTAAGTTCTGTTTTAAACTTGGTAAAACTTTTACCGAAACGTTTAAATTGTTAAAGCAAGTTTATGGTGATGATTGTTTATCCCGTGGCCGTGTTAATGAGTGGTTGAATCGATTCAAGAATGGTCGTGAAGACTTGAATGACGACGAACACGTCGGCCAGTCGAAATTTGTGATTACTGACGATGCCATCAAAACTGTGCGTGATTTTATCAAAATGCAGCCAAAATCATCATTGGAATTGATGGAAATGGAATTGAACATCTCCAAAACATCAATTGATCGCATTTTAACCGAACATTTGGGTCTCCGTAAAGTGTGTTCTCGCTTCATTCCGCACACTTTAACCGACGACCAAAAAGCGCAGAGAATTGAGCACGCAAAAGACATCGTTCGGGAAGCCAGACGTGATCCAAATTTCTTGTTCAACATCGTAACCGGTGACGAAACGTGGTGCTTTCAATATGATCCCGAAACAAAGCGTCAAAGTGCCGAATGGAAGCACCCAGATGAGCCAAATCCGAAAAAAACCCGCCGTGAGAAGTCAAAAATCAAAACTCATCTCATTTGTTTCTACGATTCAAAGGGAATAATTCATCGAGAGTTTGTTCCACCGGGAAAAACAATTAACGCTTTGTTTTATGTTGAAGTTTTGAAGCGTTTGGTGCATCGCATTCGTCGTATTCGGCCAGAATATCGCGAGGAAGGAAGTTGGCGTTTATTGCATGATAATGCACCGGCTCACAGAGCCCTAGTTACGACCGATTATTTGACCAAAAATCGCATTTTTACCATCAATCATTCACCGTATTCGCCTGATATGGCTCCCTGTGACTTCTACTTATTCGGTCAGTTGCATTTGCCGATGAAAGGAAACCGTTATAAGGACGTTGAGGACATCCAAAAGGCTTGTACCAACATTCTGAAGGCGATGCCGGCCGATGACCTAAAACACTCATTCCAAATGCTTTTGGACCGTGCAAAACGTTGTATCGAAGCAGAAGGAGAGTATTTTGAATAAATAAAAAGAATTATACAAAAATAATCATCCGTTTTCTTTATTTTATAAAAGTCCTGTTTACTTTGGGTTGCACCTTGTATAATCAATGAAGCGTTTTATAAATATAAACTTTTCAAAGCTTTATATTTGTGGATATTAAGACGCATATTGCATAGTCAACTTTTGATGCCAAATGGAGCCAAGAATACTTTTCAGAGGCTGCTACTGTAGAAGCTGAAAGTAGAAAATGCTATTTCGTTTGGTTTGGACTATAGGACACAAGTTTTCTTGCTCACTTGGCAATTGATTCGTTGCCTAGATGAATCTTAAAAAATGGTTAAGGTGGTAAGAGGAGGAAGGAACATAGCAGACAGTTTTAACTATTTGCAGTAACTGGATTTTGACGGGGAACCCACCAAAATATCTGTTTGTTGCAAAAATTGTGGGTTGAAAACATGGTTTCAAATGGTATTGGACTCATAAGTTGTTATGTGCGCCACTGAAGTGATCTAAAGACACTTGAGATTTGTTATTGAAGCGCCAATGAACCGAAACCGAGTGGATCTAATTCTGTCTGTTCTGCTGTTCCGGCTGGCCGTCTACACCTGCAAACGAATCTTAATAAGAGGCCTTACTTGGCCATCACTCGGGCCTTCACTTCAATGAAGACACACTGAAATTCGTGACTACCTTTGTGTATATTTTCACATCTCTCTATTAACATAATTTTCCATATGTTTTATTAGAGTTGCGCATTAGACTGGATTTAGTGTTGTATGGAGATTCTAAATAATGGGTTCTCGATGCTTCGCAACCTCTAATTTTATGCAGTTTGGTGAAAATTTTCGGGCTAGGGTGGGGCTAAATGGCGTCGCATCGAGGTCTAAGTCCACAAAAAAGCTGGGAAATTCGACAAATTGCTCCACAGCTGGTCAGAAGTTGCTCTTAGAGGGTTAAAATCTATGATCGACCCCTCTAGTTTTCTTTACTGAACATTTTTTTCAAACATAGTTAGCCCCTATCTCCAACCCTTAATGGAGCTCCCATACAAAATGGTCGTTTTTATAAAATAGGCGTCCATTGCTCCCAGGTTGTCTCCAGACGTGTCAAATGTATGACGGACACCAATTTATTTTCCCTTCCGAATGTTTCTTCCAAACATACCTACCCGCTAACTCTAAGGCTTAAGGGGGCTGCCATACAAAACTGGCCATTTTCTATGCCATTGGCTCCCCACTTGTAAATGTAGAAAAGTAAGCGAGGAAACATCGTATCTCGGAAACTACTAAACGGATTTCAATGATTTATTCAGCGATCGCCAACATTCTTGAGTACAAAAAATACAAAATTAATTAAGGTTCAAAAGTTCACCACCAGAGGGCGTCTCCCATATGATCGGAGTTGTGAGGTTGTCAACTTTTGGGTTTCTACAAAGCAATAATCAAAATGTACTGTCGAAACCCCATTAACTTCCCCATTTCGAATATAATTGTAACTTTAGATAAGTGTTAGGTTTGATTAGCTTCAAAGGGCGTGTATGGAAAACCCGTAATTTTATTCTGAGGCATCAGTGCCTATTGTGCGTACCCTCTATGACTGCCAGGAGGAGGCACATCGCTCTAACTGGGGTTCCTGTAAAAAATCAAGTGCACTAAATCCAGTCTATTGCGCATTCATGCTAAATGCTTTGAAAATAAAAACGTCAACGCTTGTTGGTTGTTGGCAGTTTGAGGCGCACACGAAAATCCAGCAACACTTTCAACAACAACACAACAATTGAAATGTTATGCTTTTGCTTTATGCGCGGTCAAGGCAAACACTACACAAATAACCGACCCGCAGTGCGCCAACAACAACAACAGCAACAAACAAACATAGCAATTCTATTATGGTCCCCGTGTTGCTGCCGTAACGCTGCAATTTTGCCGCCAACAATTGCAATATTTGAATACAACTAAAAAATTAACAACAACAACAATTGCCAACTGACAATGTACAACAAAAGCAAAGCAGCAACAAAACTGATGACACTGCAGGTGGAGCGCAAATGCGCTCACAGACACAACAAACACACAAACACAACAAACACAACAAACACACACACACAAACATAAACAATGGCAATGACATACAGACAGCGGCACAAGCAGCTGGCATACAAACAGCAACAACAAACAGCCATAAGCGCGGCAAACAACTTCAACAATAACAACAACTTCAACAATAAAAACAACAACGCTAACTGCAGCCTGGCATGTAGTCGCTGCACAGTCGAGTGGGCGCGGCAAGGCGCCACAAGCCACAGGCCGCCATTGTTGTTATTAATTGAGAGGGAAACGCAATTAAAATCCAGGAAAACTGCCACGATGCGGTTAATTAATGTTGTTGCCGTGCAGCGCCTGGACGCAGCCCAGTTGGTCGGCTGCCCCCCGCGCACCTTTGACCATTGCTGCCGGCCGTGTTGCTGCCGCCAGCGCCGGACCAGTGCACCTTAAATTGCAACTGTCCGCACGCAGGTGAATGCAATGCAGACGCGCGGTCCACGCAATCTTTTGGTCCCCTCGCCCGACCCCCAGCGGTGAGTGTTCAAGTGCACGGCATCGCTTCGTGCCGCTGGCACTTAAATCCAATTTTCTTTTTGGTCGGTCATCTTTGTCGTTGCTGAATAACCCGCGTTTGTTTGTTTTTTTTATTGAAAATCTGCATTGTCATTGTTGGTCACCTTGCGCCTTGCGTTGAATTTTCGTCGACACTTGAATTGTGTAAACCAAAGAAAAAATGTTATTTCGTTCTTGTAAATGCTGAGTAAAGTTTCGAGGCAGCTGACAGCTCAATCGGGATTTTTTCAAATTCGAGGTTTAAAGAGGCAAAACATGGGTTAAAGTGATAGATGAGGAGACGTGATTTAAGGTGGATATTGTTTTCAAACTTGGCGCAACTACTACAAATCAAAAATAATTCTACACGTATTTTGAAAAAATTTAAATTGAAAATTTAACGTGGTCAACAATGGGTTAAGGTCGGTAAAACATGGACCGATGGGCCTATTGACTTCAAAATTAGAGAAAAGACTTGAAATAATAAATTATTAAACAAGTGTTTTTTATTTTTGTAAGAATCTAAACTTAAAGAGGTAAGTAAAGGGTTAAAAGTCTGTATGGAGATAAACGATTTGTTTGGCCTTTTGACTTCAAACTTGCTAAAAGCACTTTAAATGTGAAATAATTCGATAAGTGTTTTTCATTTTTTCGAAAATCTAAATCTGATGGGGTCAGCGATGGGTTAAGATTGTGTTTAGAGTATGTAACGGTGAAGTATGTAACTGTGACAAGTTTCAATGGGCCTTTTGACTTAAAAATTGGTCAAAATACTTGCAATCTAAAATAACTAGATACATTTTTTTAAAAATTAAATTCTGACGTGGTCAATGTCGGGTTAAAAGTTTATATGGAGAAACTGTGAAAAAATATGAATTAATGGGCCTATTGACTTCAAACTTGGTGAAAGTATGGGATGGGTTAAACATGAGAAACATGATTTAATGGAGTTTTTGACTTCAAACTAGATGAAGGTAATTTTAGGGAGAATTCGACACGTGTTTCTCATTTTTCTGAAAATCAAAAACTTAAACTCACTTCTTTGATTTTAAACTTGGTGAAAGTACTTCAAATGTGAAATAATTCGATACTTTTTTTTCGAAAATCAAAATCTGACGGGGTCAATGTCGGGTTAAAAGTTTATATGGAGAAACTGTGAAAAAATATGAATTAATGGGCCTATTGACTTCAAACTTGGTGAAAGTACTCTTAGTGGGAAATAATTCGACACTTGTGTTTCACTTTTTCGAAAATCAAAATCTAACGGGGTCAACAATGGGTTAAGAGTTTGTATGGAGAAATAAGATTTGATGGGCTTTTTAACTTCAAACTAGGTAAGAGCACTTCAAATGTGAAATAATTCAATACGTGTTTTAATTTTTTTTGGAAGTCAGAATCTGACGGGGACAACGACGGGTTAAGAATTTGTTTAGAGTATGTAACTGTGAAAGCACATGATTCAATTAGCCTTTTGACTTGAAAATTGGTGAAATCAAATAATTACTATAATCAATTTGTCTGTTGCATGGAGTTTTTTACATGAATCTGAATCGTTTTTCCACACTGATTTCAAAACCATACTCCGTTTTTATGTAACAGCTCTAGTTTTCGCAAAAAATGGGCGTGTCACTTTTTCGAATTTTCCTCGGCTTTTTTCTCGTTTTCGACAGTAATTTCTGAACCAATAATCCTATCGACATTATTTTTATATAGTTGCACTGACATTAATCAATTTTATGCGTTCTAAATTGGCGTTGTAATAAGGTTTCAAAGTAGGAAAATATTGAATTTCAAGACGTTTTTTCTGATGGCGAAAATTTCATTTAATTTCATTTATTTATAATTAGTCAAAGAACAATTGTTTCCTTACTGACTAATAAAGAACTCCATAATGGATAAGTAACAATGTAAATATTACGTAACAATCGATAAACTTAATTAAAAACAGAGTTTAAAAAGTTCATAAAAATTGCTTTAAAAATAGTGAAATCCACCGAAAAATTCATTGAGATCTTACTAAATTCTATTAGAGCTCACAAAAGATGAGCATTTAACGTATAATTCGTTTTGACGAAACCAACATTGAAAAAATCAAAGTGCCGGAGAGATCTAGAAGGGATGTTGAAGTGAACCCTCTCTAAGAGAGATGGACAGTCAACCAACCCGCAACCAACATCAAAAACAAATGACAAAGATAGGATGGATCTTCTATCCTGCAAGGTTTTTAAATTTATGATGTACAAGGTTTTTAAATGTATGTATGAAGAAACATCAAACAATACAACACAGCCAAATTATTTGGCGGAATGCATATTCGCATCGAAATAATAGCAAAAATGTACCATAGCTATTTTCATCACTTTTCATAGATTTTCCTTAAAAAATTTGGGGCCTAAAAATATGCAAAGTTTTTAATTTTTTTTGTTTAGAGCAATTCAAAATCTTTTTGTTTTTTGCTTGTGTTTTAGACTATAAATGGAACATATAAAAGAGCATATTTTGAGGCTCCTAAGTTTTTAAGGAAAATGTATGAAAAATTATGAAAATGACTATGGTACATTTTTGGTATTATTTCGATGCGAATGTGCATTACGCCAAATAATTTGGCTGTGTTGTAATGCTTGATGTGTCGGCTTTCGTTATACACCTAACTCGTTAATTGATTTACGAAAATTGTGTATTTTTTTTACCATCAAAGAAAACGCCTTAAAATTCCATATTTTCCGACTTTGAGGTCTAATTACCGCGGTATTTTAAAACTAATAAAAATAAGTTGCATCGGAAAAGAAGCCGTGCGGTGTTCTTAATCCGATAAGTACAAAATCATGTCTATCGGTTTTTTCATTTAGAAATTACAATAAAAAATATGGAAAAAGTAGAGGAAAAACTGACAAAATTACACGGTACCTCTATCTCACCGCAGCCGCTGTGGTTCAGTTGGTTAGTGCGTTGGACCGCGAGTCGAAGGCAGCAACCCCAGGTTCAATACTGCCTGTATTAACACCTAAAAAAAATAACGGGAAAACTCGTTTTCTCTTTCGGTGGCTGTCGTCTCAGCTGGAAATGGCAAACCTCTGAGAGTAAAAATTGCTTATGAAAGAGCTCCCAACCTGCCGTTCGGAACCGGCATAAAACTGTAGGTCCCTTCCACCCGCGTACAAATTCACACGCACAACACGGGTGGTTGCGGGAAGCTAGGCCTTAGTCTCGCGTAAGCGGGCTGTCGTACAAATATGTTAGTGGGCCTAAAGGCATCAATATGTACTTGAGGGTTAATATGGAGAAACATGATTTAATCGGTTCTAAATTTTAAACTTAGTGAAATTGCTGCAAATGACAAACAAAGCGACACGTAATTTTCAATTTTTCGAAAATAAAAATTTGACGCGGTCAATAATGGATTAAGAGTTTGCATGGGAAAATATAACTTAGGAGGTCCATTGACTTAAAATATAGTGAAAGTACTCCATTCCATTCCACTCCACTCCACTTCAACCCAATCCACTCCACTTCAATCCACTCCAATCCACTCCACTGAAATCTAACGGGGTCAACAAAGGGTTATGAGAATCTTGATTTACTGGGCCCATTGACTTCAAACTAAATATAATTTAGTTGAATTTTTTCTATTTGCAAAAATTTGCTGATGACTAACGACAATATTTGCCTCTGAACGAATCCACTTTTGCATTCATTGGGTTGTGCAAATAATTTTAACTCAACTCAATTCTGAAAATCCTAATGTTTTACAACAACAATTTGTCAACTTATTGCAGCTATTCGCTAACGGCAGCAATCGCATTAATTAGATAATTTGTGCACTCGAAATTCGCTCAACAACTTGCCAACCATACAAATGACAAAAAACAACAAACAACATTATAAAAAAAAACCACTACACAAAAAAGTGCCAATTCACATATTTCACTTGTCACTCACCACAGCAGAACTTTTGCTAATTGGCAGCGTGCGACTAACCGCATAAAATCAAACCACACACTAGCCACACACACACACACACACACATACACACTTTTCAAATGCATGACAATATTTATTTAGTTTTCATAAAATTTTAAATTCACTCAAAACAAGCAGAAATCTAAAAAGCAAAAAAACCCACACCAACACCAACACCAACAAATGAAAATGTATGGTCGGGCATTTGCAGTTCGGATGGCAAAAAGCGTAACCTTGACAGCGGCCCGCAGGGCACAGCACGACGCCAAATTAATTTATGCAAATTTAATAAACAAGAATTCATCGACATTCCGCTGGATGGCGGCTCCTGACAGCCCACCTGGACGCGGCGCTCTTTTGGACGTGTGAATTTTTGCGGCATCGCTGCAGGCGCTTTTCCTTTTGCATTTTATTTTTTGTTTATATTTTTGCTAATTATTTGCACTCGCCGCTTTATGCCGATGCAGTCATTAGCGGCGCTGACATGTGTCGCCGCTGCAGAAAAATGCAGCGCGTTGCCATTAAAACTTTTAATGACTTTGGCCGGCGCGCAGGTGTGTGCAAATTTATAATTAGTTCATCGTCGGCACGCCAACGCCAACGTCAACAGCTGACTTGGCAACAGCGGCCGACGAAGTTGAATGGCTGCCACGCGTGTCGCACACGTTCAAGTTTATGCCAAAATAAACATGAATCGCTTCAAATTGCAATTACAGCAGTCTTGGCAACACACACACACAACCGCACATATACATACATATGCATGCATGCACTCATGCGTGTGTGTTAGTTAGATTATAGCTGCGCATCCAAAGCTTCAGCCCAGCTTGTCGGTCAACTCGTCAACGGCATCGTATCGTTGGCAACATTATCAATGCATTATTTTTGCTGCACTTCTACATGTAAGCGAGTGCATGTGCGTGTCTGTGCGTGTGTGTGTGTGTGTGTGTCGTTGCATTGTGATTTTCGTGAATGACAAAAAGTGTACTAGCAATTAAAAGTTTTCGAAATGCAATTTGTTTATGCTAACAGCAACTGTTGTCCTCATAATTAATGAGCGCAAAATATTGTCGCTGGCTCCAAAAAAGACGTCGCCGCCGCCAACTCGACAAAGCGACGCCAGCATAAGGCGAGCCGGGCCGGGCGCACCAAAAACGCCAACGTAATTGGAAATAACATGAAGAGCTGAGCGAAAGTTTTGATTAATACGAGCACAAAGTAGCAAACGGCAAACGGCGAGACCGGAAAAAAGCGCCGCCAAAAGAGTTCTCCAATTTATAATTGCACATTTTTAGCGAAAAGCGCTTTTGTTGTTGCGATTTTTCGTCAACTTACTGCTAACAGCGTTGTTTTTGTTTTGCACGTAGAGGCAACTAATTTTGGCGCTTTGACAATTAAGGTGAACCAATTTGGTGTCAGCGATTGGAAAATGTTGGAAATGGGGAATTGAACCGAAACGATGAGAAACAATTTGGTGCTTATTTGTTGCTCTATAAATTCTGGGTTTGGACAATATGTGCTTTCAAGAAGATGACTTCATCAATCACAGAACACAATACACTTTGTTTTTATTACTAGAGAATTGTGTTGTAGAATTAAAATTCCAAGATATGGCCTTGACATTTGTCAACCAGGTCAAGAGAGTTTTTAACGTCGTTGGGATGTTTTGCGGCGCTAAATGAAATATAAAAAAAATTATTCTGTTGTTATGACAATATCAGTCTTGAAAACTAAGTGAACCAACGATTTATGCTGAAGCTGCAAGAATGAGCAACTGCTGTGTCAGTGTCCATCACTACAGGAACGTAGGCTCCGGACTCTTGGGGTCAAGTTCTTTAACGGATTCGGAGAAATAGCTGATGCACAGATTACGGATCGACACAATTTTCTCGCCAAGACAAAATGGCTCACAAAAGAGTTCGTTTGGAGCTACAGGAAACCCAGCAGACAAGAAAGGACACCGGATCCAAACTGCGAGTGTTTGAAACACACACACACACACCCCTTCTGTAACCTAATCTAATACTTATGAAATCAAGGTTCCTGATGAAACGTGCCAAAAGGTCATTGGAAGGGATCGAGATGTTCGTCACACAGTTAATGGTAAAACTTTCAAGTGTCAACGAAAAATTGCCCCTTCCCCTTGTCCCAACAGTTTGAATTGTGTGATATAACGCGTGTTGATAAAACGCTTAAAACAGATGGAACATTGTTATCACAATATGCGATATATGTAGGTCCACCTAATCTAAATCTACTTTGAAGGTACCTGGGTACATTTGCGTTTTTGGGGTAAAAATATTCGACTTTCGGCCAAGGAACGTTATGCTGATATTTTGTATATCCTCCTCAAAATCAACTTACTATCCATTAGATATCTTAAATAGAAAGTAAACTTTCCCTGTATTACTTTTAGAACCGATATTTGAACACTACCCCTTTGATCTATACGAAGGTACCCGAGTACATTCATACAAAATACAGTAAAACAATACTTTTTCAGCGAAAAATTACTCGTTCAAATTTGAATCAAAGCAAACATATTCAAACATGTAGTCAGTGGCACACACAGGTGGGGGTTTGGGGGTTCCAAACCCCCAAAATACAAAAATTGCTGGTGCAAAAATGGTTTCAAATGGAATTGAGTCGAAAAGTTGTTCTCCTCTCCAAAATAAAATCCTGTACGCCACTGCATGTAGTGGACCAAATTTGAAATTTGAAGTCAGAATTGTGTTGAAAGCAGGGACCGTAACAGTTATAAGTTTTATTATAAAAATCAATGTTTAAGAGTTATTTTTTTACTTTTGTTTAATGAATCAACAAATAAATGTTATTTTTTATTCATATTATAAAAATCCTATAATAACAATTAGTTTTAATTTTTTTCTTATTAGTCCACAAATAACAGTTTTTTTCGATTTTTATTTTAGTTGTCCTATGATAACAATTATTCGTGACGTCTATTTAAAAAAGTCATCAATAAAAATCATTCAGTGACTTTTATTTATAAAAGTCATCAATAAAAAGCATTGAATGGCTTTTATTTATAAAAGTCATTGATCCTTTATTTATTAAAGTCATCACTAAAAATCATTCATTTACTTTTATTTATAAAAGTCATCAATAAAAATTGGCCAGTGACTTTTATTTCAAGTCATCAATAAAAATCAGTCAGTGACTTCTAATTTTTAAGTCATCAATAAAAGTATTTCAGTGACTTTTATTTTTTAAGTCGCAATATAAAAGTAATTTTCATTGTATGTATTTATATTCTTGATCGGCTTAACAAGACCTTTCTTGACAATTCTATTTTCTGGAAGAATCATAACGTTTGCATGCATAAAAGGTCTGTAGATTCATACATCTAAATTTTATTCTATTTCAAAGTTCTGAAAGTTCAAAATAGAAAATTTAGTGAAAATGAGACAATCTTTCATTTTCATTTGATACCCATATCTTCATCATTGCACTACCGCAAATATTTAAAAAAATATTTGAATTGTGTATGTCCTTAAAATTGGAAAGTTCTTTATGAAGGACTTTGGGTCAGTAAATGAAAAACTGACTATGCCAGGTTACTATAAATGACCTCTAGTTTCACGCCTATATCAACATTTGGATGGGTCTCGGCACAAAAAAAAATTTTTTCGCACGGTGTAATAAAGGTAAAGTTGGTGTTTTAACTAAGTGTTTCATAACTTTGTAATTTGTCTTCCAATTCTATTCATGTTAGGCTTAATAGTTGCTCAAATAATATATCTTTCATTTTAGATTTAGGAGATTAGAGGAGATAATTTATTTTATCTATAAAACAATCATTCGAAAATGTATGATTTTTGAAAATGGTCGAAAAATTCACTTTTTTACAAGTTTCACCGTCAGTAATTTCCCCAAATTTCATCGGATGTCAGTCGGATGATTTGTTTACGAGATATGTGCTCATAACTAAAACAACGGGGGAAAAACTGGTTTTTGCGAAGATTTTTCGAAAACGCTTCTTACAAAAATTTTTTAATCTTCAGTTTCATGTTCAGCGGACTATAGTTAGTCTAGAAAATACTTTTGTTTTTAGGTGCACGCGATTAACCCATTTTTTGTTGAGTAGTGATATCTGTTTCATTGCCATCTGTAGGGAGTTTGTGCGTGATAGCTTTAGTGTTTTCAAGGTTGAAGGAAGCGTTGAAGGAAACAAATTAAATATCAATGAATAACACCGTGCGACAGCATTTTTCACACCGGACAAATCCATATGGGCGTGAAACTAGAGACCAAATATAGAAATACTGCGTACTCAGTTTTTCATTTCTACATCCTTTGTCCTTTTAAAAGGACTTCAAAATTTTGAAGGGGATACAAATAAAAAAAATATAAAAAATACTACTTTGAGGAAAGGCTCAACAACTTAAATAAAACTGATTATTTATCTATTTGTAAAAGGATATGAAAAAGGTCTTTTGAAAATTTTAATCCTTTATATCCTTGAAAATTTATATAGAATTTTCTTGAAAAGTAAGTATGTTAAAACCCAAAATCTCCTTGATCACGTGTCAAAATTTCATTACTCTAACTTTGTTGGTTCGAAAGCTATTAAAAAAGGCGGAAGCTGCAATTCTAATGAAGCACAAAAATTCTTATTTATTTATTTACCCAATTTATACCCATTTTAGTAACTATGAAATCGTTTTATTGAGAACCATCTGTTTGAGAACCATCTGAAGAGAGTGTGTCTGCTACACAATTGTGTTAGATCTTTTTTCAAAAAAAATTTAATAGATATTTTTTTTCAAATCATAAAGACTAACCGAACAAAAGTTGTAATTTGTAAAGATAGAAATTTTATATATTATAATGGAATTTCATAAAAAAGATTTTTATAAAAAAAATCAGCTTTTGTGGAAAATTGTGGTTGATCTTCAAAGGTTTAAATATTTCGATATAAAAAATATCAGAATGACTTTTAAATAAGTACTTGTGAGCAAAAAGATCGATGATCTGTTTTCTGTTATGAATAGAAAACTTTAAAAACAAACAGTCCACAAATTGTTTTATTTTTTTTTTCTAAAAAAAAATTTAGAAGATATTTTTTTTCAAATCATAAAGACTAACCGAACAAAAGTTGTAATTTGTAAATATAGAAATTTCATATAATGGAATTTCATAAAAAGGAATTTTATAAAAAAAATCAACTTGTGGGGAAAATTGTGGTTGATCTTCAAAGGTTTAAATATTTCGATCGAGAATGACTTTTGAATACTTGTGAGCAAAAAGATCGATGACAAACAGTCCACAAATTGTTTTATTTTTTTTAATATTGTTATTTTCTACACTCTTTTGTTTTTCCCTTTGACTATGCAACTCTTCGAAAACAGAGAAATCGTGCCATTAATTTTATATTATTTGCCTCTTCTGTAATTACATTTGGCAATTCAATTATATTTCCAACATAATAAGCATCTCTTAGTCGTTTTCCAACATTTTAATTGACATTATTAGGCAATTCAAAAGTACGTAATTTCCCATATTGACTGTTGCTCATTATCCTTTACGCATATGGGCCGTAATTACTATGATTTATATTTGCAAATAGTATTCGGTGTGGATGCATGAAAATTGCCAAATAATATTGGCGAATGCCACTTGCCCAATGCTCAATGCAGCTCTCGATGATTCTCTCGACTTGTGCATACATTTCGATGCTCATCGAACAGTTCTTTGTGTGCCGTTGGGATTTGGAATTATTCTGTTGTGTGGCGATTTTGTCCTTCCAATTTGTAATCAATCTTGCAAAATTGCCAAAAACACTTGTCGAATGCATGTTGGGCCGGTAGCCGCAGGCAACACTGCCACTTGCGCGAACCAGCAACACTTTTGCCGAATGCAAACGCCACACCGCAAAGCTATCAACTGTAATGGTTATCAATGATAATGCACCCACACATGCGCACACTCGCACACGCTGTGACGTAATTTATGTGACCAATTGTGAAGCGTTGAGCTGCCAAGACAACAACAACAATAACAACAACGGTGCACACGAAATGTGTGCAACGGTAGCTCAGAAAGATACGGAAATCGATGGCGACGCACACACACACACACACATTGACATACTGAGGCGTGTACATTAATTTCTTTGTATGTTCGACATACTTGTATGTATGTGTGTGTGCTTGTCTGTTTGCATGTATGCGGGTAAGTTGTGCGCACAAACGGATGTGAATAATATGCACAATTATCAGGTGGCATTGTGATCATTTAATTACGTGCGCCACTGGTCGCTGCGATGCGCTGCTGGCAGGCGGAGCGGTAGCGACTGTGTTAGCCGTGGCTTTTGTTATTGTGCACTGGCAAATGTAAATTTGCTGTAAGACTTTCCATGTTCATGAACAACCACAGCCTTGTGTGTGTGTGTGTGTGTGTGTGAGTGAGTATGTGGCTGGGCATAAGAAACTGTCGATATTCAGTTTTGTGGTTGCAGGCCATGTGCAGTGCATTCGTGCGGCATGCGGCATGCGGCGAGGTGTTGACAGTCTTGCAAGGTATTTGTCACACTTGCAACGTGCTGCAAGTGCCTGTTGACAATTTTAATGGATACTGTGCAAGTCTAATTACGGCTCTGGGCAGTTGCAATCTGGCGTTTGTATTCACAAAAATCAACAATGAACATTTAATTGGCATTTACACAACTTTAATAAAGATAAATAAGTGAAATTTGAAAGCAATTTAAATAGATTGCTTTAATAATTTTAAACATTAAATGCTTAGACATTTTCAACATTTAATGCTATTATTGTTTAATGAAAATATATGAATTTAATTAGTCTAAAAAAAGGTTCTAAATAAGCTTAACTTTTGCTTTCTCCTGCCTGTAGTTGATTCGGAAGGCTAGAGGGTTAATCAATGTTTGATTTTTCATAAAATGCCAAGGATTAAAAGAAATTAGGCCGAACTAGAAACAAAATCTTAAGAATCACATTTCTTAGCGCAGAAAACCAGAAATATTGTAATTGTTGATTGATTTCAAATGTAAATACGAGTAGTTACATATCGATTGAGTAGCGAACAAATTTGGGCCAAAGAAATATGTATGTTGAGCTCATTTGGCTTTAAACCTAAAGAATACAAATCTTCTGTATTATATGTTGGGTTAAGTAAGACAGAAAATTTGCCGATTGCTGGACTAGAAAACCTGGAGGCTTTTGAAGAGCATTGTGATATCTGAAAAAAAGTGGGACAAGGAATCTTGTGTTCGGTAGTGATTAAAACCTTAGCTTCGAATGATGCTGGCTATGGACCCAGTACGAAATAAAGTGTAAAGTGTAAAGTGCGAAATAAACACTGAAACACATTGTCAGTATTGGCTTAATTCTGGCGTTCAAGTTAATTTCTGAGCTTTGATGTATTCAGAGACCTATAGTCGAATTTTATGGCGAATATTTTCGTGGTACATTTTGTCCTTAAAAAGTCATGTTTTACAGGACATTTTTGGCATTTTAGAAATAAAGGGTCAAATTGACCCATACAAATAGGAGCTACAGGGTTAAAATGTTCCACAAAAATGTTCTTCGTAGTATTTTACATCAAATTGCTGAACACATCATATACCTAAAATGTGAGATTACATGGTTTTCGTATGGCGATTCACCATAAGAATGTGCAAAAGGGGGAAAACTTTGACCCCCCTAAAAAAAAATTCAGACGTAAACTTTGAAAACGCCAATACACGTATATTTTTTTTTGGCCCCCTCTACCAGAATCCGTTGTCAGAACCTTGTTATTTTTTTGTGTTGTACTGAACGTACTGCTGCCTAAGTGTGCTAGAGTAATGTAGGACGGACAAATGCAACGCTGCTTTACGTATATGTGACTGGCAGGTACGGGACAATGACAGGAACACGGACTGGACGAAGCGTGGGCTAAGGTTTTTGAAAACGAATAATATTGGAGTAACGCAAATACAGGCGGGGAAGAATACATCGAACATTCATCGTAAAACAACGGAAGAGAGCAGATCACTGGACCGAGGGATTTATTAATTTAATTTAAATATTTAAAAGTTATTTAAATAAACCGAAATAAAAGTAAGGGCCTCTAGGAATGTCAAATTCAAAATCGTTTAAAATTTAAAACTCTTAAAATTTCTCAAAAATTTACTGTAAAATAACTGAAAAGCGAAAAATAAAATTTGCCATGTTGTTTGCTTTATAAACGGTGGTGAATTCACTGTGACACACACTCTCAAACCTACGTATATATACCTACGTGTAAACGCGAAGATTCACTCCAAAGCCAACCGACACGCAACGCTGTGAACAATGCGGCCAGCAATTCCAACACGCCGGCAAAAACGCGTAGCGACCGCATTACGGTGCAAAAATTTAACGCCATCTGACGGAAATGGCTACACGTTTCCCCTCACACACAAATACACACAAACACAAACACACATACACAAAACAAAAGTACTATGATTGAGCAGACCAGATGTTGCAATTTGTAATAAAACAATTAGGTACTTGAACACCTTCACGCAATTTACTTTTATAGGTGTTAACGATGTTTTGTTACAAGTCTAGTCTCAATTGTATTTTTAGTTTAGTTTGCAAGCAATGTCTGCTGATACAACAGGAAGGCTGGAGTTCTATTCAAACATACTTCGAATTTATTGTCCAAATCTGCTCGAATGGTTTAGCTAATAAACTAGAAGTAATTGTTATTAAATTATGGGGAGACACTTAGAATTCCCTGTCTATTGTACCTTGGCTGTTACCTCCTACTTTACTTACGAGTTCTTAGGCTCTCTACTACCTGAAGTAGATCTGACTAGTCCCACCATTGGGTGACCTTGTGGCCTTCAATCAGGCAGCTCTGTCATCAAGTTTCCCAAAGACTCTGGATCGCTTTTAGCCAATTCGTTGCTTTTGTGAAGAAATTACTAACGGATAGATATCTCACCATTGGGTTATCTTGTAGCCTTCAATCAGGTGGTTCTGTCAGCAAGTTTCCCAAAGACTCTGGATCTCTTTTAGCAGATTCGTTGCTCTTCTGAAGCAATTACTGATGGATGGATATTCCAGCATTGGGTGATCTTGTGACCCTCAATCAGACGGTTCTTTCATTAAGTTTCCCAAAGACTTTGTATCTCTTTTAGCCGATTGCAACGGTGGGAATGGATATTCCACCATAGGGTGACCTTGCGGCCTTCCATCGGGCGGTTTTGTTATCATGTTTCCTAAAGATTCTGGATCTCTTTTTCGTTGCTCTTGCGAAGCATTACTAATGGATGGATATCCCAATACGTACGAAAAAAGAGTTGTATGAGCTGTTTAAAAAGCATAGCGAATCATGGTTGAGCGCTGATGGGCAAAATTTTTGATTCCAAAAATATTTCTAAAGGACGAACAGCGTTCAGTGTTCTCTATTCAATGTAACTCACTAAATGGTCACCTTAATTATGTGTAAGACTACAACCAAAACGACAATGATAACAATAATAACAACATCACTGCCTGTAGTGTGCAGTGTGGATGCGGCAAAATGGAGTTGGTTGCACCCAGTCGGTACTTGGCTGGCGGATTTAGAGACACGGCAACGTGTTAAACTGCGTCCAGCGTTGCATTGTCAACACGCTGCGGAGTTATGTGTGCGCGGTGGCGGTGCACCGAAATTTTCACGGTACGCGGCGACATAAAGAACGAATTTGAGTGCAGTTCGGACGCTCGATTGCTGCAAAAGGAAGAAACGACAGAAGAAAAAAAACTGAACAGTTGTCGCTGTGGTGTGGAGTTGTCGAGAGGCGAAGTGGGAGTGGGCGGCCAAATGGAAGTGGCAGTCAGTGGGGACAGTAATGGCGTTGCCGTTCGGTTGGCAAAAGCATTCAGCGCTGCAGCAGTAACTGGACAACTTACCACCTGGTAATGGTTGTTGTGCGGCGCCTGGTGGATGTTGTTGTAGCCATTTTTCTTGCTGCTGCACTAAATTGCGAAATGCAATCAAATGCGTTTAAGCAAAGAGCGAGTGCGCACAGCAACAACGACACGAATGCGTGCGAAGACAGAGGCGGCCATGGGTAGGCGGGACCATCTACGCCATGCTGATAACAACAACAACAACAATAACAATAAGTATAATCGTGTGCAACATGCTTGTGATGACAACAAACGGGCAGAGTGGTAAAGAGGCAGAGGGTGGAGGGTGGAGAAGAGTGGCCGAGGGTGGTGAGGCAAAAACGGCGGAAACATTTGATAACATCTTAACGAGCAAAATTCGTGTTAATGGGTTTAAAAGTGTCAGAGACTTTTATTAGACATGGCGCAGCGGCGATTGTGTTCGACGCCGGAAAGCGGAAACGGAAATGGAAGTGGTTTTGTGATTGGCGCTCGAACAGAGACACACACAGACATACATTTATATTATTACAGTTATTCTTGTGAAATGGACGCTTGACCCACTCATTCACCTGCTTCAAGCTTTTGCAAAACAATCTGCACATCTCATTCCACAGCGACCGGAGAGTCGGCGACGGGGCGGTTACAGCAGAAGATTGCAAGTTTTAAATGAAAACACAAAAGCCGTTGGTCTCATTGGTATGAGACACTGCGCAGCTGCTTTATAAATTCCCATCTTGATTAATTTCCCACTCCGCGCACGGCTCCGCCCGCAGCAATTCGTAACTAGAAATGACTAGAAATGACTTTTCCGCTGGCGTCTCTTTGTTTGTCTGTCTATTCATTAATTGGTCCCAAGCTTGCGCTCTGTCTGCTGTCGCTGTGTCGTTGCTGTCTGCGCGTCTTTTACTTTTTGAATAACACCGGCCGACAGTCTGCGTGACGTTTGCAGCGCTTTCCACAGCCACTACCACACTGCCAGCAGTTTAGTTGGGCATGGGCCGGGTCTGGCCTATTTACTATTCCGTGCATGCGCCGTTTTCGAATTTGGCCTCACATACAAATCACTTTGTTGAGAGCGCACAAAACTTTTAAGTTTGCATCTTCACCATCTTCCAGCGTCATTGTGGCTTTTTTGCTTTTGTTTAGACGCTTCTTGTTGTTTACATAGTTTTGCTACTGCTTTTCTTGTTACTTTTGTTGATGAGCTGAGCGCTGAGTTATTTGTGCGCTGTTCGCTGTTGTTCTCGGGTGGCTTTTTATGTCATCACATCTCATCGCATCACATCTTGGTTTGCTGTTTTGTTGTTGGTCGCATGTTGACGAAATGTCTTCTTTATGCATCAAATAGCGGATTTGTGAATGTGTTCACCTGGGTACAAAGTATTCAAAATTGAGATGAGAGTCTAATAATGGATTTCCGTTCATATAATTTTGGCATTTGTATGGTTTGCTTGGATTGGGAAAATATTTTACTTAAGTTCACTTAACTATTTCATAGCGAAATCTGACGTGTCTGATATTTAGTTTTTTTATTACCTTGGGTTTTGTTCCCTGCCAGTGTTGTTTCCAATTCGAATAGCTTTATGGGTGCATTCTAGTCTAAGAGAAACGTTTTTCTTGGCTATTTGTGTGATTATTTTTATAATATTTACAGCGAAACTACATACTTGGTTTCTTTTATTTTGATCTCGTGTTTTTATGCATAGTTTTAGTTTCAAAAAATTAAGAAAACATGAATTTCAGCACAAAGTGCACAGAGCTATTAGTCCATGTGTGTCCTTCGAATGAAACAAAACTCTCGCAGATGTTGCCAGAATTTAATCATTTAATAAAAAATACTAAAAAATAATTGTTATACCAAATTCGCAGAGCCATAAGTCAGGGACTTAACTTTTATAAGTTTTTTAAGAAAATAATTGCAATGTAACTATTACAATGCAACATACATCTTTTTTGTTGATTATAATTATTGTTTGCGACAATTAATTTTTACGTTGCGTAATAACTGTTAGAGAAACAATTTTTTTTTTGTTCTAGATAATTATTATTTTGCAATGTTTTTTTTACGTCGCTTCATAACTTTTAGTTATGATTTTTTGTTATTTACATTACCGATAACTATTAGTTTGAGAAATTTTGTTTTACGTTGCTTCATAATTTTTATTTTTGATTTTTTTGATTTACGTTAACGTTACAACCCATAATCATTACATTACATTGATTTACGTTGCCGATAACTATTATTTTAAAGACAATTTTTTTACGTTGCTTCATAACTTTTATAAAATAAAATTGTTTTTTACGTTGTCTTACCACATTTTGAGTATGAATTGATTTTTAATTGTTTAGTTGTTGGTGGAAATTGGTTTTCTGCAGTTAATTTGCGTTTGTCAGTTTGAAACAATTAAAAATCAATTCATACCCAAAATGTAATTACGAAAAATGTGCATGTTTTTCAACACTAAATAAAACGCCATGAAATTCGATATTTTCCGACTTGGAGGTCCAATTGCCGCGGATTTTTAAAACTTATAAAAATAAATTACATTGGAAAAGAAGCCGTGAGAAGTTGTAAATGCCACAAAATTAAAATCATGTCAACCGGTTTATTGGTTTAGAAATTACAATCCCAAAAAAAGTCAGGGAAAATCCGAAAAAGTGACACGCCCATTTTTTGCGAAAACGGAAACTAAGTTTTAAAAACGGTTTGCGGATTCGAAATCAGCGCTCCCTAATTACCCTAGAACTGATGTCAAAACCAGAAAAGCCATTTTGCTGTTGATCAGTGTTTTTTTAGGTCGCTGCCATAAGTTTATGTGTGTCGTATAAAAGTAAAAAGTGTAGCAGATGTTTTCACGACTGAATCATTTAACACAAAATAATAATAGTGTAGAATCACTTGAAAAGAAAGTTTACGGAGCCATAGCTTCATGTTTGTCCTCTGAATGAAACAAAATCTTGCGAGAATGTTACCTGAATCATTTAATTTTTTTAACAAATTATTTTTTATTTTTTTTATCATTCCAAAGTAAAAAATGTAGCAGAAGTTCTCACGGTTGACTCATTTAACACAAAATAATTTAGAATCACTTGAAAAGAAAGTTCACAGAGCCATAGGTTCAAGTTTGTCCTCTTGATGCTACAGAATCGTTTTAGGCAAAATTCAGAGAACCGTTAGTTCAAGTTTGCCTTACTAATAAAAAAAAGTCTCGCACATGTTTCCGCAATTCAAGCTAAATTTATTTATTTTGTTAATTTATTTATTTATTAGTTACTTAATTACTTACTAATGTTATCAAAATAGCCCGTTATGAAGTTATAGTTAGTCAACCTTTAAAGGTCCCTTCGCGCATTTTTGCTTTTTGCCGCTGTCTCCAGTCACACCCAATTTGGATACGGTTTCCTGGATCTGGTATTTCTATCCTCTATGTCTGTGCCCATTTCAACAAAAGTGTCCAGCTCCTTGCCTGCGCTGATGACATTGATGTCATCGGACGTAACAAGCGAGATGTCACGCTGCCTTTGCGGCTATCGAAAGAGAATCTGCCAAAATGGGTCTGGTGGTAAATGAGGGCAAAACGAAGTATATGCTGTCTACACGCAGGGACTCGCAGCGGCTAGGGTCTCATGTCGAGGCCGACAGGTATACCTTTTAAGTTGTCAAGGAATTCGTCTACCTTGGTACCGCGATCAACAGCAGCAATGATGTCAGCCTGGAGATAAAGCGAAGGATTACTCTTCCCAACAGGTGCTACTACGGTCTCGGTAGGCAATTGGGAAGTAGAGACCTCCCTCGACCGACAAAACTTGCACTCTATAGGACGCTCATCTTGCCCGTGCTCCTCTATGGCGCTGAAGCATGGACAATGACACGAAACGACATAGCGGCCCTTGGAGTGTTCGAGAGGAAGGTACTTCGCAAAATCTTCGGCCCTGTTCGTGTTGGTAACGACTATCGCATACGAACCAATAACGAGCTGTATGAGCTGTATAAGGACATGGACGCAGCGCAGCGAATTAACATCCAGCGGCTACGCTGGCTCGGTCATGTCTCCCGTATGGACAATGAAGCTCCGGCGAAAAAGGTGTTCGATGCGATATAGACGGCGAATAGGGAGGCCGTGTCTCCGGTGGAAGGACCAAGTTGAAGAGGCCCTGTCATCTCTTGGTGTGACCAACTGGAGAAGGCGGGGGCAAAGCAGAGGCGCCTGGAAAGAAGTTTTGCGGCAGGCCGTAACCCGATAACGGGTTGTTATGGCCACTTAAGTAAGTAAGTATGTCTCAGGATTCATAATACAAATTTTCTTTATCAAATTTAAATCAATTTTATCTTTGTAATCTTAAAAGAGTTGTACCGAGAAGAGAAAAGAGAAATTCTTATTAACCTTAAAGGTTTCCTAAGATAACTTTTGAATTAAAAGTACATATTTTCTTTGATTTGAAAGAGTTTCAATGAGGTTAGCGGGCCAGCTTCTTGTCCTATGTGTAGGTGATGATCTATCCAGCCATTTAAGCCTAACTTAACAATAGTTTCAAATCGGTTATTATTAGAGATTTGTGGCTCATTTTCAAATTCAATTGGCTTAAGTTAAATTATCCAAAGATCTTGTGGATAGATCTTGTTCAACTCTTCCAGTTCTTTATGATATCATAACGAAGCTATTTGCTTTATCTTCAATGAATGAATAAAATGAGTGTTTATTAGCAATTTGTGGTTAATTTTAAAATCATGTTGTCTTGAGTAAAATGATCTACAGATCCTGTGGATAGATCTTGTTTAACTCTGGATCCATAACTTCCATGTATTTCACATAAATACTTATATTTTCAACAGCTTATGCATCTTTGCAATCGCTTTCACCAAATGCCTAACATCCTCATTGTTTGTGGCTGGATGTCTATAACGTGATGATCGGTTCTGAAACAAAAGAATACCATGCATTTTAAACTGCACCAACTGTCGTTGGAATTTTAATGAAGTATTGTATGATAAGCGTACAAGGTTTGCTAAAGACGTATCAATTATATGCTCAAGCTGAGCCAATGTGATCAAAGACCCTTCGTAGGGCTCATGATGGGATTTATCCCATTTAAGGAGTGCCTCAAGCGAATTGGGAACCATGCTTTGGCCATTTGTGTCATGTGTCTGAAGTTCCATGCACATATAGAGATGACTCTAATGGAGGATGAGCTACTGGAATTTGAGCTGCCGGTCATCCGTTGCTTTACAAAAACGACGGATCAGGTAAAAGAGATCCAGAGTCTATGGGAAACTTGATACCAAGCGCTGTCTATTGAAGGTCATAAAATGACGCAACGATGGGGCTGGCCAGATCTACTTCAAGTTGTTGTAAGTCCGGGCACTTGTCAGTCAAGGGGGAAGTGATAGTTGGGGTATAATCAACAGCAATGTCTACAAGCCTGTGTCCATGGACTGTCATCACAATATATAGTAAAATATCTAGAGAGAAATTGGATGCATTTCGAGTGTAGTTTTTATAACCCGAGACCTCTGTGTGCTTATAAAACCGGTGCCTCTCAAGAGATCGAAATCGTTGGACTAGAATAAAATTAATGAAATTGAATAAAAGTATAGTAACATCATAGATTTTAATTCATCTTTTTCTAGATTTAAGCTTAACTTGTTCACTATTTTTAATTAGTCTGTAAGAATTCGTTCTGTAGACCGAAATAAATAAATAAATAAATAAATTTAAAAAATTAATAAATAAATAAATAAATAAATTAATTAACAAATAAAAAAAAATAAATAAATAAATAAATAACTAAATAAATAAATATATAAATAAATAAATCAATAAATAAATAAATTAATTAATTAATTAACAAATAAAAAAATTAATTAATTAATTATTTAACAAATAAAAAATAAATAAATAAATAAATTAATTAATTAAGAAATTAATAAACAAATAAAAAAATAAATAAATAAATATATAAATAAATTAATTATTTAATTAAATAATTAACAAATAAAAAATAAATAAATAAATAAATAAATAACTAATTAACTAAATAAATAAATAAATAAATTAATTAATTAGCAAAAAAAAAAAATAAATAAATAAAAAAATAAATAAGTAAGTAAGTAAGTAAGTAAATAAATAAATAAATAAATATATAAATAAATAAATAAACAAATATATAAATAAATAAATAAAAGTAGAGGGTTCAAGAGAAAACTAGGTAGGTAGTAGTGGCTGCCTCTGTATGAGACACACTCAGGCCTCTATATGGGCCCGTTGTGATACCAAAAATTCCACCGGTTTGAAATATTTTATCAACATTTGTACAACACACACTTCAAACTAGAGGCAAAGCAAAAACTAAGTGGCATAAATTTTAAATCTGAATAAATAATGATTGACTTTTGCAGTCCTTTTCTTTGTTCATCACTAATCAGCCTCAAATTTGCCCAGCACTGGTACCAACACAGACGCACACAGACCGCTTTCGCTTTTAACCCTTTCGCTACAGGTTTTTACTGGGGAAAGTTAAAATTTTAACTTTTACGTCTAAGGCTTCTATGTGGTTTTATTAGCAACATTCCAGAAGACATTTTTTAATTTGTATACTCGGACTGTATCTTAGAGTGTTTTTCTATGAGAGCAACCACATCGTTGTGGCTGTAATAATTAAACTTAAACATTAAACTTTTTACGCAAAACGAAAATTTGACTATTTCTTCATTTACTTCAGCCAAAATTAAAAAAAATTATCTAAATTGAAAGAAAAAGTCAAATTAAAAAGTTCTCTAATTTTTTCTGCTTCTTCTTCCTTTTCTATGTCAAGATATACCATTAAAAAAACGTGTATACTTCTCTTCTTTAAACTTAAATATTCAGTTTATTAATTTCGTATTTTTCCTAAAACTTCAAACCATTCTAAAGACCAACAAAAAACTGTATTCTTGCAATCATAGAAGATGCAGACGTCCACAAAGTAGCATGTTGCCATATGGCAACAAAATAGCGAAAGGGTTAAACAACTGTCAACATTGTTCTGAACTTTCAGAACATGCAAAATATTGTTGAAATTCTGACATTTTTTCTAAGGACTCATTAAAAATGTTCTGTGCATTCGTTTATTGCCGCACGACCTCCAGTCCAGTCCATCGAGTCGTTGTAACTACTGAAACTTTCGAACACAGAATTCATGCTAATTGTCGCTCATGTTCGCAAATCTGACATGAATCCGCAGCACTTGTCAAGTGCCACAGCAACAACAAGAAACACTTCAACTCAGCTGCAAGTGTTGAACACAAAATGCTCAATTATTATAGTCGCTCCGTACGATGTGTGCGGCCCCCGCGTGCGCCGCCATTGTCAACGGAATTAAAAAATTAAATTCAAATTAACGCAAATAATTGCAAACACTGTCGAGTACGAAACTTTTTAACGCCGCCTGTCGCTGCGTGTTTCTCTCCGCGTCGGCCATTTTGACTTTGCGCTGATTCGCAGCACTTTGCGTTCGCTTCACTAAAAGAGAAAATTTGATTTGGCGCAGAAATTAAAAAGTAATTTGCCAAACACACCACGGAGAAACGGAAAATCGGGACTACGAGTGTTCGAAAGATTTGCAATTGTCATTTGGAAAAGCGCGCGCCGGAAAATCAGTGGAGGGAGCAAAAAAATGCAAACAGCTAAGCGCCGGAACGCGGAAGCTAGTGAAAGCTGCGCCAAATAAAAAGTTTTAATTTGATTTGCAGCATTTGAATGGAAGGCAAACGGCGGCGGAACACTGAAGTTGGAAAACTTTGTCGCGCTTTTTGACAAATTTCATGAAATCGCTGGTTAATTGAAAATGCCATAAGATGCTGTCATCAGATTTCATAAAGAAAAATTACACACCCGCACATCAACTCGATGCGAAAATGTGTAAAAAATTTCTAGAAAAACTAAGCGCATTTTTCGCAATCTGAGTGTCCGTTGGTTGCGTTGAGGAATATTAATAATCTCCTTGATGATGACAAAACTAAATGACATTAATTGCGCAGCTCGCAGCTAAAAGTGCACTTGGAGGGAGCGCTCCCATCCCCCTACTTAACCCCTACTTACCCTTCAACTCATGGCAAGTCACACCGGCTGCTTCTCTCGCTCGCTGCTGCCATTGGCGCTGTGGCATGTTGCAGGCCACCGAAAATACTTTTTGTTGCGTCAATTTGTTGAAAAGCCGACAAAATGACACTTGCCGCGTGACGAAAGCCTTGAAAGCCTGCCGACTCCATACTGTCTTACGGCGGCCATTTGTCTGCGGCAACCATCACCGTCACCATCGCCGTCACCGTCGCCATCACTTGACACTTGACTGGTAGCCTGTTTGACATTTGGACAGAACGATGCGCTGCTGCCAGCGTTGCCACTAATTTGATTAGCTTACGAAATTCCGCGCTGGCGCCGTCGCTTTTGCCGCCGAGTGGCACAAAGATGCCCGCAACACGAATTGTCGACCCTTTTGCGTGGGCTGCCTATTTTTCGTGGCCGAGTTTTCTATGTTGATTTTTCTTTGTTTTGTTTCTTGGCGCTTTCTTGAAAGTTCTCTCCAAGCCACTTGGCGCTCGTTGGGCGGCAGTTTGAGTTGTCGCTAATGGATTCATGCAAAATTAAACGCCAACAGACGGACGCGGGTGCGGGTGCGCACTGTATGGTAAATTAATTATTTAATCCTTTCGAAAAATGCTAGGACGCCCTTTGAAGAGTGAAAAAGTGTGCTTAGCATAATTAATTGTACATACTCAGTTAATTAAATAAATTAATGCTCGGCATCTTTTTCCCGACAATGCGCCGCCATCTTTTATTGTTTATAATTGCGTGGATAGTAATAATAATTGCGGAGCTGCAACGGAAACTCGGCAGACACTAATTGGACCAACGACGTACTAAAAGTTGCCACTTACCAACGACCGCTTTGCGCAAATTGTTCAACTCCAAACTGAAGATGAAAGATGTCAAGGCATGAATTCAATTGAAGAAATGACTTTAGTTGAACGTGTTTTGAGAAAATCCCAACAAAAAGAAGAGTGGCTTAATCTATAAGAATGACAACATTAACCCATTGCTGCCTAATGGGTAAAATTTTACCCATGAAAATTGATTTTTTTTAAATCACAAAAAAGTCAATGTTTGAGATCTCTCAAAACCATTGATAGGGATAGTTAGGGTAAAGATGGAACTACCTTAACCTAGTGAAGGTCACCCTAAAATTTCGCCATCTAGCTAGAGTTACCAGACTCCAAAAATCGTAAATTTTCCGGAGGTGGAAAATGTGCCGAAACGTAGTGGCCTTCACAAAAATCTCTCTCCTCTCTCTAAAAAATACAACTTTTGTTCACGTGATTAGCTGATCACTTCACAAAGTATGGAAAAAGCTACCATTGCTGCGTAATGGGTATAAAATACCTAATGAATATCTCAGCAACGTGCAGAGATATAAAGCTGACATTTTGTTTCTGATCATTTTGGCTCACTTCTAGGTCGTGTATGAAATTTTATCAAAATCGTATGGGCGGAACTGGTACCCGGTAGCAATGGGTTAAAGCACCTTAAAACTTAGAGCCTTGAATTGGTCAGCTTAAATTTTCGTCAGCCATGGGGCATATGTGTAAATTAATTTAAATGAAGTTAATGAATTCATTTATATTTCAATGGGATTACATTAGATGGCATTACAAAGATACGATTTCGTACTATCCAAACTTGTCGGACAGTTTTGTAATTGCTTGACTCAATTTTGTGTGAGCGAGCATCAAAGATGGATACCAGCAAAGAGAAAATATGCCAAATTTTATAGTGTTTCTTCGATAAAGGCGTTAACCCAAGCCAGATGGCTGAATATGTGATTAGTGTTAATGGTCCTGATCAGTGGCGTACACAAGATTTCATTTTAGTGGAGGTTTCGTATACAACATAAATGCATAAATGCAGTATAGCGAACCCTCGTGAAAAATATAAATGAGTATTCTTTTATATAGAGGGTTGGCTCCTGAATCTAACAAACTAAAAATTTTGCCGGGGAAACGTCCACAAAAGGCGTGGCTCGGGGTCAAAGTTCAAAGTTTTTATCAAAAAAACTCAATTAATCTCCAACTGATTTACACGATATGGGTATAAAACGAATGTACAACATTAGATACAAAAAAAGCACTAATAAAAAGTTTTAAGCAAACAAAAAAAATTTTACAAAAATTTTGTTAAAACGGATTTTTTTCTCGAAAAAATCCATAATAAAGGTGCAATAAGTTTGTTATCATGTTGTAGCCTGTGAAATTCCCTTTATTTAGTTTGTTAGATTCACATAAAAACGCTCTATATGGCCCAATTTCCAGTTTTTTTTCATGAGGGTTCGCTATAACTAACTTTTGAGCTTAATACCATTTGAAACCATTTTTTGTATCAGCAATTTTTTTATTTGGGGGATTTGAACCACTAACGTTCCTGCCCCTGTGTACGCCGCTGGTCTTCATACTGCAAAAGCCAATAAGGCGTAATTTTGATTCCATTCCGGTAATTTTGATATCGAAAATGCACAACGATCTGGAACGCCAATTATGGTAAAAGTACACAAAATCATGAAAATCATCAATCAAGTCCGATCGTCATGTAGGCACTGTTTTCATTATTCAGGAATTAAGGGGGGTCGTCTACGTAGCGGCCTGATTTTCGAGCCTGTTTTTCAAGATTTATTACGATGGAACGAAAAAAGATATTCACTCACTTTTATTGTTTTTTGTTTATTTAATCGAAATCCTTCAAGTGGAAAGGTCATAAAAATTATATTTCTACATATTCGAGTGCAGGATGACCTTGAACGTGCCCTCATCAGAATTTTGATATCAATTTCCCTGCACGATTTTGGGCCAACCACGTAACCTACAACAAAAAATGAAACTAATCTATAATTGATATTACATCAGCTATGGTTAGACACGAGCGTTTTGTAAAATTCAAAAATCTCTCGAAATGGTGGACATTTTTGAAAGAAAAGTTATTTTTCCCTGTTTTTTCAAATGTTTATTGCCTGTTATAATAAAAAAAACAATATTTTGTCAAAAGATCGTGTCTAATCATAGCGACATGTTTTCTGAGCAAGTACAAAAAAATCGAATCGATGCGTGTAAAACTTTTCTTAAAATCGTGCAAGTAAGTTAGAAAAATACGACTTTCGGGAAAACGCGTTTAAAATTCACAGGGAGCGTGCGGAAACACCGTGAGCGAGCGTGCTCAATGCTCTACAGCTCAATAACCGTGAAGAGTTTACCCAAATCCTTTGGAAATAACATTCCTTACGTCTTCCAAATGAAAATTATGTAAAAAAAACGATTTTTTAAAACTTTGTACGTAGACGACCCCCTTAAATTACTTACTAATTTGACTGGCCATTACAACCCGTCACTGGGTTACGGCTCGCCGCAAAAATTCCATCCAGGCGCCTCTGCTTTGAGCGCGTCTTATCCATTTGCTTCCACCAAGAGATGATAGGGCGTCCTCAGAATGCTTCCAGAATCTAAACATTATGTAAAAAACAGTTTTAAACCACTTAATAGTGATGGACACAAAAAGAAGCTCGATGTCTGAGTGTCACACGAGTTAATGCAGAAAAACTTCATCGAAAAAATGTTCATCTCCGAATCGCTGCCGAGTTGCAACAAAATCGATTAATTTCTAAGCCAAATAGTGACTGGTTACGAAATATGGATTGCTTACAACAACGTCAAGTAAAAACGGTTGTAGTCAAATTGCAATGAATGGGTTCAAACGGTGTCCAAGCCATGATTGACGATTAGGAAGGTTTTGCAGTGTGTTTGGTGAGATTGGCAGGAAATAATCTACTATGAGTTGCTCCCATGCGTCCAAAGCTTCTAATTCGGATCTGTATTGTCAAAAATTGTACCATCTGAAGGAAGCCATCGCACAGAAACGGTCAGCTTGTCAGAAATAGTTTACAATATTGCCAATTTTCCAATATTTACACAATTAAGTGAAGAAGGATTCAACCAGCAGGATCAGTCAGAATTATTCCTAGAAACGTCGCATGTTGATAATCTAACATCAGATGCAAAGCGTTACAATGCTTTGAATAACCCATCGGAGCATACCAGGATTCGTCTGCGTTGGGTACCAGGTCCCAGCGATGGAATTTAAGTTTGCGTAGCTGACAAGTTGACAAACAAAATATCTCTTTGGTTTATATTTTTCCTGCTCACCTGTGATGTTTCTCTCACGACAGTCAACTTAGGCAGACATATACCCGTTTGTCAAATCGACTCTGGGCGGAGTAGAGTTCATGCAGAATCTCCAGTGGAACCTGGTTATCGTTTTTTCAAAACCACTATCTCATGTAGGAATCAATTACTATCCTATTTTCTGTATACTCTCGGACTTGACAGGACCAATGCCTGACGAGTAGCTACACGGTTCGATAGATGAAGAGCAATCGTTGAACTACTCTCTCATGCACTGATCAACTACTATCTTATGTAACTATATTTCCTGTATAGTCTCGGACTTGACACGTTACTAGACCCTTCAAGGTTCAATGCTGTAGGTACGGTTCGATTGATAAGGAGGAACCGATAAAGTACTGTGTTATGTACCGATCAACTATTGTCTAATGCACCTCTATTTTTTGTATAGTCTTGAAACTGGATCCTTCAAGGACCAATGCCGTAGCTACGGTTCGATAGATGAAGAGGAACCGATGAGCTACTGTCTCATGTACCGATCAACTACTGCGTCACGTACCTATATTTTCTGTACGGTCTTGGACTTGATAGATCAATAGAGCCTTCAAAGATCAATTCCTGAGCTACGCTTCAATAGACAAACCGATGCACTACTGTCTCATGTATCGATGAACTACTGTCTCATGTACCGATCAACTATTGCCTGACCTTCTCTTATTTTTTGTATAGTCTCGGACGTGACAGGTTACTACTTAGACCCTTCAAGGACCAATGTTCTGTTTGATTGATTAAGAGCAACCGATCAACTACTGTTTCATGTACCTCTCTTTTCTGTTCAGTCTCGAACTTGAAATATCACCATCTCCTTGAAGGACCTATGCCTTAGCTACGGTTCGATAGATGAGAGGGAACCGATCATTTACTGCCTCATGTACTGAACAACTACTCTATCATGTACCTCTATTTTCTGTATAGTCTCGGGCTTGACAGGCTACTAGACCCTTCAACGCTCAATGCTGTAGCTACGGTTCGATTGATGAAGAAAAACCGATCAACTTGAAATATCATCAAACCTTTCAAAGACCAATGACTTAGCTACGGTTAGATAGATGAGAGGGAACCGATCATTTACTGTCTCATGTACCGATCAACTACTCTCACACGTACCTCTATTTGAAAGACCCTTAAAGGACCAATGCCGTAGCTACTGTTTGATAAATGAAGTGGAAAGTGTCCTGTACTAGAAGTGTCACTGCCCAGCCGTGTAAAGAAGACTTCACTTGCTGATAGCTCCATTCCATTCCTGAATGACCTGAGCTTTTTTTATATTTTTTTCATATTTATTTATTTATATTTCAGTCAAACAAAAAAATAAATTTTTACAGACCATTGATAAATCTAGAGTATTACAAAATAATAAAGTTCAATTAAAAAAATTCAACAATAATTCTTAAGACTTTTAATCTTGGAAGAGAGAGATCTAAGTGTAAATGCGATTAAGTTCTGAGCAAGAGGAGCGTTTTTAGCGTATTCAGTCTTGCAAAGACCAACATAGAAATAATTAAAATGCCTAAATGCTCGAGAAGGTACAGTAAACTTTATTGTTTCCACAAGCGCAGGACAGTCCAGAGTTCCGTTAATGCCATTGACAACAAACGAACAGGACAAGAAAGAGCGCCTAAAATACAAAGATTTAAAATTTATAAGCTGACAACGGCAACCCTAGGAGTGGACAGGGTCCTTAAAATGAAGGGAACGAAGGGCAAAGCCAATATAAACCTTTTGAATACGTTCAATACGATTAATGAATTTGTGCTGTCGCATTAACTAATCTGACCTATGTCAATGAAACAGCTACCTGATACTTACCTGATGCCAGTGTACATACTACCAAACGTCATTTAAAAGTTTATTTATATTAAAAATCAAAAAAATTTTTCATTTCGTAGTCTTTAAGCTCTCAACTTTTATAGTATTTGCAATGCAACTTGAACTACAACTGTCCACACAAAATTGAAAATGCATCAAAAGTTTTTATGTTTTTCAATTTTATTGTATTTTTATTATTGTTTTTTTATATTTTTTTTATTTATTTTAAATAGAAAAGATTCATCTCTTAGTCTTTAAATCACCAAATTAAAAGTCAAAGTTCAGCTGTCCATCCCAACGTTATTCCAGAAGCGAAAATGCGGTTTCAGTTTTTATGTCAAATTATTTAATTAATTTTATTAGTATTTTTTTGTATTTGTTGCATTTAATCAAATAAAACCAAAAACTCATTTCGTAGTCTTTAAATAACCAAATTAATAGTCAAAGTTCAGCTGCCCGTCCATTCAATTGAAAATGCGGTTACAGTTTTTATGTTTTTCAATTTTATTATATTTTTATTATTGTGTTTATATTTATTTTATTTACATATTTGAAATAGAAAATAAATCATCTCGTAGTCTTTAAATAACCAAATTAATAGTCACAGTTCAGCTGTCCATCCCAACGGTATTCCAGAAGTGAAAATGCGGTTTAAGTTTTTATGTCAAAATATTTAATTAATTTTATTAGTATTTTTTGTATTTGTTGTATTTGTTGCATTAATCAAATAGAACCAAAAACTCATCTCGTAGTCTTTAAATCACCAAATTAATAGTCAAAGTTAAGCTGCCCGTCCATTCAATTGAAAATGCGGTTACAGTTTTTATGTTTTTTCATTTGTATTTTTATTTTTATTTGCTTTTTTTAAAATTTGGAAATTGTTTAACGAAACAACTGAAATTAAATAGAAATAAAAAACAAAAATAACTTTTAACAATGACCGTACATGTATTTCATAAATGTCCTTTTTATCTCATTACATTTTTTTATATTTAATGCACAAATGCGTGCATGTGTATGTGTGTATGTGTGTTAGGTCTCATTTTTGCTGTTGTTACTTTTTAAATGTGTGTGTGTTTTTGTTCTGCTTACAATGACTTATTTAGTGGTTGGTTTGTTGGCGACTATAACTATGCGCGTTATTTGCGTATATTTTGTTTCTCTCTCTCAATGTTTTAGTGTATTTATTACGTTTTACGTGTGTTTGCGTATTCCCTTCAATTAACTATAATTATTTTTTAATGCTTAAATGTCCCTTTTTTATCTCTAAGCGAGTCTGTGTGTGTGTGTGAGTGTAGTTGTGTTAGTGTTTTTGTTGGCTTTTAATTGAACGACATCACACGCAATTTGTGCGGTTGAGTGCGCTGGCATTGTTTGTTTTTATTGTTGTTGTTGTTGTTGTTCGCATAAAATTGCAGTTGCTTCAGTTAACATTGGTAGTGTGTCTTCTCTGTCTGCTCTCTGTCGAGTTTTTGCAGTTTAAAATTCGTATTTACAGTCGCTCGTCGGCACGTTCGGCTGGACACTCGCTGAACTCAGCTGAATGCACTCGACTCGCTGGCCACCCATTAACTTTTATGCTGCGTTCACTTTAATTTAATTTAGTTAAGTTTAATTTTACGTTTTTATTTGTAGTTTTTACAGTTTTGTTTATGGGCAATAAAGTTCTAGTGGTAAGTTGATGCAAATTTTTAATTTCTTGTGCAAAAATTCTTAATTGATTTATTTGTGTTTGTTCGCTATTAGTTAGTTTTTAGTTATTTACATTACAGTGAGTTTTAGTTAAAGTATGTGTATGTGTATATATGTTGAGTTATTTTCGATTTTCGATAAGTTGAATACAAACATTTCTTGGTGCAATACAACGTACGTAAATGTTATATGTCAAAAGTGGTTTTTGGTACTTGAACATACGAAGGCAATTTGCGAGAAAGTGAATAAAAGTCTGCAATAAAAGTGGGGGGGGAATGGAGAGAGTGTACGGTAAAAAAGAGAGAGGGATTCAAGGGAGAGTGGGGGTGGGGGTGGAACAGTGAAAGATTGAGAAGGCTGAGAGTGAATGATGGAACTGTGAAGGATTCAAGGAAAAGAGACAGGAATGGTGGAACAGTGAAGGATTCAGGAGAAAGAGAGTGAATAATGGAACTCTAAAGGCTTGATTACACGTAACGAGTAGAGTGGCGAGACATCAAAATGGTACTAGACCCAGAGAGTTGGGTGGGCGAGCAAAAATGACGAGTTCTTCAAACGTATTTTGACACGTGGCGAGTCACGTTACTGTTTAGACGAAACGAGTACTCGTTCGAGTTGCTGTCTCGTCACTCTACTCGTTACGTGTAATCAAGCCTTAAAGGATTGAAGAGGCAGAGAGTGAATGATAAAATAGTGAAGGATTCAGGAGACAGAGAGTGAATGATGAAATAGTGAAGGATACAAGAGGACGAAGACAGTGAATGATAAAACAGTGAAGGACTCAGGAGGCAGAGAGTGAATGATGAAACTCTGAAGGATTGAAGAGGCAGAGAATGAATGATAAAATAGTGAAGGATTCAGGAGACAGAGAGTGAATGGTGGAACTACGAAGGATTCAGGAGACAGAGAGTGAATGGTGGAACTACGAAGGATTCAGGAGACAGAGAGTGAATGATGGAACAGTGAAGGATTGAGGAGGCCGGGAGTGAATGATGAAACAGTGAAGGATTCAGGAGACAGAGAGTGAATGATGAAATAGTGAAGGATACAAGAGGAAGAAGACAGTGAATGATAAAACAGTGAAGGACTCAGGAGGCAGAGAGTGAATGATGGAACTCTGAAGGATTGAAGAGGCAGAGAATGAATGATAAAATAGTGAAGGATTCAGGAGAAAGAGAGTGAATGGTGGAACTACGAAGGATTCAGGAGACAGAGAGTGAATGGTGGAACTACGAAGGATTCAGGAGACAGAGAGTGAATGATGGAACAGTGAAGGATACAAGAGGAAGGAGACAGTGAATGATGGAACAGTGAAGGATACAAGAGGAAGGAGACAGTTAATGATGAAACAGTGAGGAACTCAGGAGACAGAGAGTGAATGGTGGAACTCTGAAGGATTGAAGAGGCAGAGAATGAATGATAAAATAGTGAAGGATTCAGGAGGCAAAAAGTGAATTATGGAACTCTGAAGGATTGAAGAGGCAGAGAGTAAATGATAAAATAGTGAAGGATTCAGGAGGCAGAGAGGGAGTGGTGAAACTATGAAGAATTCAGGAGACAGAAAGTGAATGGTAGAACAGTGAAGGATTTAAGGGACAGCGAGTGAATGCTGGAACTGTGAAGGATTAAGGAGACAGAGCGTAAATGATGGAGCAGGAATATCAGAAAGATCTATAACCAATGCGAGTCACGACAGCCACAGCTGATTGAATTCCATGAGATATTCGATAGACGTCGACGTCGAAGCAAAATAGACTGTTTAAGGTAAAAGTATCAAGGATCAAGGAAGAAAATAATAAACCACTCTTACATCTTGAAAACTTCCTAAGAAGCTAATTTAATAACAGAAGGGCTTGAAAGTTTAAATCGAATTTTTTTAACGCTGCTTGAAAGGAAGGAAAGGAAAAAATAATCATCATATCACTTATGTACTTAGTTTGAAATTCTGTGTTTACAAATTCAATTCAGTTTTTAAGAAATATAACAAAAGTTTGTGTTATTGTGTGTTAAAATCAATAAACAAATACAAATTAAAACAGTTTTTTTTTATAAAATTAGAGTATGTTGGAGTGGAAAACTTCTTGTGAAAAACCTCACCAAAGCACAAAGCGCATTGTAATAAAAACCTAAGAGTTTGAGTCTTCACCCGGCCACGGACGGGCATTGGTACATTTGTGAGCAACAGTTTCTTCTTATTCTTCAAAAGGACAACAGCAACGGAGGTCCTTTTGTGCATTGATTTTCTGGATAGTCTGAATGATTTTTAACTGGTTAAAGTTGTTAAGGGGCTGAACCGTTGCTAAGGTATTACAAACTTTGTTCCGTTTTGTTTTACACTGTAACAAACTCCTTTTCTGAGTAAATTCATTACCTTTTTTAGTCGAGAAGTTTAAATGTTCCTAAACGAATCAACAAAACTTAGTGTTCAAGCGTTAAAAATGTTTACAACACTTTCCACTATTGCGTGTAGCTTTTTACTAAAACTATGACTTCAGCAAAATGAAGTTGAAAATTAAATTTGATTGTTAAAACTTTATTGGTTGTATTTTCAAATACTAACAGACGGACAAAGGCTAATATGACAACCTGGATTGAACAAACGAGTTGGAGTTTGTTAAGAGTTGGCAACTCAATATATTTCCCATGCCATAATATTCCAGTGTTCCAATCTTCTTTGTACATAAGCAAATACTTGTATAAATAGTATGTAAAAATGAATTTACTTTCTCTTCTGTGCTTGAACTCTGACGAATAAAGAACCGTGCTCTGCAAACCTTCTAACAGAGTTGAAAATATTGAACGAGAGGTGGACCACGAAGTGACGAACAGGACTCACGTAAGACAGTTAACACTAAAAAGATCGCAAGTTTTCCATACCTACAAAGATATATTATGAATCCGCAGATATCTCGAAAAGTACACATCGGATTTGGCTCATTCTAATTGTAGAACCCTAATTGTAGAACTTATTGAAGAATCCGATAAAAAATAAAATTCCTCAAAACAAATGTTGATAGAAATACTAAACAAAATACAGATATTTGACTCTTTCGACCCCGAATTTTACCCTCTGTCGCGATATTACTTTTGGGTATTTAAATCATGAAACACGTGCCATTTGAAGTCGCCACGCCTCTTTGTTGGAGTTCTAGAGCTCTTTTACTTTTGAACAATTTTAGCTTAAAACGGGTTAAATAAATTTTGTATCAATATTTTTTAATTACAGAAAAATTATGTAATATTTTTGGAAAAATACAAAATTATTACGTTTTGATTTTATTTAACCATTATTAAAGAAAGAGGGTTTTGATTAAACGCGCCCAATTCGTAGACTTCAATTAGAACACAAACTTTCCCTGATATCGCTGCAAATTATTTGAAATTATTTTGGGATAACAGTACAATTTTTGCAATTTGCTTTGAATTCACTTCTAAAAATATTAATTTGTTGGTGAATACTTAAATTAAACCCATAAATCAAACTTAGCTTTTGCTATAAGATGACAAATAGGTAAAGTTGCTTTCAGGCAACTGTGGGGTCGAAAGGGTTAAAAATGAGAAGCGGTCAAAATGACCGCATTGGCCTTTCTAGTGTTAAACACACTCGAGTTTCACATATAGACGCGGACGGACGTCATTTAAGTCGACAGCATAATAAATAATTAATAATAAATAAATAAATAAAATAAATAAAATAAATAAAATAAATAAAATAAATAAAATAAATAAAATAAATAAAATAAATAAAATAAATAAACTAAATAAAATAAATAAAATAAATAAAATAAATAAAATAAATAAAATAAATAAAATAAATAAAATAAATAAAATAAATAAAATAAATAAAATAAATAAAATAAATAAAATAAATAAAATAAATAAAATAAATAAAATAAATAAAATAAATAAAATAAATAAAATAAATAAAATAAATAAAATAAATAAAATAAATAAAATAAATAAAATAAATAAAATAAATAAAATAAATAAAATAAATAAAATAAATAAAGTAAATAAAGTAAATAAAATAAATAAAATAAATAAAATAAATAAAATAAATAAAATAAATAAAATAAATAAAATAAATAAAATAAATAAAATAAATAAAATAAATAAATAAAATAAAAAAATAAAAAATAAATAAAATAATTAAATTAAATTAATAAATTACAAGTCTATTTAATATTTATGGAAAAATACAAAATTATCACCTTTTGATTTTATTTAACCATTATTAAAGAAAGAGGGTTTTGATTAAACGCGCCCAATTCGTAGACTTCAATTAGAACACAAACTACTTTCCCTGATATCTCTGCAAATTATTGGAAATTATTTTGAGGATAACAGAAAAATTTTTGTAATTTGCTTTGAATTCACTTCTAAAAATATTAAGTTGTTGCTGCCTACTTAAATTAAACCCATTAAAACCCCAATCAATCGTAGCTTTTGCTATAAGATGACAAACAGATGAAGTTGCTCTCACGCAACTTTGATGTCGAAAGGGTTAAAAATGAGAAGCGGTCAAATGACCGCAATGGTCTTTCGAGTAAATCGACAGCATAATAAATAATTAATATTTAATAAATAAGTAAAATAATTAAATCAAATTAATTAAATTAAATTAATAAATTACAAGTCTATATAAATGACATACATATGTAGACTTGACTTCCTTTGTTCCAAACAAAAATCAAATACTATTCACTTACACATTGCTTGCAAATTGCCTTCGAATGCTTTAAGTTTATTCAGAGATTTCTGTTTTTTTGTTTTCATTAGTTTCCAATATGTATTGCTTTTTAGAAAAATATATAATATATCGTATGTTTGTTGTTGTATACTATATATATACATATATATGTATGTATATATAGTATTCTTGATGAATAAAATGAAATAAATATTCAATATTGAATAACCTGAATGCTCGAGTAAGATGCTGTTAGTTGTTGTTGTTGGTGTGATTTTTGGCGTTTTTTGCTTCGATGAAATAATGATAATTCAATTTGAATAAAGTAAATCGCTTGAAATGCGCTCAAGTGTACTGATGCGACAACACTTGCAACACTTTGAGTGTTTCGAAGCACCTAATTTACGTAAACAATCACCTGAACCGCATGGCACGAATTAAATTCCATACATTGGCAAATCGAAAATAATTACATTTAATCAGCTAAACAAATGCAACACGCCGATTAATTACATTACGCCCGACTGCGCAGCAATGCCAAATCATAGCAACGTGTTGGCCTAATTTAGTGTAATGCGTTTTATGTTGCTGCTGCTGTTGTTGTTGTTGTTATGTATTTGCTTAATTGTTGTTGTATTTACATAAGAATTGGTTAAATCTAACTAACTAATGTGATATAGTAGGCGCAGCTGTGGCTGTGGCTGGCACAGCTGCCGTCGGTGCGGTCCTCCGTGCGGGCACCTCGTCCAGTGCCGCGGCCATGCAAGCAGATCATAAGCGGCGCCAGCAGCAAAGTAGTAAAAATATCACAAAGAAAACGGAAACTTCCAGCTGGCTGACATGTTGAGCGCCTAATGACCGCCATGCGAGACAAAAATTGAGAGAGAATGAGACAGAGAGAGAGAGAGAAGGCGAGTATGTCAGCAAAATTCAAAGTTTAAAGGTAAAAGTTGCATTTTATCGCGCACTTTCCGCCTTCGACCGCAATTCAGTTGTCATACATGTATGTATTGAAGTTTTTGTGCCCCGTTGTGCGCAGAAAATTGCTGCACGCCACGGGACGCCAGCGGCGTGTTGGTGAGTTGGTGAGATTGGAAAATTGTTTCACTTACCGGCGCGCGCGCCGCTGGTGCCGCTGCCGGCATGTATCAGCATTTGATTGTTCAAATTGTCGTAGTGTATGAGGAGCGCATTGAGTGCCGTCTCGCGCTTCAGCTCCGGAAAGTTTTCAATTTCCGCCACACACTTCAGCTCCAGCGTTTTGCCCGCATGATAGAAACGCGGCCCACTCAAGTAAAAGTGCACTTGCAGCTTCTGGCGGCGCAGGATGTAGTCGTGCGCCGGAATGCTCGTATCGATGCTGGGCTGCAGCTCGCCCAACGAGGCCTGCGCGCGCCATGGAAGTAGAGAAGTCACATCAGTTTGATGTGCAAAGCAATCAAATGCAACGCGCGCCGCATTGCAATCAAAGCACAAATTACGACACGGCGCACATGTCAAAAGTTATTGCAACAAAGTGCCAACTGCAGGATGCACTCACCTGTTCGCCGTTGATGTACCAGGTCAGCTTTGTGGGCAGGCTCGAGTAGTCCGAGGTGCAGGTGGTGCTCAGGAACTCCTCCATGCGATACATGGAGTTGAAGCTCTCGATCAATGGATCGCTCTGTGGCAGCGCTGCGGAGTGGAAGAGAGATGGACGAAAAGTTGTAGTTGTACCAAAAGCATTTAGGTGGCACGGTCAGCAGTGTCTTGTGCAAAAGGATTGAAAGCGGTCAACTCACCCGCCACTGTCATGTTGTCGGCCCTCGCGGCCAGCTTGAAGAGTGGCGTATCGCCGGATACTTCGCACTTGTAGACGCCCGTCGATTTGGCGCCCAGCAGACTCAGCTCGACGCGGCATGTCGACTCGTTGCAGTAGTATTTGCCATCTTGCACCTGAATGCCGGCAACCGGAAATTTCATGTACACCGGATGCATCATTGGTGAGTATCTGTTGCGAGTCACACGAGACGGGGGATATACAAAATTATTACAACAAATAAAATTAGATGCTTAGAATTCAAGGGAATAATCTGGAATAATGGAAAAAAGGCACAATTCGAGCACAGCGAGAAGAATATTGTTACGAAAATGAGTTCTTTAATCTATATTCGTCTCTGGATTGTGCTTGAAAAATAAAACACACTGCAATTACTCAGCGCAAAACGCAGCCAGAAACCAGCAATCACTTTATTTACAAATTTACACTTTGCTTATCTTTATACTTGCTACTACTTATTGGACTATTGCATGTTTCCCCTTTGCTTGCTCAAATCAGACTCGTCCCTCTGCGCTGCACACTGCTGCCATTTATACTTGTTTGCTTAACGCGCCGATTGTTCTTGCACATTCCAGTTGGACTATCTCTCGATCGTTCTCGCATATTCCAGTTGGACTATCTTTCGATCGTTCTCGCACATCCCATTACCATCGCGAGCCATCCTTGCCATATCGAAATGGCCGTACTCTAAAGTGCGTGCCTAAAAGTATGCCCGTAAAAGCATTCATGCATAGCACAGCAACAGAGTGCCTCATCGTTACAATATCTAATAACACCGGGCAGTCTTAGGTTAGGTTAGGTTAGGTTAGGTTAGATTAAAGAAGGGGCCTGTGCGGCATGCACTTACACCCGGAGACCTCATTGGGTCCATTGTGAGTCCCTTCATTCTTAAAAATACCAGTGTCCTTCCCTATCTGTTAGGATCCCTGTAGATCCAGACAGGATCTTTTGGAAACCATTTGGTTGGCGAGGAAATTGTGTAGATCGGTAATCCGTGCATCAGCTTTTCCGTAATCCCACGAAGAATCTGACTACAAGAGTTCGAAACTGTCATTCCTGTAGTGTAAGTTAGGTTAGGTTAGGCAAACTGGCTGGCCAAGTCGGCCACACATAGACCCTGTGCGCACCCTAGCGATGCCAGTTGGAACTACTAAGTGATCGGTGAGAATGTGAGTGTTGCTAGCGCAGTTCAGTAACGACTTAATGCCGTGTTTGGGGACCTCAACTAACCCAGAGAAGAATTTTGTTTTCCTTGTTCACTCCGCTCTGGAGCATTGGGCCTTCACAAGACTCTTTCATCTTACACGAGTTGAGGAGCCCCCAAATGAGTAAGGAACGGCCTTGAGATAGCCGAACAAGCCCTTAACAATCCACGATTTGAGAGCAAACTGAAGAGGAAGCAGAACTTCAGAGTTCTCTGACAAGGACCTAACAAATTGAAAAATTACTTCAAGATTTATTAAATTCAGCTATTAAAAACCAGCCTGGACTTCATACAATAGTCCCTTATTATAGAGTAACCACTAAATGCTGCATTAATTTTTGAGTAAATTTTCGGTAATCTCAACTAAGCGCACATGGCCGAAAACATGTCAGGCTCTGTGAAGCGTGACTGCAACTTGCTTCGCTTATAACATAACCAACGTCGACGAAATTCGTTTTTGTGCTGCAACGAATCCTGCATCGGATCAAGTTCTCATTTGCACAGTTTTGCCGCACTGCGTAGCCACGAAGTGGGCATCTTGCATGGGCGGGCTGCAGCGCCACACTAAGCCGATCAGCAACAAATATGCACACTCACACATGCAACAATGCAACATGTGCCATAGGGAACGTTGGTGGTTGGCCACAGTTGGCCGCCCGTTGGGTCTTTGGGCCGTTCGAGCGTGCATTGCACAAAAACAAAAGCAATTACGCAGCGTTGTGGGCGTGCGTCTCCAACTGTGTGTATGTGCGTGTGTGTGAGTGGGTGGCTGTGGCTGTTGTTCGTGTTGCATAGCGAATGCACTAATGAGAAAAAGGTGCTGCATAGCAAATCGCACGGAAGCATTTAATCATATCGCAACATTGCGTCGTACACAATCTTCGAAGAAGCCCATTGCAGCCGGTATCCTGCCGTGAATTGCTTGTGGCGCGAACGGCCGAATGCAACGAAATGGCAACGGTCGATCGAAAATGGGTTGCACGCATGCAATTTTCGAATACATAGTTAAAGTTGAAGGAGTGTTTTATGCATTTTGTGCTATTTCCAATAATCCAATCGATTGAGTTTTTAGCTATTTTGTTGTGCTTGTTGGGAAATTGACCAGAGCCGTCTCGGTGCCGTGGCTGCTGCTGCTGGAAAGCTGCAACTCAGTGCGCAGCGACTGCGGCTGTTTCGGTCGGCTTTCATTTGGGCCGTTCGTTGTTGCGCTGCGGTGTGCGGCCACCTCTGAGGCGCGCAAGGATAAGAGCCTTTCCGCCTCACTCTAATGACGCAAAAATGAATCGTGCTGATTGCATTACATAAACGGGTCGATCGGTCAGCTGAACGCCCGGCACGGCCCCGTCCAGCGCTAACAAGGCGAACGTTAAAGGTGGGCAGCGTGTGTGTGTGTGTGTGTGTGTCGAAGGCTTCTGGCCGCTGTTGATTGTGTGCCAAGTAGGAATTTATTGATTCGAATCTTGTTGTTGTTGTTTGTGCGCCAACTCTATTGCCGCAGCTGCTGCAATTTCGTCGGCAACCAAACAAAAATTGTGCAATTGTGCACTGCACTCGGCGCTCTCTGGCCTCTTTTCCTACCCCTGAAACCTAGAGGCCGTGTCCGGACGAGGCAAATGTGGCAAAAAACTGGACGCGTAATATCGTAATATCGTTAACGAAATCATAATTGAAATTTGCAACATGCCAGTCTGTGTGTGTGTATGGGGTTCTGCTTGTTTGGGTTGTGGTCGAGCGTTTATTGTTGTTGTATTGATTGCATTTTGTATGCGAAATTCTGTAGTTTTCATTCAATTTAACGTTTATGCATTAACTGCCAATTTCAGCAGCATAAATTTATCTGTCACACGCAGACACACACGCGCACACAATTCTATAGAAATAGAAATGTGTGCGGCACACAAATTGCAGCTTGCAAATTTCTGTCTTCTATTGATTTCCTTGCAGGATTTATTTGGTTGTACTGTCACACTGTGGCATAGCAGTTTAGCATTTGGCTAAAATTTATGCGGTAAAAAAATTTGTTTTTGTTTTCATAACATATTCCTAAAGTAGGATACTAAGTAAGCAAAGAAAGAGAATTAACTCCATGTGATCTTTTGTGGTTTTCTTTGATTGAGTTCTGAAAGAAAATCCTGCCAAAGCGTTTACTATTTTTTATATTAAAAAAATTAAATACCTACAAAATTATATTAAAAAAAAAATTCGTACCCTGATTTTGTACCACAATTCCATATTGAGTTGAAATGTCTGGGCAATCTGGTGTTATAGCCCAGCTGGACACCGCTGGTCTCATGCAAACAAGAATCCCAAGTCAAATAGAAATTAAGGGCAACAAGACTTGTCTATCTATTTGTTCAACCTTTGAAAAGGACAGTCCTAAACCATTATCTGTAAATTTACTTTTACTACAAATATCTGATACTATATATCTTGTTCTTCTTAACTGGACGTAACAACTCGTCATGGAGTTATGTTCTGACGCAAACAAATTTGTTTCCGGTGCATTCTTCAGTTAGCAGATAGCAGATCCTCTGCATGGTTCTTCCACTGGAGATACGGTCTTCCCTCTTGGCTTCGAACATCTTTTTCGCCGGAGCTTCATCGTCCATAAGGGAGACATGGCCAAGCCAGCGAAGCCGCTGAATATTGATTCGCTGCGCTATTGGATATTGATTCCATGTCTTGAATTAGCTCATACAGCTCCTAACGTAATAGACCCTCAGTTCTTCTTCCCTTCATTTCAACACCAGACCATCTTATAGACAATTTTTACAACGACTTGGTCTTATAACTTTTGGGGCATAGAAAGGTCTGCAAAATTTCAAATTTCTTTTTGTTTTCTTGAAGACTTGAAATATGAATGCAAATAAAACAATTTACTCGAGCTTTACTGAATTTCTAGAAAATTTTTATGAACAAGTTGCAAATTTACAGAACTTTCTGTACCGGTTCTTATTGTAATTCGAGGTGCGTTCCAAAGTAAACAGGACTTTTGAATAGAGCAACTAGTGGTGCCACCTACAACTAACTTTATATGTTGAGAAGATATATTCTTTCCCCATTTCTATTCAAAATTGCATGACATTTGGTTCACTCAAAGCGAAGTTATTACGTTTGAAGTGACAGTATATTTGTATCATTGGTACAAAAATTAGCATCGAATCAAGAGCCAATATTAAACTTTTTTGTTTTAAATATGGCAACATTTTTTACCGAAACATTTCTATTGATGAACCAATTTTGTGGTGATGATTTTTTATCACGTGGCAGAGTTCATGAGTGGCAAACGCGATTTACAAACTGTTTTGAGGACATAAATGATTACTAACATGTTGGTTAATCGAAATCTGTGATCACCACAGATTTCACGCATCAAAAATCAGCCAAAATCTTTACTGAAATTCTAGTAATTGTATCTAAGAATTTTAAAATCATAAATTTATTGCTTGTAACTAAAAATTTGGCTACCAAAAATTGTGTCAGGGGCTTGTTTTGCATAAGTAGACTGACGCCAACTCATCAATGGATACTTGTGACCGATGTTTTGATTGAAAATTTCATTTTAACCACCAGCCACATCACGCAGTTGTTTGAATTGGTATCGTGTGACTTTTATATTTTCGAAAAAATGCATTTGTTGATGAAAGAAAAGCGTTCTGAGCATGCAGTAGCCATCCAAAAGGCTTGTAACGACTTCATGAAGAACATCCCGACCGATGATCTAAAACACTCATTCCACTCTTAGAACGTAAAAATAGCAGCATTAAGTCCGAAGGGGTCTATTTTGAATAAAATAAATCAGTTTTGCCCAAAACTAATGCGTTGTTATTTTTAAAGAGTTCTGTTTACTTTGGAGCGCTCTTTGTTCCTAACAATGTAAATTGCAATCCTTAACACTTTCAAAAGATGAAGACCTATTCAAACGATGATATGGGCGTGAAACTAGAAGTCATTCATAGTAACATGGCATACTAAGTTTTGCATTTTTTTATTCAATGTGCTTTTAAAAGGACTTTAATATTTTGCGCACATATATATTAATATTTCAAAGAATTTATTTAAATATTTCTGGTTGCACAATTATGAAGTTATGGGCATCAAATGAAAGAGAACACTTGTCGCCTTTTGATTAAATTTTTTATTTTGAACTTTCAGGGTAAAAATATGTCAGCAGGGTTTTTTAAAATAAGCATTCTTCCATATCCTTGGAGTTTTTCAACGAATGATCGCTAGTTTCACCGTCTGCTTGACCCTTTGAGTGGTCAACAGTACTGTTACACTGTTTAATAATAATTTTATAGAGACTTCAACATTAATTCTATTGAGACTTCATAGGATTTTAGGACCACAGTGAGTAGCGTATGGGTTCTCTATGCCTTCGCCCTCTTCACTGCTCAGCCTGCAGTTACTCGTATACAGAACTTACTATATTTCTAATTTCCTCCAACATTCAGCAGGTAACGTATTAAAAACTGAATTAATAAAAATTCCCATAATGGAATAATGTTTCACTGGGCCACCTGAAACACTATTCCACCGTAAAGTTTGAACTTATTGACATTTCGATCACACCTCGACAGCACATCATGTGCGACATCCGTGTTGCTGTTGCATTTATGTAAATATTGAATAACCTCAGTGACGCGCATATGGGCGCAGGGGGTGGGGGGGATGGGAGTTAGGGTTGGGTGCACCCGTGCAGTGTTGGCAATCACATGAAGCGTAAAAAAGCATAGAAAATATTGCTGCGACCAACCTGAAAAATTCCATTTTATCCTTGTACCATTTGACAGAATTCAGCGTATGTCCGCTCATATCATAACTGCAGGATAGCGTGACATTATCGCGAAAATCAACAATTTCCGGCACGCTGATGTCGGTAACAAAAAGGCAGGAAATGCGATTGAAATCTGAAAGGCAGATAAAAGAGAAACGTTATACATATAAAAAACACACACACACATGCACATAAATGAACAGACGAGCATTAATTTAAATATATAAACAAATACAAATGGAAATACAAAAGGCAACACACGTTGCTGCCGTAGATGGGCGAAAGTATGGGCGCCCGACCGCCCAAAGTGCATGAATAAATAAATCAGAAAAGGCAGCGCTCAGCTACGCGTCGGTGGGTGGTGTGTGTGTGTGTGTGTGTGTGCGGACAACTGTAACTTGCAGCAAAATCAATTTGCATTTTTTCGGATAACAAGTGGAGCGAAGCTGAAGCTGAAGTCGGTTTGGAAACTATTTCACTAAAACATACACACACACGAATACACTCTCACTCACACACACACACAAACATATATAAACATGAATATATCTGCACAAAGAGCTGCCCTCCTGCACCCAATAAACGTGAGTGAGTGGCCGCAGTGTGTGTTTTAACCTTATTTTTATTATTTTTTTTTCAACTTTTTTTCTTACTCTGCTTCACTCCACTTCAAGCCGCATCGGCTAGCTGTGCGTTTTATTGCTTGTGCGCTTTGTAAAAAAAAAAAATCATTTTCAATTTACACGTTGTGCTTGTGTGACCCTGTAAACGTGCTCTCAGCAGCAGTTAGTGGCGCAAACATGAAAATATAAAAATATACCGAATATATGTAAAGAAAATAAAAAAAAACACAAATGGTCGAGTCGAACGAGAATTGAAAGAATACGCAAAGTAAAAAGTTGTAAGTAATGAAATCACATGGCGCACGTGATGCTCGAGAGCGGCGCATTGAAACGCTCGGAAAATTCGAAATTCCAACAAAACAAATATGCAAAATGAAATGTGTGGCAGTGCGGGAGTTTCTCAGTTGGCTATCGTCGACTGAATAACCACTCGGCGCGATAGTCCACCGACAAATGCAATAAGCTGCACCAAGTTTGGGTTGGGTTAGGTTAAGTTTAAATGGCTGCATGGATCCTTTCCTACAGATGGGCCCGGGAACTGTGATGCCATATGCAGCTTTCGCTAAAATTCGCTCACTTTTTGGACAATGTTTTAAACCTCAGCAGGTCCTTAACATTTATATAGGATAAGGCCTCAAGGATTCGTGGAAACGGTTGTCCTAGTGTGTAGCCTTAATTTGCGAAGTGGCAGAGGTCTTTTCCTCTTCCAAGCATTACAGAAGTCTCTTACATCTAGTCTGATTGCGTTCGTTTCGATTAGTCAGTGTCCGGCGAGAGTCCTTGGGAGAATGGGTATCTGAGCCTTTTTAAGATTAACACAACTGATGCACATTAGAAGCGATTTCATCAGTGTGAAAATCGAAGGAAAGCAATACAGAGAACCTTCAGCCGACTCATCTTTCTCTTTTAAAGTCGGAGATGTTCTGACAACTACCCAGGCAACCAGTCAATTGAAAATAATCTGCAAATGAAAGCGGTTTTCAAGAAATATACGATCGATGGTCAGCCGCGGGAACTTACTTAACCCATTGCTGATGGGTACCAGTTCCGCCCATACGATTTTGATAAGAAGTGACCCAAAATGATCAGAAACAAAATTTCAGCTGTATATCTCTGTACGTTCCTGAGATATTCATTAGGTATTTTGTACCCATTACGCAGCAATGGTAGCTTTTTTCCATACTTTGTGAAGTGATTAGCTAAACACGTTAACAAAAGTTGTATTTTTTACAGGTGAGTTAGGAGGCAGATTTTTGTGAAGTTCTATGGCCACTACGTTTCGCCACATTTTCCACCTCCGGAAAATTCACAATTTTTGGAGTCTGGTAACTCTAGCTAGATGGCGAAATTTTAGGGTGACCTTCACTAGGTTAAGTGAGTTCCATCTTTACCCTAACTATCCCTATCAATCGCTTTGAGAGATCTCAAACATTGACTTTTTTGTGATTTTTTAAAAAAATCAATTTTCATGGGTAAAATTTTACCCATCAGGCAGCAATGGGTTAAAGTCGGGGATGCTCTGACAACTACCCAGGCAACCAGTCAATTGCAAATAATCTGCAAACGAAAGCTGTTCTCAAGAAATATACGATCGATGGTCAGCCGCGGGAACTTACTTAACTTAACTGGCCATAACAACCCGTTATCCGCTTACGGCCTGCCACAAAATCTCTCTCCAGGCGTCTCTGCTTTGACGGAGTTTCATCGTCCGTCAGCCGCGGGAACACCTAAAGGAAAACAGTTCTTCAATAATGCCCCGTTCAGTCTAATTGTCAAGAGCCAGTCTTTAGTTATCCTGTCATCCTCATCCCGAGCCTAAGGAAAGCGGACGTGTGACGAGAGCAACACTTTGATTACTGTAGAATCATTTGGAGAGTCTGAAAATTGATCGCATTAGGTACATCTGAGGATAAGTGCTGACTTACTAAACCCTTAGTTCGATCCCAAGTACTGCGGGCTGTTATACGGAAAAGGATAAAAGGTAAGTTATAAATGAGTACTGTCATGATTGTTCGATCAATAGTTTCACTTGGAGCTTATATTTTGAATTCAAGTTTATACAACCTTGATTATAAACTTCCCGAAATCTGTTCACAAAATTTAAAATACAAGTTTATTCTTCAAAATTGATGTTGCCTTCTTCGAAGTAATTCCCATCGAAAGCAACGCACTTAATCCAAATTTTCATTCAGTTCTTGAAGCATTTGATGTTGGTTGGTGCTGTGGCTTGTCCATTGAAGATACAAGTAGACGAGTATTTCACCAGCCCGAGCTAGGAATCGAACCTAGGGCCTCTGGTATGAGAAGCCTGCGCGTTACCCGCTGTACTGTCGAGGTCGGCTCTCGGTCGGACGTACTCGATATTCAGTTAAATATAGCCTCTTCTTTCGCCTGGAAAACAGCTTTCCTGCAATCAATTTTTGAGTTATTGAAACAAGAAAAAAGTTGCAGCACTCTAATCGATTGAATTTGGTGGCTGCGAAATGGTATATGTTAAATTTTTTGGGAGAACCTTGCGAACAGCGATAACATTGTAGGATAATACGTTGACGATGGTGCAAATTTCATGAGTTACTTCGAATCGAAATATGCACAAAAACAGATAAACTCAACACTGAGTCACTTTCATAAATGTAAAATCAAACCATCAAAAGGTCAAATTGCACATCAAAGTGCCACATGATGGTGACTCCCAGGTACTTTTTGCAAGCTTTTCGATTTGGAAATTTCAGATTCTATCATATTCTATGGGAAAATAATGCCAATGATGACTGGATAATGAATGACTACTCAGAAGTTGCTTTTAGAGAGACAAAATGTAGCTCAGTGAAATTCTACCACCCATTGTTGGGTTTCCGGCTACCAGGTCGGATTGATTGGAATTATTTATCCATCAAATTGACCAACAAAGATGTAGCAGTGAATGACATTGGGACAAATTTGTCCCATTTTCTTTGATTTCTATGCTTTGAATGTTGGCAGATAGCAGAATGTTTTCAGATCGGTAGACCTGAGACTGCAAAACTTGGCAAAATTTTTTTGGAATAATAGCAGCGACTGTCGTATCTATCGTTTGCTGTATTCGGTTTATTTTGTGATACATATTTGTGCAGAACGATGGATGTGAATGAATAGAAGTTAGAAAAAAATTTTTTATATATTCAAAATACCCCCTCCTGAGATCTTAAAGCTTTAGTCGGGTTTTCAATGAATTCAATGTTTACTTATTTCTCATTAAAAATTCATTATTTCTGCACTGAAATTCAATTTTGTAAATTTGTATTTTTTAAAATACATATTCTTAATTAAATATATGAATAAATGGTAATTAAGTTTTCTTTGAGAATGTCAAAAAGTTTGTAATTTGTTCACGTACTCTTACGCAGTATTTCCATTTTATTTGTTCTGAATCGCTTTTTGATATCATAAACAAATTTCCATATTTTTATATAATCGTACATCACAACTGTCTAACTCATACATAGACATATAGTCAGTTAGATATGGCAAAATGGCATCTTTTAATCACACCCAATATTCCAGATACACTTTGCAGTACCGGAAATGCCGTCTTTGAAGCATTCGAAATTCCATACCAAAAACAGAACAAATATATAGTATACTCTGATATGCCATGCTAGGGTGCAGGAAATTGTGAGAGCAAAAAGAACTGCAAATAATGGGCAACAATTGTACAGAGCACAGTGAACACGCACAACAACGCGACGAGCGGTGGCCCAAGTGTCCTGCTGGTTGATTTTTCCGGCAGTACTTGTCTGTATGACTGACTGATGTTCCGAAGCTCAAAATTTAAGCGAATGTATTTGTGTGTGTGTGTGTGTACTGGTGCCGTAGTTGTACAGAGATAAGAAAAACCAAGTAAAATATAGTACAAAAATGTGATAAGGCAACAAGCGCTCAAATGCAGAGCAATACATGCGCGTACACATTTACCTACAAATGTATGTATGTATGTGTGTGCGTGCGTATATGTCCAGAAGTGAACATTGTGCCATACCACCACCAACACGCACACTCACAGCGCACTGACTGTTGTTCCAATGAATCCCAAAAATATAAATATGTATGTACTATATATGCAAATATAGTACTTGTTGTTCTTTCGGTGTTGTTTTTGTTTCTGCTATTTGTTTGTTTATCTTTAACATTTTTTGTTGCTTCATGCTTCTGTTTTGATTTCGGTTTTTGCTGCTATCGCTGACCTCGTTGCTGCCGTAGTTGTTATTGTGTTTGTTATATTTCCGAGTTATGGGCAAAGGTTTCGTTGATACAAAAAAAAAATGTTTTTAGCTTTCGGAAAAATAATCAAAAATACGCATAAATAGTGAAGATTGAAATGTGTGTGTGTGTGTGTTGGTATTTGTGTGCTTTTTGCGGCTCCAGCACTGACTAATTGCCTACGCCTGCGCAATTTCTGACACTTCATTTTCTGATTACGAGTGAAAAATTACTACTCCATGAAATAAATAGTGCAGTAATATTTTATAAAAATACAATATTTTGTAAAAACACAAAATTTTAAAAGCACTTGAAGTGTGACACTTAACGATTTCAATTGGGTTATTCAATTAGAATTTTTTCTAAAAAAAAAAATCTATTTTAATGACAAAATACATTTCATGTAATGGATATGTAAACAGAAGGTTTTTATGAAAATAATTCCTTATTTTATTTTATTTTTATTTTCCATTGTTTGTCAAATTTTGTTTAATATGGACTTGAAAAATCATAAATTATATGAAAACATTTTTTAAAATAATTTTTAATAATATAAAATATTTCTGATATTAATTTTCTATAAAATGTTTGAGCTGAAAATTTAATAAATTTACAAAATTATATGCAACAATAAGTTTACACTGTAATTACAAAGCGCTGAACTACGGTACTCGGTGGCGTATAAGTAACATTGTTTATGCGATTCGAATTTTTTGTATTTTTAAATATGCAAATTTTTTGTGCTGACCTAGCAGCTTGTAGAGTGCTACAACAATAAGTATACTGCAACAATAACTATGAAGCGCTGAACTGTGGAACAATGCGGCGTATGAGTAACATTATTTATGTGACTTGTGCAGTTCTAATTTTTGTATTTTGTAGTATGAAAATTTGTCAAGTTGCACAGACGCCTGGCCCAGACTTGCTTAGAAATCCACTCAGCTGCTTAGTAGGTCTGGCAAATACTCCTGTCATTGTGTATTCGCTGGTGGTTGAATCTTTCCTGTAGCCACACAGGAATCCGACCAAATAATTTAGTACTCTGCCACCGTGGCAGCGGGTCACGTATGCTTTAAAGTGAAGCATATACAAAAAGGAGACGTTGCACACGTTGAGTTGAGTTGCCAACGTTGAATTCCACTGAATGCAACCCCGATGGGGCATATGTAGCCCATCTGCTACTGGGTGTTGCTGGCCTAGTGCCTCGTTGAAATCGCTATTAGTATGTTAATTGTTGCTTTGTTGAATCGCAGAAGAAAGCCATAGAGCTCATGAGATCATGAAGTTGGCTTATGTGTTTGTCAGATTCGGTGTAAAACTTCTGCAGTGTTGTATAAATGCCGGCCACAATGTGCTCCTGTGCCAACTCCCACACCTTCTGCACTTAGTTGTGCGCACTTAAGAGACTTGACACAGGTTAATATTCAAGTTTTCAATGTAATTTTTATACTAAAAGCATTGTAGAAAACATTTCGATTTGTTGATGTTCGAGTGCAGTGCCTGACTAGATCGTTTAACGTTTAAATTGTAATTTTATAATAGGATACGAGTTTATATTGTTTGTGAAATTTTGTTTTTTAAATATTTAAAAAATATAATTCCAATAATAAATTTCTGTACAGCTTTTAGAAAATTTAAGTTTTAGAAAAAATTAAAATCTTTTCAAAATATATTGAAAATTTAACAAATTAAAAAAAAATAAAATAATAAAAATTTGACGTAATTGTAAGAAATATTCTTCAACTAATATTGTAACAAATGGATTTAAAATCGAGTTGATGGCCCTGGCAGCTAGGACTCTAACCTGTGCTATAATATTTTATATTGTATTCTAAATAAATAACAATAAAAAAAATAAATGCAGCAACACTTTTACACCATAAAAGATAAATTGTGGAACAATGCACAGTGATTCGTTAGACAAAATTCAAAAAATTTATAGTCTCAGAATTTAACAATTTTGATGTTATTTGAAAGGTAAAACTCCAACTAAGAAAAGTCCAAAAAATCTGTGCAAAAAATTAATTAGTGTGTGTGCAAAGGCGGCTCAAAGTTGAAACTTTTTTCACAAAAAACATACACATATTTTTTGTTTTTTAGTCTATTGAGAAAAAAATTTAAAAAATACATGGTTACCAAGAAGTTGCTAAATCTTTCAATACAGATTAAGAAATATTGTAGTAATTTTCGCTTTTAATGTTTTCTTAAATTTTGCAAAGCTGAGGCTTTTACATCACTTTTAATTCAAAATATTTTTCTAAATTAAAAATCTGAAAATTGGCAAAACTTAGTGGAAAATATCTAAAAAGTATGTGAAAGTATGTTCCTGGATTTTTTTTCATTTTAAGAAGGATTCTTTCTTTGTCGGATAATGTAATTATATCCTCCGATATCTTCGGATCTCAGAAAATAATTCTATTTGAAAAGTGGGTGTTTAGACCACTATTTTTCGACAAAATTTATTATTTTCATCCCTATACCGAGCGCCCCAGGTTCGATTCCTGGCTTGGGCTGGAAAAAACACTCATCTACTTCTATCGCTATCCACATGAAGGGAATGAGAATTACAAGAATCGTACAAGTGCGCTCAAGAAAAACTGCCAATCGCCGTTCGGATTCGGCGTTAAACTGTAGGTCCCCTCCCTCCCTTTCCCCATCCGTTTGAAATGTGTGTTGTATCACATGTTGCAAAAAACAGTGTTGCATACACATTTCAAACGGGTGGAATTTGTGGTATCACAACGGGCCCATAGGCCTAAGTGTGTCTCATACAGAGGCAGCCACTAAAACCAAACCAAACCAAACCATCCCTAAAAGTATGCAATCAGCATGAAAAATTGAGAAAATTGCAAAAAAGCAAAAGATACGTCTATTATTATCGGTTTTATTGCAAAACTAAAGGATCCTAAGACAATTTCTGTTACTCTTTGCAATTATCAATGTTAACGTTACTGATTCAATGTAAAATCTGGAAAATCTATTGGCTAGATTTTCCTCGTTGCTATAGCACACCAAAAATGACGAAAATTGCAAATTTAAGTCTCAGACATTGCCAAACTACAAAAGTTTAAGAAGAACAAAAAGGGAGATTTCAATTCAGCAGACCATGATTAACTAGTATACCAAATTTTGTGAAGAACCGACCACTCCTTCTAATTTTGTCCCGCGGTTCTATGGAGTCGAATCACTGTGCAATGTGGCGTATGAGTAACATTACTTATGGGAAATTTGAATTCATGAACATTGATTGGGTTAGGCAAGCAGCTTGTCGACTGTTCGGGTCATGCAAACTGACTTATGGTAAAAATCTTGGTTGAACTGAGTAATTTAAACCAACTTTTCAGTGACATCCTTTTCATAGAGATAAACACTTCAGTCTTCTCGAATTAGAAACAGATGTGGTGGATTGTTTTTTAGTTGTAAACTGTTGGCAATACATAGTAACATTCGAAATTAGAATGCCGCCGATCAATTTTCATCAATTGTGTTCATCAATTGGTCGCAGCAATATTGCAACTTGACACCCCTCGATTATTTTTTCAGGGGCTAACAAGAGAACCACTTTGAACAAGCTCGAGGAAACCATTCGAGATGCCATTGCCGGGGCCGTGTTCTGCGATAGATTTACAAAATTAGCTGATGCACAGATTACCGATCTACAAAATTTCTTCGCCAAGATCAAAGATCTTAGATCCGAAAGATCCCGTCTGGATATACAGGGAACCCAACAGATGGGGACAGATACCGAATCGAAATTCAAGGAAATCACAATGGCCTCAACAGCGTCTACTCTCTTGTAACCTAACCTGACCTTACCAAGCTTTAAGCCATAAAGTTCAAAAACAGTTATTTCAGATCTAAAGTAGCACTGAACAAAGTTTAGTTCATAGGTTTTACTATTTACTACTATCCAAACTTAAACTACTGAAGGCAGTAGTTAGTTGCAGACAAAGTTGTAAGCGTATCAATTGGTAGTGGAGCTAGAGGCCGGCTTGAGATAACAATAACAATAACAAACACTTGTAATGGTTAGAATTGCCTCATTAAAAATGGTACAACATCATTTTATAAGCTCTAACCTGATACTGAAAATGTTAAGCCATGTTTAAAGGATGTGCCACTTTGTGCCGTTTAAGCTTATCAGTATTACAACAACAACAACCAAGCATAGGTACACAAATGTTTACATCAAAGTCGTTCGAGGAAGAAAACATAATTTGTGTTGGTTGTTGTTGCGGTTTTTTGGCGCAGAAACCGCACAACCCAACCCACAGCACATCGTAGATATTTCAGACACACTCGAAAATTTCGAATGCAGGATATTTTATAATATTTTTCTGCCATTTCATGCTCATGTTTACAATAAATGAATTTCCCTCCCGCTCCCCCCTGCAGCACGCTTGCAAATGTAAATTTTTGTATATTTTATCTGCAAAATCCAATTTGATATTTTCTCCTTGCTGCCTGAACGACTTTCGCTTTATGGAAATTTTGCCGCTGCGAGCCACCTTTGCGTACGTAAATACACGTCACACATGTGCACATATGTTCGTTTGTGTGTCTGTATATGTGTGTGTGTGTGTGTGTGGGTGTTCGATGATGGTGCAATGGTTATGAACGGTGACCGACTTGTGTGCGTATCGTAAAGTTACAAATTGTAAACGTATTGTTTTGATTTAGCAGCGTTTAGTATGAAATCCTGAAATGAATGAAACGACAAAATGTTGATATTTTTTTGGTTTTTTTTCCCGTTGTTGGCTATGACAATGCCTCAATATTTTACACATTTTGTACGAGAACAAATCCAGCAACTCAATCCTGGGGAATTTATTTCCGTCCAGCCAGAGTGGAAGGATGTATTGTTTGGGTGACCAGAAATTCATGTCAAATACTTTGCAGTGCGCTGGCTTTGTGTTCTGATTTATAGACTCGAGCGTCCAGTGCCTGTGTGTGTGTGTGTCGACCGCTTTTGCAGTTGTCGTGTGGCCGTCGTATGATTTGATTTCAATTTCCTATGTTTCCTTTTAATTTTACTACATGTTGCATATTGCATGGCCAATGCAGACTATTGGCCAGCTCTGCTAATAACAACCGAAGACTGAGCCAGGGCTCACAGGGCTCACATATTTAAATTAATTACACTTGAGATAAAACTGACTTTTCTAATGTGTGCGTATGTGTGCGTTTGTATCTGTGTATGTGTTTACATAATTTGAATGTTTCGACGCAAATATTTAGTGCGACAGTGCAGCATTGACCATTTGCAACACGTGTCACAAACATCATTTGCTGTTTTTACACTTTAAAGTGATTGCGTGGAGAAGCGAAGGCGTCTGCTGCAGCCACACCTCAAAGGTCCTGTTTGAATTTCAATATTTTCTATGCTGAATGGACGCCTTCAAATATTGATTACGACAGCATTAAATTAAATAACTTAATTTCACTGAACACAACAAATAAATCAAACAATTTTGCCATACTACAAAGTATTCAAGCTTGCTATGTATTTTTATTTGTGTGTGTATGTATGTGTGTGTATTTGTATGTGTGCGTTATGTACACAATCGAAGCAAATAGTAATAACTTTTTGTCTTTTTGTTGCTTATGTAAATATTGTGAGTGGCTTTTAATTATTTGTTAGTAAGCAAAATAACTTGAAGGCAAAACGTCGTTTACAGAATTTAGGCTGAAAACGATTAACTTAAAATATAAATAAAAAAAACGTACAAGAATGAAGATATACAATTTAACTAAAAAAGAAAAACAAAAGTTTGAAACACAAAAATCGGAAAGTTTTAAGTAATAAGCAAAGTTAAAAGCAAAGTTAGTTAGTTATAAGCAAAATTAGTTATAAGCAAAGTTTTTTTACAATTTATATTCTATGTTTTAGTTATCGAGGTTTAATTTTAAGTTGAAGTAATTTGGTTTAATTTACATTTCAGCTTCGCGTCAAGCATAAATCTTAGGTAACAAACCTTATTGTTAAAGAAAAGACTGACGGTTACACTACTCGACAAAAAAAAAACAAAAGTATTTTTTAGACTAATTTTGCGCCGCTGAACACGAAACTGAAACTTAAAAAATTTTCTTACAATATCTTCATCATTGCAAAATCGCAAATATTAAAAAAAATCTTTGAAATGCTTATGTCCTTGAAATTTTAAAGTCCTTTCAAGAGCGGAGTCCATCGGATCAGAAAATGAAAAACTGACAATGCCAGGTCACTATGAATGACCTCTAATTTCACGGCTATATCAACATTTGAGTGGGTTTCGAGAAAAAATTTTTTTTTGTGTCGCACGGTGTAATAAATTTAAAGTTGGTGCTTTCACTCAGTGATTCATAGCTTTTTCATTTTTCTTTGGACTCTATTGGTGCTAGTCTTAACATTTTCACCAGTAATATATCTTCAATCTTAGATTTTAAAACCAGAGAAAATCATTTATTTTATCTATAAAAAAATTTTTAGAAAATTTATAATTTAAAAAAATGATTGAAAAATTCACTTTATTTTAATTTTCTCCATCAGTAACTTCACCAAATTTCATTCGATTTGGACAATCTATACATCGCTGGAAAGGCTAAGGTATTATCTTCTGAACAACGGACTAACATGCGTGTGTTAGTCGAATGATTCATTTAGGAGATAACTGAAACAACAGTGAAACAATTATTTTTGGACGGTTTTTCGAACATTTTTTTAAAAAATTTTTGGATTTTCAGTTTCGTGTTCAGCGACCCAAAGTTAGTCTAGGAAACACTTTTATTTGTAGGTGCATTTTTCGTGTTGAGTAGTGTTATTTATTGATACGAGATTTATTAACCCTTTCGACTCCGAATTTTACCCTCTGTCTCGACTTTTACTTACTTTTTGGTATTTAAATCATGAAATCATTTGAATCGCCATGCCTCTTTGTTGGAGTTCTAGAGCTAGTTTACTTTTGAACAATTTTAACATACCTTAACCCTTTCGCTATAGGTTTTTACTGGGGAAAGTTACAATTTTAAATTTTACGTCCTAGGCTTCTATGTGGTTTTATTAGCAACAATCCATACGAAATTTTTTAATTTTTATACTCCGACCCTGTATTTTAGAGTGTTTTTCTATTAGAGCAACCACGTCTGTGTGGTTGTAATAATTGCTTAAACATAAAAATGTTTACGCATAACGAAAATTTGAATATTTCTTCATTTACTTCAGCCAAAATTAAAAAAAGAAGTATCTAAATTGAAAGAAAACGTCAAATTAAAAAGTTCTCTATTTTTTGTGCTTCTTCTTCCTTTACTATGTCAAGATATACCATTATAAAAACGTGTAGACTTCTCTTCTTTAAACTTAAATATTCAGTTTATTAATTTCGTATTTTTCCTAAAATTTCAAACTATTCTAAGGACCAATAAAAACATGTATTCCTGGAACCATAGAGGGTTCAGACGTCCACAAAGTAGCATGTTGCCATATGGCAACAAAATAGCGAAAGGGTTAAAACGAATAAAAAAAAATTGGTATCAATATTTTTTAATTACAGAAAATTTATCTAATATTTATGGAAAAATACAAAATTATCACTTTTTGATTTTATTTAACCATTATTAAAGAAACAGAGTTTTGATTAAACGCGCCCAATTCGTAGACTTCAATTAGAACACAAACTTTCCCTGATATCGCTGCAAATTGTTGGAAATTATTTTCTGGATAACAGTAACATTTTTGTAAATTGCTTTGAATTCACTTTTAAAAATATTAATTTGTTGGTGCCTACTTAAATTAAACCCATAAATCAATCGTAGCTTTTGCTATAAGATGACAAACAGGTGAAGTTGCTCTCAGGCAACTTTGGGGTCGAAAGGGTTAATGCGAATATTTGGTATGTGAGGAGACTTCAGTGGAAGGTTTACTTCTTGACAGAAGTTTTTGATAGGACATTCAGCTGTTTTACATTAAAGACAATGACAAAACTTGGCGTATTAAGCAGTTAGTTTTTGCATTTCTGTAGACAGCGTCACTATAGAAACTTCTAATCGACATTGATTTATTAAAATTTGTAATTATAGTAATTATCAACTCTCCACGAAGCACTTCAAAATATTAATCCATCAGCCACTCCACACAACTCGAAGCACTCGGCAAAAGTGTGCGGCAAGCGAGCAGCCGCAAACAGGCAACTTGACGCACTCGACATGTAAATAATACGAAACGAGTAGAATGTAGCTGCACAGAGGCCACAGGCCATAGTCACCAGATGGGTTGCAGATTTCTTCTCATTTTGTGAGTGTGTCAATTAGAATGGCATTCGAATTAGAAGTAAAATCCATTAAAGCTGCAGTCAGAAAATTACAATGAATTGAATTAAAATGCCATTGAACAGCACCGACTCCAACAATAACAACCAAAACAACAACAACAACAACATGCACAGAAAAGAAAGCAAAAACTCAAAAAAATCATTTGGAAGTTGTTTGTGTGGTTTTTGCATTGGTTGTTGTTACATTGTTGCAACTGTGGTTACAAATGTGTGTTGTTGTTGTTGTCGGTTTTTGCGGCAGCAAGTGTAAAATGTCAATGGAAAAAACTTTGCAGTTGGCCATCGTCATTACCAGCGCCCATGTGTGAACTGAACTGTTGTTTAATGTTGTAGCTGTTTGTGCCAGAGTCACGCAAACTTTGTGGTCCACCAAGACCGTTGGACCGGTCGGCGTTTAGTTGGCCAAAATATGTATTTGCCATCAACGCACTCATTGTAGGACATTTTGCAAACTGAATTATTTCTTGCCGCTTGTCATGCGGGTCGTTTGTTTTTCACTGCCTTTCACCTCTCGGCCGCCGCGTCACTTTGCTGCTTAATGCCATAAAGTTAACATTTCCGCTTAAGCAACTGCAAGACTGGCAAGCAGCGCAAGAGGAAGAAAAAGGAGAAAATTAAAATTTTATTTATACGCAATTTTACTTTGCAAGGCTTTGGTTTGGCTCTGATCTGGTCTGGTCTGGTTTGGTTCGGTTGGATGTTGCAGCGAAACTTTTGCCAAAGTCATTATGGCGTTTTCCGCACAGCGTTGCGTGCTTGTTCGCTTTTTGTTGTACTGCTGGCTGACTGACTCGTTGACTGGTTGGGTTTTTTCTGAGATTGCAGCGGCAAGCAGTGCCACAATCCAGCGCCACAGTTACCATTGTTGTTGCTGGGGGCGGTTTTGCTGCTGCTGCTGCTTCTGCCGCTGCCATTGGCAACATTCCTAATTACGATCGTTTTAAACGCAATTTAACTTTAAACTCTACTTAAGGAAATATCGTGCGAAAGCAGCGCCGAGAAATGCGAACCAACAGTTGCATTCAAGTTATGGCAACTGCAATTTTGCAACTTTGTCAATATCGATTTAAGTTTAACAAAAACAACAAAAACAACACTGCCTGGGCTTTGGTCTGCTGTTGGTTTTAGTTTTGGTTTCGGTTTGGCTTCGCATCGGTTTGGCTTACTTTGCGCACAGTCACTGATTGCAGCCGTCGTGAAGATGTCGCCGAACTTTCTTGCCAAGTCATATTGAAATTGGTTTCCCAGCTAATGATAAGCGTATTAGAGTTGGCTTTTAGTTAAACTTTTAATGGATAGTGCTGGAAGCCTTCACTTGAACTACTTACTTACATAATGCGAGCGGTGAGCGAGAATGTAAACATTGCCGAGCAACGTCAGGACGAACGACTGCAGTATGGCGAATACAAGTAAATATTCTTAAGAACAAATATTTACAGAACTCGGCCAAAAGACGTTTTCATGAAGGAAAGTTTGGTCGTGCAGAGTACATTTTGGAAACGCAGATTGTGTCAAATTCGAAGCGAGTTGAAGGAACGCTGACAGTGCTTTGTCAAAGTTTTATATTGTAAAATATTGCAACCTGAGTTAACAAGTTTTGTTAGATAAAATATATTTAATGAATTTGGCATACATTTTAAATTCTTAGAAAATGCATAGCGTTTCGTTGCTATGCATTTGGTTAGTCACGTCTGTACAACTCTTTTTGGGAACAATAGATCAACTCTGGTCTCAGTGCACATTTCCCCTTTCATTCATTCAACTCTTTGTCATCGACACACAATATTTGAACAAACTGATGACTACACGATATCAGTAATTGAAGACCTGTAGACTTAATAAAGTAAAGGCGAGGTTTCAATGTTATTATGATTGACTTTGGATAGGAAATTGGAGAAACGTCCTTCTAAGCTTTACTACTTCAAAATTTACTCATCTTCAAAAGGATTGCAAGCTTTCAACGTCATTATGACTAAATTTAGATAAGAATAGAAGAAAGGTCAATATAAGATTCAGCAAATCAATTAATCAATCAATCAATTAATCAATCAATCAATCAGTCAATCAATCAATCAATCAATCAATTAATCAATCAATAAATCAATCCATCAATCGATCAATCAATCAATCAAGCAATCAATCAATCAATCAATCAACTAATCAATCAATCAATCAATCAATCAATCAATGAATCAATTAATCAATCAATCAATCAATTAATCAATCAATCAATCAATCAACCCATCTTCAGTCGCTACAACCGATATCTTCCGAATAGCTTTTGTAAACTTACATTTAGGATTTTTCTATAAAGAATGTTTTTCAGCTTGCTTATATTTATAGACGATCTTTCACTATATTCATCTTGGATGGATGGATGGATGAATGGATGTGAGGGTAGCCGAGGAAATAACCACAGGGAGGTCCTTACCTCAAGCACTCAGGCTTTATAGCCCATTGCACTTAAGGCTCAGGAAAAAGGCTGATAGAGGAGATGGGAATTGGAAAAAGAGAAGGTGGGTAGAAAGGAAGGAAGGGTTATGTGTTCTCCTGTGCAAATTTCCCGGTTTTCATATAACATATTAATTTCAATTCAACAAATTTACATGTTTACTAATTTCGATTTAATTGCTTTCTAATTTAAATCATTTTTAGATTTTCAATTCAATCATTTCTAGGCATAAAGAAACGACCAAAGTTGTTTCATTTATCTTTACAGTTGAAAGAAATAATGTGAATAATAAATAAATAATAAATAATAGTAAATCGTAAAATAAATAAGTAAATAATAGTAAATAAAATAAATAATAGTAAATAGTAAAATAAATAATAGTAAATAGTAAAATAGTAAATAATAATAAATAATAGTAGGTAATAAAAAACAACAATAAGAAATAAGTCTGGGCTCGACTACTTGAAACTTGTTGGCAAAGAAAACCAGCCAGCGACCAAAAATAAGGTAAAATTACTTACAGCAGTTAAAACTTAATAATAATGTAATAGCACTGTGGTGCATATCTATTCATACTCTCTGTAATTTTTGTAGAATAAGTTATCAATAAGTAAGTGGAATGGATTGACCACTGACTTTGTCTTTAGATTCAAAGGATTTTGAGTTAAATTTAAATTTTGTGGATTATTTAAATGTTAAATCATTGAATTAATCCAATAAAAAATAAATAAATAAACAAACTATAAATAAATAAATTATAAATAAATAAATAATAAATAAATAAATAAATTATAAGTAAATAATAAAAAAATAAATAAAAATTAGTTTATAAAAATTGAGAATAAAAACTATTGAAATTAGATAAATGAAATTACATAACATAAATGAAATAAATGTTTTAATGAGTAAATGAATTAATTACTTTATTACAGTGAAAATACAAATAAAATAAATTCATAAATTTTTCTCCAAATGATTGTTTGCTGTTCAACCTTTTAATCGAAAATTAAACTATCAGACATTATGTCGGTTTTACCCATGAAATTCGATTTCAGTTCTGTAATGAAGGCAAATAAGGTTTATGAGGATTAGAACTAAAGTAACATAAAGACCAACATTGCAAATTGTTCTGTTGTATGTATTTATGTGCTTAGCTTTTACATTATCTACTTTTAAATAGATCCCTGCAACAGTATTTAACTAATCTCAGTCTGAACAAAAGATATGTAGGTTGGTTATGGTGGCTGCCTCTGTAAGAGACACCCTCGGAGGCCTAAGAGGCGCATTTTGATACCACAAATTTCAACCGTTTTTTGAAATGTGTATGCAACAATGTTTTTTCCAACATGTGTTACAAGATACATTTTAAGCAGATGGTGGAACGGAGGGAGGGGGCCTACAGTTTAACGCCGAATTCGAACGTCAGTTTGTTTTTGCAATTTCCTTTCACATTTGAAGGTTTTTGCCATTGCCTGCCAAGAACGCACTTGTGCGATTATTGTAATTCTCATCTGCTTCATGTGGATAGCGATAGATATAGATGAGTGTTTCAAAAAATCCGAGCTGGGACTCGAACCTAGGACCTCTGTATGAGAAGCCAGCGCGCTACTCACTGGACTATCAAGGCCGGCCGAACCAACATTCTTAAACCGGGGCAAACCAGTTCGACCTCTCAATGAAGGAAAAAAGATTCGAGATTTCAACTTTTGACGCGCTAGTTAGGAATCTTAATTCGGCATCAGAAGTCAATAATCATCGAGAAGTCTTTCAGAGCCGGAAAAGGACACAGGAAGTGTTGTATCGTTTCTACTTCTTCGCAACTTCTACATAAATCACTGGACGAGGAGTGTTACCCCTTAAGTCACAGTTTCATTTGAAGTGCTAGTACGAGTATTTATGTCTCCATCCATTATTTATGTGTCTATCCATTCGATAATTTACTCACTATGATTGTTTTGGATAGTCTTTTAAGTCCTTAGATTTAGTATCTTGTATACCTAGTTTGAGGTATCCTTAGGTGCAATAGATCTCTCAATGAAATCACCGAACCAGCACCTGATTGCACCTGTGCTGCAGATCAGGACACAGGGCACTGGTCACTGCAAGGAAGATGAAGTGGTCCAGGTGGTGAGGTATTTTCCTCACTAGTGGCGTAAACAGGATTTCATTTTAAGGGAATAGCGCTTTTGTACACAATTCTTGAGCTTAAAATCATATGATAGCATATTTTTCACCCACAAATAATGTAATAAACAAATATGTGAGGGATTGAACCCCTCATACCATGCGCCACTGCCTCTCACCGCCTACAAACTGATCACGAATGCTGTCTTCACAAACAGAACTCATGAAAGATGGAATGAAATGCTAGCGACCAGTTTGGTTAAAACTGAACACCTAAGCAAAACAATTGATTTTACATAAGAGATACCGAATGAAGACTGTTGTTGAGGTCCTCACATGACACTGTCCTAATGATGAATATGCTAGATGCTACATGCTTCCAGGAACTGCGATGATGAGAGGACAACACAAACCGTCCAACGTTGTCTGTGCAAATGTTCTGTGCGCATTGTAAGCAGCAAATTTTATCTGGATAAATATTTCATTGATGTTCTGGGGACCGTTACATGGCATAGATACTTAGCTTTAAAGCCTAAACTCTTTCGCTTAGCTAGAAAATATCAACCATCCATTCAATCAAGTATTGCTAAGCTGATTTAAAAAAAAAATGGAGTATATAGATTTATTTCTTCTCCTCTTCTCCTTATTATCCATCAATCTACATAAAAAGACTAACAGACTAAAGCCTTAGTACAGCCAACTAAATTGTACAATTAAGACATTTTCTCAATTTAACCATAATTTAGCTTTAAATTGAGTTCAATTTGTCATAAAAATATCTCAATTTAGCTAAGTAATTGCAATTAGCACTAAATTGACAATAAATTGAGCTCGATAAACTCACTCAACTCAAACTCAATTAGGAACTAAATTGCCTCAATTTATTTGACTGTCTGAACAAGACATTAGATATAAACTTAAATAAGCAAAGTTAACATTTTGCAATAATTACAGTAATTTTTCTATGAGCACATAAATAAATAACACCAATGCATCTTGTCAAAGACTTCTGATACTCATAATTTTTTGTGTAAGGACAATACTTAAATTTAAATATTAAATATAGCTAATCTAGAATATATAATCTGCAATATTTTCTCAGGATCATGATTTTTTTATTCATAAAAACAGTGAAAAAAAATCCATAAAACGTATTCTAATTTAAAAAATTGCAGGAATAAAACAACAGAAATAAAAAACAAAAACAGATAAACAAAAAATAATAAAAAAAGCTCAGAATTAATAAATAAGCTATTGAAAAAATATTTAATTAACACGTTTCATATTTTTGTGGTGTTGGATATTTATTTTTCTTTGGCAGAAAAAACAACACACAGGCTTAACTTATTTATAAATGCAAATTATTTGGAGAATTTCATTGTTGAACAAACTGAGCCGATAAAGTCGCTTAGACAGCTCAACCCTCCCACACACACACACACTGAAAAATATTTCCATCTCCTACGCGAAAAAAAAAATTCTCAGACAGAAAAAAAAACATAAAAAGAAAGATTTGCAGCCGTCACGGCGCATCGACACAAGTTGAACGAAAGAGTATGAATAATAGAATGAAATAACAAACGACAAAGCAAATCGAAATGAAATTCGATTTCATTGCGTTTCAATTTACTTTGATTTAAAATCAATTTGCAATAATGTGTTTTAATTAAAAATAATATATCAATATTGTTGTTGTTGTTTAAACTTACCAGTGAATAAAATGCATAAGAAACACGACAGCCAAAAATCCATTTCGTTCGTTGTTGTTGTTGATGTTGATTGCTGGGTTAATGTTGATGTTTGTTTTTGTATTGTTTGATGACTATTTAAAACGGCAACGAGGAAAACGAAACAACAAAACACAGCAAATCGATGCGATTATTGAATTAAACGAGTGCGTAAGTTTACACCAGACGTGCGTATTTTTACACTTATTTGATTGTTGACGATCTGTGCAAATGACTGTCTGGCTATTTGTTTGTCTGTTTGTTTGTGTGCGTTTGTTTTAATTGGTTGTCTGTGCAGCTGTCTGTGCTGGAATGTAATCTTGCAATCTTTGGCAGAAACTGTGGCCTGGTATTTCTTAATTATATGCCGCTACAAATACAACAACAACACATGCATACATGACAGTTGGAGTTATTGCGAAAAGACGACAAATATCTGCGAATGTGACAAAGTGATAGCAGGCGAGAGGGGCGAAGCGAGCGCGTCTCAATGCAGAAATGAATTGAATGCGTTGGTGTTGTTGAGCGCGCAATGTTCTGGCTGGTAATGCTTTTTGTAGTTGTGCTTCTTTCTTGTTGTTGTTGTTCTTGTTGTTGTCGTAAAGCCGTTAAGACAAGCGCGACATACGCGCAGCCGGCGAAAAAGTGCAAAAGGCCATCAACGTGGCTGACATGAATAAATGGCCATCATTTGAATGAGTCGACGAGTCACGCCCGCCCGGCTCGCGCTTCAGTGCAAGCAATTTTCATAGGTTTCAACGACGAGTCTGTGCGTCAGGCGGCCGATCGCTGTGTTGCCAGTTAACTTTGCCGCTGTCGCTTGTCGCGGACTTGTCAAGGACGTCCGTATTATTGCCCTTCCGGTTCGTCGTTCTTCAAAATTTCGCTATGCGTTACGCGTTTTTATTGTGAGCCTTTTCGGAAATGTTGCTCCTGGCTGCATAATTCATAATTTACATGCGCTGATATTTACTCACTCGCCAGCGCTGCTACGTTGTTGTCCTTTTTTTTTTGTTTTGGTTTTGTTAATTTTTTACACTTTCCGCTTTGGCGTTCGGGTTTTTATCTGTTGCACTTAGAAAGCTTTTAAACTAATTATTCTGCGCTTTAAGGGATTAAAAACTGGCTAACTGCTACACCGGGCCTCGGCTGTTGGCTTGTTTGGTGTGTGTGTGTGTGGACTTTTGCGGCTGGCGGCCGGGTCGGTCCGATGTGCGTGTGTGGCGCTCAGCACACACAAACACACGCGCCGTGGGTATCATCCATTCAAATCAGGCTTAATCCCTTTGCGCGCGGCACAAGCAGCTACGCAAGGATAATGACGGCTTTTGCTTCAGTTTATTTACGCTTCTATTTTGCTACACACTTACGCACATACACGCACTCACGCCAAAACACACACACACACGCACAGACACACATACACGGCTCACTCTATGTTTGCAACGTTTAATTTCTTTATTCGGCTACACTTTGAGCCGATGATAAATTTTCGTTGTCTAGTTTTGGGCGTGCGGCCATCGCTTGTGTACACAACACTTGGTCTATTGTTTGCTTTATGCTTTTCACGGTAAACGCTTTCGACTGCTGCGAGCGCATCAATAAATTTCTCGCCTCTAATTGACCTTTGACACTCGGTGATTTATTGTTGTTCGCTGTGCGTTAGACGAAATCAATGAATTTTCATACGAACTTGTGCCCGAATTTTCCACGGACACACACATTTGACTCGACCGTCTTTGACCAATTTTCCCTCACTTGTGCTGAAATTTGTTTGGTGTTTTTTGTTTTTTTTTTTTGGTTTATTCTCACAGAAAAAAACACGATCGAACATCGAAGGGCTGCGCTTGATACCACACCGTTTCAAGTTTATGAACTGACTGAAGTGTCAGATGTGCCGAGGATGCTGCTCAATGTCCTGCTTGAGTATCCCGTTTTGCGGAGCTCGTCTGCGAACGGCGCTTCGTGGCGTTGAGTGTGGCTCGTGTGTTGTGTTTTGCCAGTGCGAACGGGCACGTCGAGTCGCATGTTCGTTGGGGAGTTAGCGAGATAGCTGCTGACTGGATGCTGGCTGATGCTCTGTGCGCTCTGCGGCCCCAAAGCAGCCAAGGCTCAGCTGAGCAGCATAAACAGAGAGCGCCAGTGGCATATTTTCCTGCGGATGCTGCAAAGCAACATTTGCATAACATCCCTGTGCTAGTAACAAACGACACAAAAGCGACGGTAGTTTATCTAACAGCGAACTGTGAGCAGAATGTTATGAATGGTCACAGCAGTGGTTGGCACTGTTGTTGACATTCTGTCAAGTCTGATGTTAAGTGGAGTAAAGCAAATGTCTGGTGTCTGTTACAAGAATCAAAACACGTTGAAGATGCGTGCAGAAGAAGTTTAGACTGTTTCCTAATGTCGAAATGTTTACAGTTCTCGTTTTGTGCTGCTCGGCTATGTAATAGTTTCAATGTCTTCATTTTCTTCAACTCTTGTGAAAGTTTCTGTTTGCTTACTTGGTGTCGCATAATTGGAGTATCCAACTCAAAACCTTTCGATTTGTGGTCTTATATGTTGATTAATGAGCAAACACAGTTACAGTTTGATAAGTAAAATTGTTCTAAACACCAATTTTGTTGCACCATTTTTTGCTATCAAATTAAACACTTTTGCAATCAAAATTACTTTTGATGCGTGAATAGGTCTGATCAAATCTATTGAACAAATCCTTTAAATTGGTTCAGTAGTTTCTGAGATACAATATTTCCTTCCTAACCTCACTACTGCAGTTACAAGAGGAAGCAAAAGCTATTTTCATAGATAGAGGCACATTTTGTATGGCAGAATTTTACCCTGTGTCTCGATATTACTTTTTGGTATTTAAATCATGAAACACTTCCCTAAGAAGTGTGCACACGGCATTTGAAGTCGCCACGCCTCTTTAGAGCTAGTTTACTTTTGACAATTTAAGCGTAAAACGGGTTTTGATCAAACGCGCCCAATTCTTAGACTTCAATTAGAACACAAAATTTTCCCTGATATCACTTTGAATTTGCTTTGAATTGACTTCTTAAAATATTATTTTGTTGGTGTCTACTTAAATTAAACCCATAAATCAATCGTAGCTTTTGCTATAAGATGACAAATAGGTGAAGTTGCCTTCAAGCAACTTTTCGGTCGAAAGGGTTAAGGTTAAAAAAATAAATGAGTAAGCTTTTATATAGAGGGTTGGCTCCTGAATCTAACAAACTAAACATTTTTGCCGGGAAAATGCCCACAAAAGGCGTCGCTCGGGGTCTAAGTTCAAAGTTTTTATCAAAAAAACTCGATTAATCTCCAACTGATTTACACGATATGGTTATCACACGAAAAGTCTTTTTCATACCTTTCTACTAATGTGCAACATTAGATACAAAAAATGCACTAATAAAAAGTTTTAAGCAAAAAAAAAAATATTTTATAAAAATTTTTTAAAAACTGATTTTTTTCTCGAAAAAATCTATAATAAAGGTGCAATAGGTTTGTTACCTTGTTGTAGCCTGTGAAATTCTCTTTAGAATGAAATATAAAAATGTGTACTTTTGTTATTTTTCAATATATATTTTTATATATTTTTTCTAACTTGACCTTTCGTTTGATACCCATATCGTGTAAATCAGTTGGAGATTAATTGATTTTTTTTGATAAAAACTTTGAACTTTGACTTGAACTTTTTGTGGGCGTTTTCCCGGCAAAATTTTTAGTTTGTTAGATTCACAAAAATACGCTCTATATGGCCCAATTTTCAGTTTTTTTTTTCATGAAGGTTCGCTATACTGCATTTGTTCCGGGTTAAGTGTTAAGAGATTTGAAGTAGAGAAGTATTTGAAATAATAAAGGAAAAATAAATGTGGTCAATCTCACATTTAACTCGTCTGAGGACAGAAGGAGCGCAATGGGAGCACATTTTACAAAAACAAAAATTTTTATCGAAATCCTAAATTAACAATTTTTAAAAACGTCAGAGCTGTTTATCTGTCAGAGCGTCAATAAGCTGTCAATGTTTGGACATAGCTATTAAAAAAATCTTTATTAGAAAACTAAAAGGTTAGCTTTGCAGGTAGAAGTGGCAACTCTAGAACGAGAACTCACTTAGGCCCATTGAAATACGACAGGATCGCTATTACCGCTTCTTACGTGGGTGGTTTGAAAAGTTTCCAACCCAACAAAGGTGCAAGCAATTGATTCTATAAATTTATTTTTATTTTTTTTAGCAATTAGTCTTCTTGAAAGCAATCAACCGGCGCTCAAACTATGATTCATTGCGTCTAAATGGCTCTAACAGAGCGTTGGAAATGGCCATTTGAACACATTTTTGGTTTAACGTAATCTTGATTCAATATGCGACAAACATTTTCTTTAGACATATTTGTGTGTATAGTTTTCCCCTACTGAGGGTTGGGCAGTGACTAAGGAGATATTACTTAGGTTTGGTTAGGTAAGCTGGCTGGCCAAGTAGGCCACACATAGACCCTATTGGGTACATAGCGATACCAGATGGAGCTCCTTAGTGATGCATAGATATCGACGTAAAAATGATTGGTGTTTTGATTGGTGAATGTGGGTGTTACTAGCGAAGTTCAGCAGCGACTTGATGTCCTGCGTGGGGACCTTCACTAGTAAAGAAAATAAGGAGATATTTATGCTGCAAGCTTTTTTTCTTTTTTAGACAGTCTCAGCTTCAATAATAGTTTCTTGGGTCTAGTGTAATTGTAAGATTTTTTTGTATTATTTTATTTATTTGTATTTTTATTTATTTGTATTTTATTTATTTGTATTTTTTCCAATTATTAAAACTGTACTGAGGCATTCCGTAATTGATACAACAACATTGAAAGATATTTACAAATTCTTAAATTTCAATTTTTTATACTTCCAACTGTTAACAAATTTCCAATGTTATTTAACACATAATAAAGTTTAAGTTAAACGATAAAATTAAAATGCTAAGCATGTAAAGAAATATAAACAAACATAACAGAATAAGTGAAATTCATAAATTCATGTGTTCACAACACACCTCACCCAGCAACAGTCAGTTCATGCACTTCACGCACATAAGCTATCAAAATTATTTACAAAAAAAAATTTTATTTCCATTACCAATAATGAAAATTGGTTTGCAATTGCAAAAAAATGACATTTCGACATGTCGACAGTTAATAGAAAAAACATCAAATACACTAAAATTGCATTGAAAGCAATGAAACGCTGAAAACAGCAACCACAACAACAACAACAACTCCCTGTAGTACTCACACTAAAAGCATGAACGTAAAATTAAATTTTAATAACTGGTGACTGAGCGACTAGCAGCCGAAACGAACCAAACGACAGACAGACATCAGGTCGGTTGGTCAATGGGCCGGTCAGCTACTAGCAGCCACTAATGAAATTTTCATGAAACTATTTTGGCAAACTGACAAAATAAATCCACAATTTAGAAAAATAAAACCACATAAAAATCCATAAAGCAACTACAATTCTGAAAACAGTAACAACAACAACAACTACAACGACAACGACAGCGACAGCGAAAGCAATTTAATGGCACACAAAAGGGTTTAGCCAACATTTGCACAATAACAACAACAACAACAATTACTACTACTACAACAAATGACAATGGCAAAAATTTAAATGATGACAACAAAAATGTTGAACAGCAACAGCCAACAATAACATCATCAACAACAACAACAACAATTAAAATGTTCACTACATAACAGCAACAACAATGCGTGTGTCAATAATGGCAAAGCGATGCCAGGTCAAAGCGTGTTGTGTGTGTGTGTGCGACTGTGCCAGTGTGTCTGTGTGTTTGTGTCGGTATGTGCCAGTTTGTGTAGTGCAGAATGGCAAAAAACCCCCAAAAATGATCAGCGTTAAAAAGCCACAACCGAAATGGACTACAGCGATTTGATTGTTGTTCTTTTTGTTGTTGCTAAAGTTAGTGTTTTAGTTGTTGTTGCTATTGTGGGCGTAGCACACATTTGCGGTGCGACTTTGGCGTTTTTGTGCATCGCAAAATATTTAAGCAGGTAATGACGTGTTAAACAATTTAATTGGTCGGTAATGAATCCGCAGAGGGCAACACTGGTCGCCTGCCGAAAACGTAAATGGAAATTAATTGCCCACAACTTGGAGGCGACTGTGAATTGTGGTGTGGCGGCCATATTGTTGAGCTATAAAATCAAAACTGACGTTTCACAAAATGCTTCAAAACTGTTTCATAGTTGTGTGCACTGCATTTTATGTGGGCGTCAATTTTTCAAAAAAGTTGATAAAAATAAATGCATAAATGGCAAGTGATAAGCTTAAATGTGAAGGAACAACATTGAAATGCGAATGAAAAAGCAGCGAATGCGGTCAGTGCGGGGGAAAAATGTCAAACTCATAAAATTCAAACATGCAACAAAAGTTAAAAGGATTTTGCAACTATGCTAGCATGCTTACACAAACAACAACAACAACAACAACAAGAACAAACAAGCACCAGTACGGCAGCTCTCCAAGCCCAAGCAAAAACAGCTTTGCAGCAGTGGTAAATCCTTTAAATTTTGATGCATCCTGCGAGAGGAATACGTGAACATGTGCTCACATCTAGCTGCACGTATGTGCTTATATGTGTGTATGTGTGTGTGTATGTGAAAAGTCAGCAAAGTTTTGCGCTTTTTTCTGCTTGCTAGATGCAAAAAATTTACACCCCCATCCCCCCCCTAAGCAAGGACGAAGGACAATGTTTGCAGTTAAATGCGGTAAAGAATAAGTAGTAGCGCAACAACAACAACAACAAGAATATAGTAAGTACTACAAGAAGCAGCACACAGTGTTGGCGCTAAAGCATTTGCTGCATGCAGCGGAGACGCTGCAATGTGCGGTTGTGCGACCGTCACTACGTGCAACATCACAAAGTCATCTTATCATTTCATGAATAATGCAGGGATTTGTTTTGGACACATGACTGGAATTTTTTCGAAAGTTTGCGCTGCTGCGCTTACGCCACATTCGCGTACGTGTGTGAGTCTTATTGCAAGTGTTGGTATTTGTTGGTGTACTTATTGTTGTTCTTAATTTTATTGTTGTTGTTGTGATGGTTCTAGTGTTCGTTGCAGCCATAGCGGTTCGAAATGCAGTCGCCGGTCACACTTGGAATGACAACGGCACTGCCCGCCTGACAGTATGCAACATAAATTAGTGCGAACGAAATCAACGCCAGCCACAGCTGCCAAGTTCTGCACTTAAAGAAGCGTCAGAGCGAGTGCAACAGGGCGCAATAAATGCTGTAGCATGCACACAAACAAACTCGTATGTGTCAAGTCAAGACATTTGGGGAAATATGTCCAAATCAAATTCGGAAAAAATTGAAAACCGATTTGCAAAGATGCAAAGCAAGCTGCAGAAGTGAGAGTGAAGAAAGGTTTCATGTTCACCCGAAAGAGAAGATAAAGTGTGAGACAAGCGATCAATTTGACAGAGAGTTTATTTGAAAATATACTAAATCTACAACCACAACAACAGCAACACTTTAAGTTAGCATAAAATGGGAGGATAAATTTTAATAAAAATGCCTTGAAGCCATGCGACACAATAAAAGGGACAATAAAAGTCAAAAATTGATGGATTTGGTCAGTTGTTGCAACAAAAACTGACTTGGCCGAGGTCGATTAATAAAGTAAAAGAAAATTTGTGTTCACATTCACACATTGTATATTCCGATATGTAGGTTAGGTCCCGTCTAGACAGTTAAGTTTATATTAAAATTTTGAAAAATTCTTCATCTTCCCCTTCACTTATTTCTTCCTGTCCATCCTTTCTGAACTAAATTAATGTTGTGCACAAGTTTTGTTCTTTGCGCTTTGGTTTCTTCGGAAAAGAAATCAACACATTTCAACCCCTAAATGTTGATCTAAAATAAAAAACTAAAAAAAATTGCATAAATCCAATTAAGTTTTTTCAATTAGCACTGCCATACAATACCACCATTTGTGCTCGGGGCAACTGTTGCCCTTACTTTGACCTTCACACCACTCACAGGTAATTAACTGAATATTTTAATTAATTGGACAATAATTGCCCTCCTACTTGAGGCTTTTTTATGCTCAAAACAAAAACATTAAAGAAACAGTCTTAAAGTCTAATCCACTCCTTCCTACATCCACTCCAACTCTGTCGTTTGCGAGCTCCTACTTTTCAAATTTCCTTTTCTCTCTTTAAACCACAAAAATAAATAAACGAATCAACTGAAGAAAAAATTCGTAAATAGCTTAAAAAACGAGCGCCAAACGTGGCCTCTGAAAAATTGTTCTTCCGTGTTTTCGAATCCCATTGCTCATACTAATATTTTATTGTTGTTGCTTTTACAGTTGTTGCAACAAGTTTTTCTTTTGGCCTCACACAAATACAAAAAAAGTGCAACAACTTTAGTGAAAATTTCAAAAACTTAATTTTTTTATGCAAAAGCAGTGCATTTGCTGTTGTTGTTGGTGGGGTTGCTGTTGCTGTTGCTGTTGCTGCCACGGCAATTGCAATTGGAATGCCTGTCACGGCGATGGCTGTTTGCTGTTTGCCGTTGCGGCCATCTTCCTAAAATATCAGACACGCTTGCATCATGAACATGAAAAATTCATAACCTCAACTCTTGTTACTTGACTTGCGTCGGTTGCACGTAAAGACACACGTAGACGTTGCAATTGCTGTTCCATGTGGTCGTGCAGGTTTGCGCTTAAGTGTCAAGTAGTGGTTGTGTGTAGTTGTTGTTATTATTGTTGCAGTTGGAATTTTTTTTTGTTACGTTGAGCGTTTTGCTACTTCGATGTTTGCCTTGCAACAGTTTCATGTCGTATGCAACACAGATGGCAAATCAATGGAATTCAGAGACAATTACAAAACCGTTATCAAGGTTGCCTCATTTGTGTCGTTTTACTGGTTACATAACTCATCATTCATTTGAATGTCAGGTTGGTACATGAAGTTTGTAACCTGCAGAAGGAGGCGGGGCCGACTTAAACAATGCGACAATGCAATGTTGACAAAAAAAACTAAGGTTTGCAGTCGCATTGCCAAGGCAGCAAAGATGTTTCTAGAGGTTGAGACTAGTACTGACCAGTGACGCACACAGAATTTTTTTTTTGGGGTGGTTCTGTATACAAATTTTGAGCCTCATAGTATTTTAATTCATACAGGGTGGCGTAAAAGTTGTCACCCAGTGTTCTTTGGCTCTAATTTGTTTATGAATGAATGAATGAATGAATGAATGAATGAATGAATGAATGAATGAATAAATGAATGAATTAATGAATGAATAAATCAATGAATGAATTAATGATAGAGTGAATGAATGAATGAATAAATTAATGAATGAATGAAGGAATGGGTGAATGAATGAACGAATGAGTTAATGAATTGTTGAATGAACGAATTAATGAATGAATGAATTAATGAATGAATGAAGAAATGAAAGAATGAATAAATAAATGAATGAATGAATAAATGAATGAATGAAAAAATGATTGAATGGATGAATTAATAAATGAATGAATGAATACATGAAAGAATGAATACATGAATGAATGAATGAATAATTGAATGAATGAATGAATGAATAAATGCATGAATGAATGAATGAATTAATGAATTATTAAATAATTGAATGAATAAATTAATGAATGGTTGAATGAATGAATGATTGATTGAATAAATTCATGAATAAGTGAATGAATGAATGAATAAATTAATGAATGGATGAATGAATGAATGATTGAATGAATAAATTCATGAATAAATGAATGAATGAATGAATAAATTAATGAATGGATGAATGTATGAATGCATGAATGATTGAATGAATAAATTCATAAATAAATAAATGAATGAATGGATGAATGAATGAATGGAGAATTGAATGAATGAATGAATGAATGAATGTATGAATGAATGAATGAATTAATGAATAAATGAATGAATCAATGAATAATTGAATGAATGAATTAATGATAGAGTGAATAAATAAATGAATGAATCAATAAATAAATGAATGAAAGAAAAAAATTAATAAATGAATGAATGAATGGATGAATTAATAAATGAATGAATGAATAAATGAACGAATAAATGAATGAATAAATGAATGAACGAATAAATGAATGAATGAATGAATAAATGAATGAATGAATAAATGAATGTATTAATTATTGATAGAGTGAATGAATGAATGAATAAAGGAATGAAAAAATTAATGAATCAATGAAGGAATGGGTGAATGAATGAATGAATGAGTTACTGAATTATTGAATGAATGAATTAATGAATGAATGAATGAATAAATTAATGAATGAATGAATAAATGAATGCATGAATGGATGAATGCATGAATGGATGAATGCATGAATGGATTAATGAATGAATGATTAAATGAAAGAATGAATAAATGAAAGAATGAATAAATAAAAGAATAAATGAATAAATGAATGAATGAATAAAAAAATGAATGAATGAAAAAAATTAATAAATGAATGAATTATTGAATGGATGAATTAATAAATGAATGAATGAATAAATGAACGAATAAATGAATGAAGAAATGAATGAATGAATAAATGAAAGAATGAATAAATGAATGAATGAATTAATAGAGTGAATGAATGAATGAATAAATGAATGAATAAATTAATGAATGAATAAAGGAATGGGTGAATGAATGAATGAGTTAATGAATTATTAAATGAATGAATTAATGCATGAATGAATGAATGAATGAATGTATAAATGAAAGAATGAATACTTGAAAGAATGAATAAATAAATGAATTAATGAAAAAAATTAATAAATGAATGAATGGATGAATTAATAAATGAATGAATGAATAAATGAATGAATAAATGAATAAATAAATGAATGAATGAATAAATGAACGAATAAATGAATTAATAAATGAATAAATGAATAAATGAAATAATGAATAAATGAAAGAATGAATAAATGAATGAATGAATTGCATGTATTGAATGAATAAATGAATTGAATCAATAAATGAATGAATAAATGAATGAATGAATAAATGAATGAATGAATGAATGAATGATTGAATGTATGAACAAATGAATTAATGAATGAATAAATGTCTAAGCAAACTTTACTTTTGCGCCATTTGCAACAGTTATAGCATCTGCCGTGATGATTAATTTTGCTCCACCCTATATTTTCCACCTAAAATTTTTGCAACAAACAGATAATTGTGGGGCTGGACCCCGAAACACCCCTTGCGTGTTCCAGTGTCACTGACTATTTTTGATAAACAATATTTGTAATGAGTTTAGAAAACATGAACAAAAACATGAATCACTAAGGACATGTTTTTCAGGAGTCGACTAACTAATAAGTTCATTCCAAATATTTGTTTCTCTCAGATTATCCAAAATGTTGCCAAAAGTGTGCTATCAAAAGTTTTCCAACTGTGTTCTTCTTTTGCCAGGGACTACTCGCACAGGCAGATACATAGAAGGTCAAGTGTGCTTTCTTCTTCTTCTTTGTCCATGTTTGAGGGCATCCCAGCACCTTTAATGGGAAGCTATCCGACAGTTACCTCTTAGACACCATTGATGGCTCTTGAATGGTCTCTCTTCAGCAACAGAAATTCTCTAAACCGACGAGGGTTTCGAGTTGGCCAAATTTGTCGTAAAATCCCAGAACCTATCTAAAGTTAGCTTATTGTAGGAAACTTCTATAGTTTAATAGTTTTATAGTTTAAAGAGCCCTACTTCTCATTAATACTTTTTCGTGTGAGATTGTCTATCCTATGGTTTGATTGGGCTTGGTTTTAGTGACTTTCTGGGCATGGAACCTTATAAATCTTCTGCTTCCGCCTCGACCAAAATACCCAAGATTGCAATTAATAAAAATTATCTGTAATCAGCTGTTTATGTCAATTCAATTGTTAAGTTTTTTGTTTAAAACTGAACTCTAAGACTGTTTTGGCATTTGCGGCCGATTGTTTAAGTTAAGCTGAATATGCAGCTTCGGCTTCGGCTGAAAATCCAACTTCGGTGGGTTATTAGTAAATGTGATGACTAAGAACACAATCGAGAAAAATCTGTAATTTTCGGAGACTAAAAACAAGTAAACCTGGCATTTCATTAATAAATTTTCTGCAGCTAAGAATAGTTTATGTTATCAAAGACCGAATCTGGAGCTCAATATTGCATTGGCTGCAATTATGATTTAATATTTCGATATCTCATTTATACTTGAAACAGCATAGATTGGATTGACCTCCTCACAGCTGCTACAGTGGAGCACATATGATTTCATTTAGGGCTTTTGAATACAATTTTGAGCCCAATACAGAGCATTTGAAATCATATTTGCTACCCAAAGTTTTTGGAACACAGATATTTTGGATAGTTTGAACCCTCAAAACCTCACTGAATCATAGTCAACCCTGTCCAGCAACTTGTATCTGTGCGTATAGATGGAATTCACCATTTGAAAGGGAAGCCATTTGGGAACTTAACTTGGGACTGTGGAAGGAATGGAAACCCAATTTTTTTTACTAAAGCAAAACTTCGCTGTCAAGTACAATACTTACTTAAAAAAGTAGGTCATTATTTTTTGTTTACGGGTGTTAATCAGTAGAACGCCTTATTAAGTTTCAGTAGACAGATTTTTTAAGAATGTTGAAACCAATTTTTTCATGTTGTTGTATTTCACGTATGTATAAAATTTTGTAAACAATTCCACGAGCAGTGAACCACATTTTGCACATTTCGTTTGTAAAAGCAAATTAGAGTTCCAGTTCCGTTCGCTCGTTGGCATAATGGCCGCATCCTTTGAGCTAATTGGCAACAATTCCTTGCTTAGTTACCGCACACACTAAACGATTTGATTTTGCTTTTATTTCGTCGCTGTGTCGCTGTCTGCTTGCTCGTTTAGGCATTCGATTGAGTTTGTTTTAGTTTGGATTTGAAGTTAGTCAGCTCGCGCGCACACAACACAATTAACCGCTCAAATTTAATTGTTATTTGGCAATTTGGCTATTGAGCGCTTAAGTGCAATGCTGCAGTTGGGCGTTGCTGCCGCTGCGCAGTCGATGTTGCTTTTCGAGAAGCAGCAACAAGAAGCTGCTTGCCGGCGCTGCCGGTTGGAATAATTTGAAATTGGAAAATTTTTATCTTTTCATTAAGTTAATTGCAAATTGGATGAAATTGTAATTTTACACTTCATTTCATTCAATTCATGGCTGACTGACAATTTAGTTTATCATTAAGGAACCGTGCGCTCGCAGCGGGGCCGCTCCCAGTTGGGGTTGGGCGGGCGACAGCACAACGGAATGTGCTCAGCTCACTCACCGATCGCAGCAGCAGCAGCAGTCGACTGCCAGTGTTGCCACTCGAACGGAGGCCAATGTGTGCGGCAGCGTTGGTGAGCAGCGAACGAAGCGGCGAAATTAAGAATATGTAAAAAATGCCAACAACAACAACACTTCGCGCAACATTAAACAGCGCGCTGCTGCAGGGTGTGGCGGACGGTGGCTGTTGTGGCGCCACATGTGTGCGAGTGTGCGCGTGTGTGTGTGTGTGTGTGTGTGCGTTGTTGGTGCCGGGTGCAATAAATAAGCAGTGGTAAGCCCCTTAACGATTCGGCGAAAAGTGGAAATTGATAAGAAAAATCTTTGGCCCACATTCGAAATGGAGCAAAAGCGACGCAACGCAACGCAACGTGCAACGTGCAACGTTTTTCAGTGCAGTGCTGCGTTGGTCCGAGGGTCGCAGGGTCAAAGGTTGGGCCTGGCGAAATGCAGCCAAGTGTGTGCAGCAGCAGCAGCAGCAGCAGCAACCAGAAGAATTTGTGGGAATTTATTGCATAATTTCAGGAATGCTGCTGCTGCTGTTGTTGTTGTTGTTGTTGCTGCTACTGTTGGCCGCATTGCAGCCATTGCCAAACGAACTATGTACCAGCAACGGCCAACAACAACAAACAGAAATGCCAGCAACAACACTTAATTAAATGCAAACGGCCATTACGACGCGACGCACGGCAACAATGCGGAATTTGCTCGTCGCACATTCCCATTCGGTTGTTGCTTGTTGCTGTCGACCGTTGTCCGCTGTTGGCTATTGGCTCTTGTTCTTGTTCTTGTGGCTTTTGAGTATTTGAGTATTTGAAGTAGAATTGTTGTTATTGTTATTTTTGCATGTTGTTGAAATGTTTTTTGTTGCTATTTGTTGTCGTTGTTGTTGGTTTGTTTTTGTGGTTAGATATTGTTTTTGTTGTTGTTGTTGTTGTTGCTGTTAAGAGTTGTGTTTCTTTTGTTGCATGGTGTTAATATTGTTGTTGCTATTGTCTAATATATTTTTTATTAATGTGACTGTTGAGTATTTAAGGAGTGTAAATTTGTTGTTGTTGCGGTTGTTATTGTTATTTTGTTGATATTTGTATTGCTGTTGGTTGTCGTTGTTGCTGTTAGATGTTGTTGTTGCTCTTGTTGTTGTTATAGATTTTTAAATTTCTGTGACTGTTGTTGTTGCTTTTGTTGGTGTTGGTTGTCGTTGTTGCCGTTAGTTGTTGCTGATGTTTTTGTTGCATGTTGTTAACATTGTAGTTGCTGTTATATGTTATTTTTACTTTTTGTTGTTATTATTGGTTTATTTTATATTTATGTGAATGTTGTTGCTGTTAGATGTTATTGTTGCGTATGTTGTATTTTGTTGGCATCGTTGTTGCTGTTAAATGTTATTTTTGTTATTGTTGTTATTGACTTATTTTTTATTCATGTGACTGTTGTTGTTGTTGTTGCTTTTGTTGTATTTTGTTGGCATCGTTGTTGCTGGTAGATGTTGTTGTTGCTGTTAAATGTTATTTTTACTATTTGTTGTTATTATTTACTTAATTTTAATTTATGTGACTGTTGTTGCTGCTAAATATTGTTGTATTTGTTGCATGTTGTTGTAGATGTTATTTTTGCTTTTGTTGTTCTTGTTGATTTACTTTTTATTTATGTGAGCGTTGTTGCCATTCGACATTGTTCTTGCTTGTGTTACATGTTATTGAATTTTTGTTGTTGCGTTTACATGGTTTTTTTGCTTTTGTTGTTTTTGTTGACTTATTTTTAATTTATGTGACTGTTGTTGCTGTTAGATGTTGTTGTTGTTGCTTCTTTGCATGTTGCTCTAGATGTTGTTTTTGCTTTTGTTGTTGTTATTGACTTATTCTTTATTTATATAACTGTTGTTGCTGTTGCTGTTAGATGTTGGTTTTGCTGTTGTTTCATGTTGTTGACAATGTTGGTTGTCGTTGTTGTTACTAGAGTTTGCTTTTGGATGTTGTTTTTTGCTTTTGTTGTTATTGTTTTTAATTAATGTGACTGTTTTTGTTGTTGCGCTGTTGCCTTGGTACACTTCGCCACTTATTTTTCTATTTATTTCTTTTGGACTTTTTATTTTCATTATGTTTTTGTCTTTCCTATCTTTTTTTTTCTATTTGCTGAATTAGTTTTATCTTTATTGCAATTTTTGCCTCCTTTTAAAAACTTTTAAACAAAAATGTGCTTGTTTCTTGAGTTTTATTAGAACTGTTGCTTCGGTGTCTTCTTTCTTGTGTTTAGTTTTTGTATTGGTTTACTTTTTATTTGTTTTTATTTGATGGCCTTTTGCTTTTGTTTGTTGCTTTTTTATATTTTTTATATGAGTTTATTATTAATGTTTTAGTCCTTTACAGAAGAAAAGTGTTTGGAACGAAGGCCCGTTGGTCTTGGACCTAAGGACAGGGGTTTCCTGTCCACGGCGCTGGACCTGTTTCTTGTTATACTTTTTAACATCTCTTTTGAATTATTGTTCAGTCTTCTTCCGCAATATATTCTGATGGATTTTTCGATTCATGTTCATTTTTGTTTCCTTTTCCATTTTTTTATTCTTGATTGATTTTATGGTTATCTTTTCCATACATATTGATTAATCCTTTTGTTGTGTCTTAAGACTTTCAGCCGGGCCTAGAGAGACGTTATTTTACAGGGCGACCACTAAAGGTTTGCCCTGACATCCTTCCAGTGTATTTGACCAATTTTGTAGTCCCTCTCTGAATATTCCTATTTTTTTTAATTGTAAATGATAATTCAAGCATTAGCTTAGGAACTTTTTACAATGCTCACAAATACAACTGAATCATTTTGCCTTCAAATTCTAAACAACTGTATCTTTAGTTTCGAAAATGTTCAACGAATTTTCAACCTAACCTCAAGTTCAAACCATTTTGCATTGCTGGTGTTTGTGCTCAACGATTAAACTTCACCATCGACCACGCTGACTGTCCAACACACTGCAGCCTCAATGATTTCTCGCTCGTACTTTTCATTTCGCATTTTGCATGCTTTCAATTCATTGTGCGATACTTTGCTGCCGTTTCCCCGCAGCGTTCTGTCGTTCCGTCTAACTGCCAAGTTTCCCTTCATTGCCATTCGGTTTTTGTTTGCTTTTTGTTTTCACATTTTTTGTTTTGCTTTTTTGCGGCCCTTTTCTGGTTTGATACGTTTTTGATGCGCCTTCGATACGTTCTCGCAATGCGTTCGCACCACGTGATGAGTGCGCGCCGCCTCGCTGCCGCCCATTTTGCGAAACGAAACTCGAAATGCCACGCCATGGAAATGCATGTCTGCGGGCCCATAACAATGTGGAAAATTGCTTCCTGTATCAATTTCACACATTAAGGAAACCATTCGATTTTATCGCTTCCTATGCCCGCACGCCTTCTCGCTCGTTCGCCCGCCCAACTCAGCCCGGGCGCGCCGTGTTGCATGTACGAGTGTGTTACCTTCAATTATTGAAGAGTTTATGTGCTGCTACAAGAGTTGTTAGTATTTCTTCTTTTGGCTTTGCCTTTGCCGAACATTCCCGTCTGCTGACGACGGCCTGCGCGAAAAAGCGTTCTCGTTTGCTCGGTTGGTGCGGTGCGGTGCGGTTGCAATGCTGTTTTGAAAATTTTCGAGTGCCAGTCGTTGTGAATTTTCAAGTGTGCGCAAAGTCATTCCAAGAAACTTTACAAGACTCCGACACGCTGTTGCATGCACCACGTCCCTTTGCCCTGATTGGCGCTTGTCGAGCGCACACGCCACCCCGCCGTCGCCATTGCCGCAGTCCATGCAAATGCGCACCGGGAGGTGCTGGCCGCTCAATTGGATTTTGCTCGGCGCTTGACTGCTTGCGTTCCGGAATCAATTATGGCCGGCATTGTATAGTTTACAACTTGGGGTGTGCAGTTAAAATTCGTAATTTTGCGCTTTTGGATAGCAGCCGACGAGGCGAACTCGAGCATGGCCAACTCGCATGCGGCCAACTTCCACTCGAAGTGTGCAGAAATAATAAATTAATGAAGCCCATCGACTGGTCGAGCATATCAACTGCAGATGGCACGAGCTGCATTCAGCTGAAAGTGTGTTTGAGCTGAATTTGTACTCATTTGAGTGCATCTACGAAGTGGTTCTGAAGGGATCTTGGTGGTTTAACTTTGTCAAACTCTTATTTCGATGCATTATAAACTATGTTAGTGGTTAGTTCATTGTGCTTTGTCTCAATGTGAGCCATAATTAGGGTTAAGAGAATGAAAAGTTTTGCTTGGCAGGACAACCGGAAAAGGACATGGACTCTTCTCACTTGTTTAACTGAATTGATATCAGAGAAAATTAGGGAGAAATATTCAAACATTTTTTCAATATTTGGTAAAGTTGCGACGTCAAATTGTGGTTCCATAAAGTGTTATGGTGAGTTATAGCAAATCTCTGTTTGAAGTCCACACGGGAGTTGCGGTCGACGGGAGGGGGTTGAATGCGCAGTTGAATGAACAGAAGACGACTGGAGAGTCTTTTGGCCAGTTAAATAAGTAAGTATGTAGTAAGTAAGTAAGTATGTAGTAAGTAAGTAAGTATGTAAGTAAGTAAAGAAGGAAGTGGTAAGTAAGCTAGTAAGTAATGAAGGAAGTGGTACGTAAGTTAGTAAGTAAGTAAGTAGTAAGTAGTAAGTAGCAAGTAGTAAGTAGTAAGTAGTAAGTAGTAAGTAGTAAGTAGTAAGTAGTAAGTAGTAAGTAGTAAGTAGTAAGTAGTAAGTAGTAAGTAGTAAGTAGTAAGTAGTAAGTAGTAAGTAGTAAGTAGTAAGTAGTAAGTAGTAAGTAGTAAGTAGTAAGTAGTAAGTAGTAAGTAGTAAGTAGTAAGTAGTAAGTAGTAAGTAGTAAGTAGTAAGTAGTAAGTAGTAAGTAGTAAGTAGTAAGTACTAAGTAGTAAGTAGTAAGTAGTAAGTAGTAAGTAGTAAGTAGTAAGTAGTAAGTACTAAGTACTAAGTAGTAAGTAGTAAGTAGTAAGTAGTAAGTAGTAAGTAGTAAGTAGTAAGTAGTAAGTAGTAAGTAGTAAGTAGTAAGTAGTAAGTAGTAAGTAGTAAGTAGTAAGTAGTAAGTAGTATGTAGTAAGTAGTAAGTAGTAAGTAGTAAGTAGTAAGTAGTAATTAGTAAGTAGTAAGTAGTAAGTAGTAAGTAGTAAGTAGTAAGTAGTAAGTAGTAAGTAGTAAGTAGTAAGTAGTAAGTAGTAAGTAGTAAGTAGTAAGTAGTAAGTAGTAAGTAGTAAGTAGTAAGTAGTAAGTAGTAAGTAGTAAGTAGTAAGTAGTAAGTAGTAAGTAGTAAGTAGTAAGTAGTAAGTAGTAAGTAGTAAGTAGTAAGTAGTAAGTAGTAAGTAGTAAGTAGTAAGTAGTAAGTAGTAAGTAGTAAGTAGTAAGTAGTAAGTAGTAAGTAGTAAGTAGTAAGTAGTAAGTAGTAAGTAGTAAGTAGTAAGTAGTAAGTAGTAAGTAGTAAGTAGTAAGTAGTAAGTAGTAAGTAGTAAGTAGTAAGTAGTAAGTAGTAAGTAGTAAGTAGTAAGTAGTAAGTAGTAGAGTAGTAAGTAGTAAGTAGTAAGTAGTAAGTAGTAAGTAGTAAGTAGTAAGTAGTAAGTAGTAAGTAGTAAGTAGTAAGTAGTAAGTAGTAAGTAGTAAGTAGTAAGTAGTAAGTAGTAAGTAGTAAGTAGTAAGTAGTAAGTAGTAAGTAGTAAGTAGTAAGTAGTAAGTAGTAAGTAGTAAGTAGTAAGTAGTAAGTAGTAAGTAGTAGGTAGTAAGTAGTAAGTAGTTAGTAGTTAGTAGTTAGTAGTTAGTAGTTAGTAGTGTAGTTATATTAGTAGTTAGTAGTTAGTAGTAGTAGTAAGTAGTTAGTAGTAAGTAGTAAGTAGTAAGTAGTAAGTAGTAAGTAGTAAGTAGTAAGTAGTAAGTAGTAAGTAGTAAGTAGTAAGTAGTAAGTAGTAAGTAGTACGTAGTAAGTAGTAACTAGTAAGTAGTAAGTAGTAAGTAACTAAGTAATAAGAAAGTAAGTAATAAGTAAGTAAGTAAGTAAGTAAGTAAGTAAGTAGTAAGTAAGTAAGTAATAAGTAAGTAAGTAAGTAATTACGTAAGTACGTAAGTAATTAAGTAAGTAAGTAAAAAGGGAAGGAGTAAGTAAGTAAGTAAGTAAGTAAGTAATTATGTAAGTAAGCAAGCAAGTAAAGAAAGCAGTAGCAAGTAGATCATTAAATAAGTAAGTAATAAGCAAGAATGTAAGTAAATCAGTTAGTAAGTAGTAAGTAAATAGGTAGTAAATAAGTAGTAAGTAATTAATTAAATTAGTAAAATAAGAAGTATTTTAGGTCCACGCGAAAGTTCCACTTACAGTGACAGTGAAATTTCCTACAATCATTCTGAATTATACAAACATTTATATTTGCAATCTTCAAATTGCAGACATTCAAAGAACTGCCAAGTAAATACTCGAACAATTAGTTTAAACGAAAACCAAAATACCTCATGCAAACATTTAAAAACTTTTTAAATCATTTTAAATGTCAAATGACAGCAAACAAATTCCTAACAAACACTCCAGGGAGCTGACTGCCGTTAGTTAATTAGAAATCAATAAATGCCATACATCAGAATGTAGAAAGTGACTGAGAAAAAGGAACAAATAAAACCAAAAGGACCATAAAAAACTGTCAACTATAAAAAAAGAACATTAAAAAGTAACAAAGAATACATACATACAGACAAGATTTGAACTCAGAGCAAAGTTGCATTGAATGAAAAAGTGTCCTTGATGGACAAACAAAGCAGCCGATACACACACACACACACACACACACACAAAATCTCTCACTCACTGCGATAAACCTTCTTTAAAAGCGTAAGTAGGTATTAAAACAAAAGCAACTGGAAGGTTGGCAGATAAGCTAACGGCATGGGGTGCGGCGGAAAATTGCAAGAAATCGTCTATCCATTAAGAATTCGATTTATATGCGACTGTGAACCGCGACAAAGCCATTTCGCATAATTTCAAAAACAAAAGACCCAGCAACAGCGTCGGCTGAAGGGAAGAGACCGACGAGCGCTTAAGTGTGCGACGACAAGAAAATTGGCCAGCAGAAGAAATTGAAAGGCAGCACGAAATAGATGTAGAAGAGACCAAATAGCAAATAGCTTAAGCAACAATAACAACAACAACAGCAAGAACAAACCAACTAAAACAATAATTTGCACAGCAGCTAAATTATTTGCATAAAGTGCTTAGAGCTCCGCCTGCTGCTCATTTGTTGGCCGCGTTCTCGAATAGCCTCGAGCAAGTCGGCTAAGGTTGGCTAAGCACAGCACAGAGTGCACAGTCAGCCATCGCACGACGCGACGCTGTCTGACGGTAATTTAAATATTTTTGCAATTTCCCCACCGAAATGCGTTTCGCATTCAACACGCCCACTTTTTCGGCTGTACCCACCAAGTGTCCAGCCACTTGCTGTGCGTTGTTTTTGTTTTTGTTTCGCTTTCATGCATTCGCAGCACAGAGCAGAGCAGAGCAAATTAGAGACAAAAATGCAAGCGTGGGCAAGTGGAAAACACAAAAAAAAAAAAGACATGAAGGACATGGACCAAGAAACCAATTGAGAACCCATTAACCCTAACCTCGAAGCAGCTATTTCCGTTTGATCAATGATTCATGAAATGCCAAACGAGTCGCTCGCCGTTGGTTGATGGGGTACGTACAGCGCGCGCTACTGTTTTTTTTTTCGTCTCGCTTGCTGCTTTGCTATCGCTTTTTTTGCTATTTGCTATTTTTCTATGCTTTCTATTAGGCTGATGATGCGCTTCAGACCATAGAGGCGGACAGTTCTTATCAAATAATTGAACAAAAAACTAAATAAAATAAAAAGTTATTTAGTGTGGGAAATAGAAATAATTTTTTTGTGCGGGAAATTTAAAACTTGAATAATTTGTTTAATACTAGAAAGACTGCAAAAATTCCATACCTACGAAGACTAAATATTATAACCGCTGATATCTCAAAAAGTGCACATCGGATTTGGCTAATTGTAATTGTAGAACTATTTGTAGAATCCGATAAAAAAAATAAAAGTCAACTCAAGCAAAGTTGATAGAAATACTAAACTACAGATATTTAAAAATGAAAAACCGTAAAAATTACCGCAATGGCCTTTATAGTGTTAAGGTCAAACATGCACCGTTTGGTTCGATGACTTGTTGCCATTTTGAAGGTAATTCCATCAAGCCTCTCTCGTAGAATCCCACGTTCCTATTGGCAAAAAACTGCAGATAGTCGTCATAAGTTTCTCTTGAGACAACAGCGAAATCTTTCAACATAAACATTTGATTATTATTTGGTGCCAGGTCCTATCTATAACATGGATGCATAAGAAGCTCCCAGTTAAAGTCTCTGAGCTTTTGGCGAGTCCACTATCAATGAATGTGGACTGACGTTGTTCTGATGGAATACAATTTCTCTTCTATGGGCCAAAGTTGGCCGCTTCTGGGTGATTACTTTCTTCAGATGGTTCAGTTGTTGTTGTTGGTCCAAATTAATAGGTTTGGCCATAGAAGGGCAACTCGTAATAGATTACTTGCTGCCTCACCTCAACCTCACCCAGCACACTACAAAACCTTCCTAATCGTCAATCATGGCTTGGGCACTGTTTGTGTTACTACAACCCTTTTCGCTTGACGTTGTTGTAAATCATCCAACTTTTATCACCAGTCACAATTTGCCTCAAAAATGAATCAATTTTTTGCAATTCAGCAGAGATTCGCACTTGGAAACTCGTTCCATGAGGTTTTTCTGCATTAACTCGTGTGACACCCATAAATCGAGCTTCTTTTTGTGTGCATCATTATTTAAGTTCTTCTTTTTTGTGCAATGTTTAGATTCTGGAAGCATTCTGAGGACGTCCCATCATCTCTTGGCAGAAACAAATGGAGAAGATGTGCGCAAAACTGAGGCGCTTTGGTAGAACATTTGCCGCAGGCTGTAACCCAGCGACGCACAGTGTTGCGAGTTCATATAGCGGAGTGACAAAAATAGAAGGAGTGGTCGTACATAAATAAAATTTGGTACACAGTTATTGTATGATAAAGAAATTACTGTGCAAAATTTCAATGAAATCAATCCAAAACTTCGACCATTTCCTATACAAACGGATTTGAAAAAACTTCATATTAACAATGGAAATTATTATTAGTTCATAAGAGCTAATATTATCATATATTATCATCATAATATTTTTATTTTAATATAAATTTATTTATAAATGTGTATATAGATAAAATAAGCTATTTTCAAAAGCGATTGAAAATAAAATCTCTCACAGCTGCTCAGAAGTTGCTCTTAGAGGGTTAAAATCTTGCACTGACCCCCACTAATTTATCCTCCTGAATATTTCTTTCGAACATACCTACCCCCTATCTCCAACCTTTCATGAGACTCCCATACAAAATAATCGTTTTTAGAAAGTGGGCTCCCGCTGCTCTCAGGTTGATCCCAGACATACCATATGTAAGGCCGACACTAATTTATTTTCTCTTCCGAATGTTTCTTTCCAAGATACCTACACGATATCTCCAACTCTTAAGGTGGCTGCCATACAAAACTAATAATTTTCAATGGAACTGGCTCCACACTTGTAAATGTAGTAAAGTAAGCGAGGAAACATTGTATCTGGGAAACTACTGAACCGATTTAAATGATTTATTCAACAATCGTCAAAATTCCTGAGTGAAAAAAATACAAAATTAATTAGAGTTCAAAAATTCTCCACCAGAGGGCGCCTCCCATACAAGTGAATTAGTTAAGTTGTCCACTTTTGGGTTTGTACGAAAAAAAATCAAAGTGTAGTGCCGAAACTCTATTAACCCCTCTATTTTGAATATAATAGTAATCGTAATTGATTTTCCGAAGTTATCTTCAACAAATTTTTCCATCAGCAGAAGAGCATTATTTGACAGATTGCATTGGCATTCAACCAAACGTTGAAAATATCGCGAATTTCCACTCCAGCCTTCACCGAAAAATGCCAATAACTTGCATTCGCGCAAATATGCGCAGCTCAAATTTACATCACAATGTAGGTAGGTACATACTTACCAAAACAAAATATCAAAAAATTTCAAAAGTGATAAAAACTGTTTTTTGAAATCACCTTTAAAGTTTTAACTCAGTTTTTATTCAATTGTTTTCTTTGTTTCATTTTCTTCATAACGGTACTGCTCGTAGGTGAGAAGAATCAGCGCAATTTTGGTCTTGCCAGACCTAAATTGTATTAAACTTAAGACAACAGTAAGTTTTAGGGACCTGCTCATAATTTATTTTGAAATATTTAACCTCAAAGTCAAAGGAAAATTGTGCTGTTTGTACACAATTTTGTTTAGCGCTGTAAGAGCGTACTTTAAGAGCTCATAACTTCTATGTTATCTAATATTTTTTCATATAGCTTCGGATTTCACTTAATTGAAGTATTTCCAACAAAACCTCGTACTCAGATTTTTGGGCTTATACAATTGCATTTTGGCCTTTTTCTCACTACTCGCAACATTGTGCGACGTGTTTTTATGGACAGTTAAGTAAGTAAGTAATTCAGATCCTGGAAAATCAAAACAGTGCGTATATGACTATGAGACTTGACAGTTTCCATGATTTTATCGACATTTTTGACAGTTGGCGTGCTGCATCATTGATATCAAAACGACCAACACGGAATCGATGAAATCAAAACTGCGCCTGGTTGCCATTTACAGTGTCAGGACTAGTGGCGCACACAGGATTTAATTTTGGGGCGGTTATGCGTACAACTTTTGAGCTAAATTCCATTTTAAACCATATTTTGCACCAGCAATATTTTTATTTGGGGGGTTGAATCCCCAAACGCCTCCCCATGTGTGCACCACTGGTCAGGAGCATAAACAATATTCATGTTCTTAGACGCCTGTCATGCATTGTCACCTTTATCGAAGGAAAACTGTAAGATTTTTCGCATTTTCTCTTTGCTGGTGTCCATCTATGACGAACGCTCAAACAAAACTGAGCCTAGAAATCAGAAATCCTTCTAATAAGTTTTTTAGTACGAAATCTAATCTTTCTAGCTTTACCCAATCGCATCTATAGAACGCTAGATACATATTCCTAAAGCCATCTTAATTTCATCAAGTGCCACCCAGACCCAACAATTTCGTATCTCATCCCATAGACGCACCAACCGTCGCGACGCATCGTTCATATTTACTTCCATAACGATCATTATTACTCGAGTAAACGCAACTGTATGCAACATGTGTGCGTGTGTGTGTGCGTATTTGTATTTGTGCGCATTCGAAATGAGAAAAATTCAAAAATTATGCAAATTCTAACAAAATAGTCGGCAACATTGCGTTTTATTCAAATTGCAATAATAAACAGCCGGTTGCTCCACCTGTCGAAGCTCTCTCTCTCTCTCTTCAATTACTGTGCGACCCAGCTGCAACGGCTGCCCCCACACATTTACCGCACAATGGCAACGCCTGGAAATATTTGCTACTGCCGCTCCTTCGGTGGCAGTCCTTGCATTCCTGCAAGGCGGCCGCCGAGCGTTCGGCAAAGGCACTGCGCACAAATGTGTGCGAGTGTGCTAGATAAATCAATTAAATGCAAATTGAACATACATAAAGCATATTCAAAGCATGAAATAACGAGAAAATTCAAGCGAGGCATTCAAGCAAAAATATGAAATATTTCAAGATGTGTCAAGCTGCAAGTTGCCGGCGCCCAAAGAGAGAAAGCAAAAAATGCTAAATCATGAAATTGTGTACTTGTGTGTGTGTGTGTGTGTGTGTGGTTTGATTTCGTCTTCCTGCAGTTCACCTAAGTAAAAACGGCAGCAGGCATGCACAGCCCGAATAGGTCGACGGAAGACATGAAAAAAGTAAGAATGAAAAGTAAGAAAGAATGAAGGAAAAATTGCAAAAAGTGCGCCAACAGATGCTTTTGACCATAATAACAGATGCGAATAAAATAGCAAGAATACTTCAAAGGAGCAAAATTTGCAAATAGCTGAAGCCAGCGCCGCACGACGAGCCGGAGCCAATACGCTCGCTGCCATTCAGCGCTGGCTGGCTTTGTTGTGCGAGCAGCCACGAAATTGGCTCTGCTGCTCGCAAATTGCAGCCGGCAACGCGCATTGTTGTATTGGCTCGGAGGGGCAAAATGTTAAACAGACTGTTGAATGTATTGTAAATTAATTGAAATAAATTTCCACATAACGCTGCCGGCGGTGACTTTGGCTCACAGCATGCAACACACTTTGCAAGCAATTAATGTGCGCGCATTAATGTGCGCGCGTATGTCCCTGTGTGTGTGTGTGTGAGTGTGTGTGTGAGTGCCAAGAGGCTGTGGGAAGTGAAAAGAAAATTCATATAAAACCACCAAACCACTTGCTGTACTCCCTCATTCTCTTAATTTGACGCAAAGTTTGGCCAAAAATAACAAATTCCCCTTTACTCCTTTCAGTTTTTTTCTTATTCGACAAAAACCTAGCAAATGTTGGAGATAAATACGTAAGGGAGCAGAAGTACACTGATATAAAGTTAGTGGTACCACAATTATTGAAGAAGCTGAAAGGTGAAAGGCAGGGCTGCGAAAAGAAAGAAACAGAGAAGAGTCTTGATTTCCCGATTTCAAACTTCTAAGGACTTCTTTATTATAAATTCTTTATAAAGTATTACACAAATTTATACAAACACCAATTTCGACCTTCAATATTCTGTTGCTAACATAATCGGAGACATAAATTTTTGAATGCGAATGTGGATAAGAATAAGAAAACTATAAGCAAGAAGAAGGCCTCTGTCTGCTTGTCGTGATATGACAAAGGTTGGTAATGCTTAGGCAAATTGCAGCAAACATGAGACATAGGGAATTCTCCTTATACTCTCCTTATACTCCGTGCCAGGACCACAAGAAAATTCCATGTACTCTTACCTGGATTTCAAACTGAGTGTAACCGACTCTCGGCCAGTCCAACCTTCTTTAAATACCCATATGGAAAAATCCATGAACATACTTGTTAGATATTTTCCTCTAAGTTTTTGCAGCTTTCAGGTTTTTAATTTAGAAAAATATTTAAAATTGAAAGTAAAGTAAAAGTCTCCGCTTTGCAAATTTTGAGAAAACATTCAAACCGAAAATGGCCACATCATTTCGTAATTCATATTAAAAGTTTTATCAACTTCTTGGTAACCACGTATTTTTATAATTTTTTATGAAAGAAATTATGTGTTCTCTTCGTATGTCGTCTAAGCTCGTTTCGTCTCATCTCATCTCATGTCATCTCATGTCATCTCATCTCATCTCATCTCATCTCATCTCATCTCATCTCATCTCATCTCATCTCATCTCATCTCATCTCATCTCATCTCCTCTCCTCTCATCTCATCTCCTCTCCTCTCATCTCCTCTCCTCTCCTCTCCTCTCCTCTCATCTCATCTCATCTCATCTCATCTCATCTCAACTCAACTCAACTCAACTCAACTCATCTCAACTCAACTCAACTCAACTCATCTCAACTCATCTCAACTCAACTCAACTCAACTCAACTCAACTCAACTCAACTCAACTCAACTCAACTCAACTCAACTCAACTCAACTCAACTCAACTCAACTCAACTCAACTCAACTCAACTCAACTCAACTCAACTCAACTCAACTCAACTCAACTCAACTCAACTCAACTCAACTCAACTCAACTCAACTCAACTCAACTCAACTCAACTCAACTCAACTCAACTCAACTCAACTCAACTCAACTCAACTCAACTCAACTCAACTCAACTCAACTCAACTCAACTCAACTCAACTCAACTCAACTCATCTCGTCTCGTCTCGTCTCGTCTCGTCTCGTCTCGTCTCGTCTCGTCTCATCTCATCTCATCTCATCTCATCTCATCTCATCTCATCTCATCTCATCTCATCTCATCTCATCTGATCTCATCTCATCTCATCTCATCTCATCTCATCTCATCTCATCTCATCTCATCTCATCTGATCTCATCTCATCTCATCTCATCTCATCTCATCTCATCTCATCTCATCTCGTCTCATCTCATCTCATCTCATCTCATCTCATCTCATTTCATTTCATTTCATTTCAATTCATTTCATTTCATTTCATTTCATTTCATTTCATTTCATCTCATCTCATCTCATCTCATCTCATCTCATCTCATCTCATCTCGTCTCGTCTCGTCTCGTCTCGTCTCGTCTCATCTCATCTCATCTCATCTCATCTCATCTCATCTCATCTTATCGTCTCATAACGGAGGATTTTCTTTCAAGAGCCAACAAAATAATAAAAGACCTCAATGGAGCTACTTTGACTCCCTCAATTCATTTCATCTCATCTCTTCTAATGTCATTCTGTTTTATTTAACTTATATCATCTTGTCCAAACTTATCTCACGTCATACCATATCATCTCGTATCATCTTATTTCGTCTCGCCTCGCCTAGTCTCTTTGCATCACATCGCATCGCATCTCATCTCATCTTATCGTCTCGTAAAGGAAGATTTTTTTTCAAAAGACAACAAAATAATAAAAACCCTCAATGGAGTCACTTTGACTCGCTCAGGCATTCCAAGAATCTCATCTCTGTTCAGTTCTCTTTCTTGTTTGTGTTCATTTCATTCCATCGAAACTCATCTTATTTCTTCTGAGCCCCGCTTCTTGCTTGTTTTAGTAGTATTAAGGGTCTTAAATATCTTATCATCCTGCCTGACTCGAATCGATTTCGTTTTAAGCAACTCTCAACCTGTCCTGAGGGTACAAAGGGATTCATCTGGGTTCGAATCTCGAATCAACTCTCAACAAGTGCTCCTTGCTTTTCTAACATACGAGCATTGCTTTCGATTGAAATTTCGGCGCAGTGTAGTTCAGTGGCCTTTAGTGGAAATTGTACCTGCCGCCCCATGTAAATCCGGCACTCATCATGTGGTTTACGCTGCATATGACATTTATTACGAAACTTTTCGCATACTTTCTCACACAGTTTTCACTTCTTTTGGCTTACAGCGATGCCGCAACAAGCCGCCAGCCGGCTTCCGTACCCGCCGCTCTGAATCTTGCATCATTTTTCACGCATCCCGCAGCACTTTTCCAGCTGGCGTTGCGTAGGATTTTGGTTTTTTCTTATTTGTCGACTCGTTTCGTGTGTTGTTGTTGTATTTTGAGTATGTTTTGTGTTCCGCTGGCTATGCGCCGCACAAGTCACGCTTAGCGGCGTTTCGCTACAAGCGCGTTCTAACGCACTGCCTGCAGTACGCAGCAGCCACCGACTGAGGGTGCTGAAATATTTTAAAAAGTTTGCACGCGAGTTTTCGCGAGTGTGTGTGTGCCACACATGCACAGTGACAGCGCGCTTTTGGCGAAAAGTTTAAAGTGCGTGCGTGCGTGTACGTGTGTGTGTGTGCGTGTTGCGAAAAGTTCGCCTGCTCTCATGCAGCCACAATGAAAAGATACGATTATGTATTTAGATATTTTTAGCACTTGAAGTGCATAAAGTGCGCCGCTACCGCCACTACAGCGCCTCGCCAACCACAGACTTGAATGCGCGCCCCGGGCACTGCCACTGCCAGCAACATTTAATGGATTTCAATATTTTACACTTTTAAGCGGCCAATATTCCCCCCAAATAAATGACGGTTGGCTTTTGACGGCGCGCGCACGTTTTCAATTTGCGCTGGTGTCCTTTTCCGCCACACACACACACACACACACACATACGTTTATCAATGCTCAAACACACACACACACGAACATATCTAGCAGTGACTAATGAAATCCAAAGTAAAAAAAATTGACATTTCGCAGTTGTCCTTTTCGCTTGAATCCCGCACACACTTCGCTGCATTCAAATTACTTTGAAAACTTCTTTTGAACGTTTTTGTTTTCCCTTCGAAAACAGCACCAAAGCGCGAAAAGGGCTCACTTCAACTCACTTAGCAAAAAAGAGCCAAAAATTCGAGGACCTCTCTAAATTAGCATAAACCTTATGGGCATTGGGCCACTTTCAGAATTGCAGCGAAATAGCACAACATGCGTTGACCAACCCGCCAGAAATTGCTAAAAAGTTCTTCATCTCCTTCACTTTTATTTTCAATCGAGTCTCTGTGATTAATTGCCTTTCAATTTAGGACTGCCACGCCAAAAAGTAAATGCGACGCCAACAACAAACACCCACACTCACACACACCCCCACACACACACACCGAAGTGGCAGCACGATAGCAAAAACTTAAAAGGATGCTTTCGCCTGTATCTGTTTCATTTGTAAATTGTTAACGTTAAATGTTTGATGGGCGAAGCCGTCTCAAGCAGCCACCACTCCGGCGAGCGTCCGACAACTGAAAAAGGATACGTGCCGCAAAAAGAAACACACCGAGAGAAAAAAAGGATTCACATCAAATTTAATTAGGCGAGAGTTTAACATATTTCTATTTAACACGTTGCCTTTTTGTTTCACCGCACCGAACCGCCCGTTCGGCTCGGCCCTCGCCAACCGGCTGAGAAGGGTTCAGCGGAAACGTGGAACGGGTTCCTTGAATAGGGACACGCACACACGCCACTTAATAACGTGGCTTATTAAGGATGCGCCGGCCGTCGGAACCGAAATTTGTACGGTAAGCGACATTGAGATAAATGGACAAGTTGCTGTGCTTGCCATGATTAGATCTTAAGGTATAATGTCCGTTGCAATTTTTCAAAATCATAAATTCCATTTCCATTTTAGAGTCAAAAGTGCTTTTAAAAGAAACAAAATAAATCATTATTGTGCTTTTAATTGGAATCTCTTTCATATTATTGATTCTAGATAGAAAACATGAATTGTTATGACAAGTTTGGGATCACCAATTAAAAGTTTGAAACAAAAAAATAACAACAATAACAATAAAGAAACAACAAAACTTCTTTGGATAGTCGATTTATGGACTTGGGATCATCAATTCAAAGTGTGAAACAAAGACTGCGGAGGCAAAACTTCTTTGGATGGTCGATTTATTGACTTTGGAATCACCAGTTAGAAGTTGTAAGCAAAGACTGCGGAGGAAAAACTTCTTTGGATGGTCGATTTATTGACTTTGGAACACCAATTGAAAGTCTGAAACAAAAAAACAACAACAATAACAATAAAGAAACAACAAAACTTCTTTGGATAGTCGATTTATGGACTTGGGATCATCAATTCAAAGTGTGAAACAAAGACTGCGGAGGCAAAACTTCTTTGGATGGTCGATTTATTGATTTGGGATCACCAGTTAGAAGTTTTAAACAAAGACTGCGGGGACAAAACTTCTTTGGATGGTTGATTTATTGACTTGGGATCACCAATTAAAAGTTTGAAACAAAAAAACAACAACAATAACAATAAAGAGACAACAAAATTTCTTTGGATAGTCGATTTATGGACTTGGGATCATCAATTCAATTTCTTTGAGTGACTGGCTTATTTACTTTAAATCAGCAATTTTAAACAAAGACTGTGGAAAAAACTTCTTTGTATGATGGATTTGTGGACCTGGGATTAGAAGTATGAAACAAAAACTACAAAGACAAAACTTCTTCGAGTGACCGGTTTATGGACACGGGATGACCAGTTAGAAGTTTTAAGCAAAGACTGCGGGGACAAAACTTCTTTGGATGGTAGTTTTGTGGACTTGAGATCAGTTAGAAGATTTAAACAAAGACTGCGGAAGCAAAACTTTTTTGGATGGTCGATTTATGTATCTGGGATTACGAGTTAAAAGTGTGAAACCAAGACTGCAGAACAAAAGTTCTTTGGATGGTATAGGGTGTTTTTTTTAGAGGTTTGTTTTTCAAATAGAGATAAAACTGGCATTTTGTGGTCAAATCTGGCAACTCTAAAGTCATTTATGTTCAGTTTGGTTTGCCATTTCATCATGAACAGGTTGACAAAAGAACAACGCTTGCAAATCGTGCAAATTTATTTCGAAAATAATGGTTCAGTTCGCGAAGTTTACCGCAAGCTCCGTCCATTTTATGGTCGACATAATCGTCCATCAGAGCAATTAATTCGGTTAACCATGGGTCGTTTTCGCACTACGTTTACTCTATGTGATAATACGCATCCGCAGAGACGTCGAACAGTGCGCACCGAAGAAACAATTGCCGCTGTAGAGCAAAATGTTGAAGAGGACCCAGTCAGAAGAGGAGTCAGTAACCGTTAATGGAGATTTTGTTCCCGAATTGGATGGCATGAATGTGGATGAGTTGTGGTTCCAACAAGACGGCGCTACATGCCACACAGCGCACGTCACAATCGATTTATTGAAGGAAACATTCGATGAGCGCATAATTTCGCGGAATGGACCTGTCAATTGGCCACCAAGATCGTGTGATTTGACACCATTGGGTTATTTTCTTTGGGGATATGTGAAGTCGCTCGTCTACGCCAACAAACCAGAAACGTTAGGGGACTTGGAAGCCAACATTCGTGGCGTTATTGCCGACATACGGCCCCAAATGCTCGAAAAAGTGGTTGAAAATTGGACCTGTAGAATTGGCTTTGTTCGAGCCAGCCGCGGCGGCCACATGCCCGAAATCATATTTAAACATTAATGGCATCAAATTATCCTTCCAATAAAGCCAAATTGATGGACATTAAAACGATTTTCTTGTGTTTTATTTCAATTCGAAGTTCTATACCTCTAAAAAAAACACCCGATATAAGTATTTGTGGACTTGGGATCACTAGTTAGATGTTTCAAACCAAGACTGCAAAACAAAACTTCTGTGGAGATCACCAATTAAATGGTTGATACAATGGCAGTCGAGACAGATCCTATTTGGATTGGAATAGACAACATACGTAAAATTGTTTAGGTGTTTATAATATCGTAGAATTTATGCAGACGGTTTATGAATTCCTTTCTTTAATCTTTTAAATATCAATGCTCAATCTTTTTGTTTGTCTGATTAGAAACATATTTATATAAGGGCACAAATAGAGTTTGAGAGCTGATTTTTATAATTTTTAAAACTTTATTCATAGATATTGTTACGATGTAATCTATCCGAAGTATTGTTCTTCGATAGCTATGATTTTCTCCATCTTTAAGGCAGCATACAAATTCAGTGTTAAACAAATTCTTCTTTTTTAGACAATCCAAGAATAGACCACATTTTTGGCTTCTTCGTGAGAAGTGCTGTTCGACCAGGCCAACGAGTATCGGCTGAAATAAGAAGTAGTCGAAAAGAGCAAAGTCTGGTCAATACGACCCATGGGGTAGAAAATCGCGTTGAGACGCATCCAACGTTTGCTTGACAAGATTCAAGATGGTTCGCACAAAATGGTCCGATGTGACTTTATCTACATACAAGTTCGATTGTAAATATAATCCCCAAAATTGATTTGTACCCGCAATGCATAAACTTTTATTAAGTCTGGTCTCCGAAGAATGGCCTAAATTTCCTTGAATCACCGGGTGAAAAATACGATCTGTCAACTCTACTCTAACCAATACTGGAACCATTTAAAGGCCTCACTCATGTACTGAAAGTCGAACTTAATTGAACGCTTTATTCTATTTTCATACGAAAACACTTGTTCGTTATATTTATTTACTCCTCGAAAGCGAAAGCTTATCCACTGGTGCACTGGTTTTAAGGATTCAAGCGCCTTCTGTTTGTTACAAAACGTGTTCGTGAAAAATATGGTTTCATATGGCATTGAGCTTAAAAAGTTTGTACAGAACTTGCAAGGTGAAATCATTCTCCTCCTCCTTTATGCATTTTCAACAAGTCTTTCTTGTCTTTACTCTTCTCTTTCATTCCGTCTTTAATCTTTTTTCTGCTGACAACATGAAACAGGAAAAATGTTCCATTTGGAAATTTCAATGAATCCTCAGCGTCTTCAATGTTGAGCTAAGTCAGTTTTTCTTACGGCTCTTTTCAATTTTCGTTCATTCTTTCATGCCTGCATTATCCTCGAATTCAACGCGTCTTATCATAAACATATCTGCCATCTTCCCTTTGGTGCAAATAACATTTTTGCTAAATCGAATGCAAAAATGACCAACAACAGCCAAATATTTGTTTTATTAACACTTGCCTTGCTCTCAAAGCAAATAATAACACACACAGACACACACGCACAGACTTTATGATTTTCGTTAACATGTTCAATTAACTCGAGCAAACAAATGAGCAGCACGCAGCTGAGGAATAAAACTGGGGAAAAAACAAAAATAGAAAATAAAACAAAAATAATCATCGTAAAGTAGCTGTGCGAGGGCGCCGAAGGGGCCGAGCAGGACAACAGCTCGTAGAGCGAGTGGTGAGAGCGCCAGGCGGTGAGGGATGTTGGCGAGCGGTTTGATTGCCTTTGACGCTTAACGACAATAAGTGTAATTTCAGTTTATGAACCACAATCACAGTGACCGGGGCCAAGCGAGCACATTACACGCAGACACAGATCGCATCGCACAGGGTGATGCAGAAATGAGAGAAAGTAGTTGATAAGTTACATACTCGTAAATGGTCAATCTGAAAGGACTGAACGAGCGAACTGAACTCAAAAAGAATTTTGGAAAATCTCCTGTTTCAAATGTGTATGTAATACAGTTTCTTCCATTCAGTTAATTAACCCTTTCGCTATTTTGTTGCCATATGGCAACATGCTACTTTGTGGACGTCTGCATCCTCTATGGTTGCAAGAATACCTTTTTTTGTTGGTCTTTGGAATAGTTTGAAATTTTAGGAAAAATACGAAATTAATAAACTGAATATTTCAGGGACTTAACTATTATAAGTTTTTTAAGAAATTAATTGCAATGTAACTATTACAATGCAACATCAATTTTATTTGTTGATTATAATTATTATTTGTGACAATTAATTTTTACATTGCATAATAACTGTTATGAAAAATAAATATTTTTTTCATTCTCGATAATTATTTTTTTGGGATTTTTTTTATTTACGTTGCTTCATAACTTTTATTTATGACTTTTTTTATTTACGTTACCGATAACTATTATTTTGAGAAAATTTTTTTTACGTTGCTTCATAACTTTTATTTATGATTTTTTTTTCATTTACGTTGCCGATAACTATTATTTGAATGACAATTTTTTATACGTTGCCTCATAACTTTTATGAAAAATTTTTTTTTTATTTACGTTGCCTTACCACATTTTGAGTATGAATTGATTTTTAATTGTTTAGTTGTGGGTGGAAATTAGGTTTCTGCAGTTAATTTGCGTTTGGCAATTTAGAACAATTAAAAATTAATTCATATCCAAAATGTAGTAATTCAACGTAAAAAATTTGTTTTTCAAAATAATAGTTATCGGCAACGTAAATTAAATAAAAATCATAAATAAAAGTTATGAAGCAACGTAAAAAAAAATATGTCTCAAAATAATAGATATCGGTAACGTAAATTAAAAAAGTCATAAATAAAAGTTATGAAGCAATGTAAAAAACAAAAATCTCAAAATAATAATTATCGACAACGAAAAATATATTTGTTACTTATAATAGTTATTATGCAACTCAAAAATAATAATTACATGATAATAGTTATAGGCGACGTAAAAAATTTCTTATTGGGAATAATTATTATAAAGCAATAATTTTAGAAATTTCTTAAATTAGGGCAATTTTTTTAATCCCAAAAATATGGATAATAATTATTTTAGGTCTCTGGAATATTTAAGTTTAAAGAAGAGAAGTATACACGTTTTTTTAATGGTATATCTTGACATAGTAAAGGAAGAAGAAGCAGACAAAATTAGAGAACTTTTTAATATGACGTTTTCTTTCAATTTAGATAATTTTTTTTTTAAATTTTGGCTGAATTAAATGAAGAAATATTCAAATTTTCGTTATGCGTAAAAAGTTTTATGCTTAAGTAATTATTACAGCCACAACGATGAGGTTGCTCTCATAGAAAAACACTCTAAAATACAGGGTCCGAGTATAAAAATTAAAAAATGTCTTATGGAATATTGCTAATATAACCACATAGAAGCCTAAGACGTAAAATTTAAAACTTAACTTAACTTCCCCCAGTAAAAACCTGTAGCGAAAGGGTTAAACAGATTTAAATGATTTATTTAGAGCGGATAGAAGAATATGAGTTGAGTTCCCTGGTAGAGATGGTTAGTCAATTAACGACTTAGTGCTTCATATGGAAGTCCATTACTGTTTGAGAAGAAACAGTGATACTGTATCAACTCGTTTGCCTAGCGAGGTCGGTACATAGTTCTACAAACACTGGCCAATACATTCTAGTCAAATGGTTGTGGAATCTCTGGCGGAAAGCTGTTCGATAGTTGAAAGCGTCCCCGTTGGAAGAATTCAGTTGAGCAGGCCCCAAAATTTCGTGTTGTGATAAACTTGAGAAGATGGACGCGAAACAGAAGCGCCAGGAGAGAGGTTTTGCGACAAGTCGTAATACAAAAACGAGTTGTTAGGGGAAAATTAAGGAAGCAAGTAATCTAGTTTTGTCTACAATAACATTGATAAATCCTTTTAAAATTTTGCTGCTGTCCTGGAACTATCATTTCGTGCATATGACTATTCCAGTGATGACCATTCTGCTAATCGGGACTTATATTCATACATGTATGTATTCATACATACATATTCATACATACATGTATCGGAATAGCCATCACATGACTAGTCATAAACTTCATGAGGACGAAAAGAAACTCACTTTATGCTCTTCGGCAACTCTTCGAACAGGAGGTGATTTTTAATTGATACACATTCGTCAGACTGATAAATATTTGGCTACAAGTTTCTATTATTCTATCTGTTTAAAAAATAAGAACAAGAAGAAGAAAGTGGTACAGTTAAAAGAACTATAAAAGCTTAAAAAGTGTGAAGATAACTAGCAACAATTAGCAATAGCAATTAGATCAGATACTGAGGTGCCTATGCGAGAATAACCGGCCGAATTTCACAGTTTTAATAGGGTTTGGGAAAATGCTCATAAAAACCAAACGAGAAACCATATTTACATGATTCAAAAAGCAGTATACTAAGGATGAAATAGAGAATTAATAGAATTTTCGAAATCATGTATTGCTAATTGTTGGTTTGTCAAAAACAACAATGTTTGACACAAGCGGAAAACAACGTCAATAACAAAAATGACGCTTTCAAACTGCAACTGGGACGAAATATACTGGTCACATTAACGATCGAGGAGACACTAACTGATCCTACGTCTCGCTGCGGCAATGCAACGTTATTTTGCGAGAGTCCTCAAACAGTTGTTTACATAACACGCTGCCGAAAAGTTCCGATAACATAAACGTCCACAAAAAGTTAAAACAAAAAACTATTTTTTTTTATTCTCTCGTAATGAAATTAGATCATTTATAACGTATTACAAATTTATTTTGAGATAGAGTTCTCCCGCAATGCGAATACTAAAGCGCTACAAGGCGTGGGCCGATATATCGGCTCTGGCACTTCTCGCTGGTGCAGCAAGAGCCGATATATCGGCCTCCGGCACTAAAAGGGTTAATATTCGATTATGGATTGGATCAGAGACCTAAAATAAATATTATCGATATTTTTGGGAATTAAAAAATTGCCCTAATTTAAGAAATTTCTATAATTATTGCTTTATAAAAATTATTCCCAATAAGAAATTTTGTACGTCGCCTATAACTATTGTCCTGTAATACATTTTTTTTGAGTTGCATAATAACTCTTATAAGTTACAAGTATATTTTTCGTTGTCGATAATTATTATTTTGGGATTTTTTTTGTTTACGTTGCTTCATAACTTTTATTTTTGACTTTTTTAATTTAAGTTACCGATAACTATTATTTTGAGACATTTTTTTTTACGTTGCTTAATACTTTTATTTATGACTTTTTTAATTTACGTTGCCGATAACTATTATTTTGAAAAAACAAATTTTTTGCGTCGAATTACCACATTGTGGATATGAATTGATTTTTAATTTTTTAAAATTGACAAACGTAAATTAACTGCAGAAACCTAAATTCCACCAATAACTAAACAATTAAAAATCAATTCATACTCAAAATGTGGTAAAGCAACGTGAAAAAAATGTCGTTCATAAAAGTTATGAAGCAATGTAAAATTTTTTTTTCAAAATAATAGTCATCGGTAACGTAAATAAAAAAAGTCATAAATAAAAGTTATGAAGCAACGGAAACAAAAAAAATCCCAAAATAATAATTATCGAGAACGAAAAAAAAAATTTGTTTCTCACAACAGTTACTACGCAACGTCAAAATTAATTGTCGCAAATAAAATTATAATCAACAAATAAAATTGATGTTGCATTGTTATAGTTAATAATATTGTTATAGTTAATAATATTATATTGCAATTATTTTCTTAAAAAACTTATAATAGTTAAGTCCCTGGATTGGATCAAATTTTTTTTTTTTACTTTAATCTTTAACCTAAAAAAGATAGAAGAATACAATTTAGATGTACGGTACTTCAGACTGAGATACAAAACATGTCAAAAGGATTCGTTTAAAATCTTCAAGGATATTAAAGTATACATATTTGAAAGGATCTTACTGACAATACTATGATAGGTGATACTACTGATAGGTTACTATGAATGAGCTCTAGTCTCAGTAGATCTGAAAAGAATGACGAATCTAATTATTCAAATTAGTATGAAAAAAAATGTCTGTCTTCACGATTGCGAATTCAAATATAAAATGTAGAAAGTAAATGGCGCAGAGCGAATATAAATTAGTGAGTGTGAAAAGCAAAACCATGACTCCAACTGACTATGTGATGCACCCTGTATGAGAAGATATATACACCTATATAGCCGAGCAAGTGGCAACTGTGCCCATTCGGGCTATTGTGAACTTTATATATGAACAATTGAGGTTTGCTGTCGCATGTTGGGTCGTTTCATTATTGCCTGTGTTATTGTTGTTGTTTATTGTTTGATGCTGATGATGTTGTGTCCGAAACATGACATAAGCCATTAACCCTCTGCATGCACTTTAAGTTTACATTCGCATATAAAATTCGCAACCAAAGCAACGCACACACACACATACATCCTTAAATATCAGCACACTGACACAGAAGTGTGTTGACGCAATACATAAACGCAATCACAGTTGAAATAAAATATAAAAAAGTACATTAGAATTGGGCTTATGGGACCACAAAAACATTTTTATACTTATTGCAGAACACGTTACGGCTCCGCCTGTCCGTCTCGCAGCTTTCCTCGCCAACCCACCTCAACTGTTCCAGTGCAGTGCACAGTGTGGTGTGTGGCAAGAACAATAACAACACTGCAGCGGCGAAACAACATTGTCTAAAAATAATAGCGAGTTTGGTATAAAGTAACCAGAAAACAAGAAAAATACGTAGTCGAAAAAATGACACAATGAAAGGAGTAGAAGCGAGCGGAACGAATGGACAGCAGGGAGAGAAGCGAAAAGAAGGACAAGGGCACAATTTCAGGATCCCTTCATATACTCGTACACACGTACATACATACATACATGCAGAGAGGGTGTGACAACAACAGCTGCAGCAGCAGATCAAGTCAGGACGACAGCGAGCGCGTAGCTCGCGGCAAAAACATGTTTGGCTTCGCTCTTCGCTTGGCGCATTTTTGTAACTGTATGAGTTTCCGGGCGCATGTATGTATGTGTCGGTGCATTTATGTGTGTATGCGTGTGTATGAAAAAGCGTAGTAGTAAAACGGAGTAGATTTCTTCATGTTTTATTACCTTTTCAGTTTATTTCCCTGGGGCCAGATAAAAAATGAACGAATCCTTATCACAGCGTGTCAAAGATTTTGCTCGTTTGTCCATTTCAAAGGACGCCAGGCGCACGCACGCACGCAAACGCACACATGACTCATGGCCACCACCAGCGCCAACACATATGCATGCACTTTGACTGTGGCCAGTGTTTGCGCATTTCCGGTTATGTATTGTATGTATGTGTTGTATGTAGTGGCGCACGCAGGATTTTGTTTCGGGGGGGAGGGGGAGGGGGGGGGGATTGTATAACTTTGTTGAGAACTTTGAAATAGAATAAAATTTAGATGTATGAATCTACAAACTGAGATCCAAAACATGTACATATGTTTTCCCCACCTGACATATTTTGGTCCTGAAAGTTCAAAATAGAAAATTTAGTTAAAAGGAGACAATTTTCCTCTTTCATTTGATACCCACATCTTCATCATTGCATAACCGCAAATATTAAAAAAAATATTTGAAATGTGTATGTCCTTAAAATTTTAAAGCCTTTTAAAAAGGACTTTCGGTCAGAAAATGAAAAAACTGACTATGCCAGGTTCCTATAACTGACCTAGTTTCACGCCTATATGAACATTTCGATGGGTCTCGGTAAAAACAATTTTTTTTTTGCACGATGTAATAAATGTAAAGTTGGTGTTTTAACTAAGTGCATCTTAACTTTGTAATTTTTCTTTCGATTCTATTGACGTTAGGCTTAATATTTGCTCAAATAATATATCATTCATCTTAGATTTTAGAACCAGAGGAGATAATTTATTTTATCTATAAAAAAAAACATTCAAAAATTTTTACTTTTTGAAAATGGTCGACAAATTTACCTTTTTACAACTTTCACCGTCAGTAACTTCCCCAAATCTCATCTGATTTGAATAGTCTGTATATCGCTGGAAAGGCTAAAGTATTATCTTCTGACCGACGGATAGCTTGTGTTAGTCGGATGATTCGTTTACAAAATATGTGCTTATAACTGAAACAACAGAAGGAAAAAATTATTTTTCGAAAACGCTTCTTACAAAAATTTTTTGATCTTTAGTTTCGTGTTCAGCGGCCAAAGTTAGTCTAGAAAATACTTTTATTTTTAGGTGAATTTTTTTTAATATTGATGAATGAATATATATGCGACGGTTATAAATTAAATTTCTGTACTAACTTAACGATATTTCGGAGGGAGGGCGGGGTTTAAACCCCAAAACCCCTCCCTGTGTGCGCCACTGGTTGTATGTAACTACAAGTATGTCTCGCTGCTGACTGGTCTGTGTTGTTCGGTGCTGGTGAGAGGGCACAACATTGCTGGACCACAAAAGCGACAGAAGCAGCAGCGGCAACAAATAAAAAGTTAACGATGACTTTGTTATGTTTATGGTCAGTTGGGCATATTTGCAAAAATCAACAGCCAAACACACGCACACATACATACGCCCGTGTACGTACGCAGAGCAGCAGCAACACGACAGCACAACAATAACAATGACCGTCACAGCAATAACACCAACAAGAGCCAACACGAAATAAATAAAATTTACACACTGCAACTAACACATGCACAAAGATTGATACGTTTACAAACCACACACGCAAAAACAACACACACACACACACACATGTATGTAATTTTCTAGGTATGCGCATAAAAATGGCTTTAAAACAAAAGCCAAAAAATCAACAATGCGAGAGATCGCTGAAAATGACAAAAAGTGGCAGCGGTGCCATTATCCACAAACACACACATATACACATACATACACATATACATTCATATATACAACAGCAACATAGACAGTCCTTGTTATGTTGCGCTGTGTTGCGAGTTGGTTGCAAAGGGCGGAAAGGCAGCCGACGGATGGTTGGGTCAACGTAATGTTGCATGCTGTGAAAAATGCAATAAATTTCATTATTGTTTACCATTCCTCGAGCACAATGAAAATTAGTACTTGTTATTGTTATTGTGATTGTTGTTTTTGGTGTTGCTTGATATTCATTTTACGCCTTTTTATTGGGTTTTTGTAATTTCCCTCTGTTTTATATTATCCAAAAATAATCTCGTTTAATACTTACATGCAATATTGCTGTATATTTCTGGTGTGTATATGTATGTGTGTGTGCGATTTGTTATGAAAGTCACTACAAATTATGATTGAATTTTAAATCGAATTTTATAGACACTGGACATTAAAATTCAACTTTTGATATCTTATATGTTAAAGGAAAGCAAAGATTTAAAAATAAAAATTAATTAAAATCGTAGTGCTAAATCTTTTTGCCAAATATCAATATTTGCTTTAAACTATTATAATTAATTTAAGCAAGAGTTCTTGTATTTAATTCAAGTTGACAAGAAATACATTTCCGGTGAAATACAACTAAATTGATTTTATGCAACGAATGAAGAACTGCAATCAATGCATTCCCCAAATATCTGCTTGTTACAAAAATTAAAGAATAAGCTTTCATTGAGCTCAAAATTTGTGTACGAAACCTTTCCAAAATGAAATCCTGTGTACACTACTGATTCAATGATTTGTTTACCATTTTGTATTATCACTTTTTGCCAACTTTCTGGGAACTCCATGAGTCAAAACACCTAACATAGAACCTCTGATGTTTATCAGAAAAATCTGAACCAAGTCGTTAGCTGCGACCTTTTAGATCTATGGTGGACCCAACAAGGTACTTCTTTGAGCTTGTTTTGGATACAACTAGGGATTTCACAGCCTCCTCTTGGCCCTCCTGGCGAACTATTCGTCATCCGCTGCTGCAGTGCCTTGAAAGATGCCCAAGTGCCATCGGGGCATTCAGTTAGCTCAACCTAACTGCAACTCCTTTCACTTTTGCTGATCTTCTACTAGTCAACAATTGCCTCATGCAACCTTGACACGGCCAATTGTCGTCCTTCATAGTTTAAATCGATGTTTAGATTACAGACCAGGAGTGGCTTTCCGTAATTCGATACTCGATCATCGTTGGCTCGACACATCGATTCGATATCGAACGCTCAACGAGACAGTTTCGGTTTCCATAACTCGATATGAGAACTCTCGTTTTCATTTTTTGGAAAGTGTGTGGAAAGTACTTTGGAGCTGTCAGAAGCAGCGGGAAGTAAACAAAACTAAGAAAATTTGACACGTAAAAATAAACAAATTTAAAAATTGTCGGGAATAAAAATGTACAATTGGCGGTATTTATGGTTGTTGGAGGAGTTTCGTCGTGAAACCCCAATCAATAGACGAAGATTATGAGATGCAGCGGATCCCATGGAATTGCCAGAGTCATGTTAAGTTAAATTGGTATTTGGAAAATTTGTTTATACAATTTCCATTTCACAGCTTCCAACAAAGGCACCGTTTGAGCAAGGAGGCATTTATGTACGTTCTGCAGCTATTACCCGCTCTTCCAAATTGCTTAACTGCACGGCGTCATATGGTCCACCACCCGTTTTCGTCAGGCTCTTCATTCGGGTGGTCAATTTTCGTTTGGCGTTATATTTGTAGTCAGTCCATACCTAAAAATATTACGAGTTACAGGAAAAGTTTTTTACATCTCAAAGAAAGTGTCTTTACTTACTTTCTGCCATCCCTTCGTCGTCTTCATTGGAGGCCCATTGCTGTTCATATCTGTCCATGAATTCGATTAACATCTTTATTCGTCCAGCGTTCGTTTGTTGACTCCTAAAAAAATAAAAACATTTATTCATTTCCAAAAATTTAAAATTTCAAGCCTACATTTTGTATCGCAGAATTGGTAGAGTAGAATTGGTATCGAGCTGTTTGTATCGAACGTTCGATACAACACGACGACATTTTGTGTTACGGAAAGCAAAAACGATAGTTCGATACACGTATTTGCTCGATATCGAATTAGGGAAAGCCACCCCAGGTTTTATGATGCGGCGACGTAGACATTTCCACCGCCTGTCATGGCCACTTTGACGCAGCGTGTCGTGTAGAATTTTTGCTAATCATTAAAACTCTTATTCGTGCGATCCGCCCCCCTCAACTGCAGCGCCAACTGATGCCACACAAAATAGGGAGCTGGAAAAAAAATTGAGAAACTTGGCCTTTGGCAACAAATTAAGTTGCATCAATGCCGTGTCATGCAACATTTCTATTCGGCGTGCGGTCTTTATTAGGCGGCCGAAACGAGCACAGCGCAACGGTGCAGCAAATAACATGGCCGTTTGCAGGCATCAAACACACACATACACACTTTGTAAATATGTGTGTGTGTGTGTGAACGTGGTGGCGAGTGAGTGTTGAGCGGCGAACGGCAGCAACTGACCACCAGTTGTGGGCTCACTTTTGACTAATGAAGTCCAAACATTATTTGCATTTATTTGGATAACGTGGCTTGCTGGCCGGCCATGCTGCAGCGAGCCAACGAGGTAAAACTCTCACCGGTTTGTTTGCTTAAGCGACGAGGCGCAGTGCACAGCGTCCAGGGCGGCCGAGCGGCCGAACGAGCAGCGCGCCTCGTTTGGTGTTAGTGTCAGTAACCAAAAACGGGCTGGTTGGCTGACTGCCCCGAAATCAAATAACAAAAAGTCACATTTTCGTCAGCAAACGTTGGGCGCCTGGCCGCCTGGCCGTCCGGCGTTGACATGTGCTGCAGAATGTGTAAACAACACATGCCACTGCGGGCACATCAGTCGCCGGTTCGGCCGCTTGGCGTCGCCTCTACGCTGACGTGCGTTGCACACATGAGCGCGCTTCGACACACACACACACACACACGTGCCCCATATGTGAGCAGTTGCCTCGGTCTGTGTGCTGCTATGGCGGTGATGATGATCATGATTTGGATATATGTGTGTGTGTGTATGTGTGACACGTTGCACGTGCAACTTGCACGTGGGGCCAATGTGCGTGTGTGTGTGTGTGAAATTAACTTCATCACATTCATTGCCACATGCTGGCCATATTTAGGTTGCATTCCGTGCGTAAGTGTGCGCACACCTGCATAGCTGACTGAGAATTTACTGCCCTGCCAGCAAGCAGCACAATACTCGTACTAGCAATGCTCAAAAAAAGACAGCAACAAAAACTTTAAAGATAATTTTCCAACATTAACTGCACGTTTGTCGATGTGTTTCGTACTCACTCACACTCACTCACTCACTCGCACACACACACATGTATTCACTTCACTTCAACTAGTCAACAACAATAACAACAACGCCACATATTGTCATATTGACGTATTTCGGTCTAATGTTGCTGCTGCCACAAAATATCTCTGAGTGTATGTGTGTCCATCAGTGATGTTGTTGTTGTTGTTTTATTGTTGTGTTGCTGCTTCACGTCACAATTGCAGTGCTGCACTGTTGTCATTGTCATCGTTTGCATTGTTATTGTTGTTATTGCTGAAGTTGTGCCTGGCTGGTCGCTTGTTATGGTTTATTGTTGTTGTTGATTTTGATGGCGTTTAAAATGCGCACACTGCAAATTTGCACAGGTTGAATTTAAGCTTTGAAAAAATCTCAATTGCGGGCAATTTGATGCAGCATGCAGTGACCGTTGAATTGGCCACTCAATGCACCACAAAGTTACTCGAATTTCCATTTCCACGGAATGTAGGGAGTTTCATTTTCTACTCTCAGTAATGAGCAGTGAGATCGAATGGCACAAAGTTGTGAGTTATATAGCAGACAATAGTTAAAGTATAACAAATACATTCAAGTTTGTTTTTTAATATTTTGTACGTTGCACTTCTATAGAAATTTAAAAAATAAATGAGTTGTGGAAAGTTTCTGTCCCTAAATTTTTACTTTATATTTTTTAATCCTTCCTTTTTCAGACAAGTGAGAAGATGGAAATTATTTCGTTTGGATTATTTTTTTCTTGGATTATTTGTTTCTTGTTTCGAAAATATTTTGTACTTTGCATTTCTATAGAAATTTCAATAGGTAAGTAACTAGTCAGATTTTTATGAAAAAACATACTTATCTAATTATTTCTCATTTGAAGTGCTTTTACCACATTTGAAGTCAATTAGCGCATTAAGGGGGTCTTCTGCTTACGCGGATTGAAAAAATCGATTTTTTTTTTTTGAATATAGAGGATATAAGGAATACGTCTTATAAACGGTTTCGTGAAAAACACATTCCTTCTTGGGTTTTCGAAGCCGGAAACATAGCCGCCTCCAGCCGTTTCGAGCATTTCTTTATCTTTAAACGCATTTTCCCGAAAATCACCTTTTTTATACTTTGTGGTATGACTTCTACAAGTACTTTTCATCGGATTTGACTAATTTTTTTTTCACTTCTTCATAAAACACTTCTCTATGCTTCTCCGAGTACGATTTTTGAAATTTTGTTTTGTTCAATTTTTATGACCCTCAACAGGTCAAAAAACGTGGTTGAAAATACAACTTTTCACAAAAAACCGTATAATTTGAAAAATTTTAAAAATAAAAAAAATCGTATTCGGAGAAGCACAGCCAACGTAAAACTGAAAATAAATTTATTTTACTTTTCACATTTCCGACAACTGTGGGGGTGGATGTCATACCACAAAGTTGACTCGGACACTTTCGTCAGTACTAGTTTGACCACTTCTCAAAGGCGCAGGATTCACCACACACATAAGGCATTTGTCATTTTTCAAGTTTAAACATGTACAAAAATAATAAAAAAAAAAATTTTTCAATTATCTTGTATAGTTTCCTTACAATTAATTTCCAAAAATAGACTAAAATTCCGGGCGCGTAAGCAGAAGACCCCCTTAACTCATGTTTCCCCATACAAATTCTTAACTCATCGTTGACGCCATCAGATTTTGATCTTTAAAAAAGTGAAAAACATGTTTCGAAATTTTTCGCATAGTAATTGCTTTCACTGAGTTTGAAGTCAAAAGGCGTAAAAAATTTAAATGTTTCTTCATACAAATTTTTAACCCTTGGTTCACTCCGTTAAATTTCGGTTTTCAAAAAAATGAAAAACATATATCGAATTATTTCTTACTAAGAGTACTTTTACCAAGTTTGAAGTTAATATGCCCATTAATTCTTGTTTTTTACAGTTTCTACATATACACATTTAACCTGTCGTTGACCCCGTTAAATTTTGATTTTCGAAAAAATGAAAAACACGTATCGAATTTTTTCTCACTAAGAGTAATTAATTAGTTAAGTTAAGTTAATTAATTTGTTTACAGTTTCTCCATATACACATTTAACCCGTCGTTGACCCCTTAAATTTTGATTTTCGAAAAAATTAGAAACACGTATCGATTTTTTTCTCACTAAGAGTACTTTTACCAAGTTTGAAGTCAAAAGGCGTAAAAAATCATATTTCTTCATACACATTTTTAACCCTTGGTTCACTCCGTTAAATTTCGATTTTCAAAAAAAATGAAAAACACATATCGAATTATTTCTCAAAAAGAGTACTTTTACTTTCACCAAGTTTGAAATCAAAAGGCGTAAAAAATCATGTTTCTTCATTTCAATAGGTAAGTAACTGATGATTTCATAAGAATGATTTTCAAAAAAATGAAAAACACATATCGAATTATTTCTCACTAAGAGTACTTTTACCAAGTTTGAAGTCAATAGGCCCATTAATTCATGTTTTTTTACAGTTTCTCCATATACAAATTTAACCCGTCGTTGACCCCGTTAAATTTTGATTTTCGAAAAAATGAAAAACACGTATGGAATTATTTCTCACTAAGAGTACTTTCACCAAGTTTGAAGTCAAAAGGCGTCAAAAATCATATTTCTTCATACAAAACATTTAACCATTGGTTCACTCCGAAAAATTGCGATTGTCAAAAAAATTAAAAACACATATCGAATTATTTCTCACTAAGAGTACTTTTACCAAGTTTGAAGTTATTAGGCCCATTAATTCATGTTTTTTACAGTTTCTACATATACAAATTTAACCCGTCGTTGACCCCGTTAAATTTTGATTTTCGAAAAAATGAAAAACACGTATGGAATTATTTCTCACTAAGAGTACTTTCACCAAGTTTGAAGTCAAAAGGCGTCAAAAATCATATTTCTTCATACAAAACGTTTAACCCTTGGTTCACTCCGTTAAATTTTGATTTCCAAAAAAATGAAAAATGCGTGTTAAATAATTTTTGATTTGGAGTATTCTCACCAAGTTTGAAATCAATATACCCATTAAATCAAGATTCTTCATACAAAACCTTAACCCATGTTTTGGTCCTTTTAGGACCCGAGTTTCAGAAAATTAATATTTCAAATAAATATATATATAAATATATATATATATAAATATATAAATAAATATTTCAAATTTCATATTTGTCAGTCAATTAGTCAGTCAGTCAGGACAAATAATTATATGTAAATATATACGCAGATTGCTTTGATAAGAATTCCTTCGCCAGGGATTCTTTCCAATAAAATCAAGTGAAGATATTTAGATTGCTATGATCTTTCCCAGAGGTCCCACCTCACCATTCTAATCCTATGCAAAATAGCTACAAAAATATTATAACAATGTGCTGCTACAAGTATAACCAAATAATAAAGCGAGCAGCACATCAAATCGACAATAACCGGTCAAACATTTCGTGTAATTTGCGGTTTCTCGAGCATGCGAACATGCAGCGCGTCATAACTCTACGAATTTAATGCCAACACCTGTGACACGGTCACAGCGCTGACAGCTGATGGGAGGGACAGCGGGCCGCTCTTACAGTCAAGCGTCCATCATACGCAGCCAAACGGAATGAGTTGACAATTCGTAATGTCATATTGATTTGGCCCAATCACCCATTCAACCAACCAGCCGCACTAGCACACTCTCTCACACACACACACACACACACTTGCATGAAAAGGGTCATAAATTTTGTCACTTGTTAGCTGCAGCTATGGCAGCGGTGAAAATGTGATGTTGCCTAAAGGTTGCTAAACGCAAACAGCCAACTGCTGACATTAACCCGTTCGAGCAACTGGCTTACCTCGCCTACACCAACAACAAATACGAGAAGGACAACGGCCATGGCAACTGGTAATTGCGGTTCAACTCGATTGACTTTGGTTCGGTTGGGCTCAGTTGATGGCGTGCTGGTGTTTTATTATTGTGCGCAGCTGTTGCAAAATGTCAAGGACCATCTTCCACGCCCTTCTCTCTCTCTGGCTTGAGACTTGTGAATATGCGAATGTAGGCGAATAATTTGTGTAGGAAGCAATTCAGTGAAATGTAAATGCATGTCCGGCGTCAGGTGTCTGAATTCTATGACATATCATGTCTTGAGAGAAATGAAAAGCGAGAAAAAACGCAGAAAGCACTCGCTTAGCTTCGAGTTATCCTTTGAATGCGACATGTCGCCGGTCGCTGTTGACAACACGTAGACGCCATACGAATGCGAGGCGTGCACGTGGCGGCACAGCGTGACGTATGAGTTATGCGTGTCATCGCTTCGGGCCGCAGCTGCCATTTTGCTGGCTAATAAAATTTCATATCGCATTGCATTGCGATTTATTAAGTACAAATGTGCGCTTTACGTGTTCGTAAAAGAGATTTTCGACGCAAGGATTGAGCGACTGCAAGTTGCTCTTACCATATTTATAACATTTTCAGATGAGTTTTGTGCACTTTAATACTGACGCATTCGAAATTCATGTGTATGAGTGTTTTTAGGACAATTTCAAGAACGAAGAAACACATGTGCAATGCAATGTGAAAGTGTCACATGCATAAAATATATGAAATTCTTTTTCATATTTGACGCTAGGATAATCTCAATCAAATAAAGGATACCATTTCCACGAACTCTTCAAATAACTTATTTGAAACAAAAAGTTATTCAAAAGCTCTTAAAGACTACACACTTGAATTCAGTGTGTCAGTAGTTTGATCTGTACGACAATTTTTACAGAATTATGATAATTTCGTATTCACCAGCATGCAACTTTTGTTGATTTCAGTTGTTCTGAGGTGGAAAATCTTTATAGAAACTCGAACACTAGTATCTACCAGCTTGCCGGATTCTTACCGACTATAAACCTTGGCCTGTTCGGAAACTTGCCGAAGCGGACCATAGAGAGAATCAACTTTCGTTCCTATGAAGTTCATGACTAGTCATCGGGAGGTGTGTGGTGATCATCGACATCCATGCTATCACAATGTCACGTGTTATATTTGTGTAGAAGATTTTTTTAACCATAATTCATTCTCTTTTTAAATGCATTTTTCTTCTAGGTTAGGTAAGGTAAGGTTGAAATGGCTGGATAATAGATATCCTTCACTTAGGAAGAGATACTGGCCCATTGTGATGCCATATACAGCTTGAGCTAACCGGATTGTTCCTGGTCAAGCCATCAGCAAAGTGCTGGGCAGTGACAGAGGAGATGTTGTACGCTTTTTTCCTCTTCAGCACAGTCGCAGCTTCTACAGAAGTCTCTTGCATTGATACTTAGTCTGTGAGGGTTCTTGGTAAAATGGATATCTCCTTCCTCTTGAGGTCCAAGATACTCGCAGTCCGCCTCCTGTCGTATGCCGGCCATGTGAGCCTGGCTGTTGCGCATGAGGAGAGATTATGCCAACGCTCCTGAGCTGTTCGGATTGCATACGTTCTGGCGCGAAGCTTGAATGTGGCCAGCGGTATACCTACCGTCTCCTTGTCGGGAAGGATATGGGTGGTCGTGCCTTTCCTGGCCAGCTCGTCCGCTTTGCAGTTACCTTCAATGTTATATTTTTTTTCTTCTAGCTAGAGCCAAACACTTGCACACAATGGGCGTGGCTGTTATTTTTATCTTCGAAGCACAGTCTGCAATTAACTCCCTCGAAAAAGTTTATTCGTGCCTCAGGTTTCTCCTTAAGTCATCGTGTTCGGTCATCAATGCAAACAACCATTTAAGAGCTCTTCGATCAAGACTGAGAACACTTCCGATCTTTCTGCCCAATGCTTATAGACAAAATTCCAAAAATGTATAGTCTCAGAATTTAACGATTTTGATGTCATTTTAAAGGTAAAACTCCAACTAAGAAAACCCTAAAAAATCTGTGCAAAAAATTAATTAGTGTCTGTGCAAAAGCGGCTCAAAGTTAAAACTTTTTTCAACAAAAATTTTAACACATATTTTCTATTTTTTAGTCTATTGAGTAAAAAAAATTGTAAAAAGACATGGTTTGCAAACATTTGCTTAAACTTTCTAGATAGACTAGAAATTGATTTGGGCATTTTTGCTTTCATGTTTTCTCAAAATTTGTAAAGCTGAAGCTTGTACTTCACTTTAAATTCAAAATATTTTTCTAATTAAAAATCTGAAAATTTGCAAAACTTAGAGGAAAATATCTAAAAAGTATGTGAAAGTATGTTCCCGGAATTTTTTTTATTTTAAGAAGCATTCTTTCTTTGTCTAATGTAATTACATCCTCCAATATCTTCCGTTCTCAGAAAATAATTTAATTTGAAAAGTGGTCTGAACACCTATTTTTCGACAAAATATATTTTATTTATTTATTTATTTATTTTTCCCTAAAAGTATGCAATCATCATTAAAAATTTAAAAAACTGCATAAATGCTAAACATACATCTATAATTATAATTTTTATTGCAAAACTAAATGGTCCCGATACAATTTCTGTTACTCTTTCCAATTATCAATGTTGACGTAACTGATTAAATGTAAAATCTGAAAAATTTAGCCAACACACTTCTTTCTAGAGCTTTTAAAAAATTACGAAAATTACTAACTTAAGTCTCAGGCAAAAGTCTAAGAAAAAAGAAGTGGAGATTTCAATTCACCAGACCATGATTAACTAGCATACCAAAATTTATGAAGAACGGACCAGTCCTTATAGTTTTGTAGACTGCTCACAAAGATCACTCAACTGTCGACCAGTTCCTCGACTGTTAAAATGATTAAGGCAGCCTTAGACTGCCCACAGATGGTCATCCTATTCCACATGTCGCAGGTGCACTGAGGTCACCCAACTGTCGACCATTTTGTTAACCATTGAATTGCTCAGTCCAGTTCCTAGTTAGAGAGAAGTCTTGTTCAGACCGCTTCTTGGCTGAACCATCGGTCAGCTCATCTACGTTGCCTCTTTTGCTCATCACATTTAAGTTACAACATAGCTTTAAGTAGCTATGTTAGTCCTTCTTGAAGCGAACCTGTGCGTTTGACGGTAAACAATTTAGCCGACTGTTAGTTCACCAATATTGCACACCACAGAGTAAATATGGATGTAGCCCTCTAGGCCTCCTTCAAACACTACATACAAGGTGCGTCCCAAAGTAAACAGGACTTTTGCAATAGGGACGTTTCTGGTGGCGCCATATATGTGTGAGGACATGCGTTGGAAAGGTACATCTTTCATTCACATACTGTCTAAATTTCATGACATTTGGTCTAGTAGACGCCGAAATATCCCGCTCAATGTGACAGTATGTTTTTAACTTTGGTACGAGAATGTCGATCGAACAAAGAGCTAATATTAAGTTCTGTTTTAAACTTGGTAAAACTTTTACCGAAACGTTTAAATTGTTAAAGCAAGTTTATGGTGATGATTGTTTATCCCGTGGCCGTGTTAATGAGTGGTTGAATCGATTCAAGAATGGTCGTGAAGACTTGAATGACGACGAACACGTCGGCCAGTCGAAATTTGTGATTACTGACGATGCCATCAAAACTGTGCGTGATTTTATCAAAATGCAGCCAAAATCATCATTGGAATTGATGGAAATGGAATTGAACATCTCCAAAACATCAATTGATCGCATTTTAACCGAACATTTGGGTCTCCGTAAAGTGTGTTCTCGCTTCATTCCGCACACTTTAACCGACGACCAAAAAGCGCAGAGAATTGAGCACGCAAAAGACATCGTTCGGGAAGCCAGACGTGATCCAAATTTCTTGTTCAACATCGTAACCGGTGACGAAACGTGGTGCTTTCAATATGATCCCGAAACAAAGCGTCAAAGTGCCGAATGGAAGCACCCAGATGAGCCAAATCCGAAAAAAACCCGCCGTGAGAAGTCAAAAATCAAAACTCATCTCATTTGTTTCTACGATTCAAAGGGAATAATTCATCGAGAGTTTGTTCCACCGGGAAAAACAATTAACGCTTTGTTTTATGTTGAAGTTTTGAAGCGTTTGGTGCATCGCATTCGTCGTATTCGGCCAGAATATCGCGAGGAAGGAAGTTGGCGTTTATTGCATGATAATGCACCGGCTCACAGAGCCCTAGTTACGATTATTTGACCAAAAATCGCATTTTACCATCAATCATTCACCGTATTCGCCTGATATGGCTCCCTGTGACTTCTACTTATTCGGTCAGTTGCATTTGCCGATGAAAGGAAACCGTTATAAGGACGTTGAGGACATCCAAAAGGCTTGTACCAACATTCTGAAGGCGATGCCGGCCGATGACCTAAAACACTCATTCCAAATGCTTTTGGACCGTGCAAAACGTTGTATCGAAGCAGAAGGAGAGTATTTTGAATAAATAAAAAGAATTATACAAAAATAATCATCCGTTTTCTTTATTTTATAAAAGTCCTGTTTACTTTGGGTTGCACCTTGTACAAGTTGTATTCTTTATAAGATTTTATACTCTAAAATGACCATTAAAATTGCGCTCAATTGTTAATTATTGGAGTCAGGCTTCCTATTTAGGCTTTGTTTTATTTATTTATTTATTTATAATTCAGTCAAACAAAAATATAAATTTTTTAACATACCATCTATAAACTGGAATATTACAATCCTAACTCAGCACCTCTCAGCTCTAAAGGACCCTTTAAATTTATACCATAAAAATTATATGCAGACCTAAAAATTCAAACCAATTTCTGACCATTCAAGTAACAAATTTAATTTGTTTCAAAACTCTGCTATAAATGACGAATATTTAAAATACAAATTAACTCTGACAATTGTTGGTGAATTTAATGCAAACACCACTTTCGTTGCAATTTATCTTTTTCACTAATTAAAAGCGCATGTCCCATTGCAGGCGCAATGGCAGCGAAAAAATAGAAATTTAATAAATTTGTATTTTACAGAAAACTACACTCGAGGCAAAACTAAATTTCAACCTTCCCCGTCCCAACTTAAGGTAACAGACGACCCCCACTGCCAACGAACAGTACAACAACAAACACTAACATGCAGCGCCGAAGGACAAGGACACGTCGAAAGGGTAAAGCGGCAGAAGTGCAGAAAGAGCTCCCTAATGACCCTTAACTTTGCTAATGAACTCGGCGTCGAGTCTAATGCAGCTGGCGACTGGACGGCCAGCGACCAATAGAGCGCCCAAACGACAGTCAGCCGCCACTTGACAACGGCATAGCGGTGAAGGCAGCGTCGAGCCTGCGCTGCGGCAGAATGACGTCGACAGGCAGTGTTGCTGCGGCAGCGCCGTGTTGCTGGCTGGCTCGATGTCTGGCGTCGGCAATGGCTGGTGTTGCTGATGATGTCATCAGTGACACCCTCACCGCCACCCGCTGCAACTAGTCACTAGTCGACTACATTCACGCGCCACTTCATGCCAGTCGGCGTCGGCGGCGCACAGTAAACTTTTTTCTTTTCGGCAGGCGAAAGCGAGAAAGGCTTTCGCAGCAAATTTCACTCCATTAGGCAAAGTTCAAATATATTATGGCCGCGGCCACCCTCCCCCGCTGTTGTCACGCTGCTTGCTCGGTGGCACGAACAGCACGCGCACCAAAATGGAAATGAGCGAAAATGGCGAGTGGTAAGGAAGGACGTGAAAGGACACTGGCGGAACGAAGCGACGCGCTCGCTGCCGCGCCATAATGATGTGTACGTGTTTAAAGCCACTCACTCACACACGTAGAGCTTCTCGTACCAAGCAGTGTTGCCACTAAGCATTTTTTTCCCCTACCAAAATTGGTCGAAAATTAATCTCAGCCTACCAAAATAAATTTGTTAAACAAAAATTTAGTTTCAAACACATAAACATAAATGTATTATTTTAAAACAAAAACAATTCAATTCAGTACAAAAACAACACAGCATATTAACCCTCTCATGCCCGATGTTGCCTATAGGCAACATTGTACTTATATACTTCTAAGTCTCGCTATTTTCATTTTCTTGACCTGCGGTTTCTTGCACCAACAACTTAATATTTTTAGAAGTGAATTCAAAGCAAATCACAAAAATTTTACTGTTATCCCCAAATAATTTCCAATAATTTGCAATAATATCAGTAAAAGTTTGTGTTCTAATTGAAGTCTACGAATTGGGCGCGTTTAATCAAAACCCTGTTTCTTTAATAATGGTTAAATAAATTCAAAAAGTGATAATTTTGTATTTTTCCATAAATATTAAAAAAGTTTTCTGTATTTAAAACATATTGATACAAAATTTATTTAACCCGTTTTAAGCTAAAATTCTTCAAAAGTAAACTAGCTCTAAAACTCTAACAAAGAGGCGTGGCGACTTCAAATGTCGTGTGCACACTTCTTAGGCAAGTGTGTCATGTTTTAAATACCAAAAAGTAATATCGAGACACAGGGTAAAATTCGGGGTCGAAAGGGTTAAGTATGCAACAATTAAAAGTATGATATTAAAATTAACATAAAATATGTAAATACATATAAATACATACAGAGTCATTCTAAAATCATAAAAAAATTAATAGAAATTTTATTAATGCAGTGTGTTGCCTACCGAAATTCTTTGAAAATCACAACAAACCAAACAACCTACCAAAGCCTTAATTTATGAAACGAAGCTACCAATTATGGTCGAATTGGACCAAAACGGCAACACTGGTCCCAAGACTCATTTGAGCACAGCGGACTGCAGCTGCGAGTAGGTGCGGCCCGTGGCGCGTCAAGAGGTACCGAACTGTAACGGCGCGACGCAACAAAGAAATAATTTCGGCGCGTCGCGACAGTGCTGCTGCTCGTCATAATTGTCAGTTGGGCGAGCGCAGCGCGTGCTCATCGTCAGCGGCCGTGACGACAGCTGCTGGGCGCTGTTGCTGCTGTTGGTCGCTGTGGCCGCAACTTTAGCCGACGCAGTGTGTGTGTGCGTGCGAGCATGTGTCACAATGCCGCACATACTTTGCGCAAATAACTTTACACACAGTTTTTGGCATAGTTGTGCTGGCAACTTTGCTGCTGTTGTCGCATTGTTGTTGCCCCCTAATATGTGGTGTCAAAATGTCGCACGTCGCACGGCGCGCCAACAATTCGCACCAAGTTAAAATGCGTTGCTTGCGTCCACTGTTGGTTGCCTGCCAGCTCGCTGCTCGCTGCTCCTGGGCGACTGCATCTTTTTCCCTTTGCGCAGTTCTGTGTGTGTGTGTGTAAGTGTGCAGCCTGATGCAAATTTGGAATTTTTGTTTTATGCCAACACTTTTGCTGTCATCAACACGCGCCCACACAACCACCATTGTTGTTGTTCGTAGTCCTGTAACTCTTCTTGGCCTATCAGGTTTTCTGCTTTTGCTTGCGGGGGGCGGGAAAGCACACTTTAATGATGCTGCCAAATTGTCTTTATGATTTGCCTGCACCAATGTCGGTTAGCTGCTCTGAACATTATTTCATGTCAGAAAATTGCATTGTGGTTGAAATTTAGTCGTCAGCGTTTTGCGGTGCGCCAATTTGCTGCAGTTGTCATATTGCAGAGACAATGTATGGAAATTCTGAGAAAAAAAAAACACATTTATTACAAATAATAATAATTTTTTGAAAAGTTGTATCTCCATTCCAAGTTGGATTAGCTAAGACCAGGGGCGTAGCCAAGGTAGGGGGTTTGGGTGTCAGAACCCCCCCCCCCCATGGCCTATAATTATTTAAAATTTGCAATCACTATGCATGGTATATACGTTCCCACATTAGTAAAAAAGTCTTTTTACCTTTAAACATTTAAAAGAATAATCAACAATTTTTTGTAACACCGATATGGTTTTTTAAATAGTCCCCTTCAGGCTCAGTACAGCTATTTGCATGATCTAAAAGCATGTCTAATGAGTGTTTTAGATCGTCGGCTGGAATGTCCTACAGGATGTCAGTACAAGCCTTTTGAATGGCTTCTACGTCATCAAAACGCGTTTGTTTAATCGGTAAATGCATTTTTCTTCTAAGGTGAAAGTCGCAAGATGCCGCATCAGGTTAAAACGAGGAGTGGGTGATGGTTAAATTCGTCTTTTAGTCAAAAAATCAGTCACAAGTGTATATCGTTGAGATGCCGTCTTTCGATAGCCAAATATTCAGTTAAAATTTGATACTTTTATGTTATTGAAATGCTTAAACTTCGCCTTACCAAAGACTTTTGTATGCGTCGTTTACCAATACCCATAAACTCACTCGCAATAAATAAGTAAATAATAAATAATTTTTTTCCATACCTCACTATTTAGTATCGTCCTCGGGTGATAGTCAGTTTTTCGAAAAAAATGCCTAAATTTAACGATTCATTTTGCGACTAGGGAAAATATTACAAGATTTCTTTCCAGAGGGTTTATTGAACAATTTTTTTAATTTTTTTTTTTATTTTTTATTTTATTGTGAGTTTTATTGAAAATGGTGGCGGAAGCACCTGGGATCACCTGTGTGGGTATTCGGTATACAAAATAGCAAAAATAAAAACAAAACATGAGTAATGTTTTCAAAAAAATATTTGTTTATGTTATTGAAAACGACTTTCGAATTTATTCAGTAAGTCGAAATCATAACTATTTACATTGGATAAATACAGATGGCAGATATTAGACATGAATATTAAAAATATCACTCGGGTGGGTATAAGGAAAGCGAAGGTTGAATCCAATTTCAAGTAGATTTTGGCTGATTTTTTATGGAATCTACGGTGGTCGTGGATTTCAGTTGGCTAAGACGTTGGTCATCATTTATGTCCTGACAATCGTTTTTAAATCGCGTGTACCACTCATGAAGTCTGCCACGGCATAAACGATAATCACCATAAACTTAGTTCATCAATTTAAATTTTTCGGCTAAAGTCTTACCAACTTTAAAGCAAAACTTAATATTTGCTCTTTGCAAATTAGTATCAAATGTTTGTACCACTGACAAGAACATACTTTTACTTCGGACGCAATAACTTCGCTCACAGTGAACCAAATTTCATGAAATTTCCAATGCACTGGGTGGCACCACCACAAAATGCCCTCTTTGAAAAGTTCAGTTTACTTTAAAAAGCATGTAATACTAAATTGGTCATCAATTCCCCCCCCCCCCCCCCCCCCCATGGCAAAGTTCTGGCTACGCCCCTGGCTAAGACTACACTAAAAGAAATGTAGAATGAATAGATTCAAATATCTTGAGCCATGTTTTAAGAGCTAATAATAATATTGCTACAAGGACTAAAATCCTTGAGCCCTGCCTGAGTTACCGCCCAAGTTTTTCAAAAAGATGTCTTACAGAAGTTAGTAATATCGGCTTACATTATAAATGCTTTGACTGCCTCCAATTTATAGCACCAAATGCCGAGTTTAACGATTCGTTAAGCCTCTCCGACATGAAAATGAACCGGTTCAGCCAAAAATATGGGGTCGTCCCATATATGAAACATCGTGTCGGAAAGGATTAATGATGTGAACAAATTTAGAGTAATTAAAGCAAATTGGGACTATTAACAATAACGATAAGTTTGGCACGTTCAGTGTGCTTTGTTTCATTGAAGCCTCGTTTTTTACTGATCTGATGTCGAATATAAAATATCTTTGATAATGCTGCAAAAATTTAGGGAGAAAAAATTGGCCACAACGGACAAGGAGCAATTGGAAAGTAGTCTTGCTATCTTAAGTGTTGAATAGACGTTCCATTGAAATCCTAATTGTGGTCAAGTGCACTTAAATGAGAATGTTCCATGTTGCTATGCTCGATTCACTCAGGAACTAGGAGATGCTCTGGGTCTAAGGCAGACATTGAAGCATGCGGAGTTGGTACATAGGTGATGGTGTGAGAGTGTGTGAAAAAGGTCATGTAGTAGTACTCGTCAACAAGGGCTTAATGTTTACCTAACCTAATCAGACTTCAATCTAACCTAACCTCATGTTTGGCTATTGAACAGTCACCATTTTGGTCGAAGTAAGTAACCACTCTTTTATAACCTAACTCAAGTCTTTTTTGAACCCAATATCTCCTTATTCAGCGTGGATTACTGAACAAACACCTTCTTGACCTTCTGGAAAGCAATCATCCTTTTCTAGCCGCACTCAAGCCTAAACTAAATCAGATTTAAACTTCCAGTCTTGAATATTGAACAGTCAACTTCTAGTTGAAGTAAACAATTGCCTTTTACTAATCTAACTCGATACTAATCTAATCCAAAACGTCACTGGCTAAAGTCAGAAGTCCTTTTCTAACCTAATCTAACCTTTAATTTGGATCTAACCTTATTCCTACCTTACCATATCCAACCTTGACTATTGAACAATCACGCAATTAGTCGAAGTAAGTAATCACCCTTTTATAACCCAAATCAAATTTCACCTTAACTCTAACTCAAGCGTTTCCTTAACCCAATCTTTTCTTAGTATTAACTATTGAACAATCATTCTCTTTGCCGAAGTAAGCAATCATACTTTCTTGACCTAATGTAAGCTCTACTTCGAGTAGTACTTTAGTCACTACCTTACCTTATCCAACTTTGATTATTGATTATAAAAATCCCCCTCTAGGCCAAAGTGAGCCTTCACCCTTTTTTAACCTAAACCGACTTTGCCTTATCCTTACCTCAGGCTTGATTACACTGTACCACAAAATCTAAATGTTTTAAAAATAACAAGGTTCTGACAACGGATTCTGGTAGAGGCGGCCAAAAAAAAATACGTGTATCGGCGTTTTGAAAGTTTACGTCTGCATTTTTTTTAGGGTTGACCCACGCATTTGCACATTCTTATGGTGAATCAACATACGAAAACTATGTAACCTTACATTTTAGGTATATGATGTGTTCAGCAGTTTGATGTAAAATACTACGAAGAAAATGGTTGTGGAGCATTTTAACCCTGTAGCTCCTATTTGTATGGGTCAATTTAACTCTTTTTTTCTAAAATACCAAAAATGTCCTGTAAAACAGGACTTTTTAAGGACAAAATGTACCACGAAAATATTCGCCATAAAATTCTACTATAGGTCTCTGAATACATCAAAGCTCAGAAATTAACTTGAATGACGGAAATAAGCCAAAACGGACAATGTGTTTAAGTGAATAGTCACCTCTTAGTAGAAGTAAGCAATAAGCTTTTTCTAACCCAATTCAAGCTTAACGTAATCAAAACTGTAATATTGATGCAACCTTGAATATAAGTAAATGACCGAAGCAAGTAATCACCCTTTTCTAACCTAACATAACCTGGGACTCTAGTGTATCCTTGCGCAACCTTACCTTATGTAGTCTTGACTACTACCCCTCGTTTTGGCCGTTGTAACCAAGCACTCTTTTCTAGCATTACTTAACCCTAACCTAGCCGCCCTCGATAGTCCAACGAGTAGCGCGCTGGCTTCTCACACCAGAGGCCCTAGGTTCGATTCCTAGTTTGGGCTGGTGAAACACTTGTCTTCTATCGCTATCCACATGAAGGAGATGAGAATTACAAGAATCGCACAAGTGCACTCTTGGCCAGTAATGGCAAAACCTCCAAGTCAAAGAAAAACTGCCAACTGTCGTTCGGATTCGGCGTTAAAGTGTAGGTCCCCTCCCTCCCTTCCAACAACCGTTTGAAATGTGTGTTGTAATACATGTTGGGGGAGGAAAACCGGTGTTGCATACACATTTCAAACGGCTAAAATTTCATCACAGGTATCACAACGGCCTATTAATAGGCTTCTGAGTGGGTCTCTGACAGAGGCAACCACTACAACCTAGCTTACCCTAACCTAAATCCAACCTTAAGCTAAAATTCTACTCTACTCACTCGGACGGAAGTCTTCGCCATTCTGAAGGTAGCGGAATGGATAATCGGGAGGAAATGGTGCGGGAAACATATAGGAGTCTGTAGTGACAGTCAAGCTGCACTTAAGGCCATGGAGAACGCGCGTGTTACCTCTAAGATTGTCCAAGAATGTAAGATGAAGCTAAAATCAGTCGCGAGACGTAATAAGCTCCAACTTATCTGGGTTCCGGGACACTGCGGTGTTCTAGGTAACGAAACTGCCGATGAACTGGCTAACTGTGCATCAGGGTGTACACCCATGGGACCAGAACCAATAATCGGCACCAGTCTAGCAGGAACCCTGGACTGGATCAAGTCCTGTGTAAATAACCTACACAGAGAACGTTGGTCTAGCTTGGGAAGCTGTAAAACTGCCAAGTGTTTTGTGAAAAGCCCGAACAGGAAAGCAGGGAATTTCCTCCTGAAGCTGGGAAGAAAAGACCTCCGTCGAATGGTCGGAGGACATAGGACACAATCCATGGGGGCGACATATGGCCAACATGAGCATCATCGAGGATCCGACTTGCATGTCTTGCCTGGAGGAGGTTGATAGTACAGAGCACTTTCTCTGTGCATGTCCTGCCTTCTCTAGAACGAGATTGCGCACGCTGGGTTCAGATGTTATGAGAATGGACAAAGTTCATTCTCTCACCCTGTGTGATCTCCTGAGATTCATTAATGAGTCCGGGAAATTTGCACAGGAGACCTCATAGCCCTTTCTCCCTTTCCACCCACTCTCTCTTTTCTCTTTCCCATTCCAATCTCCTCTATCAACCTTTTTCCTGAGCCTTAAGTACAATGGGCTATAAAGCCTGAGTGCTTGAGGTAATGACCTCCCTTAGGTTATTTCCTCGGCTCCCCCTCACATCCATCCATCCATCCATCCATCCAAGCTAAAATTCAAGTCTTACCCTATTCTAACTTCTACCTCAACCAGCCTTGACTTGAACATCCATCGTCTCACTACCATTGTCTGCCACGTTTAAATCTGATTCCAGTTCAACGCATTATACATGAAACCTACGCAGAATCTTTGCAGTCAACTTGAAGTTTTGTTGCTCAGCAGCTGCTGCGCATGAATTATGCAAAACTTTTCAGAAACTAAAACTTTTCAGACTTTGCTGTGTGTCAATAAACGCGTTCATAATTCTCACATGCCCCCAACTAACTTTCAAGTTAGCTTTAAACAAAATATGGCACATTGTCAAAAAACATGAAAAGCCGTTTTCGGGCGCATCAAGTGGCGTCTCGCCTCAAAAAAAGCCCATCACATACCAAGACTGCTACGTCAAATTACCCGACACACCTCAGTGCACAAAACGACGCGTTGTCCGGACGAACGCTACACAAGACGTCGCTTCACCGCTGCTGTCCACATGTGACTGCACACGATTTCGCCGCCAATAAGCGGCGAGCAGTCGGCGAAACTGACGCAAAGCGCAGAATGCATGAACGCTGCAAGACAACATTAAGGAAAACGCTGAAGCAGAAGAAACTGAAATGGCGAAAAAAGAAAATCGGAAATCGGAAAATCAAGCAAATTACGCTGAGCATTCAGCTCAAAGAGGTTTATTGATTTCGTATTTCTATTTTAGGCAATGAAGCGTGTTGCCAGCTTCCTGCAAATATTCCACTTAGGATAGAAACTTAAATTAAATTTGCGAGTTGCCAAGAAGCAGCAACGAAACATTGCAGAAAAACAGGAAAATCCTGCCAGCTATGACGGTGAGACGGCAGCAATCTTCTTATGCTGGAAATTCCAATTTAGTTGCTGTTGTTGCACTTTCGGCTGCTGTTGCGCCACGACTCCGGCTGCGCAATCGCTGCGGTCTGCCGCATCGGCAGCGCAGCAGCGGGACGAGGGAACAGAAGGCTGCGAAAAAATGTGCAACAGCGAACGAACGTTGATTGAAATGCCGCAACATCGATAATGCAATCTCCAGCTGCAATCTGGCGAAAACTGCTGCGCCACTCACCCGCTGCGCCTCGCCGCAGCAACTGACTGACGGTAATCTCGACGGTAATGACGTTTCGCGAGAGAGCAGCGAGCTCCCGTAGCGCCGTTGCGGTAAGCCAATTGAAGCGGATAATTAAGAATGCATCGGCAGCGCGGCGTTTTTAATTCGCGATTGCTCCGACGGCAAAGCATATGCAAACCAGCCAGCGGACAACTCATTGCTGGCCACAAATTCGACCTTGACAGCTGAGTGATTTATGCACATTGTTGCCCGCGCTTCAGTCCGAGTGAAAGTCGTACATAACCTCGAAAATGCGTTCGCAAAAATGCGCCAAAGCAGTGCTCGGCCGCCTAATGACCGGCCAGCAGCCGCATTTGTCAGTCGCTTTGACAGTTGTGCGCACTAATTCAGCATTATTGCACTTTTGCTGCCATCACCTGCCACCAGCGCGGCCGGCTCTGTCAGCGCACGTTCGCACCGCACAGTTGGCAACCTTGTCCTGCCGCTGCGCTTTATTAAATTACTACAAATGCCGCTTGCATAATGACAAATCAATTTGCTCCGCGCCCCCACCCCATCGGCCGCTCCGCTCGGGGGCATGCGACGCAATTAGCGCGCGGCCATGCATTTCGTGCGCCATTAATTATTTAACCGTAATTAAATGCGGCGCTGCTGTCGCCAATTTGCCAGCGACCGCAACATTTGACATGTTCCATTGAATTAAATGCATTCTCAATTAATTTGAAATTTATGAAAGCTGTTTGAAAAACGTTAGCAGTTTTTAAAATTGTCCTGCCAAGGTTGCTGCCGAATACTTCAAATAGAATGCAATGTGCAGTACAGTTTGCGTCAAAAGTATAGAAAAAAAATATAAAGACCAAGTGCAGGTAGAGAGAAATATTCATACTTGTGAGATTATATCTATTAATACGGTTTTTAAAAATATATATAGGAGGCCTTTCATTTGGTACTCTGGCTTGGCCATATCTGCCGTATGGACGATGAAGTTTCGGCGACAAAGGAGTTCGAGGTGGTCGACAGCGAAGAGGGAGGCCGTGTCTCCAGTGGAAGGGCCAAGTTGAGGATGCGCTATCATCTCTCATCACTGGAGAAGTTTTTATACTATTTCTCTGAGGTTTTTGAAGCCCCAGATGGGACATTTTTGCTTCCTTAAGTAACCAGACAGAAGAACTGGTGAGGTATTTTAATATCTCTAAGCGATATTTTCACTATTTTTACTACACGGGTCTAGGCTGCAGATCCCTCCAGCCCCAGTACCACTCTCCATTTTTGAGCGTCGGTGTAGATAACCAAAGCCAGTACTGTCTCTTGTGAGACTCTCTTTCCAATCTTTTCTAGTCGGGTATTGAGTGGGGATTTTGACACAGAAGACCCAACAGTTGCATAATTGATTTACCAGGAAGCAAAAATCATTCTTCATAAATTACATGTGATCAACGATGCTGTCAGCAGGGGCGTGAAACTCATCAGAGACTATAACGAAGTCTTGTGACATAGAAAACAATTTTTGCTGCAGGCTGCCTGGGCCAGGACTACCTGTCATGCGGCTAAATGAAAAATTCACATTTTCTCACAAAAATCAAATATGTAATTTCTTTTTAACACTCAATTCCGATTGCAATAATATTCGAATTGGGGAGGTTAATGGGGTTTCGACAATACAATTTGTTTTTTGCTTTGTAGAAATCCACACACAGCTCCGATTGTATGGCAGACGCCCTCTGGTGGTGAATTTCTGAACTTTCATTAATTTTGTAGTTTTGGCATTAAAGAATGTTGCCCATTGCTGATTAAATCATTCAAATCCGTTTAGTAGTTTCCGAGATACGATGTTACCTCGCTTGCTTTTCTACATTTACAAGTGGGTAGCCAATTGGATAGAAAATGCCCAGTTTTGTATGGCAGCCCCCTTAAGAGTTGGAGATAGCGGGTAGGTGTATTTGAAAAAAGCATTCGGAAGAGAAAATAAATGAGTGTCGGTCTTACATTTGATACATCTAGGGGCAATCGGGGAACAGTTGGAGCCTGTTTTATAAAAACGATCATTATGTATGGGAGCCCCATTAAGGGTTGGAAATAGGGTATAAATATGTTTGAAAGAAATGTTCAGTAGGGAAAACTAGTGGGGGTGAGTCATAGATATTAACCCCTAAGAGCCACTTCTGAGCAACTGTAGTGCAATTTGTCGAATTTCCCAGCCCTCTTGTAGACTTTAACCTCGATGCGATGCCGTTTAACCCCACTCACGCCCTACAATTTTTTGACTCATGTACTTCTTTACTAAGGTGCAAAAAATGAGAGGTTGCGGAGCATCGAGAACCCATTATTAAGAATCTCCATACAACAATAAATCGTCGAAAAAGTTTCCAATTTAACAAGGATTCAAGAAATTTTTCTTGAAATATATTTTTACTTTTCTTTATAGTCAGTGGTCGTCGAAAAAGTTTCCGATTTAACAAGGATACAAGAAATTTTTCTTAAAATTAATTTTTACTTTAGTCAGTTGTCGTCTGAAATGTTTCCGATCTAACGAAGACAGAAGACATTTTCTTTAAATTTATTTTTACTTTTCTTCATAGTCGGTGGTCGTCGAAAAAGTTTCCGATTTAACAAGGATACAAGAAATTTTTCTTAACATTAATTTTTACTTTTCTTCGTAGTCAGTTGTCAGAAATGTTTCTGATCTAACGAAGACAGAAGACATTTTCTTTAAATTTATTTTTACTTTTCTTCATAGTCGGTGGTCGTCTGAAAAGTTTCCCACCTAACAAAGATACAATTAATTTTTCTTAAATTTTGTTTACTTTTTTTCTTAGTCGGTTGTCGCCTGAAATGCTTCCGATCTAACAAAGACAGAAGACATTTTTCACAGAATGCATTTCTCTTCAAATTTATTTTTACTTTTTTCATAGTCGGTGGTCATTTGAAAAGTGTCCCACCTAACAGAGATACAATTAATTTTCTTAAAATTTTGTTTACTTTTCTTCTTAGTCGGTTGTCGTCTAAAATGTTTGTTTTTACTTTTTTTCATAGTCGGTGGTCGTCTGAAAAGTTTCCCACCTAACAAAGATACAATTAATTTTTCTTTACAACATTTCCATACTTTACAAGTTCCTTAAGGACACCGAACTCCTTCGCCGCATCTAAACCAGCCTTCAGTCACCAGCCAGCCGAAAGCCTCCGTTGCTAGCGTTTAAGCTTTTATAAAATAAAAAAAAAATATATTTTTCTTTAAATTTTTTTTTACAAAAATTTTAAAATTAAAATTTTTTTAGTCGGTTGTCGTCTGAAATTTTTCCGATCGAACAAAGACAGAAGACTTTCTTTAAATTTAGATTTAGATTTTTCTCTAAATTTATTTTTTGATTTTCTTCATAGCCTCCTTGTTAGTCTATTTACAACCCTTCCAATCCTTCTAAAGAGAGCCTTGAAAATGTTCATTCTAAGACGTTTTTGATCTGCGGATAGCGGATTGCTTTCTCATCTTGATTCAATATGTGATTCAAATACGTCAGCTTCTGATATCTCTCCAACTTTAATTCAATATTATCGCCAACGGATGCAGTTTTTCAAATGTCCCGGACGTTCATCGTCTTCCAAGGTAGTAGGGCCTCATTTAAATGCAGCTATTCAAAATTTCACAGAGGTAAGTGATGTCAATAGTCCCTTTGCACAGCGTCCAACTCAGACGTTTTGTTTTTTAAAGGTGCACATACAAGTATCCTTTATTAGGATATCATCCGATTTCCTTAACCACAGTCGCTTTGAATCCCTTTTAGACTGTTGCAAGTTGTCAGGCAATGCGTGAACTGTTAATGAAAAACATTTACAATTTTTTTAATAAAATAACAAAATAAAATTCATCGTAATCCTTCACTTCGTTAGCGCATATTTCGCATCTGTTTTAATTTAGCAAACATGAAAATAATTGAACACAAATGACACAAATGGCGCATTTAATTTTTAAAGCCATTAAATAGTTTGGACAGCTGCCTGTAAAACTATCTGTGTAACTTAATGCAGAAAACTTATTTGAGCATATAATGTGTATATATCTGATAACAAACTCATATAAACATACCTACATACATAAATATGTGAAATAAAAGCGCACAACATTGCGGCACGCGACATTTTAATGTATTTGGTCGCAGTACAGCAAATGCATCAACAACATTGCAAAGGGGGCGCAACGCTAACGCTGCAATTGCTCTGATAACAGCAACAACAACAACAACAACAACAAATTGACAATGCATTGTCACAAAAGCCATGCCACATGCAACACATTAATTTGCGTGTTGCAACAAAAGTCAAAATGCCGCCGCCAACGTTGTTTGATGCAATGAACCGCAACACAATGAAAAGGGAGAAGGTGAAGGGGGGGGAGAGCAGGGCCGCCGACATGCCCAGCCAAAGTACATAAACCAACAAATCAGCTCAACGTATGCGAGCAATTCTCTGCATCATGTTGCTATTGTTGTAGTAATTATTTTTGTTGTTGCAGTTGCTGCAATTTATGGAAATTGTTTTCAATTTGTATAGCGTTGGTGAAATTTAAAATGTTGGCGTATTGCGCGAATGGGCGTTCGGTATGGTTAAGTGGCCAGTCTCAAACACACACACACACACACAAACACATAGAAAATGGCCAACTTGCATGCATACAATCACACACGCCCATGCACTCGTTCAAACTAAATGGACGGAATTAGTTGCGGTACGTGTAAACCGCGCACAACGCCAGCAATGCGAACGAACGCTGAAAGTGCGGCCAGGACGCGCGCAACGCACAAATGCCAACACTGGCTGACTGTGGTGGATACGCGTGCTTGCATAGCAGGATGTGTGTGTGTGTGTGTGTGTGTGTTCATCAGCGTTGATCAACTGCCTGTTTTTGTGTTGTTGTTATTGTTTTTGTTGTTGTATTAGTAGCGCGAAATCTAATCCCAGCAACATTTTGTGTGCAATAATTTATCTCATTGCGTGCGAAATAGCAAAAATGGCCAAAGAAGCAAAGCTGCGAACGGTTCTCTCTGTGTTGGCGCCACATTCAGGAAACGGAAACGCATGCAATGCCAAATTTACGCAGGCAATTTGCGCATATTTGTGTGTCTGTGTGTGCACGTGGCACTATTTTTTTTATTATAATTTTTGTTAGGTGCGGTTGCGTTACGGTTACGGTCAACCAAAGCGGTCGCGTGTAATTTCAAGCCAACCACACAGACTCTCACACACACACACACACACACACAGACACGAGCATATGCTTTGCTCTGTCACGCCCTACTAGCTAAGCACACAGATAGCGAACCCATCCCATTTGCGCCCGCTTTGCCTTTCGCGGCCCCAACTGCAATAAAATGTTTTACTTGCGCTGTTTGCGCCATGCAAATAGCAAAATTGCGCGCTATTTGCCCGCAAAACGTGAATTTGAAGAGCGCCGAAGCGGGCACAGTTCATCAGATATCTCACACACAAACCTCAAATTAGTGTGTAAAAACGCTTGATTACGCTGCAAAATAGCTGCAAAAATTAGTCGAGTGCAAGCAATAGCCTTGAGTGAGTCGTAGAGCATGTTGTGTCAGGCGTTGGCGCTAATTTGACTTGTGCTGCTGGCATGGCAACTGCGCCCGAGTGGCACAAGGCTGCGCAAATATGATCATTTCTGAAGATTTTTTTATGCATGAAATTGCCCTCAAACTTTCAAATATTTGCTTTACTTCGTTGTGAATATTTAAGTTTAAGTTTTTGACTAAAAACTTGAGGGGCCTACAGCACTTTGCGGAATATTTGGTTTTAAAAATTTTCGCAAATCTAATAAGTAATAGAATCAGACATTCAGTCATCACTCAAATTATTTCATAAGTTAGTTTATATTTGTATAGTTAACCCTTCTGTCAATACGAAGGTACCTGAGTACCTTTTGCATTTCTGAGGTAAAATTATCCTAATTTCGGTCAAGGAGCGCTATACTAATTGACTACCTATCAGATATTTTATATAGAAAGAAAACTTTTTCTGGATAACTTTTAGAACCGATTTTTGAACACTACCCCTTTGTTCTGTACGAAGGTACCCGCGGTACTTTCGTATTGATGATAGGTGCAATTTTTTCTTATTGACAGAAAAGTTACAAGGGCCACAGAGATCACAGCTCAGCGGTCATTGCGTTATACTGAAAGCATGAAATGTAACTCGACTCTCGGTGCAAACTCCTGTCGTACCCAACACCAAAACATATGTGGGTGCGTCTGCCCCAAGAGAAGTACACTTAGGCCATGACAAGCCATTGTGATACCATATGCGGTCAAGCTAAAACTGCTCACTCATTTAACTAATTTGAGGTTCTTAGGAAGCTTAGTAGAGAGAAACTGGTCCCATCAGTTAGATTTCCTAGACTATCGAAGCAAAAGTTGCCTAAAAAGATCATCCTTCTTCTGGATAAAGAAGACCAGGTGCATAGTAGGTGGCTATATTTTATTCCTCGTCCATGCATCTGCAATAGAAGTCCCAGAAACAGCCCCAGCCTTTTTGCGTGGGTGCCAGTTGAGCAGTGACCCGTTAGAACAACCATCATGGTTCTGATTTGGGCTCTGTTTAGTGAGAAGAGTTCTTTAGAACGTCGAAGGTTTAACGTTGCCCAAATTTGTCATGTTCAGTTCAACTTAAATTAGTGTCGCATATAGAGTTCGCATGGGTACGAGGCTTACAGGTTTAGAGAGATACGCCAAACGCTGTCATGTCTTGACATAACTGCTCAGTTGTACCAAATCATGTAAAAACCAATTTTTTTCTGTGATAACCTCTGATCTTATATGACATCTTAAATCGTAATAAGTTGCCCTCAATCCCCCATGAAACTGCAAGGAAGATGACTTGGCTAGAGAAAAACCTTCCTAGGTACCCTCACCAGAATTTCCTGACTTGGGTATTCCACAGAAAAACTAGTTACAACATGCAAATAGGGTAAGTAGTGATTAATTCCGCCAACCTCGCCTGGACAGTCTCAGTGATCGACAAGTCAACGCAACCAATCTGGACAATAACACTGATCAACAGCAAAATGGCTTTTCTGGACATCAGTTCTAGGGTAATTTTGAGGCCCCAAATTTTTTGAGCAAAAAGTATGAAAAATTATGAAAAAGACTATGGTACATTTTTGCTACTATTTCGATGAGAATGGGAATCACACCAAATAATTTGGCTGTGTTGTATTACTTGATGTTTCCGCTTTCATTTAACACCTAACTTGATACTTGATTTACGAAAAATGTGCATGTTTTTGACGCCTTAAAATTCCATATTTTCCGACTTTGAGGTCCAATTGCCGCGGAATTGTAAAACTTATAAAAATAAATTATATTGGAAAAGAAGCCGTGAGTTATTGTAAATGTCACAGAGTGAAAATCATGTCACTTGGTTTAGAAATTACAATCCCAAGCGTGAAAAAGTCGGGGAAACTCCGAAAAACTGACACGCCCATTTTTTGCGAAAACGGAAACTAAGTTTTAAAAACGGTTTGCGGATTCGAAATCAGCGGTCCCTAATTACCCCAGAAATGATGTCAAACCCAGAAAAGAGAACAAAAAAGTCGGAATTTGTTACCCTGTGTAATGATAGGGAAGCGCTTTAAAAGTCTGCAGTCAGTTATAGTTTTTTTCACTGAACACTGCTTTCTTGATACGAGTTATCACACAAGAAAATTAACCTTAGGTCACCTAGAAAATGGCCTTTGCAAAATTTGAAGTCGAAGAAGAAGACCTATAGAAACTATTCTCAATATTTTGTGCACTTATTTTCCACTAAGCAGGAATCATAAGAAATATTATACTTTCGAGAGACATTTCGAAGGTTCACTCCAAGGTATTAATACCCTTTATGACTTTTTCCGGTTCGTGTCCTAGGAGAAATAAATCGATACCACATTGGGCACCAATGGCCTAAGCGTACTTTGTTCTTAAAGAGCTACCACTTCTACCAACCTACCTCTCGGTAAGAAATGACAGACCCATGAAAGCTGAATAATTGTCTATGAAAAACATGCTACACCAAAATTTTGGCATGCGCCAAAGTGGAACTATCGTCCAACCTAAATGGGAAAATATGTGGTGGTCCATGAACTGAAGTAGGATTACTCCTGCCTGCCAATGGCTTCTGTTCATGGTTCATCCAACAAAGACACCGTCTTTATTTTCGCACTAACATCCTTTTACCTCAAACTACATTACACAAACTACAAACTACAATTTAATTATAATTGACTGGCACGACAGCCCGATACCGCGACTAAGGCCTAGCTACCCGCAACCATCTGTGTTGTGCGTGCGAATTTTTACAAGGTTGGAAGGGACCTACAGTTTTATGCCGATTCCGAACGGCGAGTTGGGAGCTTTTTCATAGGCAATTTTACTCTCAGCGGTTTGCCATTTCCTGCTGAGAGGACAGCCGCCGAAAGAAAAATTGTTGTTTATCTTTTTTTTCGGTGTTAGCAGCAACGGAGTGTTGAACGCACTACCCAGCTGAGCTACGACGGCGACATTGGACACTTAGTTTTTTGGGAATTTCTTTGCCTATCAAGCAACAATCGTTGGATTGGAATAGACTGAATTGGCTGCGCCTTTTTCATATCATTAAAGAGCTCATACAGCTTATGATTCGTATAGGACCAAAAGAACGAAATATCTTTCGAAACAGCTTTCCCTCGAATACCTCAAACACTAACACTATGTATGTGTCAGTGTCAGGAAGAAGCATGGAATAGCATAGACATGCAATAGACTACAAACTTTGATAGTCGAAAGAGGTCTTTAGTATCCAATTGATTGCCAAGGTATTTTTTTAGTGTTATCTTTCGCGTTGGTTCTAGAGTGATGTCATTCCTGTTCCTTTTCTAAAGACTATTTGTTGGATGCAATTCAAGACCCTAATCGCTGCAAATCTTGGCACTCAGATGCGTTGTCTCGCTCTCATTTATCACCCATTTCAGAAGATTCTCTATCGATAAACGCAAAGGCTCTAATAACATTACAACCGAAAATGTCAAAAGAGTCAGTTAACTTCTTGTCTGTCGGAAGCTGTCTGCAAGGGATACAGAGTAATTTTGTGTATAAATTTTGAAGGAGCAAAAAATCATATTATTTTTATCCAACTCGAGGCAATGCAGCTTCTCAGTTACTCCCCCCCGGTGCTAGTCATCCAGCACTTCCTCTTAGATTTTTTCGAACCATTCGTTCCACAACGGTTTTTACGAGAGTAAACTTGCATATTATTGAAATTTCTTCTTTCCGGCGAAAACGGCGTTCGATGCGGTAGTTGGAGGTCGACGGCGAAGAGGGAGGCCGTGTCTCCGGTGGAAGGACCGAATTGAGGAAGCCCTATCTTCTCTTGGGGTGACAAACTGAAGAAGGTGCGCGCAAAACAGAGGCGCCTGGAGAAGTTCTTCTACGGCAAGTCATAACCCGGTAATGGGTTGTTATGCCCAGTTAAGTAAGTAAGAGTTTTGATGGGCTTATCCCCCTATATAAAACTTGGAATGGAATCAAAAGCATCGAAAAAATATCAGGTGTTGTTTGACGTTGCAATATCTTTTAAGGCTTCGTAGGGGATACTGAGTTCAGTCGGTCAGCATATAGATTATGCCTTATTGGGCCATCAAATGCGGTCTTGTAGTCGTTGAGAAGATATTTTTTAGTGATAAGATTCACTTAGATATTTTTCAGAATTTGGAGCAATGGTAATATCTGCTCAATAGTGGACTTGCAAGTTTTGATAAGTCAATCAGTGCTTTGACGACTGTCTTCAATGGCGCACATAGCTCGTAAGGACCGCGTATACAATGGAACGCTGGCCCATACAGGAACTGAGTGCTTCTTTTTTCAATGCTATTATAGAAAACTTCATCCTAAAGTTATGGTTATGAATTTTGCTCACTCATACCATATGCATTGACAGACAGATTTACTGTTGGACCCCCTTAACTTGTGTCCACACTCGAATATGCTAATAGCGACGTCTGCTGGCGTTTAATACTTCAAACATATCAGACATGTCAGGAACAATAAACACAACTATGCACTTACTCGAGCACCATTCGGGCGGCGAGTGGGCGAACAATTTATGAAAACATTGTGCGCCTTCGAGCACCGTCGCACCTATGCACACTGCCCGGCACCCTACAAACGGCAGCAACCGTTGACGTTCGCAGCGGACCAGCATGCAAACGAAAGAGTGGCAATGCCGCAAAGAGCAATAAAAGCTGCAATGCAAAAAAATGCCGGACACCCTAAAACATGTTACAACATCATAAATTATATCCCCATTTTAACGACAAATGAATGAATGCTTTTCATGTAACAGCAATTCGCCGCATCGCCCCGCAGTGCCGGCACACACCGATGCGCCGAAGCCAGCGGCTCCTGGCGGCGCTGCAGCCATTCTCGCATATTCCAAATACACGAAAATGTTGCCATGGTTATTTGCTTTTGTTGCTGCTGTTGTTGTTGTACTTTGCAGGATATGCGCCAAATTCGAGGCACTCGGTGTGCGCACAGCAGCATAATACATTATCAAAGCGCATTGAGCTGCCGTTGCCGTGGCTCTGTGTAGACGATGTGTTTCTTTTGTTGGCGCTGCTGCCATTTTCATACAAAATTCCATACAGTTTAAGAGACTTGCTGATCTGCTGCTCGTCGTTCTCGACGTTGCTGGTTTATTCTTATTAATCATAGCGCGCTACCACGACTGGACCCGTGTGCAGAGTTGATGATATTTCATTATTTTTATCCTTTCGTTGCAGCGAAACGGCCAAAGCCCGTCGGCGCGTCGACTCGCAGCTGGCCAACCTCATCACCCAAAAACTGTCAACTCGAATTCAGTCAAAACAAAGGCGAAGAAGAGTAGCGAACGACATGAAATTGCCAGCGACAGAAAGCGAAATGGCTTTGGAAAGCCAGGACAATGTACGAAGCATTTATGGCAATTTTTCTACCTCGACTCCTGCACACCGGCTGCTCTAATCTGCGCTGCCACAGTTCCGGTTGTAGTTGTAATTTTTCCACAGGCCAGCATGGAAATTATGGAGACAAGCTGTTGTAATCAGTGCATGCATGACAGCTGCACACACACACACATGTGTAACGTCTCTATTTGTGTGTGTGTATGATTCCATTTGTGAAGAGCTCAACTCTAGAGTTTTGTTTTTTTAGTGTTGCAAAACAATGGAGTTGAAGTTGAAGTGGAAATGGTGAAAAAACAAAAGCTAAACAAAAACTAATTGTGCTCAACTGTCAGAAAGCGAATGTCATGGGCATGGTCGGAGGCGTTTTCTATGATACACAATGGTCTGATCCCACGCTACGAATGCATATAAGTGTCCGTACACAGCACTGTTCGAACTCTACGAACGGTTATTTTTTTCTATGTGTTAAGTAGACTGAGTCGAAGTTCCGGCGAAACAGGTGTTCGAAGGACTTGGTGGAGGAGTTGGTGGTCCACGACGAAGAAGGAGACCGTGTATCCTGTGGAGGGACCAAGTTGAGAACCTCCTATCATCTCATGGTTTGACCAACTTGACGCAAAACAGAGGCACCTGAAGAGAACTGTTACGACAGACCGGAAACTGGTAACGGGTTATGGGTTATGCCCATAAAAAAATTATGTGTAAGTTAAGTAAGTAAATAAGTAAGTTAAATAAGTAAGTAATTAATTTAAGTTAGTAAGTTAAGTAAGATAATATAGTAAGTTAAGTAAGTAATTTAAGTAAGTAAGTTAAGTAATTTAAGTAAGTTAAGTTAAATAAGTTAAGTAATTTAAGTAAGTTAAGTTAAGTAAGTAATTTAAGTAAGTTACTAAGTTAAGTAAGTAATTTATGTAAGTAAGTTAAGTAATTTATGTAAGTTAAGTAAGTTACGTAAGTTAATTAAATTAAGTAAATTAAGAAATTTAAATTAGTTAAGTAAGATAAGTAAGTTAAGTAAATAATGTAAGTTCATTAAGTTACGTAAGTTAAGTAAGTAATTTAAGTTAAGTAAGTTAAGTAAGTTAAGTAAGTTAAGTAAGTTAAGTAAGTTAAGTAAGTTAAGTAAGTTAAGTAAGTTAAGTAAGTCAAGTAATTTAAGTAAGTTAAGTAAGTTAAGTAAGGTAAGTTAGTAAAGTAAGTTAAGTAAGTTAAGTAACTTAAGTAAGTTAAGTAAGTAATATAAGTAAGTTACTAAGTTAAGTAAGTCATTTATGTAAGTAAGTTAAGTAATTTAAGTAAGTTAAATAAGTAAGTAAAGTAAGTTACGTAAGTTAATTAAATTAAGTGAGTTAAGTAAGTTAAGTAAGTTAAGTAATTTAAGTAAGTTAAGTTAAGTAAGTTAAGTAAGTTAAGTAAATTAAGTAAGTTAAGTAAGTTAAGTAAGTTAAATAAGTTAAGTAAGTTAAGTAAGTTAAGTAAGTTAAGTAAGTTAAGTAAGTTAAGTAAGTTAAGTAAGTTAAGTAAGTTAAGTAAGTTAAGTAAGTTAAGTAAGTTAAGTAAGTTAAGTAAGTTAAGTAAGTTAAGTAAGTTAAGTAAGTTAAGTAAGTTAAGTAAGTTAAGTAAGTTAAGTAAGTTAAGTAAGTTAAGTAAGTTAAGTAAGTTAAGTAAGTTAAGTAAGTTAAGTAAGTTAAGTAAGTTAAGTAAGTTAAGTAAGTTAAGTAAGTTAAGTAAGTTAAGTAAGTTAAGTAAGTTAAGTAAGTTAAGTTAGTTAAGTAAGTTAAGGTAGTTACGTTAGTTAAGTAAGTAATTTAAGTAAGTTAAGTAAGTGAAGTAATTTAAGTAAGTACGTTAAGTGAGTAAGTAAATAAGTAAACTGAGCCGAGACTCGAGCACCAAACCTTAGCCTTGTGGTCCCACGAACTTAAAAGTTCAAATCGATCAGAGCAACAATAGGAATTTTTTGTCTGAGTGTTGGAGAGGTCGCAACAACTGATAACTAGGCAGTGCAATGTCAGGACTATACGGTGGGTGCATCAAAATTTCCTAGCCAAAGCCAAGACCCTCTTAGTTTTCAACAAAGTTCGACAAAGATTCCAGCTCAACAAAGATGTGTAGGACATAGTGTTGTCATGATGAAACACAACATCCATCCTGTTGATCAATTGCAGCCTTTTATTTATTTCCTTCTTTAGCAATAATTTCTGACAACAGAGATTGGATAAACCGTTTGGTCAGGTCTTAGTAATAATAGTCATAATACCACTGTAGAGTCACCAAACATACAGCATCGTCGTTTTTGTCAATACAGCCTTAGAAACCTTTTGGAGCTTCATATTTTGTAACCAAAACCCTTTTCGAATAACATTATCATACATATGTGATGTATTTTTCATCAGCTGTTACCAAACGATCAGTTTCGTTTAATTCATCCATCTGCCGTTCGTTTACGAACTGTTCGAATTTCGTTAACTTGGTTCATGAGGCACCCCAGATAGGTATGAAGGTGTGTAGGAATGGTTGCCCTAAGGCGGAGCTCACTTATGCCATGAAAGTCCTTTGATGCCACAAACAGTCGAGCAATAAAACCACTCACTCATTGAAACAGTTTGACCTTCTCACGAAGTCTTATCGGCTAGATCCCTTAGACTGTCACATAAGAGGTTGTCCAGGTAATTTATCCTTTTCCTGGATTAAGCAGGACAAGTGCATAGAAAGTGAAGTGCATTTCGTTCCTCTTCCTTGTCCATACAATTAGAACAAAAATCGTTTGAAAATAGCCCACGTGAGCCCATGATGAGGCACCCAAACATTAATATTCTTTTTGAAATTAATATTTCAAAACTATTTTGTGATCGATCTTCAGTTCTTTAGCGATATCCTGACTGCTCACAAAACGGTCTTCTTGAATCTTATCCATAACTTCAAAGACATTTTGGGTGATAGGACAATTAGAGCGAAGAGCATCTTTCACTTCACTTTAATTAAAGTCAACCGAACAGATAAATGCCGAATAATTTTCCTTCAATCTAAGATTTTTAATGAAATAGTTAAAGGTTAAAGCTTTCCTTATTGAACCCTCAAGCCCCCCTGTGTACGTCACTGGCCCCAATAAATAAATGACTCAACTCAAACTGCCACAAAGATTCAATAAGTTGCTTCATATCCAACGGTCTTCCTCCTCCATTACTTCCGACCACTTGACACAACTAATAGACCGACTCAATTACAGTGTAGCGTCCAGCAGTCACAATGAAGTACAACGCTCGCAGTGCATATTCGCATTCTTGTTAATTAAAACGGAACAATGGCGGCAACAATTAATTTCACCGCATAAGCTGGACTCCTCCATTGTTTCCCGTCAGCTGCTCATCTCTGGCGTAGTGACAATTAGCATTGGGAAATTGTAGCTTTGCGTGAAACGATTGCACGTCCAAGTGATTCAGTTTTTTAACAAAGACATTCAAGCCACTAGGCACCAGTCGGTCAGCCCAGACAGCCACACAGCCGCATTAGTTCAGCTCTAATTGAATGCTGCCGTCCGTCCATGGTCCGTCCGCCGTTGGGACGGACTGGGTTAGCATTGACTTGGGAAGTCGTAAAATTCGATTGCTTCCTTTATTGTGGCAAAATTGATAGGCCGCAAGCGCCGAGGGAAACACGCGCAAACCTACAGACAAAGCCGCCAACACCAAAATAAACACAAACACACGCACACACACACACTTGAACCGCATCAATTCCCTTTCCGCAAATGTGCCGAAATAATATCGATAAATTGCAGCGCATTTACGTTTACGATTATTTGCTCCGCCGCCGCTGCCAAACAACCAACAACCCCGTGCCCCGTCGCCGGTTGTGGTCTGCGGTTGGCTCTATTTGAATTTGGCCTACAAGTTGGCTTACGCATGATTTGCTTTGGTTTGTTTCAATGGCACACAACAACAACAGCAACGACAACATTGTGCGCAACAGCCTTAAATGTTGCTTTGGCGCCTCGAATGTATTTAAATTCCTGCCAAAGCGCACACCGGGACATGTGGCGCGCTGCCAGCGCAATGCCGCGTCGCCTTTGGTTCGTTTCGCTGCTTCAACTTTAACTTCAACTTGGACGGCTACAACTTTTCCCATCTTGTGCTCTATCTTGTGTAAATTATTGAAATTTATGTGTGCTGCTCTGTGCAATTTGTATGCCAGTCGCAATCGTTGCGCTCCTCCGGCCCGCCGCCACCGCCTTTTATGTTCGCATTTGCCGTTGACCCGTTGCCACATGTGTCGCCTCTGACCAGTTGGCATTTCGCATTCTCTCAAAGCGACCGGAACTGCTGCTGCAATAATAACAGTTTGATAACTTTATTGCTGTCTGCATACTTATGAATGTGTTGAGCGGTGCGTGAAGCACTTCTCACATATGCAGAACATATGTAAGTGTGTGTGTGCGTGAAGACCGAGCCGTCGCCACTGTGAGAGGACTTTAGCTTTTGACCTTTAAAAATTTGAATTTTTCCCTCAACGACATGAAGAAATTCGCAAAAAGACTTAAACTTAAGTTTAACCATTTCCGGAAATTTGTACGATATATCGATATTATTTCGACGATTTTTTATTTGACAGCGAACGCACTTTTTATACAACAGTTTTTTAATTTTCATTAAGTAGGCTGTGTTGTATCATTCTGTTTAAAAATATAAATCATAATAGCCATGGCTACACAGAATGAGTGCGTTTTGTAAGCAGCTTTTTGCAAGAATTTGATAAACCAGCAAATGACGGAACTTCTGCGTAGGAATTTTTAAATATGTAATACTTTTTGGTACCAAAAAGCGAAACAATTTCAAAGTTTGAATATCAGTTGATTTATAGAACGTACTAAATTTAACATTTTTTGCGTCTAAATATTTTTCCCGAGTCTTTAAAAAAAATTGTACGATATATCGTACAAATGAGCAGAAGGGTTGTACGATATATCGTACAAATGGGAAGCATAGGTTGGAAGTTATGTTCGAATTTTGTTAACGTTATAGGTTTGGTAACAGATTTTTTGCGTTTGCCATGCCTGCCACGCCCATCTGTAAACCGCGTGGCTAAAAAATTCGACTATTCGGCAATTTTCGATCAAAAATAAGAATTACTAGACCATTTTGTGTTTTACTGGGCAGACACGGGTTGTGTAAGGGTAGACATGCGTACTTGCCACTCCCACTGCGATAAAAGGAATCGTCTATATTCAGTATCTTTCTGTAAAACTGTACGAATTTTAATTGATTCTGTGTTTTATTGAGAGGAAAAGGGCTTTAAAACAACAACAACAACGGTTATATAAGGCCGAATGAATGTGAATCAATTGTTTATATATATATAACTAGCTGGGCCCTGCGGCTTTGCACGCAAGCTCTCCTGTTTCCCCCGATACGAATTCTTAACCCATTATTGAGCCCATCAGATTTTGATTTAAAAAAAAACATGTGTCTATCTTTGATTTCGACTGTTTTAAAAATTTTGAAGTCAGAAGGCCCTTTAAATCATATGTTTTCACATTTACTCCAAACGAATTCTTAACCCTTGGTTTACCATGGTAGATTCAGATTTTCAAAAAAATTAAAAGCACGTTTTATTATTTCCCGATTGAACTGCTTTTGATAACTTTGAAGTCGGAACGCCCAATAAATCTTGTTTCTCCATACAAATTGTCAACCCATTGTTGACCCCGTTAGATTTTGATTTTCAAAAAAGTGAAAAACACGTGTCAGATTATTTCTCACAAAGAGTACTTTCCCCAAGTTTGATGTCAAGTCTAATTCATATTTTTCATTTCACAGTTTCTCCATACATACTTTTAACGTTGATCCAGTTAGATTTAGATTTTGAAAATAATGAGAAACACGTGTCTAATTATATCTATTTCCATTATTTTTACAATTGTTGAAGTCAATAGGCCCATCGGTTCGTGTTGTTTGTTTCGGAGTCTTTCCGCAAATAAACCTTAACCCATTGTTGGGCCAGTTAAATTTTGATTTTCGAAAAATTATAAAATACGTGTCGAATAAGTTTTGATCTATCTTAAAATATTTTCAGGAAGTTCAAATTCAATATGTTTATTAAATCACGTTTCTTCATACAACACTTTAACCCATGTTTTGCCTTTTTAGACCCCGAATTTCAAAATATCCCTTCTTGGCGAAAATTAATTCTTCAAGATGTACCTAATAATAATAATAAAATAATTGACTGGCACGACAGCCCGCTTACGCGAGACTAAGGCCTAGCTTCCCGCAACTACCCGTGTTGTGCGTGTGAATTTTGTACGCGGGTTGAAGGGACCTACAGTTTAATGCTGGTTCCGAACGGCAGGTTGGGAGCTTTTTCATAAGCAATTTTTACTCTCAGAGGTTTGCCATTTCCAGCTGAGAGGACAGCCACCGAAAGAGAAAACGAGTTTTCCCGTTATTTTTTAGGTGTTATTACAGGCAGTATTTGAACCTGGGTCGCTGCCTTCGACTCGTGGTCGCACGCACTAACCAACTGAGCCACGGCGGCTGCTTCAAGATGTACCTACAGTCCAAAAATCATGTTTGTAGCTTCAGCGGTTTGGGCTGGGCGATGAGAAATCAACCAATCAATCAATCAGTCAGTCAGGATAAACAATCTATGTTTAAAAAAATGAAAGCGGTACCACGCCCCCGTGTCAAAAACCCACCCCATTCCTCCTGTCGAAGGACACGACCAAATCGTTAGTTTGTACCGAGTGTCATTGATGTGAACGCTCTAGTGCCACGCCCCTTGTCCAACGCCCATTAAATTTTACCGGTGGAATGAGACGTTTACGTCATGACTCTGTACCAAATTTCAATGCTGTGCGAATTACAATTCCGGAGATATACCATATTAAAAAATTTAGTGGTATGGGCGGTGCCACACCACCTAGTCCAAAATCCACCCTATTCCCCCTGCCGAAGGACACGACCAAATCGTTAGTTTGTACCGAGTATCATTGATGTGAACGCTCTAATTCCAAAGTTACACCGGAATTTAAAAAGTGCCACGCCCCCTGTCCAGCGCTCATTAAATTTTACCGGTAAAATGACACGTTTACGCCATGCACTGTACCAAATTTCAATGCTGTGCGACTTATAATTCCGAAGCTATTTTACATTAAAAAAGTTGGGTGTCTTTATGACCCATGTTTTGCCTTTTTAGACCCCGAATTTCAAAATATCCCTTCTTGGCGAAAATTAATTCTTCAAGATGTACCTACAGTCCAAAAATCATGTTTGTAGCTTCAGCGGTTTGGGCTGGGCGATGAGAAATCAACCAATCAATCAGTCAGTCAGGATAAACAATCTATGTTTAAAAAAATGAAAGCGGTGCCACGCCCCCTTGTCAAAAACCCAACCCATTCCCCCTGTCGAACGACACAAAATAAATAATAAGTTTGTACAGAGTGTCATTCATGTGAACGCTATAGTTCCAAAGTTACACCGGAATTTAAAAAGTGCCACGCCCCTGTCCAACGCACATTAAATTTTACCGGTCGAAGGACACGTTTACGCCATGACACTGTACCAAATTTCAATGCTGTGCGACTTATAATTTCGAAGCTATGCCATATTAAAGAATTGAGATGTATGGTCGGTGCCACGCCCTCTTGTCCAAAATACGCCCTATTCCCCCTGCCGAAGGACACGACCAAATCGTTAGTTTGTACCAAGTGTCGTTGATGTGAATGCTATAGTTCAAAAGTTACACCAGAATCTTAAAAGTGCCACGCCCCTTGTCCAAAGCCCATTAAATTTTACCGGTCGAATTACACGTTTACGCCATGACACTGTACTAAATTTCAATGCTGTCCGACTTATAGTTAATTCCGAAGATATGTCATATTAAAAATTTCGGTTGTATGGGAGGTGCCACGCCCACCTGCCGTACCAACATGTAACATCGCTATAAACCACCGCATTGACAGCTTCTATCACACAAAAAAAAAAATATTGCCGAAAGAATGAGCCGTTTTCGCAAACACTTTCCCGTCACAGAATTTTTGAATTTTTTTATATATAAGATTTATATAACTTTCGATCAAAATGAAATCACGTTTTGATTTTTTATTGGTATAATTTATGTTTTCTATCAAAAAAATCAATTAATTGTTCATAAAACTTAAAAAACCGAAACCAAAAATGTATGGCTCCTTTGCGGACCGTTGTACGATATATCGTACAAAATTGATGAAGTTGTAATTCTCAACCAAAATTCTTTTTTTGAAATTTTTTTGTATATTATTGCTAAAATGTTCAATAAGGATCAATATTTTGAAGGAAAAATGTTTATCTCGAGAAATGTGGAAATTGAACGGAAAGGGTTAAGCTGTGCGGAGTTTATTTATTTAAAAAGAGCGACAATAAAAAAGGTTCCAAAAAGAAGACTGAGACAACAAGACACATCTGCTTGGTGTGACTTGGAGTTGGCCTCACTTGAGGTGAGGCTAAAAAGAGCACTTGTAGCTTAGCTGTAACTCGAAAATGGCCTTGCAAGTATCGGTATTTACATATTCGTGTATAGAAAATCGCCCAACAGTGGAATAATTGGAGAGAGCCATAGTTGAAGCTTTTGCTGAGATCCAGCTCGTCTTTTGCGAATAAGTCATACAAATTTAGACCATTGAGATTGAGCTCCTCAAACTACACTGCAAAGGTTTAGTGAACGATATCGTTTGTAAAACTCAAGTCATGTTATCGAATAAACTTTAATTTACAATGACGACTTTTGCCATAGCTGCCAATCAACTTTAATGAACATCTGCATCCACACACATTTGCTGATCTACTTTGCTCTCAGTTGATAGGTGTAGTGTATTTTAAGTCGAGATTTGCATATGGTCGGAGTACTGGACTTGCCTACAACAAAACTAATCATTTGTCTGGACAGACAGGCGTCAATCAGGGCACTCGACTCACTCACACAGTCAAATCGAAATGTGTTAAGGAACGTCATAAGTCTCTGAACACAATCAATGAGCACAACAACAAACTTTGCTGAGTGCCTGGTCAAGAACATGATGAATTTACTCGAAAAAGGGTGAATATGGGGAAAGGTATCTACTCTATCTCCTTGATGGGAAGCAGCATTTGGCCTGACTTCACGATCTCATGCACGCTGGGTCCGAAATTGAATCAAAACATAACCTTATCACTTGCATACTTGACACTTTGCATACTTAACAGGACACTGCGCCATTGGTGTTTCTGCAAAAGGACTCAACTTGCCCATGGAAATTACTGTCGTAGCACCTTCCACTTCATGGCATAGGCCCTCGCTACCTAGGAAACAGAATGATAGATGGTTTGGATATGGTGTGTAGCCAGTGTGGCGCACACAGGATTTCATTTTGGGGGGAAGGGGTTTGCGTACAATTTGTGAGCCGAATAACATTCGAAACCATATTTTGTACCAGCAATTTTTGTGTTTGGGGGCGGGTTGGGGGTTCAAACCCCCACTGTATGTACCGCACCACTGGAGAACATCGCCAGGTCCATTTGAGGCTCAGGTTGATTTCAGCCAACACCGAACACAGAATGACAGAGACTTGCCTAGACTCTCTTCGAACTTTACAAAGTACCTTTGAGACCTCAGACTTTATATGCGGAGAAATCTGCAAGTTGCCTGTTTTACCTAATCTTACCTAACCTAACCTTGCTCTCATTTAACCCATTACTGCCTGAACGGGCGTTTTGTTAGGACTTTTTTCAGCAAATCTGTTCAGTAGAAAATCAAAAAGTACGAAATTCAGCTAAAACTAACCGAATCTAACCTAACCTAACCTAACTTTATTCTTATTTAACCCTGTACCGCCTAAACGAACGTTTTGTTAGGACTTTTTTCAGCAAATCTTTTCGGTAGAAAATCAAACAATGCAATTCAGCTAAAATTCAGCTAAAACTAACCTAACCTAACTGAGTCTTGTTCTCATTTAATCCATTACTGCCTGAACGGGCGTTTTGTAAAGACTTTTTTCAGAAAATCTTGTTGGTAGGTAATCAAACAGCACAAAACTCAGCTAAAACTAACTTAACCTAACCTAACCTAACCTTGTTCGTATTTAACCCATTACTGCCTGAACGGGCGTTTTGTTAGGACTTTTTTCAGCAAATCCGTTCGTAGAAAATCAAACTGCAAAAAATTCAGCTAAAATTCAGCTAAAATTCAGCTAAAACTAACCTAACCTAACCTCACCTTGCTCTTATTTAACCCATTACCGCCTGAACGGACGTTTTGTTAAGACTTTTTCAGCAACTCTATTCGGTAGGCAATCAAACAGCACAAAATTCAGCTAAAATTCAGCTTAAACTAACATAACCAAACTGAATCTAACCTAACTTTGCTCTCATTTAACCCATTACCGCCTGAACGGGCGTTTTGTTAGGACTTTTTTGAACAAATCTGTTCGGTAGAAAATCAAACAGCACAAAATTCAGCTAAAATTCAGCTAAAACTAATCTAACCTAACCTCACCTTTCTCTCAATTAACCCATTACTGCCTGAACGGAAGTTTTGTTAAGACTTTTTCAGCAACTCTATTCGGTACAAAATCAAACAGCACAACATTCAACTAAAATGTTTTCCCTCTTAAAATTGTTTAATATTTCAAAGTCTACAAAGTTTCATAAACAAATAAATTAAAAAGGGTAGGTATGATGAAAAACGATAGCATTGTCCTGATACTCCATCTGTTACTTGTCCATGTTGGTGTGAATGCCCTAATTAAATTTGTGTGCCTATGTTAAAAAAAATTGTCTTTCATTCCATAGAAATCGCAAATAAACTGCGCCATTGGATCCATTACTATCGCGACCACTTCTCTTTGGTTCAACTCCACACTAAACAATGAAATTGCCCACCCACTACTCACTTTAGTTCAACAGCAAAACAAAAAAAACCCCACAAAAGTAGCGAAATTAACTTCAACGTGAGCGCATTTCATATCCCTTTTTTAGCGTGAAATGCAAATAGCTGAAATTTCTTCATTGCATTTGAAAATGTTGGCCGAAAATTTGCACCTGGCACGAAGCGTCAAATCTGTATGGCAACATTTCATGGACGCTGTACTAATTGCGTCAAATATTGACGCAGCCAGCGTGTCGTTGTCCTGCGCGCATGTCCTTCGTTGTCGTTGAGTCGTTTACCTTATCTCGAAATTTGCACACGGCATTTTGTGCAAATAGCAGCAGCACCAACAATAACAACAACAAAGAATAATTTCACGTTAACACACCCATAAATAATGGACTCCGGGGTACGGACAGCAGCAGTGTCCACATTAAGGCGCACAAGGACGCCATCGCCGTCGCCGTCGGGAGCCTGAACAGAATTAACGCGCAACGATGACGCTGACGCTGGCGTTGGCGTTGGCGACCGCCGTGCGCCGCATAAACGAAACTGAACTACAGGCAGGACAGCGGCAACATTTAGATTTATCATGAAAATGCCGACATGTGTGTGCTCGGTTGTGTGGCTGTGTGGGTGTTGTACATATTTTCGCTGGCGACAAATTTATCAGCGCCAGGACGCGCATTCGGCACACACTTGCGCGCGCCATGCAAAAACGATTTGTCTTCTTTCAAGACGACAACAACAACAACAACAACAACAACAGTTACTGTAACGACGACAGCAGCAACGGCAATAAAAATAACAATAACACAATGGCGGCGCAAATTAACCAAAATGCCTCCCGCGTTGTTTATTGGTTGTTCGGAGCACAGGTGCAGCATGGCTCCATGCCGAGCGCCTTCAGTTATCTAACGGTACAAAGAAGAAATTACTGCAGTAAGCACTCTAAAACAACAACAACAATGACAAGAGTAACGCATAATAGTTGGCAAATATGCCACGCGACGCTTCACAAGTTCACCTTTCACTGTTACAACGTTTTTTCTGCACACAGCGTTGCATTCACGGCGCGGCGCACGTGTGTTGGTGTTCGCGCGTGTCTGTGTGGGTGTGCGTGCGAGTGTGAGTGAGTAGTGTCGCATGCCTTGTGACATCATCACACTTCATGTCAGGCTTAGGGACACACGACATTTCTTGAAGACTGCCGCCTCCGCGGCCAGTGGTGCGTCCTACGCGAAGCGAGCGCGGACAGAGTGGTCGCTCCTGTTGAGCGCAGATATGCGGCAATAAAAGATGAAGGATTTGCATAAGTAATTTGACAAAATGTCGCTGATAGCGAAAAACGTGTGGCGCTCGCCGACAGCGATGCCTAAGGCGACGCGCCAAAAAACCACGAAAAATTACCGCAAACGAGCCCATTATTCTTACTTATGCGGATAATGCAAATGTGTGGAATCTCACGCGGCAACAACAACCAACTCAAACAGCGACAAAAAAAAAAACACAAGAAGAAGTAGAGAAAGCAACAGCGACCGCTTAGGACGACAGCAAATGCGACCAGCGACCATCGCGTAGGCAGGCAATTCCTATCAAATTATCACGAATAAACACCACAGAGCTGCCGGCCGCTGAGATGCATAAATTTTTCACATTTCACTGTTACATTTCTAATGTGTTGCTAGCTTTTTAGTGATGCGAAAAATTCCACATTTTAACTTTTTAATGGAATTTTTGCATTAAGAATAAATCTTTCAAATGTGATTATTTCGATATTTTGCATTTGTTAATGCCGCACTGCATTAATGTTGCCATATTGTGTGGGAAAGTGTGCAGCTCGCGGTGGCCACATGCACGAGCAATTGTTGTTGTTGCTCATGCAAATAGAATATTTTGCAATCGACTTAAGTACTTGAAAATTAAGATTGGCACTTTTGTACTTTAGAGATGCAATTCACATACTTTTAGTGAGAACTATTGTTCTGGCAGGGTCAGGTGGGAAAATTTCCCAGGGTTGCCAACGCAAATTGTTTTGCAGCACGCTGCATGGTCTCCTTTACGACCTTTCACCGCTAAACACATCAATGTTTCCCCACCTGGAAACGTTTCTTTGAATCGCTCGTGCAACAAACAACAGCAACAATAACATGGACAGTTCTCGGATAAATTTTGTTTAGCTTAGTGAAGCATTTTTCAAGGAAATGCATTTCCTGTAAATTGTTTGTCTTTAGATTTCGTGAAATCTACCGGGCAGCTTTGGATTTTAAGACGAATCAATGATTCCAGAAATGAAGTAAGGTTACGGATTGAAATGTGAGAAGGCAAAGTTGCAAACATTTGCTTCAACTCATTGCAGTCGACCTTCAATACCAGCTGTCGCAGCTGTGAAACCCCAAACGAGAAGGAAACCGTCCATCATTTTCTCTGCGCCTGTCCGGCCTTGTCAAGAAGCAGATGGAAAACGATGGGAAAACCAACATTCCAAAATTTCGAAGAGATAGCGAAGTGCACCATACATTCGCCACTCTCTTTCATCAACCTCACAGACTGGGTATAGGGTATATATTGTAAAGGGTTCAAAAGACAAAACACCACTAGAGACACTAGAGACCAAACATAGTAATACTGCGTACTCAGTTTTTCATTTCTACATCCTTTCAAAATTTTGAAGGGGATGAAAAATAAAAAAAATATAATAAATACTTAACCTCGTTAGAATATGGCGATATGTATATCAAATGAAAGAAGAAAGGCTAAATAATATAAATAACATTAATTTTTTATCTATTTCTAAAAAAAGGATACGAAAAACGTCCTTAGAAAATTTTAATCCTTTATATCCTTGAAAATTGACATAGAATTTTCTTGAAAAGTAAGTATGTTAGAACCCAAAATCTTCTTGATCACGTGTCAAAATTTCATTACTCTAACTTAATTGGTTTGAAAGTTATTAAAAAAAGGCGGAAGTTGCAAGTCTAATGCAGTACAAAAATTCTAATTTATTTGCGTATCAGTATTTTAAATAATAAAAAGATACAAAATCAATGAAGCGAGAATAATGAAATTTTGACAGCTGATCAAGGACATTTTGGGTTCTAACATACTTACTTTTCAAGAAAATTCTATGTAAATTTTCAAGGATATAAAGGATTAAAATTTTCAAATGACCTTTTTCATATCATTTTTTTAGAAATAGATAAAAAAATTAATTTTATGTAAATTTTTGAGCCTTTCTTCTTTCATTTGATATACATATCGCCATATTTTAACGAGGTTAAGTATTTTTAATATTTTTTTATCTTTTATCCCCTTCAAAATTTTGAAGTCCTTTTAAAAGGACAAAAGATGTAGAAATAAAAAACTGAGTACGCAGTATTACTATGTTTGGTCTGTAGTTTCACGCCCATATGGATTTTTTTCGGTATGACACTTTTTTTAATTTTTGTCGCACGGTGCAATGCCTAGAATTGAAATGAACATACATTTTGAATATCCTTCTGTTCAAACATCTGAAAATAACGATGAATGATCGGATTGCTGAAATCTGGAATTTAAAAATGTTACAAAAAATTTTATAATTTTTTGGTTTTTGACTAACATTTACTTGAAAATTCATAGAAAATTCACCTGATTTAAAAGTATTCCTGTGTTGTCTCCAGAACATTTGTTTCATTGAGCTTTCTAACTGTTATAAAAAATTCACGAGGCGAATAGCTCCATCGATATCAGAAATTAAGCGAACTACAGGGTGGCGCAAAAGTTGTCATCCAATGTTCTTTGGCTCTAATTTGTTTATGAATGTATGAATAAAGGAATGAATGAATGATTGAATGAAGGAATGAGTGAATGAATGAATGAATGATTAATTGAATGATTGAATGAATGAATGAATGAGTGAATGAATGAATGAATGATTAATTGAATGAATGAATGAGTCAATCAATCAATGAATGAAGGAATGATTGAATTAATGAATGAATGAATGAATCAATCAATCAATGAATTAATCAATCAATCAATGAATGAATGAATCAATCAATGAATGAAAGAATGAATCAAACAATCAATGAATGAAGGAATGAATGAATGAATGTATGTATGTATGAATAAATAAATGAATGATTGAATGAATGAATGAATCAATGAATGATTGACTTAAAGAATGAATGAGTGAATAAATGAATGTCAAAGCAAAATAGACTTTTGCTGTCATATGCAAAAGTTATAGCATCTGCCGTTAGGGTGATGAGTTTTGCTCCACCCTGTACGTGTTTTGAAATAAACTCCCCACAGTAGGTATTTGTTGTAGAGTTTTAGTTGTTGATGAGTTTATTTTGATGAATAAAGCATAGCAAAAAATTTTGTGCGAATTTAGAATAAGAATCCAGTTATCCTTATTCAATCATCAGTTGTCACAGTTCAGTTGCCTACAATTTGAATTTACAATTTCCTGGTAAAACCAAAATGAAGCCACATTCTTTTAATTAAGCCATTCATTCTTAAGTCACATTCATGCTTATCTGTTCATTCAGTAAAAAAAATTACGCATTTAGTTAAATCAAAAACACATTTTAAAGTGATTAAATTTAATTTCACTCGGCCCAAATGAGTTAAAGTTGGATGCAAAGAGCCATTAGTGTCGGAAAAGTGTAAGCAAGGAGTCCGTTCAAAAGCCATTTTGTTTAAAACGACTCAAGACTAAACTCTCTCGGTAGTGCGTAATGTGATAAAACTTTTTTTGCCTAGTCGAAACTACTCTCATCACTTAGTAACCACACAACACCATCACCATCGTGCTGAGTGATTGGCAAGTCCGCTTAACCAACCAACCAACCAACAAACTGTGTATAGCAATCAGTCGTCGAGAATGAATATAAATAACTAAATTAATAAAACGAAATATAAAGGAAAATAGATTGTGTTGATGTGCACAACACAAAACACTACAACAACTCTCACTGTGTGTGGGCTTGAAGAGATAAGAATGAAAAATTATCAATATTTCATATTCATTTTTTGCTTTAGTCAAAATCAATTATTCAATACATAAGTACACTATACAAAATTTATATAATATTTCTGTTATAATTTGTTAATAAAAGCACCAAAAACTTCTCATATTGTGGTATTGTCTGATAAAAGTTCGGTCGCCTATAAAAAACTCAGGATTGATGGTTCGAGTGTGAAGTGAAGTGGTTAAATTAACTGGAAAAACAAAAACATATAAAATTAAATATTCAATATTTCAAGACATAGAGGTATCGAAGGCAATGTATGGGCTTATTCCAGTGCAGATCTTATTGGGTTTCTGAAAAACTCCGACATTCTACGTAGACCTGAGCCGGTGTACTACTGCTTGTGCGATTATAATCCGTAAATTAGTCCACTCTCCCTCAGTTTAGATGAAAATTTGTTGTGAACGATTGCTGACTTTCAAACTGAATCTTGTTCAGTGTTGCCAGATCAGGAGATCTCCTCCTAGATTTAAGAGATTTTGGAGATTAGGCATTTTAGGATAATTTTTAGGAGGAAGAATTGTTTAGGAGATTTATATTTTATGTTAGGGGATTTTTCGGATCCTTAGAGGATTTTTGGGAGATTTTTGGATAAAGACTTATTGTTGCCACAATGAAATCCCGCCCAAAATGACACTTTCTGTTTAATACATTTGTTATATGTTTTGTATTTGTTAAGTTTTTGTTGTTAAGCTGAAGATGAATAAAAAAAGGCTGCATTATAAAAAATTATATGTATATATTTTGATTTTTTATGAGAAGTTTAATTCCTTTAAAATGACGCAAATTAGAAAAAAATTTTAGGGAATTTTTTTTAACTTTTGGGAGGAAATTTCAGTATTTTTTTAAGATTTAGGAGAAAGTCATTTCAGGTATCTGGCAACACTGATCTTGTTTAAGAATTGCAGACTCTAATCTTCAGGTTCTCAGAAGCACTGGAGACAACTTATTTACCTAAAAGTGCTTTTATTCTGTTTTCATACCCAAATAACCCAAAAAATTTCTTAATTACGTTGACAACTAAGAATTTCCATAAATAAATAAATTTACTATTAACCCTCTAGTTCCCAAGTTTTTAATCTTGTTGAAAAAATTACCAATTATAGTTTTGTGGTGGAGAAGCAATGTTTGTTCGGGGAAAAAAATTTCATGTGAATAGGAGGCGTGATAGAGGGTGTAGAAAGTAGAAGGCATACAGGCCTGCTTGGGAAACAAAGCCAAAAAAAATTTCATATGAAGATTTTTTTTGTAATTAATTTAAATTTTTAATTTTTTTTTAAATACATGTAAACATAAATAACGGGTAACAGTTTCAGTTCTGCGTGCAATAGACAATAAATAAAAAGGGGTAGGGCTAAGGCGAGCGATAATGTGTCGTGGGGTAGTTTATACACTGCTTTTGGGGGGTGTATAAACTAGGAAAACTAAAAAAATCGGTATAGGTATATATAAAGCACTGTTCACTCAAAATTGGTACGCACAAATGAGGTTATATCTTTTGAAAAAACAAGCACACGATAATATTCTATATCTCAAACAAAAGTTTATTTATTTAGTTATTCAAATAACGAAACAACAATTTTATGTTTCATTTGAATTTATGAATTTGTGGGCATTTATCTTGATGCTGTCCATTAATCGTTGAACATCCGCTCTAGTGACCTGGGCAGCAAACTTGTTCCACTTAACAATCATTGATCCAGCGTTTTTGATAGCACCACCATTTCTGCGCATTTTGTTTTTAACAATAGCCCAATATTTTTCGATTGGGCGTAAATTTGGGTAATTTGGTGGATTGCTATCTGTCGGCACTACATCGACACTATTGGCTTGATACCAATTCATTGTTGCCTGTGAATAATGAATGCTCGCCAAATCTAGCCAAAACTTTACTGAAGAACGATGATGATCAATAAAAGGCAGTAAACGTTTCTCCAAGCATTGCTTCCTGTATACTTCGGACGTCATAGCGCTCAAAGCCACATATGCCCTACTCTTCAGGCCACAGCTGCAAAAAGCTTGCAAAATCATCACTTTTTTGGCAAATTTATAAATTTTTTGTATTTATATTTTGATGGAACATCGCCCCGTTTCTTTGAAGCATAACACTTTTGTCCTGGGAGTTGTTTAAAGTCAAGTTTAACATAGGTTTCATCATCCATTATAACGCACCCATTAAATTTGGTCAAAATGTTGTTATAAAGTTTGCGAGCGCGTCTTTTTGCTATTACATTTGGTTTATCTGACCGATTTGGGAATTTAATAGCTCGATACAATTTCAGTCCTGCTTTAACGCGTATTCGCTTAGCTGTCGATAAGCTAGTTCTAAACTTTTTAGGGCGATCATTGTCAGATAAGCCAGGATTCTTCTTAATTGAGGCTAGAACACTTCTTTTTAGTTTTGAGTCATTTTCTGTATTTTTTTAAATTGTTTTTTTCTTCCTTTCAAAGCTCAGGGTGTCCTTATATCGGTTTATTACTCTGCAAACAGTAGTTTTGGACAACTTAAATATTTTAGCAATTTTTGATCCTGACCATGTCGGATTTTCCACAAATTTGTTCACAATTAATTTGCGAGCAGCAAACTCCATCGCGAATAAAACTCACTAATAAAAAGCTAGTTCTACAAAATTTTAATCTGATAACGGTACATTCATTGCCTACTGATACGAACTTACGTTTTTTAATACATTCCAAAAATGACTCTGTAGGGATTGCTGGAGTGCGTACCAATTTTGAGTGAACAATGCTTTATATGGCGGTTCTTATTATTTTTTAATGCCTTGTTATCTTTTCACACAGATATCGACAAATCTACTCCATGAAATAAAGGACTAGGGGAGACTAGTTCTCTCATCTACCCCCACGGACTACGCCTTAGTATAAATTTTTGCAGTAACATGATCTTTTTTAAATTGTGGTGTATCAAAATTTCGATTCAAATAGAAAAATAATGCTTAAATAGCGAAAAAAATATCATCAATGACCGTAAATTATTCACGCTTTTCATCCCAAGCAGACCTACAGACACTCTAGGGTTCGGGTTAGGTAGGAGGAGTGTAACAACTTTTTTCACAATTTTTTTTTATTTTCTCAAAGAACACATTAACATCTACTCACCAGTAATTTCTTTAGTTTTATTGAGGCTCACAATTTATTTAAAAAAATGTTTGTTTTTCACAAAATTTCAAAAAGAATTATTTTCTTACTTTCTCACGAAACTTCAACTTTGTCTTACAATTACTGCCGTTGTGCATGTCGCAGCGTTTACCGACTACATTTATTTTGTAAAGTGAAGATTCCCCTTTCCATACGTGTAAAATCAGCTAGAAAAATCATAAGGTGTAATTTACAGAATTTTATTAAGCTTAGGATGTCTACAGGCCTTCTTGGGAACTAGAGGGTTAAAACTTTAAGCATTTCTAATAAATTTTTATGAGTATATGCACATAAAATAATCACAAAATTCCTCAATTTTGAGTGACAACAGTAAACACTTAAACTGCTTGCACGTGTCCACACAATCTGCGACCCATTCAACTCAATCTGAATGCATTTATGACAATCATAAAACACCTTCAATTCACAATTAACTATGTAAAGTCAATTAAGTTTTCCCCATATACAAGAAATGTATGCATGTCGGTAAGCCAGCGAATGCTACAAGCCGGCAAACAAAAACGAAAAAGTAAATCAAAAGCAAACACCAAAGAAGGAAGAAAATATGTCACACAAATAGTAAAGCAAATAAATCAAATTTCGTAGCAACTTTCACAGTTGAGCAATTTCTGTGGCACGCCCAACTAAATAAAATAAATAGTGTAATTGTCTTTGGGGCAAATGCGAGCGCTGCTAACACAGATTAACAAATTTGGATTAATTTTTGGGTCGAAGCAAAACAGAAACAGTCACTTAAATATTTTTTAATTCGAATTGCATTCACTTTAGTTTTCAAACAGAGGTGCAAGAAGGGCCAACTTTTTAGTTTTCAAGCAGGTTTCTTCTTAAACTTGTAAGCGTTAAATTTAAACTTGATAAGTTATAAAATTATATAAGATCTGATAATAGAAAGTTTGTATTATATATACACGAAACTGATTTCAAATAAAGCCCAAAAAGATGGATCTATTGCTTTTCACTTGCAATATGTCACTTATTTTCCTAATGAAAATGTTATAAACGTTATGTTAGGTTAGATTAGTTGCGGATGGTCACCTAGGCCAAGGTTGATCCACTATGTGTGCATTGGGTAACTTCAAAGTTTAAATATAGGAGAAGAAAAGACTATAAGTCACCCTTTTTGCTACTGCAGTACTCTCTAGAAGGATGTGAAAAGGTTTGGATCACCTTTCGTCGACAATTTCCATGACCTTAGATGAGCCAATTTAAGTGCCCTGCTAGGACTCATCCACAAATTCAACTGACTTAATTAGACTCTCGAACAACTTGTACACGATACAACATCTTTTTGGTGGTATCACAATGGGCCCAATCTGAGGCCTATGTGTGTCCTGCGGCAAGATCCTTAGCTCTGACAGCCACTTCAACCTAACCTAACCTAATAAATATCAGAGTAAGAATTGAAAATAAGGCATAACATTATGTCTAACTTAATCCTAACAGTTACTAAGGTAATCGAACTGGTTTTACACTGACACTGCTTGGGTTAACTGACCGAGGTTGTGGAAGAACATCCAGGACTTTATCTGCAAGGAAGGAAACAGCGCAGATCAGTGGCTCATCAATTGCAGTGCATTCGGTTCCTTATCATGCAACTCTGAAATAGAAACCTTAACACTTGCTTTTTATCACTTAACCCTTAACCTTCAGCTATAGTCAGATGCTACAGTTAGGTATGGCCAAATCTTTGGTTGTGTTTGAATGAGTAAATGCCATTAAAAATGCCAAAACTATATCAGAAAGTCGCATCAAGTCGCGTCTCAGACACTAAAACTAATTGGCTCCGATTTGGGCGACCATATTTCCCTGGAAGTCCAATAAGATGGCCTCTCTAACCAGACTTTCTTCTCGAAGGCGAGTACAGGGTTTGTATACAAAGTACCAGGAACAATTTTTTTTCTGGCGTGACAACGTCCTACCGACCCAGCTCGTTGTTGAGGTCTGATTTTTAACACTAGAAAGATCACTGCGGTCATTTTGACGGTTTTTCATTTTTAAATATTTGTATTTTCTTTAGGATTTCTATCAACTTTTGCTTTGATGACTTTTATTTTTTTATCGGGTTCTACAATTAGTTCTACAATTAGGGTTCTACAATTACAATTAACCGAATCCGATGTGTACTTTTCGAGATATCAGCGGTTATATCTAATATTTAGTCTTTGTAGGTATGGAAAACTTGCGATCTTTCTAGTGTTAAAATGTGTCAAGAGTCAATAGCTGCCGCAAGCATTTCTTTAGATTAGATCGAGTTTCTAGTGGATCCCCATTGAGTGACTTAGTTCAACCTGAAAATGGAGCGAACGACTGAACAGCGCTAGGCCATCAAATTTTACTATGGGGAATTCGTGTGCGGATACGTTGGGCACGATTCATCACGTTTCCAAGGATGAAAGCATATTACAAACTGTAGTTTTTAAATGAACCTACCATGGATAGAAATGGGAAATTTGAAAAATGAGAACCACAATGCACTTAGCCACAGTTACTCTTCAGTTCTAAATTGAACGACTATCTGAGTCACAACAGCATCGGAATGATTCTTCTACTCTCTTTCAGTGCCGACTTGACTCCAGCAGTCTATTTTCTATTCCCAAAAGTGAAATCCTTCCTCGAAGGACACCATCATGAGAACCTAAGTGCCGTCAAAGAAGCTGGTACGAGTATTCTTAAGGATCTTTCGGAATCCGCGTATTAGAGAGCCTTCAAGTTGAAAAAAAGCCATTGAAGGGAAGCTCAAGACATGTAGATTGAAGAATTTAAAGGCTTTGTAGCAATATTTGACATATATTTTTTGAAACTTTTCCAACCTTTTTATATCAACCCTGTATATCTGCGAATAGTATTTGGTGTATTTGCTCGGTTGTTGATTTTATGGAAGCAATTGGAGCTTTCCATTCAGGTATTTTATAATAAAACTAGTAGGGCCCAATAAATCGAGTTTCTTTATACAACACTGTATGGGCGGTGCCACGCCTCTTTTATGCAATGCCCAACCCATTCATCCAGTCGAAGAGTGCCACCAAGTTTCATTGATGTGCGACTTACAGTTCCAAGGTTACCCGGAAAATTTGAGGCAAAAAATATGTGCCACGACCCTTGTCCAACGCCCATAAAACTAGCAGTAGAATGATACATCTATGGAACGATGGTAAACAAAATTTCAATGTTGTCCGACTTATAATACCGAAGCTATTCCAGATTAATAATTTGGGTTGTATGGGCGCTGCCATGCCCCCTTGTTCAATATTCACCACATTTTCCCTGTCAAAGCGCACGTCGAAATAGTAAGTATGTGCCAATTTTCATTGATGTGGGACCAGTAGTTCTAAAGTTATTCAAAACATTTGGGTCGCTTGAAAAAAGCCACGCCCCTTATCCAACGCTTATGAAAATTTACGAGTGCAACGATGCAACTAAACGGTGCCTCTGTACAAAAATTCAATGCTATCCGACTACTAATTTGGAAAATATTCCATATTAAAAATTTAGGTTGTATGGGAGGTGCCACGTCCACCTGTCGGTTCGTATTCTAACTATGTGGTTTACCGAGATTTAGTCAAGACGAACATTCCGTGAAGGATTCAGCTAAATCGGTCGTCTAGTTTTTGAGTTTTAGTGTCGTGTGACAAACAAACATTCATGAATGCATTTTTATAATATGTTATATAGACATATTGATGTGCGGTTCTAAAACAACCCAATTGCAAGTTTGTATCCAGCATGAAAAACTACTTTAAAATCACCTCTTGGTTGCTTGGGTGCAAAACCGCAGTGTACTGGTGTAATTACGCGATGGTTATTTTGTTGTTGTTAGGCGTTTCATTGGCTTTTATTAAACAGACATTCGAACAGAATGCAAACGATAACTAGCGCCATAAAAAAATATGAAAAATATTCAACGTAAAATGTATCTAAACAATGAGCGCGAAGGCAGTGCAAGGGTGCAGTCGCAAGGGAAACGAGGAGGAGGCGGAATGTATCCAGCGATATGTGAGAAGACATGACCCAGTCGGCCGCTGCAGCTGCAAATGGCCATCGTTGGGCGGTGGGCAATGGGCGGCGAGTGAGTGAGTGAGGGCCACACGAATGTTGCGCGCAGCACAGTCACACTTTGGCGCACGTCAACATTTGTTGTCGGAATTTAGTTTCATCGCTCGTCGGTCGCGTGCGGTATTTACGTGTGCAGACAGAAAAACTATTCAAGTGAAGCATAAGCAAAATTGTTATCAAAAAATTGTGCAATCCTAAAACTAAAAAAAACAAAATTGAAACAATTTTCTCAACTGAACCAATTAAGCGCTGTTAAATTTAACTTTTGCCAAGTTCCTGCGCCAGCCAAAGTGAGTGTTTATGATCAATGTAATTAAATGTATTTTTATAATCCTCGCAACCGCATTAAACCACTAAAATTGTTGTCTGCATTTATTGCTGACCTGGCTTGTGAAATTTCTGCACGTTCATGCAATTCCATGTTGTCACATTCGGCGCGTCGGTGTGTGTGCCGCTCGACCAGTCAGCCAACTGCTCGCATATCTGTCACCGGCCGCTGCCGCTGCTTGCGTATTTGATGAACGCACAAGGCGGCGCAAAATTCGACACTTTTCGTTTTTCTCGCAGGAATACGCACCAATCATTCGAGCTTAATTCGCCGCGCGCACTTTATCTCCCCCCGCATTCATTCGTCTATCAATTTCCGCAGCGCTTCTTTGTCCCATTCGCTCGCTTGTCCGTCCGTCCATGCGTCCGTGCAGACAGAACGTCTGCTGCCGTTTTCTGCGCCTTTTGCCACTGTTTGCAATCATTTTATTTGGCCACTCACTGTTTGCTTTGCTCGGATATTTCTGCATTTGTGCGCACATTCGCATTGCATATTCTGCTTTATTACAGCGTCCTTGTTGCCGCACGCCATGTCCCCCTTTGTTGTTGTGTTGATTTCTGCTTAACTTGCAATTTATGGCGAATCGATGTGGCTGAACTGAACGTGACCTATTTGCTTCATTTTCTCCCTTGGCTGACAAAACGCAGCGACATGTTTGTGGCGTTTGCGTCTTTTCGTTTCCATTATCCCGACAATGTCCTGCTGACGTGTGAAATTGTCTTTACTTTCTTCGTTTGCCCTGCATAAAGTCATAATTTATTTTTTGTGTCAATCACACTTTCCCGGATACCCCAACTTGTCCCATGTCCCAATGGTATTTGCAAGCAAGCAATTTAGCAAACGTTTGTTGTTTGGTTGGTGCAGTGTAAATGATTGTGTCACAAGTGTTGAAAGAACTAGTGACACATACGACAATCATTTATGCGGCTTCCTACTGTTTACGTTTAAACTTGTACAAACAGTTTTAAAGACTTTGTATTGATCATTTTTTCTGTGCATTGTTTATGTTTTTAACTGTCACAAAGAATCTTTAATTCGCTAGTTTGCCATTATTTAGTTTTCTGTAATGAAATTATTTGCAAATAGGACCAAAGTTTGCATGGACACCATTTTTGGTCATTAGGTGCTGAGCGTATAGAAACCAAGCTAGAATGGCTGCCTGTGTTGCCTGGGTGTTTGATGTCAGGGTGGCCTAGAAAGTCAAATAGAATCATAGATTGGACAAGTTTTTCGTTTACTTTATTTTTACCGTTCTTTTTTTGGGACCATTTGTGTAAAACTCAACGTTGGTCTAAGATACAAATTATTCCATAGATCGTTTTATAACTTTATGCATCCGCACATATTTTGGGTCTCCATTTTATATCAGCGTTCAGTCAAAAAGATTCAAAAATACTCAATGTACTCAAAGCGTCAAAGGTACTTACACATTTTTATTCCGGACCTTTTATATAGACCTGGTCTATACATTTTTGTTTGTGAGACATGTTTTCCAAAGAGTTCTCTGAAAAACAGACTCAATGATGGCATGAAACAATAAAATAATAATGTCGAAATGTTGATTGATAATAATGTGAGACAACCAATTTTACACATAAAAAATAGATAAACTCGCAAAACTAGAGGCCAAATATAGTAAATCTGCGTTTTTAGTTTTTCTCTCTGATGTGAAAACTCATCAGAGACTATAATGACGCCTTGTGATATACAAAACAATTTTTTCTCCAAGCTGCCTACGCAAGGAGTACCTACCTATACCGGCTGAATAAAAAATTCAAATTTTCTCACAAAAATCAAATGATTTCTTCTTAACACTCAATTACGATTGCAATTATATTCGAGGGAGGGCAGGTTAATGGGGTTTCGACTATACATTTTGATTTTTGCTTTGTAGAAACCCAAAAGTTGACAACGTCATAAATCCGATCGTATGGGAGACGCCCTCTGGTGGTGAATTTCTGAACTTTAATTAATTTTGTATTTTTTGTACTCAAGAATTTTGTTGATCGATGAATAAATCATTTAAATCGGTTCCGTAGTTTCCGAGATACGATGTTTTCTCGCTTACTTAACTACTACATCTACAAGTGGGGAGCCAATGGCATAGAAAATGGCCCATTTTGTATGGCAGCCCCTTAAGACTTGGAGATATCGGATAGGTATGTTTAGAAGAAACATTCGGAAGGGACAATAAATGGATGTCAGTCATACACTTGACACGTGTGGAAGCAACCTGGGAGCAGTGGTAGCCTATTTTATAAAAATTACCATTTTGTATGGGAGCCCCATTAGGGGTTGGAGATAGGGGGTAAGTATGTGTGAAAGAAATGTTCAGTAAGGAAAACTAGTGGGGTCGGTCATAGATTTTAACCCTCTAAGAGCAACTTCTGACCAGCTGTGGAACAATTTGTCGAATTTCCCAGCTTTTTTGTGAACTTTGACCTCGATGCGACGCCATTTAGCCCCACTCTAGCCCCAACATTTTTTGGCTCATGCACTTTTTCACCAAACCGCATAAAATGAGCGATTGCGGAGCATCGTGAACTCATTATTAAGAATCTCCATACAACACTAAATCATGTCTAATGGGCATCAAATAAGAGAGAAAATTCCCTGGAATTAAAAAAAAAATTTCCATTTTTTTAGAAAAATTAATTTGTCTAAAAAAAAATTTTTTCTACAAAAAATTAATTTAATTTGAATTTAATTAGATTTAATTTTAATTAAATTTAATTAAAATCAAGTTTTTTTAAATTAAATTTAATCTTTTTCTTAAAAAAAATGATATGTTAAATAAAAAAATTTAATTTAAAATGCATTAAAATAAAATTTTTTAGAATTGAAAAAAATTATATTTTTGTTGGTGCGCAAGGAAAAAAAGGTATTGCAAATTTACTTTTAAAACTTAATCCTTGAATGTACTTAAAACTTTCCAATATGTAGTTTGTTTTGAAAAAAAGAATTTTATGTTTTAAGCACCAATGTGAACACTAACACATTCTGGAATTTCGTTCTTCTAACTTTATTAATTTCGGATTGTGCGGTGCAATACATTAATTGTCTTACAGATTTCCTGTAGCTTCATTTAAGTTGTGTAAAAAGAGCATGAATCGCTACGGGAAGGTCGTTCTTAGTCCTTGACAGGGTTGTCGTGTCAGCTATTATAAATAAATATTTACATTCGCAAATCCATGCCGTGCCAAATCTCGCATATTCTGACATAACTCTTCAACCACTCACATAATATTTCTTGGCGCAAAATGTCTCTCAACTCGTCTGTCATCAGAAGAACACCCAACCTGCAACCGTTCTCGCTGCACTTTTTCCGCAGTTGGCCATATTTATTGCCATCGTTTATCATGCGGTCCATAAAACAGGAGTCCATTGTTGCAGCGCCGCTTGCAATGCGACACGCTGCTGCTCCATTTCAGCCACGACGACGGCGATGGCGATGGCATTGTGCACAGTGCCTTTGTGTGCTCGCTTTCTGCTTTTCGCACGCCAATCGATACTTGATGCTGACCTTGACATCAGCTGCGCAAATGCATCGAACGATGCTGCAAAGACGCAGCGGCTGCAACTGCAACACACCGCATTGCCATTGCGGCTGGCAAGAAAATGTTTATAAACACACACACGCGGCAACCTGTGTCTATAAATATCAGCTGTCTGGCAACGTTATGGCTTTGGATGTTTGTTGTACAATTACGGCGCAGCAGACAATTACTGGACGCGTGTTTCGCGTGTCGCGGCCACAGAATTGCCAGTTGCCATGGGACGCACTTCAACGAGCTGGCGGCCAGCGTTTCGTTTTATCAATTCAGTTTATCGCTGTGCCCAAAGCAAAAAACAACAGCAACAACAAGGAAGACACTCCCACTTATCAGCAACGCCACACGGCATTCACAACATACGACTGTGTCCCTCGGCACGTACTTGCAATTTGCACACTCAATACAAACATATACACACACACAAACGTGGAAAAAAGCACTGGGTAAATATGTATGTATGTGTGTAACTGAACGAGATTCCGTACTTGTAGTTGTAGTTGATAAAAGGGTTCACTAGCATAAAATCGATAAAATTGAATTGAAGCAACAAACATTGTCGACGTTCCGGCCGGCTGTCTGTCATATACAACAACAACAACAAATGAACCTATGCTTTCCTGTATGAATGCAAGTACACTCGTGTATGATTCGTGTCTGTGCGAGGAGGCGGCAACGTAACATATCCTCACGCTACGCTCTCTGTAGTCAACTTCCCACACAATCAATTACTGACATATGTGATGTGGTGGTTTTGCAGCACATGCGACAATCATTTATGCAAGCGGCAAGTTGTATTTGCTCACAAGTGGAATATGTGGCAATCGATCGATTCGCAACTAATTACTTGTTTCATTATTTATGCATAAAAACTGTATGCACGACATTGACAGGTAAAACTCTCCACGAAAGCTTTCACTTAATATTGTGTCGTGTATGTATGTAGGTATGTCGATGGCGTTAGAGTACATATGTGTAGTACATATATATCAACGATAACATTTTTAATATGTATTTAATTGCTACAACTATGTCAGTGGAGGATAATTAGGCCGAAGTTCATATTGTTGAATAGAAGGCGGACTATCGGCTCGTAGGTAGACACACTCACAGACTGGGTGTGATGATGTTTACTGCTGAAGTTTTTCGTCGCGCAATGAGACTGAGGAGTTTTGTTAATTATATGTAATTTCATGCTTTTTGGGTTCTGAGTTTTATATATAATAAGTATACATATATAATAATCACATTCTGACCTAAATTTGTATGCATTGTTTAACTTATTGATTTCTGAAAGAACGTAATAGATCGCTTGATACGTTTCAGTAAGTAATCAAATTGATTTTCCCCCAGTTATAGTTAAATATAGTAAGTTTCAATTATCGAATTAGGTTAGATTTAGGTTAGGTTAGGTTAATTAAGCATACTTGGGTTAAGTTCGGTTCGGGCCAGTTAGGTTAAGTTAGATACGTTTAGGTTCGGTTTATTTTGCATTGACGTGTTAATTATATTTCGAGTACTAGATTATCTTTAATTAAATCTTTTCAATGGTTAGGTTTGGTTTCGAAAAGTTAAGTAAGGTTAGGTTAACCCTCTAACCTATTGGGATCTTGGTGCTCTCGGAACGGTATGGGCGTTAACCCATCCAAAACCGATCTGGTCCTTTTCACAAGGAAGCACCAAGTTCCTACTTTTGACCCGCCTTCCCTTTATGGCACTAGTCTTACTGTCAGCTCGCAGCCCAAATATCTTGGTCTACTGCTGGACAGGAAACTTAACTGGAAAGCGAACATACTAGAAAGGGTTCGCAAGGCCACTGTTGCACTGTACTCCTGCAAAAGAGCAGTTGGCAAAAAATGGGGTCTTCAACCACGAATCATGTACTGGATGTATATATCTGTGATTAGGCCCATTCTTTTCTATGGAACAGTAGTATGGTGGACTGCCCTGGATAAGGGGACCAACCAGAAACCTCTGGACTCAGTTCAAAGATCGGCGGCGCTTATAATAACTGGGGCCATGCGATCGACACCGTCCAAAGGACTCTACGCCCTGCTCCACTTTCTTCCTGTTGACCTTTTCGGTAAACAAATGGCTACCCTCTCTGCAGTGAGACTAAATACCATCAATAGATGGACACGTACTGATTTCGGTCACTGCCAGATTCTAGGCAGTTCACCTGACCTACGTAACAACATAGACTACTCATTACCATCTTTTGTTTTCGACTCCAAATTCTTAACCCTCATACCGCATAGACGGGAGTGGGAGCAGGACACGGTTCCGAAAACTGGAGTATGCTTCTATACTGATGGCTCCAAACTGGATGGCAGAGTAGGGGGTGGAGTAATGTGCGAAAATCCGCCCATGGAAGAATGTTTTCGTCTTCCAGATTTCTGCAGTGTCTTCCAAGCGGAAGTTCTGGCCATTTTCAAAGCCCTGTCTATGTTAAAACAACGCAACCTTCCTAAGAGTACGGTAAGCATTTTCACTGACAGCCAGGCAGCAATAAAAGCCCTTAAGAAGGTCTCAACGACATCGAAAGTGGTTACTCTCTGCCGCTCCCTACTAAATGAGTTACGGCACGCGCACAACATTATCCTTATCTGGGTACCGGGCCACAAAGACATCAGTGGAAACTGTGTAGCTGATGAGCTTGCCAGACGTGGCACCACCCTCCCGCACCTCAACACCACAGTCACGGCAGGCATTCCTCTTGCCTCCTGTAAACTAATGATCTGTTCACTCTTCCTCGATAAGGCCAACAGGCGATGGCAAGGGGAGAGCACATGTACCATAACCAGACAGCTCTGGCCTGTTTTTAATCTAAGGCGTACAAGAGCACTTATCTCGCGTAGCAGGCAGCACATTAGTACGGTCGTCGCAATTCTGACAGGCCACTGCTTATTCGGACGCCATGCCGTCAGACTAGGCGTCAACAGTTGGGACTTCTGACGCAGTTGCCACAATGAAGAGGAGGAGGAATCTATAAGCCACCTTCTCTGCAACTGTCCGGCTCTATCTAGACGAAGATGGAAAACCCTAGGCTCTCCTTTCTTCGACAACTTGAGTGAACTCAGTTCGGCTAGTATAAAAGACTTGATTGAGTTCATTCACTCTTCGAAATGGCTCAATTAGGCTTATCGACTTGCAGCAAGACAGACCTTTTTAACCCGTGGTATCACAACGGGCCCATTCCGTGGCCTAAGTGTGTCTTTTCGGCAAGTCCCGGGCCAAGACAGCCACTTTAACCTAACCTAACCTAACCTAGGTTAACCCTCTAGTTCCCAAGAAGGCCTGTAGACATCCGAAGACTAAAAAAAATCTGTAAATTACACCTTACGATTTTTCCAGCTGATTTTACACGTCTGGAGAGAGGAATCTCCATTTTATAAAATAAATGTAGTCAGTTAACGCTGCCACATGCACAACGGCAGTAATTGTAAGACAAAGTTGAAGTTTCGTGAGAAAGTAAGCAAATAATTATTTTTGAAATTGTGTGAGAAACAAAAATTATTTACATAAATAAATTGTGAGCCTCAATAAAACTAAAAAAATTACTGGTGAGTAGTTGTTAATGCGTTCTTTGAGAAAATAAAAAAAAATTATGAAAAAAGTTGTTACACTCCTCCTACCTAACCCAATCCCTAGAATGTCTTTAGGCCTGCTTGGGATGCAAGCCGTAAATAAATTACGGTCATTGATGATATTTTTTCGCTATTTAAGCATTATTTTTCTATTTGAACCGAAGTTTTGATACACCGCAATGTAAGAGAGATCATATCACTGCAAAAATTTATACTAAGGCGTAGTCCGCGGGGGTAGATGAGAGAACTAGTCTCCCCTAGTCCTTTATTTCATGGAGTAGATTTGTCGACATCTGAGTGAAAAGACAACAAGGCATTAAAAAATAATAATAACCGTCATATATATATACCTATACCGATTTTTTAGTTTTCCTAGTTTATACACCCCCCCCAAAAGCAGTATATAAGCTACCCCACGACACATTACCCCTCGCCTTAGCAGTACCCCTTATTATTTATTGTCTATTACGCATATGAACTGAAACTGTTACCCATTATTTATGTATACACATATTTAAAAAAATTTTAAATTTAAAATAATTAAAAAGAAATTTTTCATATGGGATTTTTTTTGGCTTTGTTTCCCAAGCAGGCCTCTAGGCCTTCTACTTTCTACACCCTCTATCACGCCTCCTATTGATATGCAATTTTTTCCCCGAACAAACATTGCTTCTCCACCAGAAAACTATCACTGGTAATTTTTTTAACAATATTAAGAACTTGGGAACTAGAGGGTTAAGAGGTATATTAATTGCTCATAAATTTTGTCAGTATATAGTATATCATATCAGTATATCAAGTACTAAAGTTTTATAACGAGAATTTTCACTTACATTCCATTTACTGTTTTTCTTAAGCCGTATTAAAGGGCTACATGAAAGTATTAAGTAGTGATGGGAAAAAAATTCATTAATCGATAATTGAATCATATGATTAATTAAAACAGAGCGATTATTAATTGCAATTAATCGAAAGATATGGAAAATAATCGAATAATTAAATGATTTTTTTAATATTTTAACTTAACCGCGTAATTTTAAAGTATGCCAGTATGTAAATGTTTACCAATCGCCTTATAAAAACAATAACAATGAATTAATAAATAAAAGTAAGTACATATCAAAGGAAAAAATATATAGGTACTATATTTGTATTTTATTTGTTCATTGCAGAGTTTAGATATAATAGTTTTGACAGGCGCGAGAACGTGAACCTGTTCCTCTTTTCAGTGACAGTTGCACCTGCCTTTGAAAAGAGGCGCTCTGCTGGTACCGAAGTTCCTAACAGATAGCCGTTCCGACGAGTCATTCAAAAAACGGAAGCATTCAAAAAAAGCTAAGCTCGTCCTGAATTTGGGTTAGGTCGTTGTCTTCTTTGCGACATTTGTGAACCAGCGACTTGTGGTGGGCCCATAAATCAAATTCAGCATCGCATCAAAGTGTCCGTCTCAAGCTTTTATTTTGAGCGAAAAAAAATGTAGTGATACGTTTTCTTTCGATTATTTTAGCATCTAATCGATTAACGTTTCGATTAATCGAAACCCATTTTTCGATATAATTAAATGGTGAATTGAAAAAAAAAATAGATTATTATGTATCAAATGATTAATCGTCCCATCACTACTATTAAGCAGTTCCCACAATCTCACTGTGTGTGTGTGTCTAGTTTATGATTTTGTAATATAGGTAGGTTCTATTTCAAAGTCTGATTCAGACAAAGAATTCGTATTGCTGGGTCTATGGAAGGAATATGAAACACGTGTGCTGGTTTTACGAGATTCGTATACGCTGTTCAAATATTTTCTGGGACACACAGTTTCATCTATGCTGCGATGCCTTGTTCTGTGTTGCGCGCGCTGATATCTCGAAAACTACACATCGGATTTGGCTAATTGTAATTGTAGAACGCTAATTGTAGAACTAATTGTAGAACCCCATAAAAAATAAAAGTTTGATGACTGAAAGTTGATAGTAATACTAAAGAAAATAAAAATATTTAAAAATAAAAAACCTTCAAAATCACCGCAATGGTATTTTCACAGTCCCTTTCACAGTCCCTGAATCTTAGGGTTTCTCGTGGTTTTTATTGTTTGAAATCAATGATTGCTGGAGCTGGACTGGCCCAGGTATTGTCTCCTATTGTGGGATACATGTATTACAGTGGACTCAACATGTGCTCCTCCACAGAACCTGCAAGTGGTGCTTTATTATAGTCCAAGATTGGCCATATGTTTCCTCAGCAATACATGGTTAGAAAGCTAGTGAATTGACACAGCTAATATTTGTCCAAGTGTTGGCACAAAGAGCTTCATATGGGTTTGAAATCCTTTAGGAAAATTTTTGAGTGCCTCAGTCGCGGAGTGTCGGCTCAGTATTGCGAAGTCTGCGATGTGAAAAGTCCGCCCAATCCTATAAGTGTTTTCGGTCTAGTAAGGAGTATAAAAGTCAAAATTCTTACAAGCCTATTTGCCTCTTCATTACCCTCTCCACTGTGTTCTGCAACCGAAAGGATTTTTACTCATTTGTGTTTGACGAGCTTATTGAACAAATAATGGCACTGTAGCACTCATTAACTTTTTGGTTATCTTTTACAATATTAGAACCTTGAAGTAATTAGTGACTAAGTAATGACATAACAATGCCTTTGTTGACGTGTTCACAGAGCCTGATTGCATATAAAGGGTGGGCCATCTAGTGGTTTCTTTTTAAAAATGCAATAAAATGAACAAAATTAAATTGTTTTCCATGTATTATGGCTTTGTTAGTAAGAGCAAACATTCCCATTCATTATGGAACACAACGTGGTTCAAGTGGCTACCTCGGCTGGGGTCGCAGTAGTCCATTCTTTCACTCCAATTTTTCAAGACCTCGTTGATGGTTTCGGGCTGTAGCTCACAGATTGCTTGGATGATATTGACCTTAAGTGCTTAAATCGCTTCTGGATTATTGGCAAACCATCGGTTCTTCACCGTTGCCCACAAAAAAGTCCAAAGGTGTCAAATCGCAGCTTCGAGACGGCTGATAATACGATTTGGACACTGTTTGGACTACACACCACTCACTTTGGAAATAAGTTTTCAATATTTCCCAACGTTGCACAGTGGGGTAATATATAAGTAAAGTGCCGATTAATTCAAAAACGAAAAATAAAGATACAAATATTTTTTTGGTACCACGTTAAAGTGGATAAAATTCTGCATCACTATGTGAAAAAGTTGTTGCAAAATAGTTAACCGTTTTCCCGCAAAGCAATCTGAAAGTTGACATTTATTTTCGGTTTTTGTGCGAACAACGATAAACGCGTTTTTTCCTTTACTTCAAAACGATTTCTTTTTGTGAATTTCAAAAAATATTTACAAATTAATTATACAACCTTCATGTTCGTTTATTTCAGTAATGCAGTGTGTATTTTGTTTTGTTAAAAATGTTTATAAGTATTTTATTTGATTTTTTGTTTAAAAGCTTAATAATTATTCAATTTTGGACCTTTTCATAGACATATAGTTGTGAGTCTTGTGAGATCGAGAAAAACTTTTTTCATTAGCGTATAGCTTAGATATTTCAGTAACATTTTATGGAAAAAAAAGTTGCGCGAATGTTGCGCACTTTTCCAGCATTTTGATTTTTGTGTGCGAACTCATGGGCCAAATAGGTCATGTATGAGAACAAATAAAAATGTGCAAAATAAATTTTTTTAAATTATTTATTTTTTAGATGAAAACAAATAAGCAAAAGGTTTTATTGTTGTTTTTATTGTTTTTTCAAAATGCAGAAATATCTGCATCAATAATAGAAATCGCTGTAGACTTGAATAAAAACATTCACACCATTTTATTGTTGTTTCTAGTGAACATCAAATCGAAATAGAAAAATTTCGCAGCTATGGATTAAAAACTGTAAAATATTTTTTAAAATGCTATTCCTGGTTAAATATGCCCACAATTTTCCACAAATAGTTTTTGTATCGACCGCAAATCATTTCGCATGCTTTATTGGCAATCGGCCAACCTTCGAAAGAAGCACGGAATAACGATTTCAAGTGTTGCAGGGAGAATTTTTTACGAAAGTGAACTGAAAAAATACCATTGAAAACATTTTTAATAGATTTTTTTTAATTCTGACCCCATTGTATCAGGTATGAAAAAATTGCCAAAAGTTGCTAACTATGGAGTTGATACTAATGAGGAATGGTGATAGTGAGGCTTATAATGTTGATGAAGATTATAATAATGATAATCATCATCATAATGATGATATTGAATTGGCTGCAAGAGGTGGCCATGAAATGTTTCAATTAAACTGTTCAACTTAACTTTCATTAGAATAGTGCAAGATTTATCTTTTGTAACTATTTTAGTTTTTTACCGTTTTTAAAAAAATGTCCACTGAAGTATACCCAAAAACATTTGTTTTTTACTTTCTAATGTTCGATTAACTAAATCTAGTAGTTATTTCATATCTAAATAGCCTGGGTGAATTAATCGGCATCAATTACCCCACTGTGCGTTGTTTCGACTCATTTCGTTTCGCGGAGATATGACACTGACTTTCTATCAAGATTTCTAGCGGGAAACAGCTGTCAGTGTCAAAATAACCTATGCACAGTGATTCGTTCCATAGACAAAATACCAAAAATTTATAGTCTCAGAATTTAACGAATTTGATGTCATTTGAAAGGTAAAACTCCAACTAAGAAAACCCCAAAAAAATTTGTGCAAAAAATGGATTAGTGTCTGTGCAAAAGCGGCTCAAAGTTGAAACTTTTTTTACAAAAAAATTGAAACTCATATTTTATGTTTTTTAGTCTATTGAGTAAAAAAATTTAAAAAATACATGGTTGGCACGAAGTTGCTTAAACTTTCAATATAGATTACGAAATGACGTGGCCATTTTCGCTTTTAATGTTTTCCCAAAATTTGGAAAGCGTAGGCTTTTACTTCACTTTTAATTCAAAATATTTTTCTAAGTTAAAAATCTGAAAATTGGCAAAACTTAGACGAAAATATCTAAAAAGTTTGTGAAAGTATGTTCCTGGATTTTTTTTTATTTTGAGAAGCATTCTTTCTTTGTCGGATAATGTAATTATATCTTCCGATGTCTTCCGATCTCAGAAAATAATTCAATTTGAAAAGTGGTCTAAACACGTATTTTTCGACAAAATTTATTTTATTTATGCCTAATGCATAAAAAAGTATGCAATTAGCACGAAAAATTATAAAATCTGCAAAAAAAATGCAAAACATGCATCTATTATTATCGTTTTTATTGCAAAACCAGAGGGTCCCGATACAATTTCTGTTACTCTTTGGAGTAATCAATGTTGACGTTACCGATTAAATGTAAAATCTGAAAAATCTAGCCAACACATTTGGTGCTATAGCTCTCCAAAAATGATTAAATTTGCAAATTTAAGTCTCAGGCGTTGCCAAACTACAACAGTTTAAGAAAAACCAAATGGAGATTTCAACTCAGAAGACCATGATTAACTAGTATACCAAATTTTATGAAGATCGGACCACTCCTTCTAATTTTGTCCCTCGGTTGTATGGAGTCGAATCACTGTGCTATGGTTTAAAAAGAATCCAATAGATGATCCACCCTTTATTTCAGCTCAGAATACTGTGAATCCTATTGAAGCATTCCACTGTCCATGTTTTCGTCAGCATGTCAGATGTGTTATGCAAATATTCAATGCAATGCCGTCAGTCGCTGTTGAAACTATAGAAAGTGGCCCTGCAGAAAGTGGCTTTTAAGACAATTTAATAGCTTAAATCAATAGTGTACTACTTTTTGTAATTTTGACAATTTAATTTCAATGTAATGTTCTTCAATCAATTGCCAAATAATTATTTAATTACATTCTAAATCCAATATTTTTTAACGTGTTTATTGCTTTAGACATTATTTTTGGACTAAATGATTTTTTTACATATTAAGCAAAATTTTACATTTACATTTTACATTTACATTACACAGAATATCTGATATTATGATTTCTTTAGTGAATGTTAAAGCTCAAAATAAATTAACTCAACTCAATGTGATGAAGCACAATGCGCCTTAAGTGTGTAAACATTAATTTTTCAATGAAGTTACACTTAGCAAATATATTTATTTACAAAAGCAGATAAACACTCCCAGATAAAAATTCCCATTGGCAGAGTGAAATTCATTTTTAAAATCCCAACAAACAATTTCTCGATATAAATTTTTAGCGACAAATTCTCGAAATAACCTCGATAATGCTTGAATGTGTTCCTTGAAGAATTTGAAAATTTTTCTATATCGTTTCGATATCGTTTGGTTTGCCGGGATGTTTGTTGCCAAAATTAAATTGAATTTGATTCAATTGATTTTTTTTTTCAGTGTACTACGCATAAAACCTGCCCATCAATTCACACCGTATGTGGTTAAATAATAAACAATTACGTTGAAATAAAGTTGTCGATGGCAGATGGAAAATTCTCGCCGCAGTGTACGCGTCGAACATAAAAAAGCCCAAAATAAGCTTCGGATTGACTCATTTGCTTCAAGTTTCCAGTGTAGGCCACCTCACTTCGTTTCCCATCTCACATGACCAACTGTTGTTGTTTAGCCGGCTTGAAGTGCCGGCTACAATTGTTAGTTTACCTCTTCGCTCATAAATACTTAACAAGTATTCAGTGTTGGAAACCGACAAATGCTGGTTTGGTCCAGTTCACTCACTGACTTGCAATTAATTTCGCAGTTTAATTGGCAATAGCAGCAAAAACAAACCAATAGCAAACTTAACAAAAATTGTCTCTGATCAGAGAGCAAATATTTCTGCGCTATTCAACACTGTTTTTTATGTTAACATCAGATAAATTGTTTTCAATGTGTTGTATTCGACCAGCGAACCAGTCAAGTCGTGGCATTTGCTTTGCAAGCAACAGTTGAAAGTGTAGTTGTTTAACTATTGAATTGTTTACTTAAAATTTATTTAAATAAAAATTAAAATGAGTGCAGAAACGGCGGACGAGGCAGATGTAAGTTAACTGCAATATTTAATATTTTTTGTGTGAATGAAAAATCTTTCATTGTTGGTTGGCCATTTTCAGACAATCTCAGTTGCGACATATGTTCGATTTCTTTTGCTGCTCTCTCGCTCTTTCACTCTAAAGAATGATTTGCCATCGCTCGCTGTATTTGGTCGACTTGTGAGCGCATTGTTTGGTTTTGTTTAATTACCAAAATTCGCACAATAAAACCAAAACAACTTTTGCCGCATATAAGTAAAACACCTTTTCTTTATTTTGTATGATTTTCACTTCATCTGATGAGTTTTGCGCTCAAGTGTTTTTAATTAAATTTTGTTAATTTACTTAGTAAAAGTTTGAGCTTCGTCATGGCCCATGTTCTGCTCCACTTAACTGTCTTAATTATGAGCCGCAATTTTATTGCTTATAGCATTAGGCCGACGCACCTCGGTGCTTAGAGCAACTCAAGTACGCCGCCTTAATTATTTTCATGCTGAATAGCAATTTCGTTGCCTTTTATGATTAGCTGGAAAATTGCTCAATGCCTCACAATTTCCCAACTGACCGCAGCCATTGTCAAGGCCGCACAGTTTTGCTGTCGCTCGCTGTCACTTTTTATGTGTCTATATGTTGCTTGTTTTGTTTTTGTTGTACATACATATATGTATGTAATGTTTCTACGTTAGATTGAATGATAGGTGTGTATCTCAGTGACTTTTCGTATTCATTGTGCTGAATGTGCAGTTGAAATGATTAAAAATGTATTCGAGTATATTGCAACTATTTGATTATTTTTATTGATTGTATTATTGATTTTGATTGGAATTTAGTACAAAAATAATTTGGTGCCTTGAATAAAAAATGCACGTCTGGAGAAGTCGGGACGCACAGACAGCTCATATGGTTCTTCTTCCATAAAGTATTAGTAAAAATTTCATACAACGGGTTCGATGGGAATCTTTCCCGGCCTTTCCTGTTTTACGATTCCACGATTCAGTTCAAAAGCTGACAGCATAGATGGTGTTGTAAATGTCAAAGCTTGAAAGCTCAAATCGTCAAAGAAAACTGACTGGAATATTGAGACTGATTTTTTCAAGAATAGACAAGCAGTGATACTGAATAATAATTTGAAAAAGAGAAAAGGTTTTCCACGATTTAATTCAAAAACTGACAGCATAGATGGTTTTATAAATACCAGAGCTTAAAAGCTCAGACTGCCAAAGAGAACTGGCTAGAAAATTTAAATAGATTTTTAAGGATAGACAAGCAGTGAGATTGAATAACAATTTGAAAAAGAGAAAAAAGGGTCTTCTGCGATTTAATTTTAAAGCTGACAACGTAGATGGTTTTAAGAATGTCTGAACTTAAGAGGTCAGACCGTCAAAGAATACTGGCTTGTATATTGAAACTGATTTTTTCAAGGATAGACGGGCAGTGATGTTGAAAAACAATTTTAATGAGAGAAAAGGTCTTCTACGATTAAATTCAAAAGCTGACAGCATAGAGGGTTTTATAAATACCAGAGCTTAAAAGCTCAGACTGCCAAAGAAAACTGGCTGGAAAATTGAAATAGATTTTTGAGGATAGACAAGCAGTGAGATTGAATAACAATTTGTAAGAGCCTTTTCTCCCGTCTACGATTTAATTCAAAAGCTGACAGCATAGATGGTTTTATAAATACCAGAGCTTAAAAGCTCAGACTGCCAAAGAGAACTGGCTGGAAAATTGAAATAGATTTTTAAGGATAGACAAGCAGTGAGATTGAATAACAATTTAAAGGAGAGAAAAGGTCTTCCACGATTTAATTCAAAAGCTGACAGCTTTTAAGATGGCTTTATAAATACCAGAGCTTAAAAGTTCAGACCGTCAAAGAAAACTGGCTGGTATATTGAAACTGATTTCTTCAAAGATAGATGAGCAGTGATATTGAAAAATAATTTGAACGAGAGAAAAGGCCCTCTACGATTTAAATCAAAAGCTGACAGCATAGTTGATTTGGTAAATATCAAAGCTTAAAAGCTCAGACCGTCAAAGAAAACTGGCTGGAATATTGAAATCGGATTTCTTCAAACTGAGTTTTTCCCGAACTTGCTGCGGACCAATATATTTTTATCAGAGGCATAAGAAGACCTCCATTCCATTCCATATATCTCGTCGTAACTGGGTTTTAAAAAATTAAAAAATTGTTCTTACTTCTTGAACATTTTTAATCATATTCCTCTGTATAGTTTCTCCCCACAAATCTCTAACCTCTTGAAAGCTGAAGAATTAATTATCCTTGTGTTTGTTATAGCAGTAATGTTGATTGTTCCTTTTCCTTAAACATTTTAAAGAACTCAAAAACTTTCCATGCTATTTTGACATTTTTGATCTCTTTCCTTCGTATGGTTCACGTTGTTTCCTCATGAATTTCTAATCTCTTGAAAGTTGAAGAATTGCACTTATCTCTATTAAAACAGTTCGGTTGATTGTCCTTTTCCTTAAACCGTAATAAAAAATACACCTAAACATTTGATACAATGTAAAAGTTTCCCCCAATTACTTGGATAATTTTAATCACATTTCTTTGTATAATTTGAGCGTTTCCCCATGAATCTCTAATCTCTTGAAAGCTGAAGATAATTCCTTGTATCTCTGGTACTGGTTCTGTTGATTTCTTTTCATTTAACTCTAATGAATTACATATCTACACAAGTTATAAATTTGTTTACAATCTATCAAACTCACTTTATCATCAATGAGTTTGAATTTTTTTCTTGGAAAATTATGTTACGGCCTTTCAAGTTGCTCAAGAATTCAAAACTAGAAAAATCATTGCGGTAATTTTGATGGTTTTTCATTTTTAAATATCTGTATTTTCTTTAGTATTTCTATCAAATTTTGCTTTGATAACTTTTCTTTTTTTATCGAGTTCTACAATTAGGGTTCTACAATTACAATTAGCCAAATCCGACGTGTACTTTTCGAGATATCAGCCGAAATAATATGTAGTCCTTGTAGGTATGGAAAACTTGCGCTCTTTCTAGTGTTAATAATTTCATCAAAATACCAATTATCAATTATTTAAATTTAGTTATTACATTTTTACAACTTGTAAAACATTGAACAATGCGCAACAGCAACCATACTGTAGCTTCAAATGCTACAAATTATTGAAAACTTTAAATTAAAAAAAAAGCACCTTCCATAAATCAAAGTTTTACTTTTCAATGAAAGTCAGAGTTTTCCTGTTTTTTCCAAAATATATTATTACGAAAATTGTGAGAAGTTTTCAAAATTGAAAGCGAGAAATTTTTCAATTTCATTGTAAAAAACATTCTAAAAAAAAAGAGTAAATTCGTAAATTCTGAAAGGCAACAGCTATACAAATATCATTGAATTGTAAGTGCAGTTTTACAAAAAAACAATCGCACAAAAGCCACACAACATTTCAGCTGCAATAATACAAGAAACCAAAAAACAAAAAAATTGAATGAAAATCAAACTCAGACTGCAGTGGCGCATAGCTGCAGCGAAAATATTTTGCCATATTGTTAGAAAACTGACGACTGAACGAATGCTCGTTTACCGCATTACTTCCAGATGAGCAATCGTGAGGACTTTTACTCCAAAGAGGCTTCCCTCATCAACCGCTCCAAGCGTGAGCTGGCCGACGGACGTGACAAGGATCCAATTTACAAATTACGATTGCTCTGCTTCAGTCGTGGCGCCACCGGCATACTCGGATTAGCCAGGTAAGAGAAAACGCTTCTGCGTGTGTGTGTGAGTGAGTGTGTGTGTGTGTGTGAGGGGGGGGAGGAAAGTGCCTGATGCTATAAAATAGAGTCTGTGATATTCAGCTCCAAGCTCACACAAATTTCCGAACGGGTGTTGTAGCGTGTCCTGCCAAATCGTTGTCGGTCGGCAACAGTGGAACAGGGCAAAGTGTTGCCCCAAAAAGCGGAGCTTGCAATTGGCAGCTGAGCCATCTGTGGCATGAATCGACTGCGACGCAAACACTGTCTATATAAATAAAATAAATACTCCAACAATTTGTTCGGGCACTCCACGAGACTTTAATCCAACAGCTGTTCCGCATCCATTACACGCTCGCGTCCTGCCGGCATACACGTTGTTACAAAAGTTACAATTTTTTTTACAATTCCTCTTGTTGCCATTGCAAAATCTCATGCCAGACTGCACTTCTACAGGGGCATTAAAATGATGAAATTGCTGAAATCAGAGTGAGATGAGCGTTGGGGGGGTGGGGGGGGCGAGCAGCACGGAAAAGAGCAAATTTGCTGATGAATACAGAATGTATGTGTGTGTGTGTGTGTGTACGCTATTTTAGTGCCTTCATAACTGGGCGACAGTTGCGAGTGGTACAACAAAAATGCTAAAAAAAAACTGAAATAGAAATAGAGATAGCAATAGAAACCGGTGGGGAAGGAAAGGATAAAAGTGAGCTATGAACAAGACGGCAACGGGAGAGCCAGAAAAAATCATTTCACTGCACCGCAAACAAAAATAATTGGATACTGTAGCGCCCCTCTTCAAGGGAGCCGTGCACCATTCAAACCGGTGCACAGCAACAACATCGACGCTAACCCGCTGTACACAATACTATTTTAGTTCGAGCAGAAGACAGAGTTGCCATCGTGTGTCGAGTAGTATATAGGATATAAAGGATTACAATTTTCAAAGGACCTTTTTCATATCCTTTTTTTACAAAAAGATAAAAAGTCAATTTCATTTAAATTTTTGAGCCTTTCCTCTTTCATTTGATATACATATCGCCATATTCTAACAAGGTTAAGTATTTTTTATATTTTTTTAATTTTTTATACCCTTTACAAATTTTTTAAGTCCTTTTAAAAGGACAACGGATGTAGAAATAAAAAACTTATTATTATGTTTGGTCTCTAGTTTCACGCCCATATGGATTTTTTCCGGTGTGAACAATTTTTTTAATTTTTGTCACATGGTGTTATATCTCGAAGATGCTGAGATAGCGACACACATACTTAGTGTGCAGTGGTTCTGCCTTGTCAACTAGCTTAGCCCTCTACTGCCCCATACGGCCTTAAGGCACGGTCCACAAAAACCTAGAAAAGTCCACATAAATATTAATTTTTTTCAATGAAATTTTTAGGGCATGTTTTAGATAAATTAAGTTGTCATTTTTTTATTGTTGCACGGCTGTAAGCTTCACATGTTTCCCAATATTATCAGTTGAAAGTTGAACTTTGTGGAAATTAGTAGAAATAATTATTTCGTGAAAAGTAAAGAAAAGAAAAAATTATTAAAAATAATTTTCGTTAAAAGATTAAAACAAGAAAATTATGAGTGAGTACCGTGTAATGTAATTTATTGATTTCAAGTGTTTTCTAGTGAAAAAAAAGGGATTTACAGTAACTTTTTCGGCTTGGGAAAGCAGACTGCCTTTAGGCAGCATCAGGCACCAAAGCGAAAAGATTTAATGCATTTGGTCACTAAGGTACACTTGTATGTGGTTTCCGTTTTATAGATATCAATCGGCATTTAAAAAAAAATTGTCGATTTTATGGAACAAAGAAGTACAGGAAGTTTTAGAAAACTTGGATTTCGATGTTTTCAGAAGAAACTGATGAAGAAACTGATGAAGAAAATGATGAAGAAACTGATGAACAAACCGTTAATGAAGTGTTAGCTATGTTAGATTCAAAGTTCAAAATAGGAAATTTAGTTAAAAGGAGACATTTTTTCTCTTTCTTTGATACCCATATCTTCATCATTGCACAACGGCAAATATTTAAACAAATATTTGAAATATGTATGTCCTTAAAATTTTAAAGTCCTTTAAAAAGGACTTTGGGTTAGAAAATGAAAAACTGACTACGCCAGGTTCAAGTCTATATCAACATTTGGATGGGTCTCGGCAAAAATGTTTTTTTTTGTCGCACGGTGTAATAAATGTAAAGTTGGTGTTCACTCACTGCTTCATAACTTTGTCATTTTTCTTTCGATTCTATTGATGTTAGGCTTCATATTCGCTCAAATGATATATCTTTCATCTTAGATTTTAAAACTCAGCAGATAATTTATTTAATCCATAAAAAAATCATTTAAACATTTATGATATTGAAAATGTTCGAAAATTTCACTTTTTTACAACTTTCACCGTGAGTAACTTCCCCAACTCTCATCTGATTTGGGCAATCTATATATTGCTGGAAAGGCTAAGGTATTATCTTCTGACAGTCGGACAGCTTGTGTTAGTCGGATGATTCATTTACGAGATATGTGCTCATAATTGAAACAATAGGGGAAAAACTGTTTTTCAAAGATTTTTCGAAAATGCTTTTTAAAAAAATTTTTTGATTTTCAGTTTCGTGTTCAGCGGCCCAAAGTGAAACCACATGAAACTGTTCATCAGTTAAATTCTTTAGCTTATGTGCCCAGTACGGCCTTAAGGCACGCAAATTTGTATAGGTTTCACGCCCACACAATAGGTTTCACGCCCACACGCAAAATTTTTAATTTAAAAAATTTTCCCTTATATGATTCTAAAACTACAAGGTGAACAATTTTTCGACTTAAAAAAAAAATTGGGGCAGTTGAGGGTTAGGTTAGGACTTTGTTCGAGTCTTAAGCGTTACCAGAAGAATAGAAGGAAATGAAGAAACTTTCTAAAGAGATCCGTACCACTCGGTGGTGTTAGAGAAGCTTCCTATGTAGATCAGGATCACTTAACCAATTAACGTTAAATGTAACCGTACAGATCTGTAAAGCTGTTGCAGAAAACCTTAATAAGGCGTCTCCTACAGTTCCTCAATTAGCGAACTACCTAAGTGAGCCTTAGCGAGTGGGTGGAGACACATTTTGGGACTATTATTTATACAGAAGGATGAGTTTTCTTTTTTACTATACCAGTCAACGCGTAGGGGATATCCTTGTGTTGGTTCTAGCAGGATCTAGAAGTATGTAGACAGAGTTTAAAGTGAAAAGTTATGGACTCTTGTCTTGAAGTCATCAGGCTATGAACAACTAAGCCAGCAACATTTGAGTTTACAGCCCAAATTGGGTTCTGATGGCGCTTATTGTTCATATAGTATATCTCTTTCATTTCTTATGTGTGCAATATTGTTTAACAATTTCAATAAATAATTTCCAAGTGCTTGCAAAAGTCATTGTTAGTGGTCTCTGGGGTCACTTTAGATCTTTAACTTTGTAGTTGATCAACAATTCAGTGTGTTAGTGTGACGCCAGTAAAAGCGACTGTTGATAGTGAAAATCAACGTTTCTTTTGCAACTTTCAATCTGGCAGCACCATTCACACATTGCTACAATTGCAATCGAAATCCAGACAGAAATGCCGCATTGCTCATTGCATTTATTCAATTCACCGGCACGTATAGCACATAAGAACGGTGCTAGTGTGTGTGTATGTGTGTGTGTGTGCGATTGTGTGCGTGTGTTGGCTTTTGTAGCCAACCAACCAGCCTTTTTCACTACAATTTGACTGAGTTTGATTTTTTGTATTTATTTTTTTGTGTGTTAATCTTTGTTGCTTTTATATTTTCAGGACATTTCGTAACATGGACGATGACGGCAGCAAAGCTCTAAATATGGCAGAGTTCAGTAAGGGCATACGAGAGACGGGCCTGGAGTGCACTGACAGTGAAATAAAGGACATGTTCGCCAGGTAACCGAAGCAGCCGACCGACGAATCCTTTTACCGTTCGCGCAAAGGCATGTTTTATGCAGTGCGTTGGTCCGACTGCCGTTCGCTCGAACGGCTGGCCCGGCTACGTTTCGGATCGTTGCCTGCCAACTGGGCGACCGTCAACGCGTCAGCCGTGTGCCGATCAACGCATTTGATTGACACACCAACTGACAACGCTTTGAAAGCTGCATTCACGGCGTGCGTTGACTCGCATCGGGTTGTAGTCGAGCGTTTGGCGTTCGCTGCAGTTGCCGCTGCACCTATTAAATTTCTTTGACATGAAAAATTAATGTGCGTCAATGATTCCGTGTTTTGTGCAGGATTTTTTTTCTATCCAATTTCTGCAAATTTCTAGTTTAGTTTGGTTTCAGTTGTTGCGAGTTCAATTTCAATTCGCTGCCACTCGGCGTTGCCAGTGTTGTGTCGTTGTGCAATGTTGCAAATTTATTCTAGCGGAAATGTTTGATGGGTTCGTTAAACCGCGCTCGCAAATGCAATGAACGTTACAGCAGCTCGAATAAAATTTTTATGAAACGCTCGACTGGCCTTCGCCGCAAAATATTTGCAATATTTATTTGGCTCCTCTTTTGCAATTTGATTTAGGTTTGACGAAGATGGCAGTGGCTCCATTAACATGACCGAATTTTTGCTGAAATTGCGTGTAAGTGCTTAATACTTTTTTACTTTACTCATTCTAAATTCATGTTGGATTCGTTTTACTGAAAATTTTATGCAAATTCTTTCAAATACAACCATTTCTAACACACAGCCTCCAATGCCCCAATCGCGCCTGGACATCATCGACAAAGCCTTTGCGAAAATCGATCGCACCTGCGACGGCGAGATCACTGTCGACGATCTGAAGAGCGTGTACTCTGTCAAGGATCATCCGAAGTATCTGAGCGGCGAGATGACTGAGAAGGAGATACTCACGCAATTCCTCAACAACTTCGAAGGCGGACGCGGCAACCAGGACGGCAAAGTCACCAAGGAGGAATTCATCAACTACTATGCCACCATTAGCGCCTCGATCGACAACGATGCCTACTTCGATCTGGTCATGAGGCGCGCCTACAAACTGTAAACGCTGCGCCCAATCAAGAATGAAAATGTTGCATCTGTTCGTTCATCGGCTAAAACAAAACAAAACAAAAAAATCAAAACGCTCGTTGCCGTCTGCTATTTTGCTATAATTACTAACAACAACAATAATAATTATTATTTTCATTGCTATGGGAAAACAAGGAGTATTACTATGCGCTATTCAAAGCTAGCGAGGCGCTAGTTTTATTCACATCTACGAATACTGCGATATATATATTTTTTTTATTTTTTATTTACTTTTATTGAGAATCTACAAATCGTCTTGACGTACAACTTTTGAGTGCACAACTATTTCGATTCACTTTTTTTTGATAATTTATAATATAACAAATCCACGCAACTTGGAAAAACGAAACGAAAACCACAAGAAAATGGTGAAGCCACATTTGTGCATTGTTGGACTGCCTTGAAAAAATCAAACTACCAAAAAAAGGCATTAGAGAAAATTTATGAAAAACTTGCTGAATGCAATTTATTTAGTAGATCTAGTAGAATGTTTAACAATAATGTTTAAAACTAATCGAATTGCCACTGCAATTGCAACCGAAGCGATTCGGAAACGTTTCATATCGTCCATCTGAATTTTAACGAATGTGAAGATCATTGTGATGCATAGCTGTCCTAAATCTATTACACACATAAAAAACATAATGAATATCTATTGCCAGAAATATGAAAAAATATGAAATAAATTCAATTTTAAATTTAAAGAAAAGTGTTTTAAATGAATCCACATGCATGCTGCATTCTTCTCAATGGAGTTTTTGTACTGTAAAAACACTGCTGTGATCGGACAGGCTAGCGGAAATATTGATTCCTTACTGATAACACAATTCCATTCACTCATTTTGCATTCAATTGAGAGCCAACTCTATAATTGTGAAGGTTCACGAGACAGAAATTCAATTAAGTTGGGCACAAAGTACCGACATTTCGAAGACGAGAGTACTGGCTGAACTGATTGAACAATCAGTCGTCCCCGCTACAGATACATACAGTCAACTCGTATTTTAAGTCAAACCTTCAGATCTCATAATCTTTATTGGGGATTTGTAAGGTCTAGATGTTTCATAGCAAGAGATGATAGGGAGTACTCGACTTGATCCTTCCACCGGAGACATGGTCTCCCTCTGCGTCGTCAACCTCCGACTACCGTGCCGAGTACTTATTTTTCCGAAGCTTCATCGTCCATACGGATACATCCTTATTAAGGATATTCGATGGATGGATGGATATGAGGGGGGCCGAGAAAGTGAACTCTAGAGGGTTCAATTTCTCAAAAAAATTTTCAAATTCGTGAAGAAAAGGGTAACAAAGGAAAGTGAGGTGGAATTATGGAGAGAAAGAAAGAAAATAGTAGGGAAGGGATGGGGACTACAAGTCTTCACGAAATTACTGGATTGTTTAATGAATCTCAGGAGATCACGCAGAGTAAGAGAAAGGACTTCGTACATCTTCATAACATCAGCACCCAAAATGCTCCATTTCGTTCTAGCGAAGGTGGGACAGCTCTGTGCTGTCTATCTCCCCAAGAACAAGACGCGCAAGCTGGATCCTTGATGATGCCTACTGTGACCATACATTGGCCCCATGGATTTTGTTCTGCGATTAGTCCCACTATCCCTCAAAGATATTTCCTCCCTAATCTCAGAACTTATATTCCTGCCTTCCTGCTCGGGCCTAACACAAAATACTTGGCAGTCCTGTAGGTTTCCAAACTATACCAACGCTCCCTATGTAAGCTGTTTACATAGGATTCGATCCAGTTCAGGATGCCTGCTAGACTGGTGCCGGATATTGGTTTTGGTCACAAGGGCGTGCACCCTGATCCATAGTTAATTCATGGGCAGTTTCACTTCCTTGAGGATTCAGGATATTAATTATAATAATAATTATGCTATGGATAAAGTAGTCTATTTAGCAACTACGTCAGCTCAATTATGTTTGTAGAGAAGAACGAATCTCTGGTAAAAAAGTATTCGTGGTGAAAGTCGATGGATGATAGCGACGGGGAAGACCTTGTTGTCGTTTAAAGGACCGAGTAAAATAAGCTGTGTGACTGGATAGATCGAAACTGTTCCTCCAGATGTGTCTAAAGGAAGAGGTTGTAACAGGCCAGTGACGGATTGGTCAGTTGGTTGTAGGTTGGTTGGTTTCCGACATCCAATTAGCGCGAATGCGTCCTTTTGAAACCACTGTCTGGGTATTTACATGCTATCGATTTATACAATACACCTCGAACACCCTGGCTGATTTATAGTCATTTCGAGGCGTTGATAAATTCCAAAGAAAATAACTGATTTTCCTGCTGGAGATCTCCTTGACATCCTCGAAGCAATTTTAAGTAAATAAGTAAAATATTCAATGAAACAAAAAAATCATATTTTTCGTTGTTTTTTTTCTATTTTGGATCTTATGCACTGATGACCATTCTGCTACTTGCCAGTAGCAAATGATCATAACAGCTCTAATATTAAACAAAAAATCGTAATTTTTGCAATGCTGCAGGCCAAACATTTAATCGAAAGCCAATATTTGAAAAGCTTTAATTCAATTTTCCCACCACGATCGAGAACAAATCAGTGCTGCCAAAAACCACCTGAAATATTCAACATCCCCTTCATGAATCTATATATGTAGTACTTTTTACTCGTATATGGAAAGTTCTAACAAATATCATGAAACTTGATTAGAGCCTAAAGCGCACACAAGTGAACAGACAAAATGTGATGCATTTTTTTTAAATGTTTAATCTCCGCTCAACTATTACATTCAATTAGATCCGCAAAGTAATTAGCATAAAACTAATTAGCTCATTTACAGCAGCGAGGCGTGCGCAGACCACAACGAGCACATCACACACGCGCAGACACACACACACACGACTGAGTCATGTTCAATAAAAGTCACGTTGATCAAAAGTCAAAATACGGCAAACAAATAAGCCCTGATTAGCAGTGGCAGCCAGCCAGCCGTGCAGGCCGACAGGCACTAAGGAGGCAGGCAGCTGACAATACACACCAAAAGATTATGTTGCACACACACACACACACACACACACACACTTGCGCCGTTGTGTTGCTGCAACTGTGCGGAAAACTAATGCCACTTGGAAAAGTGAAATGTTCGCCCTACTCCTCGACACTTATGACTACGCATCAGAATTTCATGAGACCGCCCGAGTTCCCGACGCGTCGCACAGTGTTGCGAGTAGTGACAAAAATGCCAAAATGCAATGTTATAACCACAAAAATCTGAGTATGAGGTTTTGTTGGAAATATTTCAATTAAGATAAATCCCAAGTTTTATGAAAAAATATTGGATAACATAGAAGTTATGAGCTCTTAAAGTACGCTCTTCCAGCGTTGAAAAAAAAAATGTGTACAAACAGCAAATTTTTGCTTTGACTTTGAGGTTGAATATTTCAAAATAAATTATGAGCAGGTCCCTAAAAGTTACTACTGTCATAAGTTTCGTATAATTTAGGTCTGGCAAGATCAAAATTTTGCTGATTACTCTCACCTCTGAGCAGTACCGTTATGATGAAAAAGAAGTAAGGAAAACGAGTGAATAAAAAGTGAGTTCAAACTTTGAAAGTGATTTAAATAAAAACACTAAATATCACTTTTGAAATTTTTTGATATTTTGTTTTGGCAAGTATGTACATTATGCTGTACAATTTTGAGCTGCGCATATTTGCGCGAATGCAAGTTATTCGCATTTTTCAGTGAAGACTTGAGTTCAAATTCGCGATATTTTCACCGTTTGGTTGAATGCCAATGCAATCTGTCTGCTCTGCTGCTGATGGAAAAATTTGTTGAAGAAAGCTTCGAAAAATCAATTACGATTACTATTATATTCGAAATAGAGGGGTTAATGGAGTTTCGACACTACACTTTGATTTTTTTTTTGTAAAAACCCAAGAGTTTACCTGAACTTAACTACTTCACTTGTATGGGAGGCGACCTCTGGTGGTGTAGTTTTGAACTTTAATTAATTTTGTATTTTTGAGATTCAGAAATGTTGACGATTGTTGAATAAATCATTCAAATCGGTTTAGTAGTTTCCCAGATACAATGTTTCATCGCTTACTTTACTACATTTACAAGTGTGGAGCCAGTTCCATTGAAAATTACTAGTTTTGTATGACAGCCACTTTAAGAGTTGGATATAGCGGTTAGGTGTGTATAGAAAAAACATTCGGAAAGGAAAATAAATGGGGGTCAGTCTTATATATGGTACGTCTGGGACCAACCTGAGAGCAGCGGGAGCCCACTTTCTAAACACGATGATTTTGTATGGGAGCCTCATTAAAGGTTATAGATAGGGGGTAGATATGTTGGAAAGAAATATTCAGGAGGATAAATTAGTTGAAGTCAGACCAAGACGTTAACCCTCTAAGAGCAACTTCTGAGCAGCTGTGGAGCAATTTATTGAGATTTTATTTTCAATCAATTTTGAAAAAAGCGCAGTTTATCTATTTACACATTTATAAATAATTTTATATTAAAATACAAATATTTTGAATGTAGTTTTTATGAACTAAGATAATTTCCATTGTTAATATGAAGTTTTTTCAAATCCGTTTGTATGGGAGGTGGTCGAACTTTTGGTCCGATTTCATTGAAATTTTGCACTTGTAGTTCTTTACTCCTACAATAACTGTATACCAAATTTCATTTATGTACGACCACTCCTTCTATTTTTGTCACTCCGCTATATGAACTCGCAACACTGTGCGTCGCAGCTAATGGCAGCGCTGCGCTGCGTTTTAACCATTGCTGGTAGGCAGTTGCTGGAAATATTAGCGCAGCGCAATTTGAGGCCGCCGCTCGACACTCGAGGGATTGTGTCATGATGCCATAAGTCGGAAAGTTTGCTCGAGTAATTAAATCACTTCGATTTTTGGCTGCCTGCGGGCCAAGCAGCCGACGCGCTTACGCGTATTTGGCCCGTCGCGCTATCGGCCAAATATACGTAAAACGCCGACAGTAATATGGTCGACATTATTACGCAGCGCCGGTGTAGATTTCAGCGCGCGTCTCGGCCGCCTAATTAATGCAATCGGCACGATTCGACGCGAACATTAATTAATTACAACTTAAGGATGGCCACCACGTCACAGTTTTGCCATTCGTTCTGCTGTCGACCCACATTGACGCGCTGCGCGGGCGTCTCCTCAGGCGGCGCTATGCGGCCAAGCGCCGTTATGGCCCGTTGCTGCCTTGCAACACGTTCCGGCATTAATACGTGCACGTTGCAAGTGTGTGAATCTGTTAATGTGTTCGACCCGGCTGTGCGAATGTGTTTGTGTGCGTGTGTGCGCATTTCCCTCGGTAATCGGAAACTTGGCGTTGAACTTATTTTTTTGTATTTTGATTAATGAACATGGAAACGTTAGAACAAACAGACTCAGTAGTTGGCTTCGTTATAGTTTTCGGTTTTATTTTGCAGCATCCTCCATTTATATTCTTGCAATAGAGCGCCACATGCGGACATCAGTTAGGGGAGTAAAGGGAATATCAGAAATATTTAATACTCAGTGGAAAAACTTTAGTTCTTTTGAGAAACTGGATGTTTCGAAGAGTTCTGTTTATTTCATTTGTGTTGTAGTGATATGAAATATGCATACATATGTATGTATGTACATACATACCATCAAATAAAATATCATAGAATATAAATAATCATTGAAGGCAAATATTACAGATAAAGAAATCATAGATGGCATCACAGTGGGACAAGTGAATCCCATGACTACATTTGAGCACAAATCATTGGTTTAGTGTTTGTTGTATTGGACAGAAATCAAAAGACCTTGACATTGAATTTTGATTTAGCAAACACCAACTAAAAAACTCATTTCTAGAGTCTATAAAATACATTTAAGCTATTCCATTCACTGTCTGAGATAACGATCAGCCAATGAATATGAATATGAACATCAACTTCGATAGGATAACTTGCAAGGATAATAAAATAAATTAACTATGTAGGTATAGTCAAATATGCAGCAGCAGTTTTGGAGCAATCTGATGCCTTTTAGGCATTGTTAAGACCATTTTTTCAACCAATGGACAGCAAGAGCTCATGAGACATGCAGTAAGGTAGCTGCACTGATTTTGGGAAATCGGGTTTTTTCAAAATATCAATCTTCAAAGTTTTGAGAACCTACTCTACGAATTTCAACTCAATACCTCAACTCCAGGTATCACAATTCTTGTCTTAATCAGCATGTCGTACGCTATATTTAGTCAGTTATATCAACAGCATCAAACTTTTCATTTCAATTTTTCTCGGACCGCCTTTTCTTTAGCTGGCATTCTCGATTGCGATCAAACCAGAGACTTAAAATAATTATTATCCATATTTTTGGATATAAAAAAATTGCCCTAATATAAGAAATTACTATAATTATATCTTTATAATAATTGTTCCCAATAAGAAATATTTTACGTCGCCTATAACTATTATCATGTAATAAATATTTTTGAGTTACATAATAACTCTTATAAGTAACAAGTATATTTTTCGTTGTCGATAATTATTATTTTGGGATTTATGTTTTTTATCAGAAACTTCATAACTTTTATTAATGCCTTTTTTAATTTACGTTACCGAAAACTATTATTTTGAGAATTTTTTTTTTACGTTGCTTCATAACTTTTATTTATAATTTTTTTTGTCCTTTACGTTGCCGACTACTATTATTTTGAAAAAACAAATTTTTTACGTTGAATTACCATATTTTGGGTATGGATTGATTTTTTATTATTTCAAATTGACGAACGCAAATTAACTGCAGAAAACCAATTTCCATCAACAACTAAACAATTAAAAATCAATTCATACTCAAAATGTGGTTAGGCAACGTAAACAAAATTTCTTTCATAAAAGTTATGAAGCAACGTCAAAAAAATGTTCTTCGAAATAATAGTTATCGGCAACGTAAATCAAAAATATCAAAAATTAAAGTTATGAGGCAACGTAAAAAAAATTTTTTTTAATAATAGTTATCGGTAACGTAAATACAAAAAGTCAAAAATAAAAGTTATAAAGCAACGTAAAAACAAAAAATTCCAAAATAATAATTATCGAGAACGAAAAAAATATTTATTTCTCATAACAGTTATTATGCAAAGTAAAAATTAATTGTCGCAAATAATTAAAATAATTAAATAAAAATAAAAAAAATAATTAAAATCAACAAATAAAATGTATGTTGCATTGTAATAGTTACATTGCAATTATTTTCTTAAAAAACTTATAATAGTTAAGTCCCTGGATGAAACAAATTAATTGATTTGGTTTTTTCAAATTTTGGTTTTTTTTTATTTCTTGACACAAGAAAGACCGCAAGTTTTCCATACCTACAAAGACTACATATTATATCGGCTGATATTTTGAAAAGTACACATCGGATTTGGCTAATTGTAATTGTAGAACCCTAATTGCAGAACTAATTGTACAACCCGATAAAAAATAAAAGTCATCAAAGCAAAAGTTGATAGAAATACTAAAGAAATTACAGATAAATATTTAAAACTTAAATATTAAAAACCATCAAAGTTACCGAAATGGTCTGGTAGTGTTAGGGAGACCATTCCGAAGCACTGACCAAAGCTTGTCTAAGTACTAAGTCTAAAATTTTCATGATGAGACAACCTGTTAGAGCTTAAAAATGTTGTTTTCCGAAGAAAACACTTTGATCGTGTGTCATCTGAGATCGAATGAACCATAGTGAAATTTATTTACTCTGGTCAAACAAATACATTTTGATTGTTTTATATGAAACACTGAATGTAAGTACAAAAAAATCAATGCATAATCTATTAACCCCCGAAAACCCCCATTTTCCTTCGAGCAAATGACATGCACTCTTGTACGTACAAGTCTACAAAACATTTGTATATTTGTTCGTATGTGTGTGGGTGCGTGTGTGGACAAATGCTTGTGCACATTTTAGCCGACTTGAACGTGATCACAATATTATCTCTTCATCAGCATGTCATGCAAGTTGGTTCTACTTAGCAGTTGGCACACACACACACACACACACACACACACACTCACACTCATAGACCCAAACACTCAGCATCCATAGGCCGCACACATCTCTTGCAACAACAACAACGACCGCATTGCTCCTCCCATCAACGACGGCCGTTCAGCCCATATCCGTTATCCGATTTGTACCTACGGCAGTTGCACGTCGCTCAGCTATTTCGGCTGCACTGCGTTACCCTCAGCGGCTCGTTGTGTCAAATGAACTCACGTACTTGCCGCTTGCTTAGCACGTGTGCTCGCCTGTAAGTGTGTATGTGTGTGTGTGTGTAAGAGTGTGTCTGCGAGTTAGTTAACGAGTTACAATGCTTACCATGCTAATTAAAATGGTTTTTCATTTAATTTTACCGCATTCGTTTACTGTTACCTTTACCTTTGCCGTTGCCACCTCCGCCGTTGTTCGCACTCGACAGTCGATTCCCACTAATGCCAACCCGATGATGTCGTCTAAATTTGCTGGTTTTATGAGCCCGAATAGCAAAAGTTGTCTACGCTGCTCTGCTCTTTGGCATCAGCGAACTGCAAGCATTGGCTGGAAAATTTTGCTCGGCACTTGTCGAGCGGTTAATGAACGCCTAATGAGTGCGGCAGTTTTTTTTCCTCCTGTCGAGATTCACGGGAAATGTTGATTGCGAGTGCGGTTTTTTCACAGCTGATTGTTGAATAGTTACAAATGTAGAACAAAAAACTATTATCAGCATATAACTTTACTTAGAACTTTTGCTATATATTTGTTGTGTCAATCAAACAATGCAGTTGAATCAGTGGCGCACACAGGGCGGTTTTGGAGGTTCAAACCCCCCAAACACAAAAATTGCTGGTACAAAATATGGTTTCGAATGGTATTTGGCTCAAAAGTTGTATGCCAACCCCGCCCCCGAAATGAAATCCTGTGTGCGCCACCGAGTTAAAAGCAACAACAATATGCCGATGCTTTTGTAGTTAAGTAAATGAATAAAATAAAATAAAATAAAATAAAATAAAATAAAATAAAATAAAATAAAATAAAATAAAATAAAATAAAATAAAATAAAATAAAATAATATACAATAAAATAAAATAAAATAAAATAAAATAAATTAAAATAAAATAAAATAAAATAAAATAAAATAAAATAAAATTAAATCAAATCAAATCAAATCAAATCAAATCAAATCAAATCAAATCAAATCAAATCAAATCAAATCAAATCAAATCAAATCAAATCAAATCAAATCAAATCAAATCAAATCAAATCAAATCAAATCAAATCAAATCAAATCAAATCAAATCAAATCAAATCAAATCAAATCAAATCAAATCAAATCAAATCAAATCAAATCAAATCAAATCAAATCAAATCAAATCAAATCAAATCAAATCAAATCAAATCAAATCAAATCAAATCAAATCAAATCAAATCAAATCAAATCAAATCAAATCAAATCAAATCAAATCAAATCAAAAATAAAAATAAAAATAATGATAAAGATAAAAATAAAAATAAATAAAATAAAACTATTGCAGAACAGGCATTTCAAGAACTATCTCAGACATTGCATCTGCTTTTTTGTTTCCTCTATTAAAAATCACAACGCTCGTCATGGCCCAATGATTAATGCTCTGGACCGTAAGTCCGCTGAGAGTCGGGGTTTGAACCGCGTCTCAACCAACGCCACATATAGAAATAGAAATAAACCAAATTTATATATAATGCTACAATATTGTCAAACTATTCGCTATCAAAACCCCTTTTGAAGAGTTCCTTACCTACAAAAAGTTTCATCATTTGCCATGACTGTTCAATTGATGTTATTACGTTATCTATAAATCTTCAAAAAATCTGCTAAAAGACCTAAAAACTTAAATAAACAAAAAATAAAGCTTGTATCCTAAACAGTCGGCCTCGATAGTCCAACGGGTAGCGCACTGGCTTCTTATACCAAAAGGACTAGGTTCGATTCCCAGCTCGGGCTGGTGAAACACTTGTCTACTTCTATCGAACTATTGGTAGAACTAGTGGCAAAGTGAAACACATTTAAGCCAAAGGGGCTCTCAATTGTGATACCACAATTTATTTAAATAATATCCCTTACAGAACCATTTTAAGCTCCTAACGAAGAAATATGTGTAGTATTCGTTTATGAAGTCAGGTAAACTTATGTTAAAACTTCGGAGCCCGAGAAAAAAAGCACTTTTTATTTGGTCTTAGATATCTAAAAGAGGCTTATCGTAGAGAAGAAATTTGGCATTGTGGCACTACAATTCATTGGACTCATTTCCGCAAGCTAATGGAACCAGTACCAGCTAATGGAATCAGTGGCAGCCTTCTACGTGAAAAAGCTCACTTATTACAGTGGATGGCGCGACTCCCCCTTACAGCGCTGGGAACCAAGAAGATTCTGTTATGAACCCTATACTAACTAACTAACTAACTATATCCCTGATATTCAGAGGCGATAGTTCGGTTAGGCTAGTAAAGAAAACTGAGCCAAAGGACTTAAGTCTGCTTCTAAAGGACACTGACCACGTCCTCCTCGGACCCGCAACATTAGTCGTTGGATTGCAGTCTCAGTCTCTCCACATGCTAACGCATAAAATAGTGACCCATGAGCACCGAGACCGTTGTGCTTATTGAGTGACGGCTGAGGTTAAGCAGCTGGTTAGTCCGTTTCATGTTATAGGAAGGCCAAGTTAATCGGGAGATATTTCAGGTCTGTTCCACAGACCACAATTTGTTTGCTTCTTTTTGATAGCATTGTTTGAACATAAATTTAACTGATGCAATTGGAGCTCCCACTGGGAGGAATGACGAGGCCTCGATGAGCAGCGTGTCCGCTCTGGCTAGTTTGTCCGCCTCGCAGTTGCCTACAATACCAGAGTACTGAGACGTCTAACTAGGGTGTTCAAGAAATTTCGGCAGCCTGGATGAAGTGGTCGCTCCAGCGAGCGACTTGATGGGTGTCTGACTGTCAGAATATATGTGGAGATCCGTCCTCTGCGCGTTCTCGCGGATAAGCCGGATTGATTGAAGTATGGCATATTATACTTTGATTATGTATAGGTTTATGAAGTCGGGTAAACCTTTACTATTACATCTTTGGAATCTAGGAAAACAAGCATGTTTAATTTTTCCTAGGCACTAAGTGGTATCTAAGAAAGTCTACCTCGAGGTACAATTAAATCTTTGGAATCTGAGAAAACGAGCATTTTTAATTGGCCCAAGGTACTTATTCGTATCTAAGAGAAGCTACCTCGAGGAAAGATCACTAGTACAAAGAGGTCCATTGTGATACCACAATTTATTGGACTCATATCCCCCTGCTAACAAAACCAAGGTTGATGTTCTAGGTTAGGTTAGGTTAAAGTGGCTGCCTGGGCACGGGACTTGCCGAAAGTCACACTTAGCCCGTAAAAAGGGCCCGTTGTGATACCCAAGGAGGAAGTTATCTGACGACTTACTGCAAGTCAAAGTGCCTATACAAGCCTATTTGTTTTGTGAATAAAACCTAGAAAGTCCCATATGTTGACTGACCTGAGGTCGTCCAAGTTGTCGAAGAAAGTGGAACCTTAGGCTTTTCACCTTCGTATAGAGAGAGCCGAGCAGTGACAGAGAAGGTGACTTATAGATTCTTCCTCCTCTTCGTTTTGACAACTGCGGCAAAAGTCCCAGCTGTCAAGACTTAGTCTGTAGGCATGAAGACCGAATACACAATGTCCCATCGAAATCGAGCCGATCTGATACTGATATGTTGTCTGCTAAGCGAGACAAGAGTTTTAGGTTAGGATTTAAAGTGGGCATCCTCCTGAGGTTCTAACGAAAGTAAAAATCTTGTCGGCTAGATGAAGCTTGGTTCTTCTAGAGAGTGCAGGACTAGTACATAGGAACCCTGCAGAAATCATTTGAATACTTATAACACATACATAACATTCCAGGGAACCCACTCGAGAGACATCTTGAAGTTCTCAGTGGCCGTCAGTGAGTAGCCGTATCCTTCAAGGTCACTAATTGGGAATTTCAGACAACTACATACTTCGGCTACTTCCTTCACTCGGGGATTCATGCCGAGTTTCAATATTGGCTACGATTCCCTACAGTATGTTCGCCATTCTCAGATCAACTTTGACATATTTAATTCAAAATAACTGTAAACATAGATACTGGAAAATTTTAAAAATCTTAACATTTGTGTTAAAGCATATTTTATAAATGCTTTACTTGTCACATAACTGTGTACAGCATGAATGCATTTGTTGTGTGTATGTGTATGTGTAAGTGTATGTGTATGTGTCGACGGTGCATGTACGGTGTCGGTTTCAAGTGCTCTTCAACTGCTGCAATCAACGCTCGAATGGCAACACAAAGCAAACACTCCACTTGCGAATGGAATTGGGCAGCGCAACAACAATGCAGCGACGTCAAAGAGCAATGTTGCCGCAGGCAAAACTATTTGCGGTTGCGGGAGGGGGGCGGAGGGGTGGCGCAACATAACAAAATCGCCCAACAGCGCTAAAATTTCGATTGGCAAATTGCGCAAATTGCAATACGAACGACCGAGTGGCGGAAATGCACTTTTAGCGCTGGCAGGCGGTGGCAGCAAAAGCAATGCGGAAATTTGAACTTGAATTGCTTTATGGGCAACTTGAGGATAATTAAAGTATTTATGGGCGAGCGCACACAAGTGTTTGTTGTGTGTGTGTGTGTGTGTGTGTGCGAGCAATTTAAGTGAAATGCGAAAATAATACTTTGCGCATATAACAACTCAAACAACAACAAAGAGCTATAAAAATTACAATACAACTCGCTGCACAATGACATCACTGCAATTACGGGCAGCGCGCTGAGCAGAGCAGAGCAATGCAGCAAACAAGGGGAAGGGGTGAGGAGGGGAGACGGGACAAAACGAGACCAGAACACGTTCGCCTGGCGGAAGTGCATTTACGTTGCGACAAAATCAATTGAAAATGGCGTTTGCGCAACTTCCGTTTGCACTCATCGTTGCCTTGTTGTTGTTGTAGTTGTTCATCTCTACATTTCGGTTTGTTTGTTTTCGTGTGTCCACTGCGCCCAATTTCTCTACTTGCCAGCTGAAGCGTCAGCAAAAGGCGCAAGGGCCAATGATGGGCTGGACAAGCGTGTACAGTCGCCGCCTGACGGTGTGTCTTCCTGTATATTTTTGTTTTTGTGTGTGTGACAGTCTGAATGGCGCAAAGTAAAAGTAGCAGAAATTGCAAGAGGAAATGAAAAGAAAAGCTGCACAATCAGTGGAAAATCTCAAAGTCGTAACAATAATAATAACAGCCATCGCAACCAACAACAACAACAATAACGACAAAGGCACCGTCAACATTGTCCACAATAACAATCAAAATCAAAATCATAAATGTTGCAATAACGGCTGCAACAACAACCAGCACAGAAGTTGTGCTCAATGAAGTGCTCGCTGCGACTGACCACCGACCGACTGAACATTTCGCCCATTGTCCATTGTCGATGTCGATGTGCTGGCAACTGCAGCTTAAAGACTGACCGATGGTCATCCACAATTGGCAGTTTGTATGTTGTCGTTGCACGTCAGCAGAGTTCCTAAAATATTTTGGTTGCAAAATTATTTTATAGATTTCTAACAGCATCAACGGACAGCATGTTGTTAGTGGATTGTGAGATTTTTCAGCTGGCATTTCGGTGCTCGATGACAGCAGGTTGCAAGTCAGGTACAATGCAATGTGCAGATGACATCAGCCAACAACAGTGTGAAATTTAGTCTTGAAAATTTTATGATTTAAAGAAATTAATGAAGTAGTTAGAAACTGAAATCTGTGCTGATTCCGAATGCTGGGTTAGGGACTTTTTATAGATAAACATTGTTAGGCTGAGAGTTTTTCGATTTCCTGCTTAGCTCTGTCCAAAGAAAAGTAGTTCTCCATATCTGGTGTTGGTTGAGTCATTATTTGAACCCGTGACCCTTTGAATCAGTCGTTCAAAGCATTTATTACTCGTTCATCACATTCATAACTAGCAGAATACTCAGCGTCGTAGGGTCTCAAAGTGGAAGCCACTCACTGTCTTATCTAATTTTTTGTAAGAAGCAAACGTAGTAACAAGTACCAATTATCCATAGAGTGAGACCTATACAAAAGAAGGACAGCTAATTTGAAAACATTAGTTAGAACTTTGCACTCCAAACAAGAGTCACTTATGGTCACTTATGCCACTTATGGTCAAATGGCATAGAAGCCATAAAAGAGACTACAAAAGTTAGACTATAAAAATTCTAAACCAATGGGATCGGGCTTTTTGGGGTCAAAACCAAGTGCTCAAGTACCATCTGTAAACAAGTTTTCCTCGATAACACTGTGCGACAAAAATTACAAAAAATATATTTTTTTTTATTTTTATCCTCAAAATTTTTAAGTCCTTTTAAAAGGACAAAGGATGCAGAAAGGAAAAACTGAGTACGCAGTGTTACTATGTTTGGTATCTAGTTTCACGCCCATATGAATTTTTTGGGGTGTAAAAAATGCTGTCGCACGGTGTAATTTGTTGCCATTTCAAAAGCAATCCATTTTGCCTCTTTCCCAGAAATCTTCGTTCTTATTGGCAAACTTGTGCCAGTTGATTTTTATAAGCTTCTTTTGAGACAAATTCATCACCAACAAAATCATTCGTCATAGACAGAAACAGATGGTAATCACTTTGAGCCAGCTACGAACTATAAAGTGGATGCATAAGAGCCTCCCAAACAAGCTTTCGAAGCTTCTGGCGAGTCTCTATTGATCTGTGTGGCCTGGCGTTGTGCTGAAGGGGAAAAAATTCATCTCTTATCCTCTTCAAGCTGGCCACATCTGTGTTCTTACTTACTTTAGATGATACAATTGTTGACAGGGCAGGTCTAACTTTAGAGTTTGGCCGTAGGGGAGCAGCTCATAGTAGATGATTCACTGTCAATTCCATCAAACACAACTACTGGAAAATCTTTCGGATCGTCAATTCTGTCTTGGACTCGAATTGCGCTGACCACCAGTGAGTAAGTGTTCAATATTTCAGCACCAGTCATGATTTGCCTCAGAAATGGGTTAATTTTTTTGTAATTTTCTTAATTTTCTTCAACGTTGAAACGAAGTTCCTGTTCGATTCGGGCCCGCACTGCGCGATTGTGGAATGGTCTCCCTGCAGATATTTTTCCAAGCATCTATTATCGTGATGGGTTCAAGACAAGGGTTGAAGCCCCCGCCCATAGGTGCGAGTTAAACTCCATTTTAGGTCGGATATAGGTGATGTAAATAATGCGGAGATCAGACGGAGTGAAATATTTCTTGCACCGCTTTATGAAGCCGAGGCTGCTTCTTTCGACACGCCAAAAATATTATCGTTCCAACGAAGATCGTTCTTAATGGACATGCCCAGAACATCAAGAGCTATGTTGGCCTTATGTTTACATCCTGGAAGCATTCTAAGGACGCCCTATCTTCTCTTGTTGGGACCAAATAGAAAAGACGAGCACAAAGCTGAGGCATCTGGATATAATATTTGCGACAGGCCTAACCCAAAGACAGGTCGTTATGACCAGTTAAGTAAGTAAGTAATTTAGCTCCTGGACACTCAGAATAGTGCTTACATGACTGTCGAACTCAATAAATGCCATGATTTTGTCGACATTTTCGACAGTTAACCTTCCAGAGCTTGGTGCATTACCAAATTACCGGAACGGAATCAAAATTACGACTGACTTACGTTTTCTTCTTTCTCGAAGGAAAACTGTAAAATTTGACGCATTTTCTCTTTACTGGTGTCTGTCCTTGACGCACGCTCAGCCAAAACTGAGTGAAGCTATCACAAAATTGTCTGAGAAGTTTCTTTAGTATAAAGTTTTATCTATGCAACGTCATCCAGCGTAATCCGATAGCACTACAGCAATGAAGATTACTACAGCCATCTTTCTAACTATTAGGAAAAATAATGGATTTCTTTTAATTAGGAAAAATAATGGATTTCTTTTAATTTTACTTTTACTGCTGTTCAGTTAAGCTACTTTTTTTAAAAATTTAGTAAGGAAGAGTCTATATTGGGAACAGTTTGGTTTTTTCATCATTATTTTCAACAATGAAAATATAATATATGTTAGCTTTAAATATATCATTGGATAGTTCTTATGAATGACTAAGTTTTTGCTTAATAAAGTTTGTAATTTTTATGGAAAATTTGGTTTTTTCAAAAAATTTTAAAAGCAAATATAAATTTTGGATCGCTAAAGTTGGCTAGAGGCAGTGTTGCCATATCAGAAGATTTCCTTCTAGATTTAGGAGATTCTTGGCCTTTTAAAGACATTTTTGAGGAGGAAGAATTGTTTAGGAGAAAGTTTAGCCTTTTAAAGACATTTTTGAGGAGGAAGAATTGTTTAGGAGAAAGTTTAGGAGATTTATATTTTATGTTAGGGGATTTTTCGGATCCTTAGAGGATTTTCGGGAGATTTTTGGATCACGAAGTATCATGTATTGGGAACACTGATAACAAATTATATTTTGAAAACTATTTTAGTAGTCAAAGGTGGTGTTAAAAATTTGTAAGCTTACCAAATGTAGGTATGTATCTCGTTCTCACTTATTGCTATCACAATGAAATCCCGCCAAAATTGCACTTTTTGTTTAATTAAGAAAAATTATATGTATATATTTTATATTTTTTATGAGAAGTTTAATTCTTTAAAAATGAAACAAATTACAAAAAAATGTAAGGAGATTGTTTTTAACTTTTATGAGGAAATTTCAGTCTTTTTTTTAAAAATTAGGAGAAAGTGATTTCAGGTATCTGGCAACACTGGCTAGAGGACTCTAGCAACCTAAACAGGGGTTTTAGGTTAGAAAATTTATACAAAAAATACAAAAAATTGTGCATTGACAATTTTGCAAATAGACCGCTTAACTCTTTACTCTTATATTTTCATCTATTATCGTCCACTGGCACCAACTTTAAAACTATTACATATATAATAAGAGAATATGTTTTGCATTCGTTGCAACCGAATGACCGAGTCATGCATTTGTATCGTCGTAAATATAATTTAAAAGTTTCCAACATACAGTCGGAGCATTGTTAATGCAGCACACACCAACTATTCATGTAACATATATATATATATATATATAGATATACGTTTGTACAGATCTACGATTTATGTGTGTATGTGTGTGTGTGTTTTGGCAGTTTAGTAAAGTTTAAATATTCTCTTGAAAGAAAAGTTTTAAATGCAAGTACAAATATTTCTTACTTCAAGACACACAACAATTTACACCAAAGTTCGTAGGTACACCACTAGTTGTAGCTCTTGTTGTTGTTATTTTTGTTGTGAAAGTGTGCGTGCTACTGTCAGGCAATGTCCGTCCAAATGTTTGTCTGTCCGCCTTGGCTGCTTTTTACTTGAAACATGCTAAGCATTTCTGGTATTTCACAGTTATTTTGCGTTGTTACATGCGTCGCACGGACAAAGTATTTGACAGTGTGTGTGTGTGTGTGCGAGTGTGCGTGTGAAATTGTTCAAAAGCCAGAAATATTCGTGTAGTATGCAAGTGTAGTGTGCGGCTCGCGGCGTTAAAGTCATAAATTTTATTAGTGTTCCGTTTTGCATATTCCACATTTATCTGTGAATGGGACGTTGTCCTAAATTCATATAACATATATCTACTTATACATACTTATATAGTATAAAGTCAAAACTGTTGTGTGATTTCGTAATTTTTATTTTTATATTACTTGAAATATATGTATGTAGAAAATGTTTAAAGGTCGCATCATAATTTATGCATCGCAGCTACAAATTTGAGTTTAAATCGTATGCAGGTTGGGCAATGGATGTAAATTGTTGTTGTTTCACAGCCAATCGAGGTGCCTCGATTAAATTCAAATGTTATCAATAAAGCAAAATCGTGACACTGACGCTAATGACGTGCCGCCTGCTGTCGCCACTGACAGCTGCAGCCAAAAGCCAAATGAGCCCCGATGCCGAAGCGAGCGACGAGCGACACCGCAGACGTCGTCAGTGGCTGCATTCGCCCGGTTAATTTCAAGGTTATTTGATCCTTGACAAATTAACTTGTACAACTCAAGTATTCGCTTGACACTTGGAAAAGTTCTCGACTACTTTTATGGCTTTGTAGGCGCTGTTTTATGTGACAACTTGTTCGCACATATCAAAGTGACAGCAACGCCTGGCGCTTTCACAACGGTCCCCGTCTGTCGCTGACAATGGCTGCGGCTTGTGAAGTCAACAGAAGCGCGTAGCTGAAGCGGTAGTACATTCTTTTGTCGAGCCTTTTGTGTTGCGCCATTGTTGAACGCCTTCAACACGCTCGGAATACGGAGTGGGGAAACCGTTGGCGGCATTCACGGTTTGGGGCAACTGTGTTGATAAAAGAGGTAATCTAAAAATCTAGATTCTTGGTTGACTTACCGAACGAAACTATGGACTCTATCGAATTTTGTTGTTATTCAACTTATTAAAGATGCCACACGACATGACTTGGCCATGTCTTTCGTATGAACAATGAAGTTCCTGCGTAAAAGTTGTTCGACGCGGTAGTTGAAGCTCGACGGTGAAGAGAGAAACCGTGTGTCCTGTGGAAGGACCAAGTGGAGGACCTATCACCTCTTGGTGTGACCAACTGGAAAGGCGAGCGCAAAGCAGAGACGCCTAGAAGAGAACTCTTACTGCAGGCTGTAACCCATTAACGGGTTGATATGCCCATTTGGACCTTTTAAGACCAATGCGTCATACGTCTACCATCCGAAATTTTCACTGTCTCAACTCGCAGACTTGCAGTTCAAAGCACCAATCATTGAGCCAGAGTTGTGTTTGAAAATGTTATATAAGGAGAGTCCCTGCATTTTTCGAAACAAATATTTGAAATAAATTTATAAGAAAAAAATTCTCATAACTACCTAATTGTGAATACCGCCACATTAAAAATGGCTGCTGACGTATAGTCGTCACATAACTGTTGTCAGCACATAAAAAGGGGTTAACATTAAAATGTCATCAAACATTGGCAACAATTGTCATAAAAAGTCTAATGAATGCGTCAGACATGCGCAGCAAACTTGTTTGCTCGTTTATGAATATTTAAAAAGTGCTTCGAAATACATAAAATATGAAGACAAAAACACGAAACAAATGTGTACACTTTTGCTGTTTGTCAAAATCTTTTGTACTAAATTATTTACATAGATTGCAAATAAAGATTTATCAGGAGCTTTGTCTAACCCATCACTTTGTGTATCTCAACAAGATTTTCACAAGAAGAAAGGAACATTTTCACATAGAATATTCCATAGATAGATAATTCAGTAAGCATTTACTGTTATAGATTTACTTTTGTATTGCAAGGAATTCTGTAATTAAATAATGCAAATTTACTTTTACAATCAAAATCGTAAAGTTTACAACTTTGTTGTCTCGTTTACACTCTAAAAATATTCAGTAACATCATTTGAACCAGAAGGTAGGGGAATAATTCCTTATTGGAAATTTGAAATGTACATAAGGAGATGTTAATGGATATTAATGGAAATGCTCTAACTTACCTAACTAGCCATACAACCGGTTATCGGGTTATGGCCTGACGGAAAAGTTCTCTCCAGGCGCCTCTGCTTTGTGCGCGTCTTCTCCAGTTGGTCACACCGAAAGATGGTAGGACATTCTCAACTTGGTCCTTCCACTGGAGACATGGTCTCTCTTTTCGCCATGCACCCTTCAACTACCGCGTCGAACATCGTTTTTGCCTGAAATGAAAAAATATACAAACAAAATGTTGACATTAACGTGGAATTAATCCAACCAACGAACCACAAAGTAATAAAAATGCTTCCTCTACATGTTGCTTACAGTAAAAAAGAGGACCTGCTAACCTCGAAAAACGTTTTACTGTCGAAAGAGCCGCTGGTTCTGGCAGTAAAAATGGATTTCAGCTCCCTGACCTACAGAAAGAAGTTTTACAGGAGTTCAAGAAACACCCAAATACTTCTGTAAGAGATATGGCCTTAAAATATGGATGGAGATATGGCCATCAACTATACAGAGATACAAAAAGAAAGGAGGGATGAAAACATTTGTAGCTCAGAAGGTACTAAAGAGAACTGAAAAGCAGGAACGTGCAGCAAAAACGCGCTGCAGAAAGTTATACGAAAATTGTTAACCACAATTTGACTGCGTTTTAATGGATGACGTTAGTCTGATTTTAAACAGCTTCCTGGCAAACAATTTTACACGGCTTCTACAAAGGGAGAGGTCAAGGAAAAATATAGGGGTTTCCAACAAGAGGTGTTATTTTGAATCACCCGGTATTTCGGTAGTTGTCACTTTTGATGCTTTTATATTTTTACATTTGACAAGTAGAAACTACGCCGTTACTAAAAATGGAACAATACACGCTTCAAGAACGCATTGAAATTATTAAAATTCACTATAAAAATGGTGAAAATCTTGCAGTCACAGTTCGCAAAACTAAAGCATTTTTGAAGAAATTTTTGAGAAATTGGTGGAAAAATTCGAGCTGTTGGGACAAGTTAGTGATGTGAAGAATAAAACCCGTGCACGTCGCTCAAGAACAACTGAGAATATTGCTGCTGTAGCCCAAAGTGTTGAAGAAAACCCAGGTCTGTCGATTCCTCGTCGTTCTTTAGAATTGAGCATTCCAAAAACGTCATTACACCGTATTTTGCATAAAGACTTGGGTTTTAAGGCTTATAAAGTTCAGTTAACACAAGAACTCAAGCCACCCAATCATCACCAACGTCGTCTCTTTGCTGATTGGGTCCTTGGAATGCATGAACATGATCCGGAATTCCATCGAAAAATCATCTTGACTGATGAGGCCCATTCCCACCTCGGTGGCTACGTTAACAAGCAAAATTGTCGCATCTGGGGCTCGGAAAACCCAAGAGTTATTGTTGAAAAGCCACTCCATCCTCAACGTGTGACTGTTTGGTACGGTTTATGGTCCGGCGGGGTCATTGGACCTTACTTTTTCGAAAATTAGGTTGGATCAACAGTTACGGTGAATGGATTGCGCTATCGAGAGATGATTAATGATTTTTTTATGGTCGGAATTGGATGGTATTGATCTGGACAACGTTTACTTTCAACAAGACGGCGCTACGTGCCACACAAGCAACGAAACCATTGCTCTTTTACGGGAAAAGTTTCCGGACAGTGTTATCTCTGGAAGAGGTGATCACAATTGGCCACCGAGATCTTGTGATTTAACACCTTGCGACTTCTTCCTTTGGGGCCACGTGAAAGATAAGGTGTACGCCAACAGCCCAGCATCGATTCAAGGCCTCAAAGATAGAATTCGTGAGGCTATCGAGGACATAGGGCATAATATGTAAGGACATATTATGTTCAACTTAATGTAGTCGTGGTATTTTAGATGATATTTCAAATTCGTCAGGGTTATTAAAATATTACTTCTGTACCTCAAGGATCGCTTTGTCCAAGCTAATAGTCCTTGAAATTTTTGCCCATCGTCCACCTATTTTGCAACTGTTCTAACACTATCGCTATTATGTTGCCATATGGCAACATTCTACTTGGTGGACGTCTGACCACTCTATGGTTCCAAGAATACATTTTTTTGTTGGTCTTTAGAATAGTTTGAAGTTTTAGGAATAATACGAAATTAATAAACTGACTATTATAAATTTTTTGTTTGAATTTTCAAATTGTTTTTTAATGCTATATCTCCACAAAGTATATAAGGAAGAAGCAGAAAAAAATAAGAGACATTTCAAATTTGACTTTTTACTTCAGTTCAGATAAATAAAGAAATATTCAATTTTTAGTAATGCGTATACAATTTTATTTTTGAGTAATTATGACAGCCAAAACGATATGGTTGCTGTCATATGGCAACACTCTAAAAAACAAGGTCCGGTAACAAAACTGAAAAAATATATTATAAAATGTTGTTTATATAACCGCACAGAAAACTAAATCGATAAATCAAAAATTTTAACCTTCCCAGCAAAAACCTGTAGTGAAATGGTTAACATGGAAAACAGTGTCTTTAACTGAGAAAAACCAAGCACTAAGAACTCTTTAACCCTTTCGGGATGGAGTTTAATTTTGAAATCCAAAATACTCTCACTAGAAATATTCTCATGCCATGAATGTTGGGGTTAGAAAATTATATTGGATGCTCACAAATTCGAAATTCATCCTTTTATGCGGGAACACCGAAATCGAGAAAATATTTTGCGTGGGTCGTAAGATTTGAATAATTGTTTTGAGAGGTATTGAAAACTTGCTGGGACGTATTATCCCAGTAGTCCCGAAAGGGTTAATACACTTAGATAAAAATATTAGTGTTTTACATAAAAAATTCTTGAGAGCTGATGAAAACGCACTAAGTTCGCTTGCTACTTTGTCCCTTTGCCCCAGCTTTGTCTTTTTCCTCTCAACTCTGCCTTCAAGTTCCTTGTGAATCCATAAGACGAAGCAACGCAAACTGAACTCTTTTATTAGAAAGTTTTACAACGAGAATAGCATCGATGCATAACAATATTGTTGAGATCTTTATCACAGAAAAAAAACGGGATTTTCAATGGACTGTTCCAGTGTTGCAAGCAAACCTCTCCCAAAATGTGTACATGTCAACCATTTTTGGTAACAAATGTTTCTTCAACTGGTATTGGGCTCAAAAGTTGTGTACCATACCCCCCCCCCCCAAAGTCAGATCCTTTGTGTGCACCACTGGACCATTCTAATGTAACATTTCGCTTCTGTTTTCGTTCATTTGTTTTCCTATCTTCTTTTAGTTGCCTTGTTTATAAAAAAAGACACCACATGCAGGCCTCCAACAAATCGAGTGAGCTTGTTTTATGTCACCAAATTTCACTTAACCTGATTCTTGCTCGCAATCGTTAAAATGTTCATAGCCACTCGGCTTATGTTATTGTTGTAGTTGTTGTAGCAAATACGTTGCACTAAATGCGGCCAGCGGAAGTGAGCAAGAATTCATAGCCACACTTGTGCACACGCAGCGACAGCGACACAGTCCAGCTCAGCTGCAGGACATGCCACCGTTTGTGTCTGTGTGAGTGTGGCGCATAAATTTCAAAACTGTTGCCATACATATAATTTCGAAATGGTATTTCTCTGTAATTCACTATTTTAATCTAAAGCACTCACACACACACACACACACTCACAGACAATCAGACACGCACACAGACACAGTCGTATCAAGTGCTGGTGGACAATGTGACTAAATAGCTGGAAGAAGCAGCGGCTGAAAAATAAGCAAAAATCCAGCAAACACACACACACACACTTGACGCTTGGAGCGACCAAAACGAAACGAAATGCAGCGCAACGAAAGAAACGAGCGAAACGTACAGACGAACCGAAGCCATCCGAAACGAAAGGATATTGTGTACAATTTCCTTTTTATGGCTCTCGAGAGTGGCAATAAATCTCGTACGAAAACTATTTCCGTTGTATATTTCAGTTTGCGCCTTTCACACACACACAGACACACATACTGGCACAATTTAAACTGATGCGCCGCTTAGGCGAGTTTGTGTGCGTGCAAAGGACGCGCAGCGCGCTCCAAATGTTGCTGCGGCTTGTGGTGGCTGCCGCTGCCGCTGTGGCGTGAATATTGCACTTTTGCCTGTTTGCTCATTTTTGCTATTTATACTAAATTTAAAAATGCATCTAAGCGATACATTCTGCAGATTTCAGTTTCATCTTTGCGCCGCCTCGTTTCGTCGCGCCAATGCATCGCTGCACGCGCACTTCTGTGCGCACAGCCGCCTTCCTCTGCATTTTACTGCCCGTCGTTTCGTTCATGGTGCGTCGTGTGTCGTGCTTTGAATTTTGCCGGTATTTCCGTTTCGTGTACGGCACTCAGCCGCTTTTAGCCGACGTATCCGCTCTGCCGGCTGCGCAGCAACATTCGCCTCGCTACGTATTTGGGGCGCATTTAATTTTCGTGTTGAAATCCACTTAAAAATCTCGTGCGCATTTATCTCCGCTGCATGGAAAGCGTAAAATATGAAATTGCAGCGAGCAAGCAAAGTTGACGCTGCTGCTATTTGCCATTTCAGCAGTGCGCGGTTTTTCTGGGTTTTTCTAGCAAATGTTTACAGTGTTTCACGTCGTTGCTGATTAATTTTTGCTTTTCAATTTTATTAATGGGAATTTGTTGACCAAACTCTATTAGTTGGATTAGGTCTGCGGTACCTCAACACGAAACCACGTTTTGCAATAATTGAATTGAAAATCATGCAACGTTATCGTCGAACACCTTTTGGGGTAATTGATTTTTGTTGTTGTTTTATAAATAGGTGCTGTGTCTGTCTCGGTGATGACGATGGGATGCAACTACTGTCTAATTGTAACCATGTCCTGGTTGCTATCCGGCAACAACGCAAGAACCATAAAACAGCAGAACCAATTCCAGGTTAGTAGAGAAAAAGATATTCAGAGAGCCCAGATTTGTTAGACTTTACGTTGAGCTAGCGACCGGAAAGATCTATTTTTGAAAATCTGGAGAGTTCTACTGCAAAAAATGTGAAGATTTTAGGCAGCTATCTCGTCTAGTTTAAGAAGGAAGCTCGAGAGTAAAGTTCAAACCTGCAACGATCTGACTAGAAGCAGCGCTAATGTCTACATGCTGTTGTCAATATTCTGGACGAATGCATAGTAAGCGACTGGAAAGATCTGTTTTTGAGAAGCTGGAGAGTTCTACTGCAAAAAATGTGAAGATTTTAGGAAGCTATCTCTTCTAGTTTAAGAAGGAAGGTCGAGAGTAAAGCTCATCCTGCACCGATCTGACTAAAAGCAGCGCTAATGCCTACATGCTGTTGTCAATATTTTGGACTTTACGTCGAGTTAGCGACCGGAAAGATCTATTTTTGAAAAGCTTGAGAGTTCTACTGCAAAAAATGTGAAGATTTTAGGCAGCTATCTCTTCTGGTTTAAGAAGGAAGCTCGAGAGTAAAGTTCAAACCTGCAACGATCTGACTAGAAGCAGCGCTAATGTCTACATGCTGTCGTCAATATTCTGGACTTTATGCCGAGTAAGCGACTGGAAAGATCTGTTTTTGAGAAGCTGGAGAGTTCTACTGCAAAAAATGTGAAGATTTTAGGAAGCTATCTCTTCTAGTTTAAGAAGGAAGGTCGAGAGTAAAGCTCATCCTGCACCGATCTGACTAAAAGCAGCGCTAATGCCTACATGCTGTTGTCAATATTCTGGACTTTACGTCGAGTTAGCGACTGGATAGATCAATTTTTGGAGAGTTGGAAAGTACTTCAACAAAAAAAATGTGAACATTTCAGGCAGCTATTTCTTCTGGTTTAAGAAGGAAGCTCGAGTGTAAAGCTCATCCGGCACCTATCTGACTAAAACAGCGCTAATGTTTACATGCTGTCGTCAATATTCTGGACTTTAGGTTGAGATAGCGACCGGATAGATCCATTTTTGGAGAGTTGGAAAGTTCTTTAATAAAAGATTTGAAAATTTTAAACAGCTATCTCTTCTAGTTTAAGAAGGAAGATCGAGAGTAAAGATCATCCTGCACCGAAATGACTAGAGGCAGCGCTAATGTCTAAATGCTGTCGTCAATATGCGATTCTTAACGTCGAGGAGGTAACGAGGTAACGACCAGATAAATCAATTTTTGGAAGGCTGGAGAGTTCTACTACAAAAATTGTGAAAATTGTAGACAGCTATCTCTTCTGGTTTAAGAAGGAAGCTCAAGAGTAAAGCTGATCCTCCACTGATTTGGCTAGCAGTAACGTTAATGTCTACATGCTGTCGTCAATTTTCTAGTCTTTGTGAGTTATGTGACCATTGCCAGATTTGGGAAACGTTGCGTATGTTTGCAAGGATCCAGCAGCGGATTCAGAAAAATATTTAAAAATATTTTGGGGGGTTTCAAAAAGTAATTCTTTAATATACATAAAATGTCCTTTTAATTTGTATGCAGTTTTAAAGTCGACCCTAATATTTCGGTAGGGTCTCAACCCTGGCAGGTGGCCGAATGTAGTCCCATGTAAGAGTAGCCGTGACCTGATAGCCATTTCGCTAACAGCAATGCGTCCTAAAGTAATCCAAAACAGTTGATTTCATAATACAATCATCAGGTTTGTAGCCCAGTCCAAATTTCGGCTGCTTAGCATTTTTCTTTTCATTTCAATTTTGAATTCATCTATCAATGAAAGGAACTCACAGCCTTATGCCGATTCTGTAGGTAATTTATTATATTTAAAAAAAATTATTATATATTGTGCTGAAGGATTCCCCAATGTTTTCTGAAATAGCAACCAGCGAATGAAACAATAATTCTATATTTTTTAATTGAAACACTCGCACAACTCAAATTGTGTATGAAACTTTCGCACTATTTCCAACTAATAGCGGCAAACAGCTCTAAAGCGCAAACTTGATGGCATACATTGCACATGAAATGTGTATGAAAATAATGAAATAAATTTAAATGACCCACAAGCGGCCGCATTTAAGGTTCCAGCCACCGTAATGGGGTCAATTGAAATTGTTCCAAATACCCAGAATTTCAAGGCAACCACATGTGACGCACCACTTGTGTTGTCTTCGACTGTCTTCTCGGTGCGACACCAAAACGCCAAAGTACTGTTGTGCGCGCCAAAATGAGTCTGTGTGCCTCTGTGTGTATGTGTGTGTGTGTGTGCCGGGCGTTGCACGTCGCTGTCTACGCGAGTAATTAACTTTAATTGCGGCCATTAAAATAAATTGGCAGATACCTTTAAATATTGTTCTTAGTACTATCGTTGTTGTTGCTCTTGTTGTTGCTAAATAAATACGACCAACAACAAAAACAACAAATAATAGAAGCTATAAGGAGCACAACAACATAAATGGGGCAATCAGTGTGGTGCACTATTTGTGCTCGTTGTTTCACTGTCGTCAGAAAAAAATTAAATATGGTTTGTAGTGAGTGGAGTGAAGCGTTGTGCGCAAAATGTGGGCAGTTTAAAATTTTAAGCGGACAAAATGTTTGAAGTACTGTTTGAATTGTGTACAAGCGCATAGTTTGTAGTTTGTAGCTTTACGACAGTTTAATTTTAGTTGTTTGTGTGTAAGTAAGCGTAGCCTTTTAAGTTTATTAGAGGTGGTTGGTTATATCCAGATCCATAAGGGACCAAAGAGGATAGGAGAAATAGGTATCTCCCAACCTTTTTGTAAACTATTTAATTAGGAACAGATTTATCCTTTGCAACTACGATATCGGTTCTCAACAGGGGTTCGGTATGTGTGATTGGAGTGTGCAACTGTCTGAGGGGTCTTCAACTTCACTGTCCTATTTACCCTCAAATGCATGAATTATTGTCGTGTTTGTTTAATAAAAACTTATATAAAATATAAATATATATTTTAACGTAAATTACTAGAAGGCAAATACTTTAAAAAAAGTCTATAAAATACTAACAAAAATACTTTGGATTCAGGTTCAAAAAAATATATAGAATAAACTCCTATATAATTTCAAATTTATAAATTCAAAATATTAGAACCCGACCGATTAATCGGCCTCGGCCACATTCGGTCAATAATTGGCTTCGGCCCAAATACAGGCCTAGGACAAAATTATTCACCGAAGGTGAATACATATTGCTCGATATGGTAAGGCAAAAGTACCAATGTCAAAAGTTGTAGTTATCAATTTTGTTGTGCTTAATTATATGTGCTACGTATGTTAGTTTCTGTAGGTCAACGCAAGCACAGTTCGTATCACTGGATTGTGTCAAAATAATGTAAAACACAACTGACATTCTTTAGTTGAGTTCGTCTTTAGAGTAGCCACTTTTAGAGTCCGGCCGAGTACCACTTTTTTGGCCGATGCCGATTAATCAGTCGGAAGGGTGAGAATCGGCCGATGCCGATGCCGTAGAAGAAATAAAACATATAGATTCAATCAAAAACAGTTTATTTCACAAAAAACAAAAACGAAGAGGCTATATTAAATACACTTTTGTTTGTAACACATTTCACATAAATAACACTAAAACAAAAAATAAAAATTAAATTTAAATTAAATTTAAATAAAATTAAAAATAAAACTGATGAATGAAGTGATTCAGCTTCAAAAAATTAAAAAATTGGAAACAAAAATTAAAGCAAGTGCAAAAATGGTTCTATAAATACGATTTCAGCATCCTTAATGATATTGAAACTATCCATATCCTATAGAGAAAAATATTAAATTTTTTATATCTTAAACTAATAAAGTTAGAAGGACGAAATTAGTCCTTAAGATATATTTAAAAAAAAAAATTATTTCAAATTTGCAAGGATATTCAAAGATAAGGTTTTAAAAGGACATTTTCAATACCTCTTCGTCCTTTTGCACCAAAACATTTCATTTTCTACGATTCTAAGGACTTTTCTGTTTCATTTGATACCCATATTTTTATTCTACAATGCGCTCAATTTTGAAAATAATTTTTTGAAATAAACATGTCCTTGAAATTTGAAAGTCCTTTTAAAAAAATCCTGACGTCAGAGAGAAAAACTTAAAACGCAGTTTTACTACATTTTGTTTCACGAGTATATCGATTTTTTCGTGTGTAAAATTTGTTGTCACACGGTGCTATAGTCACTTTATTCACAATTGCACAATCACTTTTTTTAATTCACTTATCCATATCCTCCATATCTCCCTCTCGCTTGCCAAAACCAAAAATGACTGGTAGCACCATTCCTGGCAGCCTTTATATTGTTTTTACCGGAGCGTCTTTCATTCTCTAAACATCCTTCATAACCGAGAATCGTCCAAAAGTATTCAATGTACAGCAAAAACAACACTGAACGAAAATTTGCTTGCTATATATTGCATACTTTTAGGATTTGAGGCTTAAATTATTCACCCTCGGCTTCGGCTTCGGTTTAAGGCAAATGTCAGTGTTGTTGCCGATTAATCGGATTCGGCTTCGGCTCTACAAAATATGTATGCATGTTAGCTCGCCTCAAAGCAAATAGTCCACTGACTCGCGAGCTCATATAAAATTTTAGTGTTTGTAAAATTCCAAGACTTCAAATATATCCCTGATTGCGAATTTTCAGGTGTCCTTTCAAGCTCTTTCCCTCTCTCTATCCACTTAGTAACGTTTTAGAAATTTTTCGCTTCGCCGATGTGAACTTAAACCCGTGCTTTGCTTTTACTCTTAGCACAACGCACAATTGCTGTGTTTTCTTTGATACTGCAATTGCACGAATGCAGCAAATTCTCAGGTTTTATTTTTGCTTGATTTGTGTTTTTTTTTGCCTTGCTACCGTTGTTGAGCGGGTGCAGAAATGCAATATTTTCGAAAATTATCTGAAATTTCCGCAACACCGCATCGCATTCGCATTTGGCTTGGCAAAGTTTGAGCAAATCCTTGCGGCATTATCTGCGCCCACAAACACACAAAAACGCACAAACACACACACACACATACACACACACACATGTATAGTATGTAGTGGAATAAATTTAAAAGTCGTCACCGACTTCATAATAATTTGGCTGGCGACCAAAAACAAAGTCATTGCTTTTGATGACACCAAAAGATAGCAACATCTTTGAATCACTGCAACGTCCCGTGATTTCTTCTTCTCCAAGCGCCACCGCGACCCCACCTACCACGTGTACGCCGCAAGCCATTTTCTATGGCATTTGCTAAGCCAACAACAACAACAACAATGAAAACGGTGGTATGTAACACATTTTGGCCATTTTCGTGCCCAGTGCCAAGCGCTCGTATCGCCCCTCGTGTGGCCCCTCGTGACGCCGCTCGTATTTACTGCGCTGCGACTGCGACTACGACGGGTGACTTTCACATTTCCATGGTTTGATAATTTTTTGGCAACAGATTTTCTGCTTATTTTGCCCGAAAATTCATTTCTTTTAATAGACTTTGTCGTTGGACTACTACTGAGTGGCAGGATAATCATTTTTTCATAAAGTCCTCGCTGCCATTTGCTTGTGGTCTTACAACGAAACCAACAACAACAACATTAAGAACGGCAACAAAAACGCTCGTCGAAAATCACACAAACGTCGCTGGTCGCTCTCCGGCTCTTTCATTGTTATTGTAATACTTCCTGCTTGTCGTGGTTTTTGCCGCTGACTGGCTGACTGGTTGGTCGGTCGGTTAGCTGGTCGGCGCGGCGCTGCCAACGTTGGTAAGCAAAACAATTCCTACTTAAGCCATTTTCATTGCAATTAAATATTTTCTGTTTGCTGCAAATAACTGCGCGCTTCGGTTGTGGTTGATATTGGTTGGGCTATTGTCATCACTGTTGTTGTTGTTGTTGTTTTTGTTGCCCGAACCAAGGCGGTTTGGCTGCTTGGCATTCGTTGCGCTCGCATTATTCCATTTGACTGTCGCCTGCTGACATTTGACGTTGTTGTTTTTGCTGTCGTTTTGCACATTTCACTTTGCTCTCGCATCACCACAGCGCCAACTAGTTGGTTCGACTGTTCAGCAGTGAGTCGTTGTAATTTTGACAGCTTATTTCTTTGCCTCATCGCCGAAATTCCCACATTTTCAATTGTCTGCATTGACGAAAAGTCCGCCTAAGCGTTCAGAGCTTGCCACATTCTCCCCTTTTCCCAAATCCTTTGCCTATTTATGTGGAAAATTACTTAGACGTCGTTGTTTTGTCTCTTCTTCTTCTTCTGATTCTTCTGCAACCACAAACTTTGTGCAAGCAGCTTTTGGCTTTCTAAGCTGCCACCGGTTGTTTTTTTTCTCATTTCTCTGATGAGTTTTTGCGCCCGACACACCGACATTGGTGCTGGCAATGGACATAATTAGACAAAATGCCTTGTGCCATAATTGTTTTTGTTTTGTCTATGCATTTCATAATTGGAATATAATGTACGATTTTCCGATAAGAGCAGCAAACAGACGTTTCCGGTCAGTTTCAATCAAAATTTTTCACTTGTCATAAATTATGGCATTTTCATTATGTGGAATATTTATTGTTTATAGTTTCGCCTTGATTTAATATTTTCGATTTAATATTTTTGCTTCATTTCGTGGCACATCATTTTTCATATTTTCTTGTAGTTGTTGTTGTTGTAATTTCTTTTTTCAGCCCATTCACTCTTCACAATGTGCAATTTTATTATTTTGTTCGCCACTTTAACAACACTTTGAGTAATTTTGATTAATGATACCGTTAAGTGTGGATGTTCAAATTATTTGGCAATTTTGCTGCTGCTTCTTCTTATTCGTGTGTATTTCATAGGTTCATATCCTTTTTTGCAGGCAATTAACTTGGGCAATCACTTGACATGTGAGTGGACTTTTCAAAGTTTTTTCGCAAGGCAACACAACTTGCAAGTAACAAGTGGTAGCTGGCACCCAGGAAAAGAGCAAAGTTTTCCTAAACAACAACAGAATAGGTTAATTGGTACACCAAGGACATTCGAGTCTAAGATTTTTGGAGATCGCTGTCGTATGGAGGAGTGGATTTAATGACGAAGTTTGGCAAGAATATTACCAAATATATTAAAACGCAGAGCATTCGCTGAGCTGGAAATGTCCATAAACCACTGCCTGGCTGAATAATGGCGAATAATGGAGTACAGAGTACAGTCTGATTACTGAAGACCGTCCACCATGGTACCAAATCGTTTCAGCAACTAAAATCCATGATGGGCTGTAAAGAAAAGCGATGATGATAATGATGTCACAACGGTGAAAGATTGTTCACTGCTGGTCTTCTACTAGACTAAGAGAGAGACTAATGCGTAACATAATGATAAAAGGGACCTCCTGAGGACGAACTTTCTGGGTATAAAAAGGTACCCACTATGTGCTTTGCGTCGACAAATCTCCGAGCAGGGCTGGATTTCAGTCAATCGAAATCCAACAGGCTGCTAGATATGGATCGACCAGTTTTCATGAAGATTTTCCACCTCTTTCGCTAAAATAAAATCAAAAACTGATCGCTCGCAGAGGGCACAGATGGGCACCAAAATGAAGCGTGGCTCAGTGGGCAGTGCACTGCAACACGAGTTATGGCTAAGTTCGAGCTCCAATTAAGTCAAAAGTAAATAAACTATACATGATACACACTTCATACTTGTTTTACATAGTTTCAGAAAGTTTAATTCCATTTCGTAACTCGAAACACAACTGCAATCGGATGGATATTTATGGTAGCCTATAGCTTCAAGGATAGGGTTGGCTAGTTTCGAGTGGCAGCCATCTTCTAAAAAGTGCACTTAAGTACAAAGGAGTGTCTTTTGTGATGTCATCACATTGGATCTACTTAGATCTGTAGGTGGTTTGTCCGTAGGTCGGAAAATGCACAATTGACTTATACACTGTCTGAGCTTCGCTTGCTTGGCTGTTTCAACAAAAGAAAAAGTATCTAGCTCATTCAAATCACAAATGATAGTTCGTTTTGATATCTCATTGCATTGAGAACCACAAAGATTCCAATATAAACCTTGCTATCTCCCTGATTTCGCTAGATAGAAAGCTGTTTGTATAATCAGGAGCTAAGGATTTTTTGTCATTTGACCAGATGTAGACAACCAAGAAAACTAACAAAAAACATACATATGTCCACTCTAAAATCCATGCCCAAAAAATTCCAATACATCTCTATTTCCGAAGGTATGAAACATTAAGCATACATTTGAATGAAAATGCAAGCCAAAGGATTTTTTATAAATTTTCATTTTTTTATAAGGTGTCACATTCTTCTGGCAAAACATTAGGCGCCCTTCAGGTGTCGGAAAAAAATAGTACTAAGCCATATCGTTGGCTTAGTTTGAGTCAATGACCACTATCAAAAAAAGAGGAACCATACAATAAGTGAGCTGTTTACTTACAAAGCTTTTCCTGTCCTCTTAATATTTCCTAGCCCAGCAACATACTCCAGTTCAAAAAATTCCGACACTCAGATGATCCTTTGCCTTTCACTTCCTCGCAATATTACGCGCAATCAAGCGCTATGCGGCTATAAAACGAAAACAAATATACAGCTACACGGCGTACAAGCGACGCCTGTAAGGAGAAGCGGGCATTAGCGAAAAACAGTGCAGCAGACCGATCTTAGCGAAGTCCCCAACCATCCTGCTGTCACCTTCTTTTCGAAACAGATAGCGCTATGAGCGGTAACTCACAACATCGGATGCGTCGTTCGTAAGCGGCGTTAGATGGCAGCTCCATCACTTAGGACTACCTGCGGCAGGCTAATCAGCAATCCAGCAATGTCTTGTGGAGGCGCTATGCTGCCGAGAGGAGTGAACAAGAAAAAAATTACTAACAAAGCACAGAGTCCTAAAATTCAGCAATTACATGTCTGTTCGATGAGATGTTTCTGTTGGTGGTTTAGTGGGCCGCAAGATCAGCACTGAAAGCTTTACAACTTCCCAATGTTTCGTCAGTAACCCGCTGATCTTTTCAGGGCTTGATGGAGAAAATTTAGCAGTTGGCAAATATATTCAGGTCTTTGTAATAGAAGCTGCGGCACCATGGGGACCTTACCACCGGTGAAACCATATAGACAAACGGAGCTCTATCAAGTCTTGGTATCAGTGCCGGATTCAGGGGGTTTGGGGGTTGAACCACCACCCGAAATATTACGATCGACTTTAAAACTACATACAAATTAAAAGGAATTTTTGGCATTTTATGAATATAAAATAATTACTATAGAAACCACCCCGAAATATTTTGCTGAATCCGTCCCTGCTTGGTATAACTGATTGGATGTGGTATGCACATAGAGTGCAATCGGGCGGCGATTTCTTATGGTCAGTCAACTTAGTGAGTTTCTCCCTTGCAGGAAAGAAACACCTGGGAGATTTTATACTAAAATTCCTCTCGGATGCTGGACTCACTGTTAATCTGTGAGTCCATGAAGAGGGTGCAATAGATCTTTTACAAGTAGGTCGCAGTGCACTATCTCCGTCAATAGTAATAAAGTGAATATTGTGAATACCGCCACAACACGAAATCAATCCCAACTTAAATCTTCAAAGAAGAATAAATCGAGCTAAAAACAATTTCTCTCTCTTAGCAAACCCTTCTGACACGATTTCTTATAAAACACTTTTAGTAAGAAGTCATCGAATGTTCTACCAAATATTCAACAACTTTTTTGCTTGTGTTTTTTTCTTTGGTCGAAACCCATTCAAAGCTTTACGTATTAAATCTTTAAACATTGGCGTAAATTTAACGCACATTAAACACGATCGCACGGTCCGGCTTGCAAGTCAAGCGAGCCGTCGTCGAACTAAAGTCTGCGCACAAAGAACGCCAAAGTTTTGGTGGACAATTTCAATGAGAAAATTCTGTGCGAAAACTAAAGAAACCGGAAGATATTGCAAACTGACAAACTGACGCGTAAATGACACTGACACAACAGAAACGGGCAGCAACGGCAACAACTACAACCAGCGCAATGACAGCAATGCGAACGAAAGCGGCAGCATGACAAACGACAAATGCGGCCATCCAAGCGGCCGGAATGACAGGAAACAGCCAGGGGAAAATACAATTTCAACATTAGATGCAAACTAAAATGAAAGTTTTTCACTTTGTGACGAAGAAAAATACCCTCAATGAAAGGGGGAACGAAAAAAAAATTAAAAAAAAAATCAAACAAATAAACAAACACCAAACTAAACGAAAGCTGCTGTTTGACGCGGTGGAAGTAAAAGTGTAAAAAAAAATTTTAAACTAAAATGAAAAAAAATATATATATGGACAAGTTCTATTATTTGCTTGTAAATGTATAAGATGACAACAACAAAGAATTAGAAGCGTATTTGGTGTATGTAAGAAGCGAGTATAAAAACAAAGACGACACTCATCACGCACACAGCGGGAAAGCGCACACACTTCCGTGCCAATGTAACACGATACAGTCGGTAAGCATCCGTTTCCGCTTCCGTTTCCGTCTTAACTCGTGCGCTTGATTTGCTGTGACGCTGACAGACCAATAACACAACTGACACACGTACACACACACACACACAGCCGGGCAAACGGACAGACGCAAACAAGGTGGCAGCTGGTGGAGGTGAAGGTGAAGGAAGCGCAAACTTTACGCCTTTACGACGACTTGCGCCACAAACGATTGATTCAAGTCGATTTTGACTTTGTGCGGGCGTACGTGAATGCGCGTCAAGTTTGTGCTGTACACGTTGGCTCACCGGTTTCCTGTCGCCGTCGCTGTCGAGTTTAATAAACGCACCACGACAAGTTCGCGCAAAGCGAAATAGAGCAGCAAGGCGACGCGAAGCTGTAAAAAGCTCAACCAAGACATCGAGCCGCGCCTCAAATGGCAATATTTGCTGATGAGGAAAGTTTGCGACGCCGCTGCGCCCGGCCGCATGTGACGTGCCGCTCGGCTGAATGCTTCATTGCGATATTTTATCGTTTAACGTTAATTGCTTTCGTTTTGGCCGCTGCGTCATATTGAAAAAGTATTGACGTCGCCGGCACAACACAAGACGCCCCCTCACCCGCCCAGCGCATGTTTGTGTGCTTGAGTGCTGGCGCCAGCAATAAACCGAAGATGAACTTCCGCTTTGTCTTTCACTGCCGCCAGTGCCGCCTTTGATGGGCGGCGCAGTAAACTGTGCTGTACTGTACTCCGACTGGACACTAATTGCTTTTCTTTTTACGGCCTTTTTTCGCGCTACTCGGAGGACGAGCAGCTGCCGCAGTGCCTACGACAGGAATGCATTGATCGTTCTTCCGCTGCCGATAAGCGTTAGAGGACGTGCGCGTCCTTTACGACTTGACGCACTAAACGACTGCAAGTTGTGCCTCAACGGTGTGTCTGGATAATGACTTTTTTTTGCATAGGTGTATGGAGTCTTTTTGTGGAACATACACACTTGAGAAAGAAAACAAAATAAATGTAAAAAGATTAAGAACAGCGGCCTAGTGTGTATAGTTTGGTTTTGTGGAGAAACAAATCAGCTTTTCTTAGAATTTATCATAATACTAGCGTTGCCAGATGGGCCATTCGTCTAGAAGATTAAGTAGATTTTAAAAGATTATCCGCGCTCTGGATTTTACAAAAATGGCCCCATTCTTTTAGTTCATTACTAGACACGAACATTATGAGAATGAAAAGAATGAAAAGGAAGGAGTTTCATCAGTGTCAGCAATGATTTTGATTTTATTTCTTAGCTCTAGAAAGTAGAAAAGTAGAAAAGAGAAGTTCTCTTGCCGGCCTCGATAGTTCAGGGAGCACGCTGGCTTCTCGTACCGAGTCACTAGGTTCGAGTCCCAGCTCGGGTTGGTGAAACGCTCATCTACTTCTATCGCTATCCATATGAAGCAGATGAGAATTATAAGCTGTAGGTTCCCCTCCCCTTTCCCCATTCGATTGAAATGTGTGCTGTAACATATGTTGAAAAAAAACAGTGTTGCATACACATTTCAAAAATGGTTGAAATATGTGGTATCACAATGGGCCTTTCAAGCCTCCGAGTGTGTCTCTTACAGAGGCAGCTACCATAACCTAACTTAACCTAAAGATGAAAGTCGTTCAAAATAGTCTTAATGTCATTGCGCAGTTGTCCTCTGCAATTTACACGTAAGCCATCCAAAATTATCGATAGTTGAAAAGTAATAGTTTTACTTTAAAAATACTCTTCAATGTTGTCATCAATTCCACCAGAAAAACACATTTCACACAAATTACATCCTGTCGAAAAGTAAAGAAGCCTCCAGTAGCAACAACAACAGCAAGATCAGACCGCAGTCTCATTGCGCTAATTTCATGAAAAATTTTACATTTTTATTTAAATTGTTTTTACTTTTCTCCTCTTTGCTGTCCCGCTATTTAATTTGGTTTTTTTTTTGTTTTTTCATGTTGGCAACACTGCAGTGTGGACACGGATAACAGCCGCGCTAACCACTTTGCGTTGCCTGGCCGGCTGCAGCAATGACTGGTTAGTGGTTGTTGTTGTTACCAGTGATGATAATGATGACGACGATGATAAGCAGCGGCGCACAGCTCCTTGGAGAAAACTACGAACCAGAGAAAAAAAATGTAAAGAAAAAATTAAGCGAACAAGTAAAAGTGGCAGCAAAAAGTGCAAAAAAAACGTACAGTAACAGCGCAGAAAAACATAATAAATAAGAAAAGTTGCGAAAAAAAACCGAACATAACACAACAAGTTTGTTTAACCCTTTTTTTTTTTGTTGAGCGATGCGCGACGTCGGCCACTTGGCGCTGCCGCATGCGTTCGCTCGAATTGAATGGTTGGCCGCGGCGCAGTTTATGATTTCCAGCATATTTGCATTTTGCAAAAATCCATTTGGAAAATTGACTGCGCGGTCTGAAAGTCTGAAAGGCCGAAAGGCAGCGAAAGGATGCTTTCAAAATGGCGCAACATCAGTCAACGCAAATGTGGTTTTCTTTTCAATTTGGCTGCTTTTTGCATAAATTACTATACAACTAGATGCGCCGCGCACGTTACCGTTGCCGCTTAGGCGTTGTTGCCTTTTGATGAATCTTCAAAACGCCACTAATTCAAGTTGCGCCATCGCCGAAACGGCGTTGTTGCGGTTCGCCGTGGCAGTTTGTACGAGTTTGTACAGTCGCTTCCATCTCGAGTTTGCTTGAGTGGACTTTTATAAGCCACGCGCAGATGCGAAATGGCGTTTGTGGATTGCTGCGGCCGGCTGCTGAGTGGCTAAGATCGGCATCGGGCGACGCACAGTGTTGCGATAGTGACAAAAATGTCAAAATGCAATGTTACAACCATAAAAATCTGAGTACGAGGTTTTATTGGAATTATTTCAATTAAGAGAAATCCCAAGTTTTAAGAAAAAATATTGGATAAAATAGTAGTTATGAGCTCTTAAAGTACACTAAAACAAAGAGAACAATTGAATAAAAACTGAGTTAAAACTTTAAAGGTGATTAAAAAAAAAACACTTTTTATCACTTTCGAAATTTTTTGATATTTTATTTTGGCAAGTATGTACATTGTGCTGTAAAATTTTGAGCTGCGCATATTTGCGCGAATGCAAATTATTGGCATTTTTCGGTGAAGACTGGAGTGGAAATTCGCGATATTTTCACCGTTTGGTTGAATGCCAATAGCAATCGGTCAAAAAAAATTTCTTGAAGATAGCTTCAGAAAATCAATTACGATTACTATTATATTCGAAATAGAGGAGTTAATGGAGTTTCGACACTACACTTTGATTTTTTTTCGTACAAACCCAAAAGTTGGCAGCCTAACTACTTCACTTGGATTGGAAGGGCCCTCTGGTGGTGAATGTTTGAACTTTAATTAATTTTGTATTTTTTGCATTCAGAAATGTTGACGATTCTTGAATAAATCATTCAAATCGGTTCAGTACTTTCCGAGATACAATGTTTCCTCTCTTACTTTACTGCATTTACAAGTGTGGAGCTAGTTCCATTGAAAATTACTAGTTTTGTATGGCAGCCACCTTAAGAGTTGGATATAGTAGTTAGGTGTGTATAGAAAAAACATTCGGAAGGGGAAAAAACTGGGGTCAGTCTTACATATGGTACGTCTGGGACCAACCTGAGAGCAGCGGGAGCCCACTTTCTAAAAACGATGATTTTGTGTGGGAGCCTCATTAAACATTGGAGATATAGGGTAGGTTTGTTCGAAAGAAATATTCAGGAGGATAAATTAGTGGAGGCCAGTCCAAGATGTTAACCCTCTAAGAGCAACTTCTGAGCAGCTGTGGAGCTATTTATCGAGATTTTATTTTCAAATACTTTTGAAAAAAGCTCATTTTATCTATATACACATTTATAAATAAATTTATATTAAAATATAAATATTATGAACGTAGCTCTTATGAACTAAGATAATATCCATTGTTAATATGAAGTTTTTTCAAATCCGTTTGTATGGGAGGTGGTCGAAGTTTTGGTCCGATTTCATTGAAATTTTGCACAGTAAGTTCTGTACTCATACAATAACTGTACACCAAATTTTATTATTATGTAAGACCATTCCTTCTATTTTTGTCACTCTGCTATATGAACTCGCAACACTGTGCGACGGTGTGCCGCGGCGTTGCTGGTTGCACTAAGTTGAAGATTTGTGCTGAATTTTGACGTGTTCGAAGAGCTCTGCTCGACTAACTGGCTAAGTAGCTGACTACGGCTCGTTATCATATTACAATTGCGGCATTCACGATACATGCATACATATGTGGTAACTGCGCTGGCAGAGAAGTAGAGCAGCACGAGGACAAAACGAACTGTTACCGTTGACATGACACAAAAGTGACTATTTATATAGAAATGTAATTTGCTGTTAACGTGTCTGGCAGAGGAGGACTTAGAACGCACTATACTGTACTCATGAATACCCCTAATAATTTGCATTATTTTTGTGTGTTTCTATTTTATGATAAACTTGACAAAACTTGTGGTGGATGCTCAACAGTTGTTGTAAATTTAATAAAATTTCCCAATGTGCATTGGCATCAGCAGTTGGTTGGATGGATGGATGGATGCATTCACTATCAATGAAAGTAGCGGTAAAAGTTTGATATCAATTGGATTTTGAGTCAATTCGAATTGCCACCACTGACTGGCCGCGTGCACTGGTTGCAGTGGAGATGTTGCAACTAAGTACAGTCTGTGTCAAAAATATACGAATTTGACAAAAAGGAACAATTAACGGGGTTCAGTTTGTTTCGACTGTCTATTATTGTCCTTTGCTTCATAAAAATAGAAAAACAATTTTAACTTTAACCAAAAACATCATGAATAACATGGCATAATGTGGATTAATGTGGTTCATAATGGGTTAAGAGATTGGGCCGCACATATTTCCAAAATTATATAACCACTAACCAGCAGACATTTTGATTAGTATCAAAATTTTCTCATTTCGTAAGTTACTTTTCTATGACAACTTTACTTAAAAGGACCTAAAACATTCATATGACTACCAGTTTTCAATTAGATCACTAGAAGTATCTGTATTAAATTTCATACAGATATATTCACTCAAACTCAACAGAGCTTACGGCTTTCAAACAGAATACTGAGAGACGGCCACTACTAACTCGAAAAGTAATCGTTAGTCGTTAATCAAGTAACTAAAATAATCCTTATCGTTATAGTAATAGTCATTATCATTCTTATCGTAATTGTTACAATCGTGATTATAATCGTCATTGTAATCGTCGTCGTTATAGTAGTAGTCATCATCATCGTAATCGTAATCGTAATCGTATCGTAATCGTAATCGTAATCGTAATCGTAATCGTAATCGTAATCGTAATCATAATCATAATCATAATCATAATCGTAATCGTAATACTAATCGTAATCGTAATCGTTATTGTAATCGTAATCGTAATCGTAATCGTAATCGTAATCGTAATCGTAATCGTAATCGTATCGTATCGTAATCGTAATCGTAATCGTAATCGTAATCGTAATCGTAATCGTAATCGTAATCGTAATCGTAATCGTAATCGTAATCGTTATCGTTATCGTAATCGTAATCGTAATCGTAATCGTAATCGTAATCGTAATCGTAATCGTAATCGTAATCGTAATCGTAATCGTAATCGTAATCGTAATCGTAATCGTAATCGTAATCGTAATCGTAATCGTAATCGTAATCGTAATCGTAATCGTAATCGTAATCGTAATCGTAATCGTAATCGTAATCGTAATCGTAATCGTAATCGTAATCGTAATCGTAATCGTAATCGTAATCGTCATCGTAATCGTAATCGTAATCGTAATCGTAATCGTAATCGTAATCGTAATCGTAATCGTAATCGTAATCGTAATCGTAATCGTAATCGTAATCGTAATCGTAATCGTAATCGTAATTGTCATCGTTATAGTTATCGTCATCCCTGTACTTTTGGCATTTAATATACATAATCAATTAGTGTAGAACAACAGAACTTGAAGCCGGCGTTGTTAATTGGCTAAGAAATTTCAAGTTCTACATTTCGAAAGATTATCTTTTAATTGGCCAGAATTTCGAGCTCAGTGCTTTCCTGAAGTGCTCTCCAACAATTCAGCTTCGAAACGGCAAACTCTAAACTGCCTTTTCAACTTTGAAAAGCGCAGTGGCGAATTAAAAAAAATTTAGTTCGTGGAAAAGTTTTTGAGGAAATGAAACGTTAGATTGAGAAGAAGCAAATCTCTCGTAACCAGCAAAAGTCGCACTCTCACAACTCACTCAAGCTGTCACGAAATGGTGTGGCGCATCTGATTTTCATATCTTTTACATTACTAGTTAAGTTTTTACAAAAACGTATGATTCTATTATAAGAAAAGAGCACTAAAACGTCATGTTTAGCTTTTTTTAAAGTCGAGTTAGGGGACTCTAGGAGCCTAAGTGCTCCTCCTCTTCGGTCCAACCACATAGCCTACCATGGTAGATTCTCTTTCGAGAATGCTATTCTCTATCAAATGAACTCGTAATATGCCAGATGAATTACCTGGGCAGCTTCTTTTTCGACAGCCGATGAGAGTCCTCTAGGCAGTGTTGCCAGATACCTGAAATGACTTTCTCCTAAATCTTAAAAAAAAAAATTGAAATTTTCTTCCAAAATTTTTATAAATCTAAAAATGTATAAAACTAATGTAAGTATATAAACTAAGGAATTACACTTTTCATAAAAAAATTAAAAATATATAAAGTTGTTTTTTATTGCAGCCTTTTTATTCATTCAGCTTAACAAAAACTCAACACAAACTAATAATAATTTAATAATAATTGACTGGCACGACAGCCCGCTTACGCGAGACTAAGGCCTAGCTTCCCGCAACTACCCGTGTTGTGCGTGTGAATTTGTACACGGGTTGGAGGGACCTACAGTTTTATGCCGGTTCCGAACGGCAGGTTGGGAGCTTTTTCATAAGCAATTTTTACTCTCAGAGGTTTGCCATTTCCAGCTGAGAGGACAGCCACCGAAAGAGAAAACGAGTTTTCCCGTTATTTTTTTTAGGTGTTATTACAGGCAGTATTTGAACCTGAGGTTGCTGCCTGCGACTCGCGGTCCAACGCACTAACCAACTGAGCCACGGCGGCTGCCACACAAACTAAACATTAAAAAATTAGATCGGCATGAAATTCGCTTTTGTAAACTTCCTTCATTCATTGCATAAATTATACACTTTGAAACATAAACCTTAATTAAAACAAATTAGACTCTTTAGCTTTCAATAATCAAGGCTTCAGTGCCACTAATGGTGTCAAATTTACCACCATTAAAATCTCCTAAACTTTCTCCTAAACAATTCTTCCTCCCAAACATTCTCCTAAAAGGCCAAGAATTTCCTAATTCTAGAAGGAAATCCCCTGATATAGCAACACTGCCTCTGGGCTAAGTTAAGTTCGACTGTTTGTGGGGCCTTCATGACCAAAGTGGCTTCGCCTTCAGTATGCAGTTCCTCTTACCTACCCACCCAATATGCCAAAAGCTGATCAAAACTTGTCTTTTATTATGTGGCACTGTGTTATGAAATTAATTTTCCAAATACTCAAAATTCTATTACATAATTTTTCAACTGTTTGATATTTGCCAGGCTGACAGGTAGCTTAAAAGCACATTTGCCGCACTTGCCAAGTCTTCTTGGCAGTCAGCGGATCGCTAAAGTGACAAATTCCGTCGATGAGACGACCGACGACTTGACGCTCTTATGGAAATTCTCCAGCAAGAGGCCGCGCACAAAGGCTGCGTTGTTCCACGCACAACCTTTTCGGTGTGAGGTCTGGCTGGCTTATTGTTGCCTGTCGACTGGTGCGCACACATGCGGATGTGCGTCAGCACGCCACATATGCCAACTTAACCGCCATTAATGAACTTGGCTCATTTTAGGCGGCGGCGCTGCTTGCCGCACGGCAGCACTTGGGCGGAAATGAAATGAACTCAAGTGCCGAGCGAATGACAGCAACTGTCAGATTAACACATACACTTACGTGCGCTCATTTTGCGCAGAGTATTTCCAGTGAAATCAGTCGACGACGACATCTTATGCCAAAAGCGGATGGACCCTTTCAAAGTCGGCACCATTCGATGGCAGTGAAAGGATGTGGAAGCGTTCGGGGGGCAAGTGTAACGCATGAAAGGGCAAAGGAAAGTCTTTGACAAAACCGCAAATGGCTGGTGCCATGTGCTTCAGTTACACGCACTGACAGACACAAACATACAGACACGCATGTGCACCACGCCCACGCCCACGCACACCGACACAAACACAAACAAACCGCAAAAAGTGACAGTTAGTGCTTAGCGTTATGAGTTTAGGGTTCATGCCGCTGTCAGTTGCCGTCGGGCGTGCTGAACGCAGCGTCAGACAGAGCGTATTTTATAACAAAAACTTTCCAATTGAAATTAATGAAAATATCCCATCATTCTGCTGCACACACACACGCACGTTTACATAGTCCGTAGCAGACACAGAGACACAGCGGCACGGACAACGGACGAACGACATGCAGCCAGCCAGCCAAAGGATTCATGCAAATGATGCTGTGATTTTGAGTTTGATTTTTGTTAGTGTTGTCATTGTAGGGTTTTGGCTGCTGTTGTTGTCGTTGCGGCCGGGTATTTGTGCTGCTGAAGCTTAGATATGCCACGTGCTCGGCCACGTCTTTGACTGACTGGTTGGCTGGCAACAACAATAACAATAACAACAACAAAGAATATGAGGCCACTGACAATGACGATGACGACGATGATAATGACGATCACTATGACAGCGACAACGATGATGATGATGATGATGGTGATGGTGATGGTTTTATTATGTGACGGACTGACTGACAGATGCGTTGGCAGCATGTAAAAAGCGAACGGACACATGAAATATTTCTGCCTCAAATGCATGAACACCAATGCCTCCATTGCTCGGCTGCACTCTACAAACTAACGCACACACACACACACAAATACAAAGCATACTTGTGCATGTAAATTCGAGTACCGACTTGTCTGTCCAGATGTGAGTGACACTGTGCTTCTTCTTCTTCTTCTCTGTCTCTCTTCTTCTCTTTGTGTGGTTGAGGCAAATCAATTTGTAAATTGCATTTTATTTTTCACTTTTATCCTATTAAGTTGCACCACAAAATTTCAAAATATTTTGTTGATTATATTCAGTATTTGTTATTGTTGTTATAAGTAGTTCAACTTTGCGCTGTTGGCCGTTATTGATAGGAAAATAGTTATTGTTATTGAAAAAGACAACTAAAACAAAATCCCCCAAACTAATTGATACATTTTCATCTCGAAAGCAGGATTTATGAACAGAATAAAATGATTTATAAAGTCCAGCGCCTGGAAAAATAAGCTCCATTCATATAAACGCTTTAATTTGGATGTCAAAATTTCATTTGTTGCATGACAGTTGCATTTGATCTCATTCCATTTAAGATACAAATATAAAATCACGTTACCAAAGTGTTTTTGTAATTATCTCAAAAAATATTTATGCTATTTTCTATAGAATATTCCATTGATTTCAATGGTTGACCAATGAAATTTGTTGTATTTTTAGCAATAAATTTGGGATAACTGTTGCCCCTTGTAAGCTATCTCTATGCATATAATTTTTTGTTCTGACTGACTGACTGATTCATGATCGCCCAGCCCAAACCGCTGAAGCTAAAAATATGAAAATTAAACTGTATTTCCACTTTAAAAAATTAACCTCCACTAAGACGGTTTTTTTATTTCAAAGTTGATAAAAACACTTGAAAATAACACAACACAAATGCAAAATAATTCGACAAGTATTTTTTATTTTTTCGAAAATCAAAACAATGGGTTAAGGTCCATATACGGAACGACTACGAAAAAACCATGAACCGATGGGCCTATTGATCTCAAAATTGGTGAGAACACTTGTAATCTAAAATAATTCGACTCATGTTACTAATTTTCTTGAAAATCAAGACTTAAATGAGTGAGCCAAGGGTTAAAAGTTTGTATGAAGAAATATGACTTTTTAGGCCTTTTGACTGCAAACTTGGTGAAAGTTTTCTCACTAAGAAATAATTCAATACGTGTTTTTTTATTTTTTCAAAAATCCTACGGGGTCTTCGATGGGTTAATAGTTTGTATGGACAAACTCTGAACAAACATGATTTAATTAAATTTGACTTCAAACTTGATGAAAGTGCTCTCAGTGAGAAAGAACACATGGCAACACATTCCGACTTTTTGTCGGCTTTTCTGGTTTTGACATCAGTTCTAGCGTAATTAGAAACCGCTGATTTCGAATCCGCAAACCGTTTTTAAAACTTAGTTTTCGTTTTCGCAAAAAATGCGCGTGTCACTTTTTCGGGTTTTCCTTTGTTCAAGTTTTCGATTGTTATTTCTAAACCATTAAACCGGTTGACTTGATTTTTACTTTGTGGAATTTGCAACACTTCACGACTTATTTTTCAATGTAACTTATTTGTATAAGTCTTACAATTCTGCGGTAATTGTACCTGAAAGTCGGAAAATATGAAATTTTAAGGCGTTTTCTTTGATTTTGAAAAACATGCACATTTTTCGTAAATCGATTAACGAGTTAGGTGTTATATGAAAGCGGAAACATTAGGTAATACAACACAACCAAATTAATTGGTGTGATTCCCATTCTCATCGAAATAAGAGCAAAAATGTACCATAGTCAATTTCATAATTTTTAAAATTTTTCCTTAAAAAATTAGCCTCATAGGCCTCAAAATATGGTATTTTATATGTTCCATTTATAGTCTGGAATACAAGCACAAAAACAAAAACATTTTGAATTGCTCGAAAAAAAATATAATTAAAAACTTTGCACGTTTGCGTATCCACTGTTTGTTCCTCCAAAGAGACTTCTTGAGTCATCAAACCTGCTTCACGTTGGTTCTTGGCGCATCTTTTGTCTTCATTTCGATACCTGCTGACTTACTTATAGGTCAAACATGTAGACTCATGAGTCATCTAAAGCAAGAATATATTCCATGAGCTTTGAAGCAGAATCAGCAGAGCAGAGTCAGCCTAGCAAAAGCGACGTGTTGGCGTTTCATCTTTGAAGAAGTTCAGCAATATGTGCATACTAAATTATACTAAATGCTGTCGATATGCTGCTCCAAACTTTACAAACAACATACAAATATTTAGTTTGAATACGAAAGTACAACGAGCTGTATGAGATGCTTGAGGACATGGACGTAGCGAATCAAAATCCAGCGATTGCACTACCTTAGCCATGTCTGCCGTATGAAGGAGTTCCGTTTGATCGTAGCTGAAGCGAAGAAGGATACAAAGTATAAAATCTAAAGAAACAATTTTCGACCGGTCATAACCCAGTAACGGATTGTTATGGCCAGTTAAGTAAGTGTTTGAGTATATAGTTTCTGGCTAATGGCTTCTGGCAACACAATTAATCTTCTTATCCAGATTGCGCCACTTGACTGCTTTTTGTATTTTTTTTTCATAACAAAACATTTAAGACTTCTACATGCAGTGCTAAGCGCCAAATAAGTTCATAGTTCAATTCTTAGTTCTACTTCCTACTGTACAGTTGTTACAACAACAACAATAATACAAAAATAAAAATTCATTTTCATCTCCACTGACTGCATTAAATTATTATGGCACATTCCCGCCTCACTTCGCGCGATGTCTGAGCATAAAGTTGTCGAGTGCTCGCAGCTAAGCATCTTATTTATATTGTTTTTCTTGTTGTTGTTGTTATTATTGTGTTTGTTGTGTAAATATTTAGCAACTCAGCGAACTTAACGCACCGATAACTGTATTAGAGCGACTGCAGCACTCGCACAATGGCAGTGCGCAATGTTGCAAGTTGCGCGCAGTTGCAACTGATTCGATTATGAGTCGTCATTGCCCCTAAGCTGTGCGCTCTTTGTACCGCGTCGCTATGCACTTTGGTGCTCTTCTGACTTTTGTTGCTTTTCGCTTCGTTGCAACGGCGTCACAACTCATTTTATTATTACAAAAAATTTATTTCTTACAATGCACTTTCGAATAGAAACATTTTGCGATATGAAGTTTTGCAGTTTTCCCAAGACTTGCTACAACAACAAACACTTGGAAATTATTAAGTGTTGCCAGATGTGATGTTTTTTAGAAGGATGTCTAGGAATTTTCATTACAATTTGAATGGGCTGTAGGCTCCCATGGAATTGATGGCATTGCATGGATTCTATCAAAAGAAGCTGAGGAGTTGGTACCTTAACCCTTTCGACGCCGAATTTTACCCTGTGTCTTGATATTACTTTTTGGTATTTAAATCATGAAACATTTGCCTAAGAAGTGTGCACACGACATTTGAAGTCGCCACGCCTCTTTGTTAGAGTTCTAGTTTACTTTTGAACAATTTTAGCTTAAAATGGGTTACATAAATTTTGCATCAATATTTTTTAATTACAGAAAACTTACTGAATATTTATGGAAAAATACGAAATTTTCACTTTTTGATTTTATTTAACCAATATTAACCCTTTCGCTACAGGTTTTTACTGGGTAAAGTTAAATTTTGAAATTTTCCGTCTTAGGCTTCTATGTGGTTAAATTAGCAACATTCCATACGAAATTTTTTAATTTTTATACTCGGACCCTGTATTTTAGAGTGTTTTTCTATGAGAGCAACCACATCGTTGTTGCTGTAATAATTACTTAAACATAAAACTTTTTACGCATAACGAAAATTTGAATATTTCTTTATTTAGTTCAGCCAAAATTAAAAAAGAAGTATCTAAATTGAAAGAAAACGTCAAATTAAAAAGTTATCTAAAGTTTTCTGCTTCTTTTTCCTTTACTATGTCAAGATATACCACTAAAAAAACGTGTATATAGTACTTCTCTTCTTTAATATTCAGTTTATTAATTTCGTATTTTTCCTAAAACTTCAAACTATTCTAGGAACCAACAAAAGAATGTATTCTTGAAACCACAGAGGGTTCAGATGTCCACAAAGTAGCATGGTGCCATATGGCAACAAAATAGCGAAAGGGTTAAAGAAACAGGGTTTTGATCAAACGCGCCTAATTCGCAGACTTTAATTAGAACACAAACTTTCCCTGATATCACTGTTAATTATTGGAAATCATTTTGGGGATAACAGTAAAATTTTTGTAATTTCCTTTGAATTCAATTCTAAAAATATTAATTTGTTGGTGCCTACTTAAATTAAACCCATAAATCAATCGTAGCTTTTGCAATAAAATGACAAATAGGTGAAATTGCTCTCAGGCAACTTTAGTGTCGAAAGGGTTAAATGGCACAAAGAATTATTCAGAGTAGGAGAGTATTTTCTTGAAGACTCGTTACTTTATTTTTAACTGGTACAGAGAGTTTGAACTCTTAAGTCCATCTTAAGTGAGTCTAACGTGATGTGTGTCAAGGTTTTTGCACTGAAAGAAATTCATTCATAATTGAGTATTAAATTGCAAACGGAAAATCAGGTTTAAATCCACTAAAAACATTACAGAAGGCCTTAAGGGAATCAATTACACCTTAAACACGCACCTTGAAATGGTGTAAAGACTTCACAGAGAGACCAAAGATCGTCCAATACATGTTTGCAGAACTTTCAAACATTTTGTCGAAATAGTCCAGAAAATGCAGTACTCGGACAGTGGAAAAGTTTGTTGTACTGCGACTTGAGGTTCCCTGTGATCTTCTTTAAGTCTACCCAACCTCCGAAGAAATCTGAGTAGCTTTCTATTTCTTCAATTTTTAACCCAGAGAATGTTCTTAACACTCCGATGCCCAACAAGGTCCGTAGGGACCTATGGCGTTTTTAAAAGCAATTATTTTGTATTTTATACGTTTTTGCTATCTGTCTGTAGTAAAAAATACATAATACAAACACATCTACACACATTATGTAACACTACATTATACAATTACAAGCCTTATATGCAATATTACAATAGAGGTCCCTGGGGACCTTGTTGGGCTTTGGCCGTTTAAAAAGTTGTTGGGCATCCGAGTGTTAAAATCACGCAATTTTCTTCATGTAATGGAAGCTGATTTTTGTACATCTTTTAGATAAAATATTTTTTCAACCACATACTTTGTTCTACGACGGAAAGTGAAATGCCAAACGTCGATATCGAGTATTATGCAATCGCATCGCTAAGTGCACAGTTGTGACTAAGTAATACGAATGGACAACGGAAATTGGCACTAAACCAATGGCCACATGCGAGCATGACTTCTTTTTTTCTTCCTCCAACTTTATACACTTTGCGCATACACCCACCAAATATTGTCGATGCACAACGCCAAAAAACCATTTATTCTTTTTAACTAGAAAATGGGCGAGGCGTGAATAATTGTGAGAAGCAAAAAAAAACAACAATCGCGTCCTGCAGTGCATTTGAGTATTTTTTGGCAACTGATTTTCACTTATCGCTCAACAAAGGCCAAAAAGCGAGCAGCACACACACACATACATACTAACATAAATATGTATGTGTGTGCGCGCCTTTGTTGGTGTGAGCGGCGGAGGCGGCGCTGATAAAGATTGACGGGGTTGTAAATTTCTGATTTTGTCACCTCGGAAATTGGCAAAATTTCCTGCCATTGCAAAAAATATGAGCTTCCTGACTGTGTGCGCTGGTATGCGCCGGCAAGCGGGTGACAGCCGACAGGGCGCGTGTATTTTTTTTTTGGCATTCTGCTTGGCTGGGCAAACGCTGTGCGTGCATTTGACTTGAAAATATTTCAGCGCGAATATTTTAAACTTCTGGATTCATTAGGCAGTTTTTTAATTTTTGTTTTTGTAAAGCGCATGCTTGCGAAATTATATTCAATACACAATTCATAAAAAAAGATTTGTTTTATTTTAATAAAAAAAATAAACATTATTTGAGTCAAGTAATTTGAGTCATTAACATTTTATGAATATAGAAACAGTAAATATTAGAGTTAGTTTTGTACGCGTATTTTGTTTTTGTAAAAGAATCGAACAAAACCAGCGAGTACCAAACTAAAAAAGTAACGAGCTCGGTGTGAATAACTTTAATATGAGTTGACGTGTCGGTAGTTCAGCATGACGTGCACTGGACTTTGATTCCAGAGGTCATGGGTTCGATTCCTACCTGACTTTGTACGCACTTTTCTAAAATCCTTTCATTATTACGTAGTCAAATCTTTTACCTTTGGACAAGCTTACATCGTTCCCACTTCAATCAGTTGTGAGGAGCACTTTGCAGCAGATTTTCGAGAAAGTTCTACCGAGACTGTAGAAGTTTGCATTTTCCAATGCAATGAACGTATAGAGGGCTCTCTATGCAACCCAGTAAAAAACTTTACGTGCGGGATGTCCCTAAGGGATCTCCCACCTGGACTACTAGACATAGGTCATTCAAGCTCCCTGGTTGAACTTCAATCGATTAATAACTATAACCAACATAAGGCATTAGCCTCGTTAAAGACGTATGCTCCCAAAGCAAAGTGAATAAGAAGAAACTAATTGTGATTCATTACTTGACTCATGGTTGTAATAATGGTTTTTGAAACGCATTTTACCGCATTACGCATTTTTTTACATTTTAGGTTGTTTTAGTTTAGTGACAAATCTTTCATGAATCACGAAATACTAAATTTTGATTCATGCCTTAATTCATTACGTAAAATTACAAGCATAATTATTTTAAACTAATAATTAAAAAAAAAGTTATTAAATACTTATTTTCTACAAGCTATCGAGTTATAAAAAATTCCAAAATATTTCATGAATAAAAAAATATTAAATTACGATTAATGATGAATTAAACAAATAAACTAACTTACTTTAATCTGATAATAAAAAAATTTTTTATGAATATATTTCTGCTAAATTTGTATTACATGTAATAATCATGTAAGTGATTCATGTTTTAATTCATAGTTTAAATAAAATAGCAAACTAAATTATTATAGTTTTATATTATATACAAAATTTACTGATTAAGTATTTTCTATAGGCTGACGTGTTATAAGGAATGCATTTCATGAATCACAAACAATTTTATTATGATTATATATATATAATATATTTATATTAATAATAATAATAATAATAATTGACTGGCACGACAGCCCGCTTTCGCGAGACTAAGGCCTAGCTTCCCGCAACTACCCGTGTTGTGCGTGTGAATTTGTACGCGGGTTGAAGGGACCTACAGTTTAATGCCGGTTCCGAACGGCAGGTTGGGAGCTTTTTCATAAGCAATTTTTACTCTCAGAGGTTTGCCATTTCCAGCTGAGAGGACAGCCACCGAAAGAGAAAACGAGTTTTCCCGTTATTTTTTTAGGTGTTATTACAGGCAGTATTTGAACCTGAGGTTGCTGCCTGCGACTCGCGGTCCAACGCACTAACCAACTGAGCCACGGCGGCTGTCTTTATATTAATGATAACAATTATTGTTAGAATAAACTGCCGAATTAAATTTCCTTAAGGGAGTGTTCCTGGGTAGAAGTTTGAAAAAATCGATTTTTTTTTTGGCGTTTTATTGTACCTTATACTATATACTATCACCCCCCAAAGTCGTTTTTCAATCCGCATACTCAGTACCCACTTTTTTGCATGTTAATTGAAGTAATCTCAGCTCTTTTTGCTCCGCTGATACATTGCGCATGATACTTTAAACGCGTTTTTCTCGAAACCACATTTTTTGTACTGGCCGATAATTTTTCTCAGCAACTATGAGAGGTATCGACTTGAAATTTTGGGAAAATGTTCTAGATAGTTTTCATTGGATGCTAAACCAAAGTTTTCATCAAAAAATTATTGTTAAATATATTTTCAAGCACTCTAAAGGTAAAAAAAGGTGGCAAAACTGGACAATTTTTTTTCATATGGCCGCCATTTTGTTTCTAATCAACATTTTGACTAAAACTGTGGTTTAGCATCCGCGGAATTTATTGCAGATTAATAATTGCATTTCTGTTTCAGATTACTGGTTCCCGAAATTTATTATCGGCCAGCAGTGAAAACAAGGTCACATTGACCACTGAAAATTTGTACTTAGAAAATAAAATTGTTTGACACAAATATGAGTTTCTGTTCTCCAAATAATAAGGAACAACAAGCAAAAAACCAGAATATTGCATGTTGCCTTGTAGCTCCAAAATAATTTTTTGAAAAACAGCCTAAAATCGGCATTCTACCCGGGAACACTCCCTTAATGTGTTGATTTAAAACAGTTTAGATTAAAATAATCATGCAATTTTTTTTAACATTTCATGTTCATGTTAGTAGTTCATGTTTAATTCATAGTTTAAAAAAAAAAATAAATTACTAAATTATTGTAATTAAATAATTTCTAAGATAAAAATTACTAATTACATATTTTCTATTGGCTGACGAGTTATAAGTTTCAATTATAGTTATAATAGTCAATTATGATTCATAACGAAAATTATTGTTCAAGTACTTAAACCTGATGAATTCAAAAACTTTAAATGACTAAATAATTTAATTAGGCTAAATAGTTATAAGAAATTCGTTAAAATTCTATGAATCACGGACTAATGAATTGTGATTAATTATTAAATTCACCTTCTAACTGAATTAACGAATTTAAATATTCTAACCTAAAGAGTTGAAAAAGTTTATCACATTCTGTGAACCAAATAATGTTGATTCATACTTTGCATTGCTTGATACATGCTTTGTAGCAGATATTTTAGCATCTTTTGAACATTATAAACCATAAATAAATACTTTATGTAAATAAATCAATAACTAAATCAAAAATGAATCAAAATAAATGAAACTAAAACTGAAAAATTAATATAAATAATAAATAAAAAATTCCCAAACATTTATAAAATCACCGTAATTAATAAAATAATAATAAAATAATAATAATATTAAAAAAGATTATTTATTTGAACTAATCTTCTGCGATTCGTTATCTTTTATTGTAATTTCGCAGTTTAAAATCTTTAAATTTATTTTATAGTAAAACCAACAACTACTTTGCCATAATTGCAAAGCAATAATACAACTTTTGACTTAATGATTTCCCGTTCATGAATCTCAGTTTAAGATCTGTAATAACTATTCAAGCTGTTACAACTCAGCACTTCAGAATTCAACATAACAAACTTCTACACAATAAATATTTTAATGTCATTCACATTTTCTGCGATTCGTGCACTTTACAGTGCGACAAAGGACACTACGCACTCGTTATAATACACTTTACTTGCTAAAGGACAAACAGCAAAATAGAAAGCAAACTCCAACAAACATACCATGCAAATGCAAAAATTTTCATATAACACTTGGCCGCCCAGTGGGGCCGCCTTGTAATCGGCAAACAGCGCAAAGCAGCACTTGAAACAATTTGAATTTGCATTTTCGCATAAACAAAAGCAACAAAGCGCAACTAGCAACAATTGTTGCACGAAATAAGAGAAACACAATTGCAGCAGCAACAAAACAGAAAACATAAGCAACACTACCCAACGTCATTACATGACTGACACAAAGCACCAACAATTTGCTGCTGCACAAAATTTTGTATGCACGAAGTTTTGTGGCACAGCCGGCCGCTTTACTTCAGTTTATGTGATTGTTTTTTGTCCATTTTGATCCACAACGCTGACCGCGCTGCGTTGTTGCTTAGCGGCGAACTGTATGCGTGTGTGGAGTATAAATTTGCTTGTGTGTGTGTGTGTGTACAGTGGCTGCGTACTAATATGCCGCATCCGATTGCCATTGAATATCTGGCGCCAATTTTTGCCGCTTTTGTTTGCTCGTTTGTAAACGTTTTCGAATTGATAACAACCAGAACGCACGCATTGAAATGTTTAAGGCCGCATAAATGTTCAAACAGCCATAACAAACACAACAATATGCATTTGTTTGCATACGTAAGTATGTGTGCAATGGCGCTAATGCGAACACGTCGCCGAGAATAAGCAAAAATTGCCAAAAGCAATCGCAAACTCACACTCATCTAACTGGCCAACGCTGCGTATGAGTGTTTTTTCACTTATAAATAAATAATAAAAATGCTTTCATTTGCTGTAGTTTGTTCTTTGCAGCAAAAACTCAGCAAATACATGATAATAGAATTTTATTACAATTTTTTATTTTCAATAAAATGCAAAAGTATGCAAATTTTGATAATTTTAGCTAAATGTTGAAAGTGTTGAATACTGAAAATGGATATTTATAATTAGTTATTAGATGTTATTAGATGACCATACTCTATGAAAAAGCCATTTTCTATGAAATTTTCTATGAAAAAATTTCCACTAACCTTAATGAAACTTCTAATATTGGCAAGTTGAAAAATTTTGTGCCCAAGCAGAGGTCAAGAATTACGCCATTTATTTTATGCGTTCGAACCGCACAAAGCCCAATAAAATCAAATGAAACGAAATGATGCAACAAAATTCGTGTGCAACAATTTAAATAATGTTAAATAGCAATAACATCAATGCAAATAATTAATTGCAATAAAATGCTTTGCATTGTTTTCTATTCGCTATGAGGGAAAAGAGCTATTTTGTAAATTCCACAGCTAATATGAAAATTTGAATGCGCCAACACGAATCGGGTTATTCGTTCGCTATTTGTTGATTTTAGCAAAAACATTAATTTTTTTTCTACATAAAATTAACAAAAGATGAATTTTCGTGCGCTCATTGTGTGCGTCGCATAGGCTAAATGGTTAGCTTTTCGATTATAATCCATTAAAATTTGCGTGAAAATTTTGCACAAGGGAATCAAAATAATGCATTCATTTATGTACATAGAATTATGTACTTTTGTACATTTGTATTTATGTAACATTGCAATGTGTCTGTATGCGAAATATTTAAAATATTTCTTATTTACAAAAATTTAATTACACATACCAATGAGTTGAGCACAATTTTAAGCTCTGTGAACATTTAATATCTCTAAATTCATTAGTGATATTAAATATGAAATTACAAAATTAACAACACCATACAAAATCACAATCACACAAGTGATGTGAATTGTTCTATGCACATTTCGTCGCCTCAGAAAACAAATGTCGTATGTATTACTAGGCTCAATAGAACATACGACATTCGTTTTCTGAGGCGACGATTTGATAACTTATCGGAGCAAAGAGAGATTCGTTACGATGGAAGTATCACTAGTAATGGCGCAGCAGACGAGTTGAATTGAAGTTGTTGTAATTTTTTGTTGTATTATTGTTTAAGGCTTTGAAAATCACTGTAATCAAACAGTTTATATGGGCAATAATTCTCAGAAGTTGATATCACTAAATATCGAAATGATATATCTAAAGGCAATATAACTTAGCTAAAAATTCTTTACAAACTGTCCTTAATATCTGCTAAAATGAATCTAATTTAATTCGATTTGACAATTTGATTCTGAAAAAGTCTCGTTTTGAAATCTCGAAAAGAAACTCACTTCTTGCAGACACAAATCAATGAAATGCTTAAATCACTCCCACTCACTCGCCGCCACAAATGTGTGCGTACGTATTCACCGGCGCACACATGGCGTCGTCCTTTCTTTGCCAAATACAGCGCCACACAACACGGGGCGCTTACCTCACTTCGTGGGCCATGACTCTCGCATTGGCCTTAATTAAAGACGCCGCATGCCGCATGCCGCACTCTGCACCCAATCGAGCCGGCAATAATTTATAAATAAACAAGAGTCAGTTGAGCGGAAAACCGAGATGATAAATAAAAATTATTACCCGGCACGCCGTTGCCATGGGACCGACCGTGTGCCCAATGCGTATTCACAAATGTCTTTGGCGGCGGCGCATTTGGGCCGTCAACTTGATGACAAGACGTTAATAAATGGCAAAAGCGGAAATCGCAAAAACGCCTCGGCAAAGTGCAGGCACGCACGTACGCAGGCACGCACGAACCAGCAGCGTTGCCATTTCTCACTCTCCCTCGGAGCGAGTGCGCGCGTGTATGTGTGTGTGTGTGTGTGTGTGTGTGTAAGCGAAATTAAATAATAAAGAACGAGCTGAAAGGATGAAATCAGAAATTACATTTCATTTTATTATTGTCCATGGAGTGACTTTTGTCAGCGCTCTGACTTTCTGTCGTTTATCCGTACGTTTCGCTCTGCTGTCGGAAAGCTAACGGAACAACAGACAAACCAACAGGCATACATGGTGTATTTATGCCAAAATACTTGGCTATGTTGGAGTAAATACGCCCGTGGGATTTACGACCAATTAAAGCAAAAGATTACTTTGCCTCTCCTCACACAGACACACATACATACATAAATAAATATGAACGTACTTAGTCACAACCGCATAGAAATGTTTGGGTACCTACATACCTCTGTGCATATACTATATATAGATATAGGAATATGCATGCACTTTTGTGCGTAGATTTGTTAAAGTTTGCATAGCCCAGTAGGAAAGTCGCTGAATTCGTGAAAGAACCTCAAATATCTATCTATCTATCTATCTATCTAGCTATCTATCTATCTCTCATCTATCCATCTATCTATCTATCTATCTATCTATCTATCTATCTATCCATCTATCTATCTATCTATCTATCTATCTATCTATCTATCTATCTATCTATCTATCTATCTATCTATCTATCTATCTATCTATCTATCTATCTATCTATCTATCTATCTATCTATCTATCTATCTATCTATCTATCTATCTATCTATCTATCTATCTATCTATCTATCTATCTATCTATCTATCTATCTATCTATCTATCTATCTATCTATCTATCTATCTATCTATCTATCTATCTATCTATCTATCTATCTATCTATCTATCTATCTATCTATCTATCTATCTATCTATCTATCTATCTATCTATCTATCTATCTATCTATCTATCTATCTATCTATCTATCTATCTATCTATCTATCTATCTATCTATCTATCTATCTATCTATCTATCTATCTATCTATCTATCTATCTATCTATCTATCTATCTATCTATCTATCTATCTATCTATCTATCTATCTATCTATCTATCTATCTATCTATCTATCTATCTATCTATCTATCTATCTATCTATCTATCTATCTATCTATCTATCTATCTATCTATCTATCTATCTATCTATCTATCTATCTATCTATCTATCTATCTATCTATCTATCTATCTATCTATCTATCTATCTATCTATCTATCTATCTATCTATCTATCTATCTATCTCTATCTATCTATCTATCTATCTATCTATCTATCTGTAGTGATTTCCTTCTGGGTTGTCACAACACCAGAAACAGCAACTCTAGCCGGTGACTCTGTTAGGACTCAGTCGAGAATTTCTGTGTTAATTGCTTATCTACGTGATTTCTTACCAAATTAACTTGGCAAATTACAAATAGAAAACATGGTCAACATTCGTATTGACTTGGCAGTTACACTACTAAATATGTATGCAGTGGTGGCAGGCAAAAGACAACAGCAACAACAAGAGCAACAAGGCCAACAGCAATTGCGGCAATCGTAGCAGAAATCGCCTATGAAAATTAGCAGCATATAAATTTCGCTAATTAAATAAAAGCATAAAATATGCATGAGATTCTCTAGCTGCCTGTTCACCTTTTTCGACACCGCTTCGTTTGCATTCTATGGCGACTGAGAAGAAGCGACTGTTACCTACTTGGTTTGCGTTGGATAAAATGATATACGGCGTCAAAAATTTATATGCGTGACTACACCTGCAATAATGGTGAATACATAAACAAGTGACTTCCATTTCAAGGGAGAAGTTTTAGCTAACGAGTAGCGTTATATCTAAGACTTGAATTGAATGTCAGGGAATGTGGTGTTTTGTGTTTGGTGGCATTACGTGGTTCAAAAGTCCCCACAAAAGGGTTTCGTTTCAAATACTAACGTCAACAGATAACAAGATTAAACCCTGAACCTGAATCCTGACCTTACGGTTAGGTAATGGAAACCCCTTTAGTTATGGGGTCTGTAGAATACTACTAGGCTGACATTTTACAAAGCAACTTTCTCTATAAGAATCCTAATAAATAACTTCTGATCAAAAAATACCCAAATGCCAAATCTTTTTTCCTAGATTGGTACATCTGATGTTCAGAAATCTGTTTGAGCGCCATCTGTCGCGAGTTTTCACGTGGTAGCTTTCGAAACAAGTCAGTGTTTCGTTGAGCAAAGCGTTTGTCTGAAATTTTGTGTTTCTAACAAAGCGTTAAAGTGTTTGAAGGGAAATGTTCGTTGTATGAGGCCAGAATGGTGGAGAAGCAACGCGCCGGTTCACAGATGTCCTCTTGTACCGTTCCGCAAGCCCCGTATTCCCCTGACATGGCGCTTTGTGACATTTTTCTATTCAAGCGACTCACGTTACCACTTCGGCGAGAGCGTTTTGAGACGAAGAGAATTCGCAGAAGGAGCTGCGGTAAATAAGTAACAAGAATTGCACTGCTTGATCTATGATCACTGACCATAAATTACACACTAATCTCAAAGGAAACTTACTTTCAGATTTGAGGCCATGCAAGCAGAGGCGAACACAGTATTTCACTTTGGAGGTGGGGGTTGCGTACAACTTTTAAGCCGAACGTTATTTGAAATCATATTTTGTATTAGCAATTTTTGTGTTTGGGAGAGGGGTTTCAACTCCTTAACCCCCCTATGTGCGCCACTGCATGCGAGTACTAGAATTTCATTAGAACTACGCCAAGCGCCATCACGTCTGCCTCATACAATTAAATCGAAATGAAGTAGAAAAGAATTATAAAAACACATGTATTGTGTCTAAAGAAAATATTTATTGTGCTATGACACATTTGAATTTGAATTGTAAGACTTATAACTAATATCGAAAAAAAGTTTATTATTATTATTTACATTTATTTAGTTTGGTATTTGTAAGGACATAGCCTATGGCACTGTTTGGGTACAGCAACGCGTCAAGTTGTATTCGATTTCCGACAAATTCAATTAAAATAAACAATATCCACACACACACACACACACAGAAATAAATAAACAAACAGGCAATAACGATCCAAAAGCCAATAACACACCAGTACTCGTAATTTAACTATTAAATGTCGAGTCGAATGTAACAAAAGTAATGAACAAATACAGGAAAAGCCAACAAATACCACAACAATGTCGCAGCCAAATGTTGCCGACGAATTGACAATTCAGCATAAAATGCGAGCGCAATGCGGAGAGACTACGGACTAACATGAAATAAAAGAAATCGCCAATGTGCCCATAGGTTATTTATGTTAATATGAAATTCATATCGACAGAGCGGGGAAGCCTTGTGGCATATTTGATATTTGCAAAATAATAACCGAGGCCGCACATGTGGATGCATAAAAGCAGCCGTGAGCAGTAGCAGAGGTGGGGTCGTGATGAGAACGCATGCATATGAAGAAATAATAAGACACAGATATTTTGTTGTTTTTATTTTTGGTTTATTTTCTTGTATTTTGCAGCACTGATGAGCTTGGAAAACATGATTTCAATACAAACATTGGCAAAAATATGAAAATGCAAAAATCAGCAAGAACAAACGACTTTAGGTAGAATTGAAGCTCTGCTTTATTTTAGTATAAGATTTATATATATAGTTATTTTTTTTAATTTTAATTATACGTTTTCATGCGAAAAAGTTTAACTGGTAGCAAATTTCAAGTTAAACAGAATTAATTTAAATACCGCATTTGGTTTTAGTTGGTCAAAGTGTGTGTTGCCTGTAGCTGAAATAATGAATTAATTAATTTAAAGTTTTTTTTCGTTTCATTTGAAAGGCCAATGAATAGAAAATACGTGTTTTTCATGGCTAATTTAATATTTTTAATTATTGCTAATAAAATTATTAAATATGCCATTGCAATAAATATTATTGCCAATTAGTTTATTAATTCACAGTGGCAATTCGATGCGATTAATTGTGTACAACGTGTTGGCGTTGCCACTAAAGCGGAAATTAATTTGATGGCGTTTTTATTCAAACGTTTAAGCTAATTTATTAGACAGAAGTAGAGTGTGATGGGCAGCGTAAGCTGAAGATTTAGCTGTACACGCGTTTGTTGAACGCGCGAAAAATGATTTATTGTTGAAGGACCTGATCAAGCATAGAGTTTGTATCGAGATTATAAACTGTAGGACTTATATTGTCAAAGCTGTGTAGTAGGAGAACATAGAAGAAGAATACATAGTTGCAATAGCGCTTGCAATCTTCTGCATCAATCAACAACCTATCGAAGTCTCCAACAACCTATCGAGGTCTCCAACCATTCACAGCATTCTTACCTCACTTAGCTTCTGCATTTGGTTAGACCAAGAGATCATAGGACGTCCTCAGGCCTAAAATTTCAAAGTAGCAGCAGCAACATACAGATATCTGTCATTGGCATCGACAGATGGCAGCCCCATTCCCTGCATATGACAGCTTGTGTTGAGTTAATCACACAGGCCATCAAGCATTGTTTGAAACATGGTGACAGGGTGATAAAAAAATTCTATCCGCTGCCACGCCACCGATTGTTCATCAGGCAAATGAAAAGCCATTCCTACATCAGTGAGAAATGTCAAGCTTATTTATTTATTTATTTAATAAGCCAATGAATATATATAACTTACGGACTATAGGAAAAAAAAGCACACAAATGAGGAAAAAAGCTTCAACTTAACCTATTCAATAACAATTTTAACAATGTCCCTTTGGGAAGCGACACATCAAGGTCGGTGACACTATTCAGTTCAGTGGAAGATTGTACCAATCAATTGAAAACAAACAGTTCAATATGTTTTCTTGCTTACTTCTGACAGTCTCCAAAAGAAGCCCGTTTCTTCGTTTTCGTCACCTTACCTCCTTAAGTTCCATGCTCCCTAGAAGAGTGAATGACGCAAAATTTAAGGCAGAGCTGCTTGCAAAAACACAATGAGACCAGACTTCGAGCCTGTTGGGATAACAGAAAACAGAGGCTGAAAAGGAACCCACCAGATGATGTGTTTTGGCCCAATTCCCGGCAACATAACAGTAGGTGCTCTCAACTGGTAAGTAACTAAGTAGTTAACCAGTAACCATAAATTATGTTAAGCGATATCTAATGAAGACCTCCCTCGCAGCGATGAACCTATTCTTACTCACTGAGTTTTAACTCTCAAGATCTGATAAATATATATAACACCCAAAAAAACAGTATCCTGTCATGATTCTCTCGACTGATACACTTTGATGTGAAGCAAAGTGAAATTGAACTCTAGTTTGTAACTAAGTATGTATGTATATAATAACACAGAGCAACAAAATCGACATTATTTTTTTTTCCGAATTCAAACCATACTTTTCTAAAGGGTTTTTGGACGCTGATCACAACTGCGTACTTGGTTTTTTGATTGTTTGAGCGGCTTAGGAAATATTGATGGTTTTCCTTGGAGGGCGTTTTACATGTTTTTTGACCATTACATGCATGCAGCTCCTACAAACCTGAATTATTATATGCCATTTTTTTAACATAGATTAACAATACTCCAACTATGTATTTAAAATTTAAAATATTAAAATCGGTTCAAATTTGCAAGAGTTATTCATTTGCAAAGTCAAATTTTCAGTTACTTTGCAAGATTGCGAATACACAAAAGAATGTTGCTTACAAAAAATATATATTACCATACGGTGAAAGAAGAATGTTGGGGCTTTCAATTAAAAAAGAAATTGTTAAAATACGATGTTTGTAATAGAAAATGTGTACAAATATGTAACTTCTCCATTCATAAATTCAGCAACAAAAGCAAGGATTTACTTTTGAGCTATAATATCGGAGCACAATTTTAGGCAGCAGTATAAAAATGGTCACATTCAACAAATGCCCTCAATTCATAAAATTTTCAGCTTTCGAATTTTGACTTTTTTGTCCCTAAAAATATGTCGCAATGAAATATGGAAAAACAGCAAGTAGTTTGCTAAGTGTGTGTGGTTGAAATTTTAACTTGTGTGATGCAACTCTTTTTAGAATAGCTCCTACAGTAATGAACCAATTCAAATTTTGTTAATGCCCTTGAAAAGACAAATATTGACGCTTGAAAAAATACTTTAGATACTTTCGTCAATGACGCGAAGAGCTTTAGAAGATTTCAATACAAACACGTGTTCAGAAGGTGAAGTCGCATTTACACTCTAATGAGTATAGGCCGAGAATGGCACATGCGATAAAAAAATTCTGTTCTATAAGTTTAAGTTACAGCCTTCCACTATACATTACACACTAACTCCTAATTGAAAATTGCAACCCCGAATTTAAATGAATTTTTATAAAAAATTCGCGAAAATTGAACTTTGAAGAGCCATAGCCGTGTTAACCCTTGACCAATCGAAATCGACTATGGTCAAAATTATAGCTTGAGGATTCGTTATTGTGGCATAAAAAAATTATCGTGTTTTTCAACATATTATAAATGCAATAAAAATGCAAAGATGAAAAATCGTGAAAAACACCTCCTAGCAAAAACCACCAATAACTTCCAAACCGCTCAAACAATCAAAAAACCAAGTACGCAGTTGTAATCAGCGTCCAAAAATCCTTTAGAAAAGGTTTACTAGAACTCGGAAAAATTTTGGCTGTTACTCAGTGTAATTTTTTTTATATTAGCTCAACTATTTCTAGAAATATTTCAACTTTTACAGAATTTCCACCGATACCACATAGTCAAACGCACATTTAATATGCCAATGATTTTGTCTTTTTTTATTCATTGCTATTTATGTACAACCGCAGTGTTGCATTTCAGTTCATATTAGAGTGGAGTGCAAGCGGTCTGCTTTTTGAAACCGAATCCGTTGACTTAAATGAGGTTTGACATTTTTTAATTGCATTGACGCATTTGTTGCTACTTATGCCCTGCAATGAAATGTTCAGGTATATTCACTTTGATTGTTAGAAATATCAGTAGATAGTAGCTAGTTGTATAGTTAGTTAGTTAGTGATTTTAGATTAACTAGTTCAGTTAGTTAGTTAGTTGGTTTAATTAGTTAAGTTAGTGAATTTATTTAGTTAGTTTATATAGTTTAATTGGTTTAGTTATTTTAGGTAGTATAGTTAGTTTAGTTAGTTAGTTATTTTAGTTAGTGATTTTAGATTAATTTGCTTAGTTAGTTAGTTAGTTATTTTAGTTAGTGATTTTAGTTTAATTAGTTTAGTTAGTTAGTTTAGATAGTTTAATTGGTTTAGTTATTTAGGTAGTTTAGTTAGTTAGTTATTTTAGTTAGTGATTTTAGTTTAATTAGTTAGTTTAGTTGGTTAATTTATTTAGTTATTTTAGATAGTTTAATTGGTTTAGTTAGTTTAGGTAGTTTAGTTTGTTAGTTATTTTAGTTAGTGATTTTAGTATAATGAGTTTAGTAAGTTAGTTTAGTTAGTTAATTTGTTTAGTTAGTTTAGTTAGTTAATTTATTTAGTAAGTTTAGTTAGTTTAATTAGTTCAGTTAGTTAATTTTAGTTAGTGATTTTAGTTTAATTAGTTTAATAATTTAGTTTAGTTAGTTAATTTGTTTAGTTAGTTTATTTAGTTAATTTATTTAGTTAGTTTAATTAGTTTAGTTAGTTTAGTTAGTTAATATTAGTTAGTGATTCTAGTTTAATTGGTTTAGTATGTTAGTTTAGTTAATTTAGTTCGTTAATTTGTTTAGTTAGTTTAGTTAGTTAATTTAGATATTTTAATTGGTTTAGTTAGTTAAGTTAGTTTAGTTAGTTAATTTTAGTTAGTGATTTTAGTTAAATTAGTTTAATAAGTTAGTTTAGTTAGTTAATTTGTTTAGTTAGTTTAGTTAGTTAGATAGTTTAATTGGTCTAGTTAGTTTAGTTAGTTCAGTTAGTTTAGTTAGTTTAGTTAGTTCAGTTAGTTAGTTATTTTAGTTAGTGATTTTAATTTTATTAGTTTAGTTAGTTAACTTAGTTAGTTTAATTAGTTTACTTAAATAATATATTTGGTTAGTTTAGTTAGTTTAGTTAAATTAGTTAGTATAGCAATTGAATTGAGTTTAATTTGCTTAGTTTGTTAGTTAGATATTTTAGTTAGTGATTCTAGTTTAATTAGTTTAGTTAGTTAGTTAAGCTAGTTTAGTTACTTTAGTTAGTTAAGTTAGTGTAGTTAGTTTAGTTAGTTAGTTATTTTATTTATTTATTTAGTTTAGATAGTTTAATTGGTTTAGTTAGTTAAATTAGTTTAGATAGTTAGTTCATTTAGTTCCATTAGTTAATTTAGTTATTTTAGTCAGTTTAGTAACTTTAGTTAGTTTCGTTAGTTTAGTTAGTTTAGTTAATTTAGTTAGTTTTGTAAATTTAGTTAGTTTAGTTAGTTTAGTTAGGTTGTAAATAGCATCAAGATAAGATTTAGTCGAATATTCATTCAAAATATTCAGTTATTCAATTCAATTATTCACTTATTCATTATTCAAAGGATGCAAAGATTATGAGACACATTCCATTGAATCGTAATAGATTGAAACATCTGTAAAGTAATTGAAATTATTCAAATATCCGTAACATTGCTATCGAGTAGCATATTCAAAAAGTCACTCAACACCGACTAATCGAATCTGACTTGTTTTTGTTATGTTTTTTGTCAAACAATTTGTGCTCTGATTTCATTTTCAGATACAACAAACAAACCTTGCAACATCTCGAAAATGTTTCATGTGAATAATTTACATTCATGCAATGCGAATTTTATATTTGAAGTTGTTTTTTTTTTTTAATTAAAAAAAGCCACAGAAATTAACATCAAATGCAAATGGCAAATGAAATGAAATAAAATGAAATATAGAATTTTTAAAGCATCCGACAGACAGACAGACAGTGCAGCAATGCTGCTGATGAAGTTTGATGCCAACGATACACAAACGGCATTTAAATTAGGCGCAGTGCTATTTGAATTGTATATGTGCATGTAATTATATGTATATGTGTGCGTATTTGAGGTTATGGCATGTAAGTGTGGTTTTTGAAAATCGCTAATTTAAAATGACACATTATGCCGCCAACCGCAAGCGAACAAGTTTTGAACTTTTACGCCGATACTAATCGAATGCGATTTCTGTCAGTTGTGTGTATGTGTGTGTGTGTGTCAGTAGCAAAAAATCATAGAATGCAAACGATTTATTTCACATTGCAAAAACAGCACAAAATGACAGCAAATGCAGACTTGTTACTACGTTTGTGTGTATTTGTGTGAGTGAGTGAACGTGTGTGCAGTTTAATGCAGTTTGGAAATGCTGTCAGATTTTTGTTTTTTTTTATTTTACCCATAATCAGTAAACTTTTAACTACACGTTAATCCACTGCGGATTAACGTAACACGTTGTGGTGTTATTTACACATTAAAAAATTGCTAATATGTGGAATTGCCAATCAATCAACTCTACTCAGTCAACTGAAGTCAGACTATAATCCGCTGAACTTTTTTTCCATTTTTTTTTAGATTTCATCTTTTAAGAACAAACAAAAGTCAATTTTTGGATATATTTAAAATTCCATTTCAATATTATTGACATGTAGGTTTGCTATGATTTTGCATTGCAAACATTTCACTTTCTAATATCGTGAAATCACTTTCATGTGTGTTCACAGCTGCCACCAAAGCAGAAAAAACTTGGCGCCACCGAAGATGGCAGCTTACAGAATGTGTATTAACATATATTGCAACTTTCACTGATAGTAATGGAAGTCATTTACAGTGGAACAAGGAAAAATATTCATAAATCAGGACGAGAGTGGCTGATTGGTTGGCTCCAAGTGGTTGTTGGTATGAACAAAACTAATTCACTTTTAAGGCAACTGTGGACAGGCAGTAGATCATAGATCTCACTATACGATTTTTTTAGTTTACATGTACAGTCTCAGCATATCAGAGACGTTCGGCGTATCTGAGCGCTGCAATGGGTATTTAAATAGTCAAGTTTTTATGTAAATCAAATTTTTTGCAGTGATTCACCACTTTTTATCATAAAAAAAACATCTGATATTACCTTCTTTGTGCAATCTTCATACAGTCTTTATAAAAATTGGGTTATCCAGGCTAATCGGAACATTTTATGTAGCTTAAATTTTTATCAAACCTCAGTTACGTCAAGACATGGCAACGCTTGATATCCCTCCATCTTTTTTTTTAACTTGCTCCATACAAGAAACTATGAATTGCAGGATTTACTGTCCTGGAGAACTTCTTTCACTAAAAAGGGACCAGATGAGAACAGCGATTGGGCAATTGATTGGGTTTGCTCTTTAATGATTTCTGTTAAAGCTGTATGGATCACAAAGAAAACGCACTTCACTTTTTATGCACTTGAATTAGATATTTAGAAGAAGAAAGACTAACACCAACCTGGGCAACTTTTTCTTGGGAAATCTAGACAATCTAGCCGATCTAGGCGATCTAGCCGATAAGACTCTTCACAGTCTTTTAGGCTTCTTGAGAAGCTCAAACTGATTAAAGTGAGCGAACCTAAGTTTAATTTATTTTACTATCGCAATGCGCTTTTATGGCCTTAGTTAGGTTAGGTGAACGAAAGGGAGTGTGTGGCATGCACTTCCTTTCGGAGACCGCATTGGCTCTTCTGTGAATCTCTTCATTCTTGAATCTGGTGTCCTTCCCTATCTGTGAGCAGTGGCGCACACAGGGGAGGGTTTTGGGGTTTACACCCCTCGAAATATCTTTAAGTTAGTACAGAAATTTAATTTATAACCGTCGCATATACAATCAATCATCAATATTAAATCATCAATAACACTACTCGACACAAAAAATGCACCAAAAAATAAAAGTGTTTTCTAGATTTTGGGCCGCTGAACACGAAACTGAAGATTACAAAATTTTTGTAAGAAGCGTTTTCGAAAAATCTTCGAAAAAACCCTGTTTCTTTCAATTATGAGCACATATCTCGTAAACGAATCATCCGACTAACACTAAGCTGTCCGTCGATCAAAAGATAATACCTTACCCTTTCCAAAGATATACAGATTGTCCAAATCAGATGAGATTTGGAGAAATTACTGACGGTGAAAGTTGTAAAAAATTGAATTTTTCCACCATTTTCAAAAATCAAAAATTGTCGAATGTTTTTTTTATATATAAAATAAATTATCTCCTTTGGTTTTAAAATCTAAGCTAAAAGATAAATTGTTTGTGCAAATATTAAGCCTAACATCAATAAAATTGAAAGAAAAATGACAAAGTTATGATGCACTGAGTGAAAAGATCAACTTTACATTTATTACACCGTGCGAAAAAAAATTTTTTTCCGAGACCCATCCTAGTGCTGATATAAGGGGGTGAAACTAGAGGTCATTTATAGTAACTTGGCATAGTCAGTTTTTCATTTTCTGACCCAAAGTCCTTTTTAAAGGACTTTACAGTTTTAAGAACGTGCACATTTCAAATATTTTTTTAAATATTTGCGGTTGTGCAATGATGAAGATGTGGGTATCAAATGAAAGAGAAAAATTCTCTCCTTTTAACTAAATTTTCTATTTTGACCTTTCTGGACCAAAATATGTCAGGTAGGGAAAACATACATGTTTTGGATCTCAGTCTGTAAATTCATACATTTAAATTTTATTCTATTTCAAAGTTCTCAAAAAATTTACACAAAACCCTCACCGAAATAAAATCCTGCGTGCGCCACTGTCTGTTAGGTTCCTTTGTGGCCTAATGGACTCCGCTTTGGGACAGCGAGTCATACCTACCTATCAACCTTACTGCTTTAAATTACTTAAGCCAATAATGCCTGGTTTTTAGTTGAAGTAAGACAGAAATTCGTAGAAAATTTAGTTCAAATACACTAATTTCTTCAAGTTATCATAGCAGCCGGTTGATGGACAATGGGACTCATATAGCTAAATCGCAGCTAACCAGTGACATGGTTTACTGTTCAAATAGCCTCACTGATCACTTGCTTCACATCTTTCAGCTTTCACGTCTTTAACTATGCAAATCGAAACAATAGAAGAATTTAACTTTTCTCAAGAGAGAATTTGAGTGATATTGACAGGTGAGCTCACAAAGTATTGTCACATCGATTGTTATTGCTAATCACAAACTAAAAACAGGCAGATGGACATGACTACAGGCACAAAAAAAACATTGCCTGATTAGTATGAAAACAAACAGTTACTTTTTGTTCTGTACTTCAAATTACCAATTTTTCCATACTAAAGTAAAATTTTATTTAAAAAATGTTCATAAACATTCCATAAACAATTCATAAAACATCAAAATCGCATATTAGAATTATAAGTGCCAGAGTAATGTTTTCAAAAAAACTGCCACACTAATTCAAGTAAATTAAATTAAATGAATTAAATTAAATTCAGTTCAATTCAACTCAATTCAGTTCAATTCAATTCAATTCAACTCAACTCAACTCAACTCAACTCAACTCAACTCAACTCAACTCAACTCAACTCAACTCAACTCAACTCAACTCAACTCAACTCAACTCAACTCAACTCAACTCAACTCAACTCAACTCAACTCAACTCAACTCAACTCAACTCAACTCAACTCAACTCAACTCAACTCAACTCAACTCAACTCAACTCAACTCAACTCAACTCAACTCAACTCAACTCAACTCAACTCAACTCAACTCAACTCAACTCAACTCAACTCAACTCAACTCAACTCAACTCAACTCAACTCAACTCAACTCAACTCAACTCAACTCAACTCAACTCAACTCAACTCAACTCAACTCAACTCAACTCAACTCAACTCAACTCAACTCAACTCAACTCAACTCAACTCAACTCAACTCAACTCAACTCAACTCAACTCAACTCAACTCAACTCAACTCAACTCAACTCAACTCAACTCAACTCAACTCAACTCAACTCAACTCAACTCAACTCAACTCAACTCAACTCAACTCAACTCAACTCAATTCAATTCAATTCAATTCAATTCAATTCAATTCAACTCAACTCAACTCAACTCAACTCAACTCAATTCAATTCTTTTCAATTCAATTCAATTCAATTCAATTCAATTCAATTCAATTCAATTCAATTCAATTCAATTCAATTAAAATCGATTCAATTCAATTCAACTTAATTCAATTCAATTAAATTAAATTCAATTCAATTTAATTCAAAATACCGACTTTCCATTTTCGTTGAGTGTAAAAGAGAGGAATGCGTAGTGCTGTAATATTTTATTTCATATTGCAAAGCGAGTTTTGTCTTCAATGCGACGACGGGTGCAGCAATGGCTGGAGCTGTTGTTCCTGCTGTTGTTGCTGCTGTAGTGATTGTTGCTGTTGTTATTGTTGCTGCAGCATAATGCGCATCGCACACAGAAGTGGCAAGGTCCCAGCGCGCAAAATGTCAACTCGCAGGATACTCGCACAATGGACGGCAGTTAGGAGATGGCAAAAGAGAATGCGAACGTGAATAACAATGCGCATAAGTTTGTGCATGTATGTGTGTGTATATGTGTGAGTGAGAGTGCATTTTGCTTATTTTTAAAAAAGAAATAAATAAAAAAAAGTAAAAACCCTAAATCGGGTCAAACGCGTTTTGTTGTTGCAAGCATTTGTGTTGTTAGCAGTTGTTGTTGTTTTTGTTAGTGTTGTGAATTTTTGTTGTTTTTGAATTTATATACACACATTGCTGTTGTTATTGTTATATTGCTATTGTTTTTAGTGTTTTTTGGCTATTGTTGCTTTTGTTAGTGTTGCTGTTGTTGTTGCTAACGAAAAAATCAAAAGTCAAAAGCAACGAAAATACTCGACGTTGTCACAAGCAACAAATTGCAGTTGCCGCGCCGACGCATCGGCCCACTGACGGCGCTGTTGCTGCTTTCAGATATGTGTTTGTGTGTGTTTGTGTGTGTATGTGTGTGCAATAAATTGCACAAAAGCGATTTAATTGCTTAATGCACAATTGGTCAAGTGGCGCTTTTATTGCTTCGCTGCTGCCATTCCCCGCACAACTGGCCTTCTTCGAAATGCCACCGTCACCGTCACCGCCTTTGCTGCCCCCGTTCCACTTTGCTCGCCGACAGCGCTTTGTTCTTGTGCACAGCGCAGCACTTAACACTGATTGCGCCGCTCGCGCTGCCGCCCCGCAGCGCGTGTAATTATTGCAGCAAATGCATTTCTAGGCTATTATTACACGCGCTGGCCACCGCACCGCACCGCAACTCGCCCCGGCGCGCTCCACCAACCAACCCACTGCCATTTGAGTTGCTCAGCCCAGTTGCCCATTCCTCCTCGCCCATCAGAGCCATTTCAACATTTTACTCTTTTACACCGCGCGTCGCTTTTGTTCTGCTTTTCATTTGTTTTTTTTTGCAATCTTTCTTTTTGCTTTTTTTATAGCATTTTTTGTAGCATTTTTTGCGTGCGACAATTTCATACAATTTTATTGTATTTGCTTTGGAATTTGCGTTACTTTGTGGTACTAACCTAATTTTGCGCTCTTAATTGTTGCATTACAATTCCGGGCGAGAGAGAAAAAAACGCAACAAGACGCAGAGGAAAAATGCCGCGCGGAATGTGTTTGCAGCAAAACACTCGACGTCGAACGACACTGCGGGCGCGGGCAGTCGCTGCTGCTGTGGCGCCTGAAAAAATGCGCTGCGAGTCTGGCGTATTGGTTGCTGTTGCTTGGCAGGGCGCGGTTGGTTGGGGCTGTTGGTCAGGAAGGAGACGTATGTGTTCAGCGGCTTTGTGGGTGTTAGAACCGCATGTTGTAACCCACTTCGCGAGACCATTGTTTGCTTTTAATTAACCGCAGCATGCACACAATTAAAATTTTTGCGCACCGAAAAGACAACAACGACGACAACAGCAACAACGAGAAAACGAAAACGCATCGCTGCAAAGCATCGACGGGAATGAGGTTGTAAACTGAGTCGAAGCGAAAGTGAGTATCGCAAGCGTTAATTTACACTCGAAGTGAAAGGAAAATGAAAAGAACAAAAATTTTACACTTTAAAGGCAGCTATCAAACATGTTTTATAAAGGAATAGTTTCGGAAATAATTAATATTCTTAATGTAAATACAAAAGAAGAATTATAAAAGCAATTGGTGAAGTAGGGAATTTGGCGCAACTTTGACCTAAAAGCATACATACTCGTACATATGATTTGGATCATCAGTAGAATCGATATAGTAATGTCTGTTCCTCCTTTCGTTCATCCGTTCGTCCTTTTGTCCATCCGATGGCCACAAACCAATTAATTTGTACAACAAGTTTGTCAATCTTCTAGTTTGTACAACTTGTTTGTCAATCTGCTAGTTTATACAACTTTTTTGTCAACCTGCTGCAGGGGCGGATTTAGAAAAATATTTTGGGGGGTTTCAAAAGGTAATTCTTTCATATTCATAAATGTTTATGTATATTCCTTTTAATTTGTATGTAGTCTTAAAGTCGACCTAAATCTGCCCTACAGTCGCCCTAAATCTGCCACTGACCTGCTAGTTTGTACAACTTACTTGTCAATCCGTAAGTTTTGTCAATAGCAATTGAACCAATCGAGTTGTTTGCATGTCCCAGTGAGATCAGTCAGAATTATTTATTTTGTTCATGCTTTTTCTGCACCGCTGCATTTTTCCATGCTTCCACCTTGTAGCTCGTGAGACTTTGCAAAGCGATGTTGAACAATATCCACACTTCCATCAAGATTGGCATTCAATTCTCCAACCCATTCCACACCGTTCGAGGCTTCAGACAGGGTGATCCTTTGTCCTCTTCAACTTCACCACGAGCGAGCGTCTTGAATTCTATGGTCTGACAGATATACTTTTAAAGTTGTCAAGGAATTCGTCTACCTTGGCACCGCCGTAATCAGCAGTAATGATGTCAGCAGTAGCGCACACAGGGGGGGGGGGGTTTTGAGGGTACAACCCCCTTCCCCCAGCACCAAAAATGCTGTTACAAAATATGGTTCCGAATGGTATTCGATTTGAATGTTGTACGCAAAACCTCCGCCCCCCCAAAAAATGCTATTTGCGCCACTGGATGTCAGCTTGATTACTCTTGTCGATAGGTGCTACTGCGGTCTCGGTAGGCTCTCTCGGTCTCTCTTCGCTACGGTAATTGGAGGTCGACGACTAAGCCGGAGCAGACGTCTTCGGTGGAAGGATCAAGTTGAGGACGGAGAGTAACTGCTCCTAGTGTGAGTAACTGCAGAGGGCGCGCGCAAAGCAGAGACGCCTGGAGAGAACTTTTGGATCATTGTGGTCAGTTTAGTAAGAAAGTTTGCCTTGTATAGCTCATACCAGGGGCGTAGACAAGGGAGGGGTTTTGGGTGTCAGAACCCCCCCCCCTGGGCTAAAATTATTTAAAATTTGCAATCACTATGCATGGTATAAAGTTCCCACATTAGTAAAAAAGTCTTTTTACTTTTAAACATTTAAAAGAATAATCAACAATTTTTTGTAACACCGATATGGTTTTTTAAATAGTCCCCTTCAGGCTCAGTACAGCTATTTGCATGATCTAAAAGCATGTCTAATGAGTGTTTTAGATCGTCGGCTGGAATGTCCTACAGGATGTCAGTACAAGCCTTTTGAATGGCTTGTACGTCATCAAAACGCGTTTGTTTAATCGGTAAATGCATTTGTTTTCTAAGGTGAAAGTCGCAAGATGCCGCATCAGGTTAAAACGAGGAGTGGGTGATGGTTAAATTCGTATTTTAGTCAAAAAATCAGTCACAAGTGTCTATCGTTGAGATGCCGTCTCTCGATAGCCAAATATTCGCCTTCGCCTTACCAAAGACTTTTGTATGCGTCGTTTACCAATACCCATAAACTCACTCACTCGCAATAAATAAGTAAATAATAAATAATTTTTTTCCATACCTCAGTATTTAGTATCGTCCTCGGGTGATAGTCAGTTTTTCGAAAAAAATGCTTAAATTTAACGATTCATTTTGCGACTAAGGAAAATATTAAAAGATTTCTTTCCAGAGGGTTTATTGAACAATTGTTTGTATTTTTTTTTTAATTTTTTATTTTATTGTGAGTTTTATTCAAAATGGTGGCGGAAGCACCTGGGATCACCTGTGTGGGTATTCGGTATACAAAATAGCAAAAATAAAAACAAAACATGAGTAATATTTTCAAAAAATATTTGTTTATGTTATTGAAAACGACTTTCGAATTTATTCAGTAAGTCGAAATCATAACTTTTTACATTGGATAAATACAGATGGCAGATATTAGACATGAATATTAAAAATATCACTCGGGTGGGTATAAGGAAAGCGAAGGTTGAATCCAATTTCAAGTCGATTTTGGCTGATTTTTTATGGAATCTACGGTGGTCGCGGACTTCAGTTGGCTAAGACGTTGGTCATCATTTATGTCCTGACAATCGTTTTTAAATCGCGTGTACCACTCATGAAGTCTGCCACGGCATAAACGATAATCACCATAAACTTAGTTCATCAATTTAAATTTTTCGGCTAAAGTCTTACCAACTTTAAAGCAAAACTTAATATTTGCTCTTTGCAAATTAGTATCAAATGTTTGTACCACTGACAAGAACATACTTTTACTTCGGACGCAATAACTTCGCTCACAGTGAACCAAATTTCATGAAATTTCCAATGCACTGGGTGGCACCACCACAAAATGCCCTCTTTGAAAAGTTCAGTTTACTTTAAAAAGCATGTAATACTAAATTGGTCATCAATTTTTTTTTAAAACCCCCCCCATGGCAAAGTTCTGGCTGCGCCCCTGGCTCATACAACTCTCTATCCCATCAAATAAAATATACATCTCGCTACTTCGAAATATCTTTACCTTTAAAAGCTTTCAAAGCCTTTGCACCAGTACTCGCCAGCCTCCAGTACTGAGCACCTAATAAGACGGCAGTCATAGCTACGTGCTTTCTATAGTGTCAGACTTTTCTTTGGCACTATCTCTGCATTACGATTTCCTGCCTGTTGGCAAAAGCTAATCTCCTTTTGATCTCCAAGTTGGCATCAGTGTTGGTGTTAATGCTGGCACCAAGATACGAAGACAAAATCATACAACACTTCAAAGTGTCCGTTGCCCGTAGTGATGTATTATGTTAAATGCGAGTAGTTTGTGTATTCACAGAAGAAATTTTACCTTATGGCCACAAGGAACACTTCATATGCTTCATTTTCTCGGCTTAGGCACGGCATACACGTTGCCGATGTCACTGCGGCTCATGTACTGCAAAAGGAAATTTTTTAAGAAAATAGAAAAAATTAGTGCGATTGATTCTCGATAGCAGAAGCTTGTAAAAGCTGAACGAAAACCTCTAACAAACGACACGATTCGGGGACTACAGCTCAACACTCAGCGTTTTGTTGTACAAGCAGATACGAGTTTAATGAAGTTGGACATGGTGGTGTATAAGTAATTTCCTGAAATCGATGAAGCAGTAGAGCGTGTTGAACTAATATTTAGGGGTTCTCTCAAGCCTACGAGTGATCTATAGTGAAATTTATCTCTCTGATCTATCTTGTACAATCTGATCTATTGCGTGAAGTCATGTTGAGCAGGCAACAATATGAATGAAATCTGCTGGCCCACCTGAGAAAGGACAAACAAATTTCCAGTCAACAGTTTAAAGTATTTATGCTTTAATTCTAATAAATAATACCACTCAGCGTCAGGTTTTACAGTTGTTTCAGTTTGGCAGATACTAATTTAATGAAGTTGGACATGGTTGCGTATACGTAATTGTTGTGCATACTGTCAAAAGTGGCCTAGAAATCGACAAGGAGGTAAAGCGTGTTGAACACCTTTTTGGTTTCTCAAGTTTTCGAGTTGTTGTTTACAGATAACAATATGAAACAAATCTGTGTGCACACTCGACTAAAGAAAAATGGATTTCAAGTCAGCGGTTGGGTCCTTAGCGATACCAGATGACGAGCCGTTCATGAATTTAATTTTACTTTAGCATTTTAAACTTTAGCAAAGGCTTCAGGTCAGCTTTGCCACTTTATTTACTCAGGCGAACTTATGTCATCCGAAGATTGCCAAGCGTTGTCTTGAGTTGACGGCGCAGAAGCAAAGCACTTATCTCCAAAACTTCATGTTAGTGTTATATAATTAATTGTAAATATTTTGAAAATTTCTTATAAATATTTTTAATTAACACTAGAATGCCAAAGGTAGTCATTTTGACTACATTGCGGTCTTTTATTGTAAATAACTTTTGTTGCATCGCTTTCTAAAAAAATATCTTACGTGACTTTTATTAATTTTTAGAGCTAAATGGAATAAATAAATGAAACATATTGTAAAAAAAATGTTTACCCCAATTTTGCAAAATTTACCTTAAATGCCCAATTGTAGTCATTGTGACTACCTATATAAAATTTTCAGCAAATCTTACTGATAAATAGACAAATATGCATCTTCAATTGCAAAATATGAAATTTTATATAATTGCAAATATAAAAAACAAATATCATAGTTGGTTGTGACAATTCCCAAGTTTTTCAGTCCAAAATTCACTCACAAAATTCATTCACAAATTCCAAATTTCATTCCATTTTCCCATTCCCAATTGAAGTGTAAAGTACGCCATTATATTTAACACTAGAATGCCCAAGGGAGTCATTTTGACTACTTTGAGGTCTTTTATTGTGAATAACTTTTGTTGCATCGCTTTCTAAAAAAATATCTTACGTGACTTTTATTAGTTTTTAAAGCTAAATGGAATAAATAAATTAAAAATATTGTAAAAAAATATTTTACCCCAATTTTACAAAATTTACCTTAAATGCCCAAAGGTAGTCATTTTGACTACCTATATAAAATTTTCAGCAAATCTTACTGATAAAAAGACAAATATGTATCTTCAATTGCGAAATATGAAAATTCCAAATAATTGCAAATATTAAAAAAAAATAACATAGTAGGCTGTGACAATTCCCAAGTTTTTCAATCAAAAATTCACACACAAAATTCATTCACAAATTCCAAATTCCAAGTTTCATTCCATTTTATCCCATTGATGTGTAAAGTACGACATTATATTTTAGTGAATTTTCTTTGTAAACCATAAAAAATAAAAATGGAGTACTTATTTTAATTTAATATAATGTGCATTTATTCATATTTGCTACTTGAAAACCAATAAAATTTAGAAAAAAGTCAGTAAACAATATGGTAGTCAAAATGACTACCTATGGGCATTTTAGGTAGGTCAGATTTTCGGGCATTCTAGTGTTAAATGAATTTTCTTTATAAACCATAAAAAAATAACAACTAAATGCTTATTTTAATCTCGTGTACATTTATTCATATTTTCTACTTAAAAACCAATAAAATTAAAAAAATCCAGTAAATAATATGTAGTCAAAATGACTACAGATTGTCGGGCATTCTAGTGTTAAGTTTAATTAATTTCTTAAAATAATATACATTTTTTTAACGTGCTTCAAAATACGGTATGACCCAGTGGACTTCTTACAATTATTCGCCCGACACTGTTCATATTCAAGCATTATTAAAACCGAAATCATCTAACAGAACAGCAACAACAACCAAGAAAATTCTGCACAGTTGTTGGCAAATAAAAGCAACCAAAATTACAATAATCAGAAAGGCTGTACGCACTTCGACTGCACAGTCTGAAACAACTTATGGCCAAGTCTATTAAAGTTTGCGAAAATTTGCAATGACAACAACAACAAAAAGTGCGATTAGTAGCTATGCAATGAATGCCCGTCGATCAGTGGACATGGCACATGCAAAAGTTTCACTTGAATTGCACGAAAATTTCAACATTTAGCTGGCATAATGTTGAGCAAAGTTTTTCTTAGGGTTGTTGTTGTAAGCATAGCACTAATGCGAATTTAAGTTCATTCATATTTACCACAGAACTTTGCCAATTCCAGGCAACAGTGGTAATGCCATCAATACCACCAACAAACAACGCCACCATCATCACCACCACACAAGCTGCAAAGTGAATAAGCAGACATCCAGCAAACAACAACAACAACAACAAAGCAGCGCATAAGTATATTTTGTGGCATGGCTTGGAGTTTCCGCCACTTCCACTCGACTTGACCAGCGTACGACATGAAAATTGTCTTAAGCGCTTTTTGTCTGCGCTGCTTTCTCGAGGCTAATAGCGCAAACGAGTCGTAGATACTACAAGTAATTACGCATGAAGACTGCGTATCCGTTAGATACACAGCGACATCCACCATGCCGCCCTAAGCCAACAGTCAACTCTGTAAGCGATATTTCGGTCCGACGCGGCGTATGTTTGCTTGTCGCTTCGCATTTTCTTATTTTTGTGTCTTTGTTTTCTGTTTGGTTCTAGTTTTCTTGGTTTCGCTAATGTGTCTGTACGTGGGTGTGTGTGTGTGTGAATGTGCTGAAATTAAAGCGTCGAGTTGGCGGACGTCGTCAATGGCACTGATGGGTGTTGTTGTTTTTCTTATGGTTTTTGTTGAAGCTGACAGCAACGTCTCCAAGAAAATGTTTATGGCTAGTAATCAAAATACGAAAGGCACTACGTTCCTTCCTGTGGCCTCTCCACCCAACAACACCCATGCACACATATTGGATAACACCGAAGGATAACCAAAATTGACGATGACAATCGAGATATGTAGTAAATTCCATGCGATGAGATTAGTCAAATTATTATATTATGTGCAAATGTTTTATGGTCTCACAAAGCGAAGCGAGTTGGGCAATTAAAGTGCCGCTGCAAGTTTTAAATCTTTTTTTTTTTCAAGAATACATGAAAGTATGTTGGTTTGTTTTACAATTAACACTCAATTGGCAAACCACAAGCGAAGTTTTCTCCGCTTCTCCCACTTCCCTCTTTCCATCGGGCTCTTTGTTCCTCTCGAGCGCTACATTACAACAAACTCTCTGCTTAACACTAGAATGCCCAAGGTAGTCATTTTGACTACATTGAGGTCTTTAATTGTAAATAACTGTTATTGCATCGCTTTCTAAAAAAATGATATTACGTGATTTTTACTAATTTTTAAAGCTAAATGGAATAAATAAATTAAAAATATTGTAAAAAAATGTTTTACCCAATTTTGCAACATTTACCTTAAATGCCCAAAAGGAGTCATTTTGACTACCTATATAAAAAATGTGAATTTCTTACTGATAAATAGACAAATATGCATCTTCAATTGCGTTATATGAAAATTTTAAATAATTGCAAACATATACAAAAAAATATTATAGTAAGCTGTGACTGATCCTAAGTTTTTCAATCCAAAATTCACTCACAAATTTCATTCACAAATTCCAAATTTCATTCCATTTTATCCCATTTATGTGTAAAGTACGCTATTTTATTTAACTGAATTTACTTTGTAAACCATAAAAAATTAATATGAAATACTTATTTTATTTTTATCTCATGTGCATTTATTCATATTTGCTACTTAATATAAAAACCAATAAAATAAAAAAAATCAGCAAACAATATTGTAGTCAAAATGACTACATATGAGCATTTTAGGTAGGTCAGCTTGTCGGGCATTCTAGTGTTAAAGGCAAATTCCCTTTAACACATTCAAGTGCCGCTTGAACACCATACAACCAATTATCAATCTTACTTAAGCACTCAAACCAAACTAGCTGCCGTTGGCTTCTCACCGTCCAGCAAAATAACCAACACTTGCACCGCCACCGCCAAACACGCAGCTGCGCGTATTATGTCACTTAAATGTTATTCCAGCCGGATTAGCTCCTAAAATTATGCCATTCTCTCACACTTATTTATCACAAACACACACATGTTCGGGCATATTTATGCATTTGCATGTGTACATATGTGTCTGTGTCTGTGTGCGTGTGTGTGTGTACCGTCGTGATTTGCTGCGGAATTAATAAGCTAACTTATTGTCATTGCTGTTGCGCGCATGTTTCGACTGTTCTTGCACTCCACTGCTCCGCAACAACAACTTTTTCTTGCTCCTCGCTGCTACTTCTTTACTTTTGTTCTTACGTCCATGTTATACTTTAAGTTGTTGTTGTTGCTTGAGTGTGTAGCAAGTAGAAATACAAGATGGGCAAAGTTGGCGTTTTGTTGGCGCGCTTTTAGGCGCATTAACATATTGACTTGGCAAATGCGCAAAGTGTCTGTGTGTTTGGCCGCACATTAGCTCCGACAAGGCGGATACAACTTTTTCCCTAATTTTATTCTAATGAAATTTTAGTTATTTTTAGCAAAATTGCATGTCGTCTACATGTTAGAAATGCCAAGTTGAAATAAAAAAACATAATAAAGTGCTTTGTGTTTTGATAGATGATTACACCGTGCGACAAAAATTAAAATAAAATTTCACACCGGAAAAAATCCATATGGACGTGCAACTAGAGACCAAACATAGTAATACTGCGTACTCAGTTTTCCATTTCTACATCCTTTGTGCTTTTAAAAATTAAAGAATTTTGAAGAGCATAAAAAATAAAAAAAATATAAAAAATACTTAACCTCATTTGAATATGGCGATATGTATATCAAATGAAAGAGGAAATGCTCAAGAATTTAAATAAAATTGATTTTTTATCTATTTGTAAAAAAAAATATGAAAAAGGTCCTTAGAAAATTTTAATCCTTAATATCCTTTAAAATTTGTATAGAATTTTCTTGAAGAGTAAGTATGTTAAAACCCAAAATCTCCTTGATCACGTGTCAAAATTTCATTATTCTCGCTTCATTGGTTTTGTATCTATTTTCTATTTAACCCTCTAGCAGGCCAATTTTTTTTTTCGATGAAAAAATTATAGACGGGCTAATTTTGGATCAGAAAAGTCGAAAATGAAGTAATTTTTTCTAATTGATGAGTAGCTTAGCTTCCAGATGAGAAAAAAGGTACCCCGCCTGTAGGCGGACCTGCCGGCTTAGGAGTGAAAAAATAAAGGAGTGATTTAAATTTGGTTTATTATGAGACAAGGAATTAAAAAGTTTAAAGAGAAAAGTCAGCCGTTGAAATTTTATTTTCTGCTAAATTTTCTGGTTTTTGCACATTCGTTTATCTTTGCGATCCAAAAAATCAGGTAAATGGTAAATCCGTCAAAGCGTACATCCGAAGGCGGTATGTAAGTCCTCTTTGGTGGCGGTGACCGGTCATTTGAAATATTTTTGGACGGCCTACCTGATAGTTTACAGTGTCATTGCAGTTTCTGACAAAGGACAGACGCTAGTTCTCTGCGAAATTTAGGAAGTTAGAATATGGTCGCCCCATGAATACGTCGAAGCAGTAGATACGTATTCACCAATGCCATATCAATAAACTTTGGACTTTGGATAAATTTCAGCTATATTTCCGACAAAACCACCATAATGAGATTAAAAAAATGGGCTTTCTTCTTACGATGGCAATGGCGATCGGGGCCGTTTTGCCGGTTTAGTTATCAAATATAAAATTTTTGAATTTTGTTCATCAGTGTATGGTTTTTCAGCACAGTTGGTTGTAATTGCTGATAAATGACTTATAGTTAAGTAGCTACTGAAGATATATAGCTTAGGTTACTGTCATTCAAACCTTTGTCTACCACATTACAGAGCAAATCAACAGATGGAATGCTGTCTACCGCAACACATTGATCAATTTCATATTCAATATTTGGGGCCAAAGGACTATTATCCCTATCATCGTTATCATCGTCGCTAATTCTCCATTTGACTCTTCATTAGACTCGAGGCCTTCCATGAATTCCACAATTTCTCCATCAGATAAATTTGAGAGTTTATTACTTCCTCGTCGCGGCATATCTAAACAAATGAAAGGCCAATATGAGCAACAAAGATCGTAAAATGTTGCGTAGCCTGGCAGGTCCGCCTGTAGGCGGGCAATGATTAAAAGGTTTTTTGTAACCTTTCACTTTTATAACACTTTTTTTAAAAACGCCTTTGGATTAAGAACACTTTTATCTACTTACCAGTAATTTTTTGAGCTTTATCAAAAATCTCTAGATATTTTAAATTAATTTTTGAAAATCACAACGTTTCACAAATTAGTTTTACACCTGTTTGACACAAATTTTACACTTTAAATGATCATGGTGCCGAAAATATTACCACAATGATAAAAAAAAATATCTCCCGTGCATGCATTGAACTGTTTTTTAAAGCCTTCTTGGCGATTTAAAACAAAAATAGGTTTGTTTGGAATTTTAAAGCTAAAATAGTACACCCCGCCTACAGGCGGACTAGCCTGCTAGAGGGTTAAAATACTGATACTCAAATAAATTTGAATTTTTGTACTTATTAGACTTGCAGTTTCCGCCTTTCTTTAATAACTTTCAAACCAATAAAGTAAGAGTAATGCAATTTTGACACGTGATCAAGGAGATTTTGGGTTCTAACATACTTACTTTTCAAGAAAATTCTACATACATTTTCAAGGATATAAAGGATTAAAATTTTCTAAGGACCTTTTTCATATCCGTTTTTTACAAAAAGATAATAAATAAATTTTATTTAAATTCTTGAGCCTTTCTTCTTTCATTTGATATACATATCGCCATATTCTAACGAGGTGAATTATTTTTATATATTTTTATTTTTTATCCCCTTCAAAATTTTGAAGTCCTTTAAACGGACAAAGGATGTAGAAATGAAAAACTGAGTACGCAGTATTACTATGTTTGGTCTCTAGTTTCACGCACATATGGATTTTTTCCGGTGTGAAAAATGCTGTCGCACGGTGTTATTTATGCAATGTTTGGCAGTGGTTAGCATGAATATTTAAATGCACAACTGTACTCGCTCGGGTAATTTATTATTTTGCAAAAATCAGAAATTAGAAAATAAGAACAAAAAATCAAGGAAGTCGGAGAATTTTCTCAGCTCTGTAATTTTGTGCAAAGTATGAAGAATAAAGAATGAGCTGTGCAGTTGTTGCAGAAGTGGTCGGTTAATGTGCGCTTGCCCCCAAATTAATGTGCACAGGTGTTGTGATAGTAACGAGTTGGCATTTAGCATTTCGCTGTGCGATTGTACTTAAATATTTGATTTAGCAGTAACCTCTGACCTTTTCTGCTTGGCGCATAAGCCATTTGATTCCATGGAAAATTGATTCCATGAAGCTTTGTTAAAACATGTAAAACATGTCGACCAGTAAGTTTTATATCCAATGTTAATGGCTAATTTGTGATTAAAATTGCACAATTAAAAGTCAGAGAATATTTTCTGTCTTCTTCTTCTTCTTCCATATATATAAAAATTAAATGAAACATGTATGACCGCACTTCACTTTAGAACTGCTGAACCGATTTGGATTAATTTTTTTTTTTGGTTGTGTTCGTAGTTATCAGAACTAGATTTGTATGAAAGAAAATTTTAGGAAAACGGGGCGTGGCACTTTTTTAACTACCCAAATTTTCAGACGATAATTCTGAACCATAAGTCACACATCAATTAAATTCAGTACGAACTTACTAGTTAGTCATGTCCTTCGATAGCGGCAATGGGGCGCGTATTGAACAAGGGGGCATGGTACTTCCCACACAACCCAAATCTCTTATACGGAATATCTTCGGAACTGTAAGTTGCACAGCATTAAAATTTGGTATACCGTCGTCTCATAAATGTGTCATTCAACTGTTAAAATGTGATGAGCGTTAGAAAAGGGGTGTGGCACAATTTTTTGTGATACAAATTTTCCGCACATAAATATCAATCATGGTATAGCGTCATCGGTTAGGTGTGTCGTTTCACTGGTAAGTTTTATGGGCGTTTTACAAGGGGCGTGGCACTTTCTCATCAACTTAAATCTCGATATAACTGTAGCACTATACAAAACCTACTATTCAGCCGTGTCCTGCGACCATAAACATGGGATGAGCATTGGACACGGAGGCGTAGCACCTCTCATACAACGCACAGTTTTGATATCAAAACTGGGGGGCAAGGGCCGTGGCATTTCGGTATAATTATGTAACCGCGACTATTTGTGGTGCAGTCAAAACAGCAGTCTATGTTAACCCTCTACTGCCCATACGGCCTTAAGGCACGGTTCACAAAAACCTAGAAAAGTCCACATACATATTCATTTTTTTTAATGAAATTTTTAGGGGATGTTTTAGATAAATTAAGTTGTCATTTCTTTAATGTTGCAAGGCTGTAAGCATCACATGTTTCCCAATATTATCAGTTGAAAGTTGAAAGTGGGCTGTGCCTTAAGTCCGTATGGGGCAGTAGAGGGTTAAATCACAGTTTCATATAAAAATATTTGCTAATGTGTCTAATTCTTCCTTCAAATATTTACAATTGTCCTGTGATCAAGAAAACGAGCACGTTGATCATAGCAGGAAATGAGGACAATAACCAGGGACTTAACTATTATAAGTTTTTTAAGAAAATAATTGCAATGTAACTGTTACAACGCAACATACATTTTATTTGTTGATCATAATTATTACTTGCGACAATTAATTTTTACATTGCGTAATAACTGTTATGAGAAACAAAATTTTTTTTTCGTTCTCGATTATTATTTTGGGATTTTTTTTTTTAAATGAAGGGATCCCCTGAACTTGAAGCATCAACCTGAAAACTAGAAGGTTAAAAAAACCTCGAAAGTTTTGGCTATGAATTTAAAGTAAAGAACGGTTCACAGTAAATCGGTACACATATAAAGAATAAAAAAAGGAACACTTAAAGTTTTTGAGTATAATTAAAGGTCATTTATTTATATTTACAAGTAAAATAAGGACGATGAAGGAATTATTCTAGTGCATTATGTATAAAATTTCGGGTCTGCTTTTTGATCGACGCCATCAGACTTTGAACAGATGCTCTATTGACTTTTGCAGCGTAATGGTTCCATTAAGAATCCGACGTCAGGATTTTGCTTAAAAGGAGTCGGAGAAATTTCAAGGTCATAAATATGTAATTCGAAAAATTATTAAAAATTTGAGAGCGATGTATACTAACATGGGTATCAAATGAAAGAGCAAATTCACTAGAATTTAAAAAAAATATTTATTTTTGTAGAAAAATTAATTTAAAAAAAATTAATTAATTTTTCTACAAAAATTAAATTAAATTAAATTATTTTTCTAAGAAATTAATTTAATTTTTCTAAAAAATTAATTTAGAATAAAAAATTCATGTCATTTAAAATTCATTAAAATTATTTTTTTTTAGAATTCAAATAAAAAATAAATTTTTGGTGCGCAAGGACAAAAAGGTATTGAAAATGTACTTTTAAAACTTAATCCTTGAATATACTTGAAAATTAGAAGGAGTGGTCCGTTCTTCATAAAATTTGGTATACTAGTTGATTATGGTCTGCTGAATTGAAATCTCCATTTTGTTTTTCTTAAACTTTTGTAGTTTGGCAATGCCTGAGGCTTAAATTTGCAATTTTCGTCATTTTTGGTTAGCTACAGCAACAAGTGTGCTGGTTAGATTTTTCATATTTTACATTTAATCGGTAATGTCAACATTGATAATTGCGAAGAGTCACAGAAATTGTCTAAGGACCCTTTAGTTTTGCAATAAAAATTATAATAATAGACGTATGTTTTGCATTTGTGCAGTTTTCTAAATTTTTCATGCTGATTGCATACTTTTAGGGATAAATAAAATAAATAAACTTTTCAAATTGGATTATTTTCTGAGATCGGAAGATATCGGAGGATATAATTACATTATCCGACAAAGAAAGAATGCTTCTTAAAATAAAAAAAAAATCCAGGAACATACTTTCACATACTTTTTAGATATTTTCCTCTAAGTTTTGCCAATTTTCAGATTTTTAATTTAGAAAAATATTTTTAATTGAAAGTGAAGTAAACGCCTCAGATTTGCATCTTTTGAGAAAACATTAAAAGCGAAAATGGGCACATCAGTTCTTAATATATATTGAAAGTTTTAGCAACTTCTTGGTTACCATGTATTTTTACAATTCTTTTTACTCAATAGACTAAAAAACAGAAAATATGTGTTTAAAATTTTTTGTGAACAAATTTTCAACTTTGATCTGCTTTTGCACACACTAATTAATTTTTTTGCACAGATTTTTTTGGGATTTTTTAGTTGGAGTTTTACCTTTCAAATGACATCAAAATCGTTAAATTCTGAGACTATACATTTTTTGAATTTTTTCTATGGAACGAATCACTGTGCATTTTCATGTTTTGGAAAACTGAACACCGCAGTGTATTTAGGCTAAACATTGACACCTATACTTCGTTTTTTTTAATAAATATTTCACAAATTAAGCTACAGTAATACAAATCATACATTTTATTGGTCATAAAGTTGCCTAAGGGAGTCCAACACTCCAACGCAGTTCTAAGGCAAATTTTGGTCGCATACTGATAGGCTGAGTTCTTCTAGATTAGCGAATGAAGATGATAGAGAAAAGCTTAGTAGTCTAATTTGAAATCATACAAATTTCAGCTGGCTTGCGAATAATTTAGAAAACTCTAGTTTCTCTTTCGTTCTATATTTCAAACTTCTTGTTGGCCACAATCATTCATAAGCATTTCAATTTCAGCATAACTGAAAATCAGCCACTAGAGGCCTTCAATATTTTGCTTACCGAATTTACTCATCGGCGCCGCTGCAGAGCTGCGCTGTGTCGCACCGTTTTTCCGTTTCTCCTTTTATTTATTTGCTAAATTATTTCATTTTTGGGCGCCTTCGCTCGTCTGCGTGTCTGGATCGTATGCTTCGTATTTGCATTGCTTACCGTTGTGTATGCTTTGGGCTACACAGAAACAACAAAAATAATATTAAAACAATAATAACAAATACGGCAAACGGCACCAGCAGCGACAACAAAAGCAACAAAAACTTACAAATAAAATGCCTTTTTATCTCTCGTACAAATCAACAAACCATAAACTAGAAAACAGCAACAAAAATAAACCAAAAACAACAACAACAAACAAACAAAAACAAACAACGCCAGTGAGCCACTACAGCGGCAGCAACGAAAACAATGCGCCCAACAAAAACAATGGCAATAAAAACTGCCCGCGAACAAAAGGCAAAAAACTGAAAGGGGAGAAAAAATCGGGGAGACGCACAAAACAAAAGAACAAAAACAGCAGCAGCGTAAAGTGAATAAAAAGGATACATTGAATGTGGTGCAAGTTGTTGTGCTGGGATTGAGTGTTGGCCGCAACCCGGCCCCCTTCGATCGGGTAACCCGCTACGAAAAATGGCGCAATGGCGACCTGGCTCGAATGTCCTTGTCCGGGACGTTTGGCATTTTGGCGCTGCGGCGTCGCTGATGCTGTTCTGATTGCCGCTGTTGGTGTTGTTGCTTTAGTAGATTAATGGGGTCAATTTGCGTATGACGCGGTCACAGTGCCCATAAAGCATCCTAAACGAATTACCATGTTTCACAGCGTCAAACCGAAAAGGACAAAAGCCAAATGTTGCGGCTCGTTGCGCGCACAAAAATACGCACCAACCGAACTGATGCACCCACTGACTAACTAACCATGCACGCGCCGGCTGACAGAGTTGGATGATGATTGCAGTTCGATGTTGTTGCTGTTGTTTTAGTGCAATTTGAAAAGTGTCGATTTGCTGGTACATTTGTGCGAGAACAGATCGAGAGAGAGAGGGAGAGCAAAGCAGTGACTTGCTGCACTCGTAAAACGCAGCTGCCATTATATGAAAAAAAATCTCTGGCAATTTTTTGTCATCAGAAACCGCACACAAGCCACGTCCACGGAACGAGTGATGCGAATCTGTAACAAATTCAAATGCACACAAAATTGAGCGGTCAAGTGCAACAGTGAGATGCGCTACGAAGTTCTTACGGTGCAGTCTCTCTGAATGAATTATTCGAATGAAAAATTATGGATAGAGAGATACAAATACCTTTACGTTAGATTAGATTAAGTTGGAATTAGTGGTTCTGACTGACTACTTCTACATGTGGTCAACTAATAATTCTCCACGAATTTGAATGCATGAATTTCATAATTTTTTAAAACTATCTTTACTCAATTAAATATATTAAATCATATTTCCCCCCATATCTATAAGTTTTAAACCCATGTTTAGCCTGTCGAAGGTTGATTTTGATCATTTCAGAGAAAAAATTAAAAAAAAAATTAAAAATATTCTTTCTATTTTTTCACAAATTTTCATGGGCTTTCAACAAAGTTTAAATTACTGTTGAAACCAGTGGCGCACACATGATTTCATTTTGGTGGAGAGCCGGTGGTTCTGTTACAGGGTTACCGTTGTGCGACTTTAGTTGCATTTTGCAACCTTTTTGACGCTCTGAGACTTTTTGTGCGACTTTAACAAACTTTTCTAATTTTGCAACTTTTCCATCTTTGTGCGACTTTTTTCCACTTTTTTGTGAAGTGAAATCTATCTTCCTCTTTTTATAGCCATACACTGCCAAATTACACATAACTATTTGCCCTAAAAAAAAAATCAATTAAGGTTACGACATTCCTCGCGATATGGTAACCTCATTCGATTGATCAGCTGATTATTTAGCATGCAAAATTATTTAGCATAGCAAAAAATGTTTTAAATGAATCATTATAGCTTAATTTATACAAAAACCAGGGACCGGAAATAACAGTTATTTATGAAAACTATAATTGAAAATTTTACTATGAAGGAAAAATCATGCAAATAAATGAAATATACCAATACATTTCTTTTCGCACGGAGAATCAAACGTGGCAGTAAACTTTTTTATTTTATTTTTATTTATTTTATTTTTCACGGAAAAATTAAAAAATAATAATTATTTTGTATTTATATCGGGTGTTTTTTTTAGAGGTATAGAACTTCAAATTGAAATAAAACACAAGAAAATCGTTTTAATGTCCATCAATTTGGCTTTATTGGAAGGAACATTTTATGCCATTAATGTTTAGATATGATTTCGGGCATGTGGCCGCCGCGGCTGGCTCGAATAAAGCCAATTCTACAGGTCCAATTTTCAACCACTTTTTCGAGCATTTGGGGCCGTATGTCGGCAATAACGCCACGAATGTTGGCTTCCAAGTCCCCTAACGTTTCTGGTTTGTTGGCGTAGACGGGCGACTTTACATATCCCCAAAGAAAATAATCCAATGGTGTCAAATCACACGATCTTGGTGGCCAATTGACAGGTCCATTCCGCGAAATTATGCGCTCATCGAATGTTTCCTTCAATAAATCGATTGTGACGTGCGCTGTGTGGCATGTAGCGCCGTCTTGTTGGAACCACAACTCATCCACATTCATGCCATCGAATTCGGGAACAAAATAGTCGGTTATCATGGCTCTATACCGGTCTCCATTAACGGTAACTGACTCCTCTTCTGACTGGGTCCTCTTCAACATTTTGCTCTACAGCGGCAATTGTTTCTTCGGTGCGCACTGTTCGACGTCTCTGCGGATGCGTATTATCACATAGAGTAAACGTAGTGCGAAAACGACCCATGGTTAACCGAATTAATTGCTCTGATGGACGATTATGTCGACCATAAAATGGACGGAGCTTGCGGTAAACTTCGCGAACTGAACCATTATTTTCGAAATAAATTTGCTCGATTTGCAAGCGTTGTTCTTTTGTCAACCTGTTCATGATGAAATGGCAAACCAAACTGAACATAAATGACATTAGAGTTGCCAGATTTGACTACAAAATGCCAGTTTTATCTCTATTCGAAAAACAAACCTCTAAAAAAACACCCTATATTTGAAAAATCCTTTAATAACAATTATTTTTGATTTTTTCATATTAGTCCAAAAATAACAGTTTAATTTCGATTTTTATTTTAGTTGTCCTATGATAATAATTATTCTTGACTTCTATTTAAAAAAGTCATCAATAAAAATCATTCAGTGCCTTTTATTAATAAAAGTCATCAATAACAATCATTCAAAGACTTTTATTTATAAAAGTCATCAATAAAATTCATTCATTGACTTTAATTTATACAACTTTTAAAAGTCACTGAATGTTTTTTATTGATGACTTTTTTAAATAGAAGTCACGAATAATTGTTATAATAGGACAACTAAAATAAAAATCGAAAAAAACTGTTATTTGTGGACTAATAAGAAAAAAATCAAAAATAATTGTTATTATAGGATTTTTAAAATATAAGTAAAAAAAAATTTTATTTGTTGAGTCATTAAATAAAAGTCAAAAAATAACTCTTAAACATTGATTTTTATAATAAAACTTATAACTGTTACGGTTCCTGGAAAAAACGACTTTTTTGTGCGACTTGTTTTTTAACGCATTTTCGGCCGCTGGTCGATTTTTCGACCAGCCACTTTGAAGGATAGTAGCTCTGCACTTAGACATTATATCTTTGAACTTTTGATGCAGAAAATAGCTTTGGTCTTTTGGTAACCCCTCGAAATAATAATTTTTTTTAAAAACGATAAATTTGGAGATGTTGGCGAAGGCACGAAAAAAGCATTTTTTAGTCATATTTTGAATATTCTGAAAAATATATAACCTTTTCAAATTATTGATTTATTATTGATTATTTACGAAGCCTAAAGACCAAATTACCACAATCAATTGATATCCATAAGATTATGAAAATATTTTTACCTCTCAGCACCGCGTGTGTGGTCGAAAAATCGACGATTGGCCAGAAGTCGTCATGTATTACATATATAAGCCAACAATTGGTTGTTTTCATGCTTGATTATTATTTGACTAAAACTATGTACATATATATTTGTTTTTATTTGAAATTGAATTTTTATTAATTTATAAAAAAAATTTGTAAAAAAAAAACACAAAAAAAATCCAAAAATATTCTTAATTAAGGTCCTAAATGTAAGTCCTTAAAAGGAATTACAAAAATATTGGCTATTTCTGGTAGCGGCCGAAAATGGGTTAGACGACCATTTGTGCGAATTTTTCAAAATTCTCAACGGTACTCCTGGTTCTGTACACAACATTTTAACCCAATACCAATTAAAATCGTAGGTTTGTTCACGAACTTTCCCAGTAAAAACTTTCAGGAAGAGCGTAAGAAAAAATTTGAGAAAAATGCTCTCACAAAGAGATGAATAGAGAAAAAAGTACATGAACAGAAAATCAGCGCACATTTGCAAGCAAGCAGCTGTGACAACTGTCAATTAAATGTTTGTTAAAAATAAACAATTGAGAAAATTTGGAAATTGAAAAAAATACTTCAGCACCTCTGAATTGAGAATGTTTATAACTAATTTTAATTAATTTTAATTTTTTGGATATGGCCACCGCATTTGCAACTCTGCCAATGTTCATTTTTTCATATTTGAAATTACAAATCCCCACAAAATTCAAAGCACAATTAAATTTGTTGGTTTATGCCAAACAATTTAAAATTTCTGCAAGTAAAAATTTCACCAGCAGAAACATGCAGTTCACTTTTTGCTCTCTTTTTTTAGTTTTTTGAATTCGTAAAACGGTTTTCCAGTAAAAATTTGCCACAATTTGTATAAACTTTTTGATATTGAACACACTTCATATTTGTCGCCCAAACTTTTGGCAAAATATATGTATTTGAAAGGGATTTGAACCCCAGAAACCCCATTTTGTGGACCACTGGTTGAAACGCTGGTTGTACAAAGGTCAGGATGGCCTTGTCGTTACTGAAACTAATCTAAATTTACCCATGAGGAAATAAACAAACTGATACAAGTAGAAGAAGAAGTATTTTGTCAAATTGTTTTTTTTTTTTAATATCTTTCCTATCATAAAACTACTTGAAAAATAGTTGTACCTAAAGTCGCTTAAGAAAAATTAATTAATATAATAATAAATATATTATTACATATAATGAATATATTATTTTATGTACTCGTATAGCTACAAAGATCAGTGGTGCACCCAGGATTGCATTTTGGGGGTACAAATTTTGAGTTCAATACCATTTGGAACCATGTTTTGTACCATCAAATTTTATATTTGAGGGGTTTGAATCCAAACAAAAATGAAGTACCATAACATAACACAAAGAAGGCATTTTTTATTTTTGTTTTATTTTGTTTTCATATTACTTATGGTTTTCTTGCAAATATGCAATTTAAAAAAAATTCAATTTTGAATTCACTTGAATTTTTTGATAATTTTTCGGGTTAGATTTAGACATGTATTTGTCTACCTATAGTATTTTTGTATATGCCAAATAAGAGTACCGAATTTTGACTACTTGGATCATTTACTTTGTTTCACTATGAGTTTAGCTATGAAACATGTGACAATTCTTTGCATCCCATGATTTTTCAACAAAACCTTAAACTTCAAAGCGAGCATTTACTCTAAAATGCAACAATAAAACAAATCCACATTTAAATTAATGTACATAATTTCTTCAGCCACATCCTGACCCAGCATTTGTCCAACCAATTTGACCGCACAGCGACAGTGTAGGGTACGCGAAATCTAATCAATTTCAATACTTTACACCATAAATCCCTTCTTTTTTGCTATCTTCTGCTAGCTTTCAGCAGCGGTCGTTGCATAAGTGGCCGCTGAAGCAGCTACTTAGCACTGATGCGCTATTTGCACTCTCGCAGCGGCGTTGGAGTGGCGACGAGTGTTGGCCAAAGAAGCGCGGCTGCGCGGCTATCTTTTGCTCATTTACCAGAAAATTTATTTACCTACTCCTTCTTGCAATTTTGTTACTAAATTTTTTTATGCTGCTGCCCATTTTTCCCACTATTTAACATTGAAAGTTTTTGCCGCATAGACGAGCCGAACGTACACAAAAACACAAACCAAATAGCAACAACAACCGAGTAACGAAACTTTGTTACAAAACATAAATTTTTCTCATTATTACTAAACTTTCAAGGCGGCTCTGCGTAACGGAGCGTCGGCACGCTGCGCAATGGAAGTTGGATGGCAAAATGAGCTGTGGGTTTTTTCTGTGCATTGCTTTTGCACTTATTTTTTGTTTTTGTTTTTTTTTTATTCTGCATATTTAACTCATTACACCGCTACTTAAAAGTAGAATTTAACCTCTTTTTCGCAAATTTTAATAAGATTTTGTGCGCTGCACTTTGATGCGCTGCGAAAAAGTGGCAAAGTGGTGCAACATGTTGTTGGGCGCACAGTGGCGAATTGTATATTTGCCAAAATGTTGCCGCTGTTGCAATGGCAACAGTCGAGTACACTTGACGGTTCGCTAATAAGAAAAGTTTCGGACTGTTTGCTGAAGTCGTGCGTGGGGCTCCAGATGGCTCAATGCTGTCGTTCCATGTAAGAAGATTTTGTTGGAGGAAATTTAAAAAACAAGATTAGATGGTAATTAGATGTATTGGTGTATATAAATGCATACAAACGTAAGGTGTGTAAATATCAAGGAATTGGTTGAACAGGTTTGCTAAATCTGTTCGTTTTGAAAAGCCAGAGCGCTACCCGCTGGACTATGCCGGCCGGCCTTCTGAATAGATAAAACAAATTTTCTGTCAAGCTATTCAAACAGACAAAGCATACACAAATACATTTTCTTCATTTCATGTTGTTTGTGTCGAGATTCAAACCAATCATCCATAGGTTCCCAATCTCACACACCACTCACCAACCCATGGACACTAAATTTGCATTTAAAAATACTAAAAATGTTGGGCTTAAATTTCTCATCAGACAAGGCAGACAGTTTTTAGTTGACAAAATTTATTTTTTCGACTCTTGTCTGCATTATCTACGCACACAATGAGAAGCAAAAACAATGCATGCGCTCAATGACAAATTCCCTCATGAACTAGCCTACATGTGTGTTTGTGTGTGTGTACGTATGCGAATAAATGAATGTGGCCGGGACGAAGCATACAACATTTCATCACTTTCTTCTACAGTTTTGGTAGGGCACAGTGCGCCCAGAAAATAAAAGGCAACATTGCCTCATATGCCATTTCGTCACTTACACATACACAGACAAATTCATTGTACATGAGCTCGTAGAGTGCATTGGTATGTGTGTGTGTAAAAATAGCAGTTAGCTCTTTATTACAGGCTGTATGTTAATTTGTTCACTTGCAAGTCGCACACGCCAAAAAAACTCGACTTACATATGTATGAAAATTTTACTGAGAAAATACAAAATTAAAAGAAGATATTAAACTTGATCCTACTTATACTTCTAAGCTTTTTGTACACAAAGACCAATCGAATAGTTTTTTAACCTATTATTGTATTCAAAAGCTTAGCAGACTTAGAGATATATATATACATATATATAACATACATATAGTACCGATTCAACATAACAACAAAAATTCCTCCATCCCCTTAGGTTGGGTTAGGTTAGGTAGGGCAGACTGTGTGCGGCACAGAGACCACACTTCCACTCGGAGGCCAAATTGCCGCATTGTGAATTTCATCTGAAATGTGTCTGGAGCTTACCAATCAGTCTCAATCCGGGGCAAAACAGTTCGACCTCCTGATAAAAGAGAGCAGATCCGGAATTTCAATTTTTGGGAATCTTGGAACAAATGCACTATAGGGAACACTCATGAAAAAAAAAGAAAAATGAAGCATATAAAGCTTCTTTTTGTTAATCTACCAAATGAAAAACTTTCCTTGGGAAACGCCCACAAAAGGCATGGCTAGGGGTCAAAGTTCAAAGGTTTTATAAAAAAAACTCAATTAATCTCCAACTGATTTACAAGATATGGGTATCAAACGAAAGGTCTTTTTCATATCTTTCTAATAATATTAATATACAACATAACATAACATAAAAGGTTTAAGCGAAAAACTTTTTTTTATACAAATTTAAAAAAAACGGATGTTTTTTTCGAAAAAATCCATTATTAATAATAAGCTTGTTACCATATTGTAGCCTGTAAAATTTCCTTTACAACGAAATACTGCATTTATGCCGGAATCTAACATCCAAGGTACACGGTCAGCTTTCTTGCAGAGATGGGCAGTGAAACAGGAAGTGTTGAGTCGTTTCTACTTTTTCTTCTGGAGACATCAATGACGCAGTGTTCAGTGATGACTCTCACGAGCTGTTCTATAGAGGTTCAACTCAGGGAAAGTACATATTGTGTTTTCCTCAAGGAAACGGAGGATCATAGTGCCCAGCAGGGCACTTAGTTCTGCTGCGTCATGAGGACTCTATGTTTTTTTTTTCTGAACCTTAATTCTTTATTTTTTTCAATATACATGCATATAGTCGTACAGGGCAGATATCGGAGGAAGCACAGACTTATCTACTTCGGTGGTAGGCAAGGCTGCTTCTTTCTCTGCTACTCCAGAGTGGCCCGAAGCCCATCAAGAGAGAGAGATTGTGATATCTGTGGGGTATAATCCCATCTCCCTTCCACAAATCAAAACCTGTATGTGCCACTGTATCCACCACAGCAAAGCTTGTGTCTATTTCCTGCCGCCTTCGTAAGACAGCATCAAGTGATTCACGATTTAATCAATATAGAACTCCTGGATACCGAGATAATTCAGGCAACTGCAAGATCCATGAATTGAGACGACTACAAACAGTTATCAAGGTGATCTCTTGCTTTTTCCATTGGCATTCCTTCTGCCTCGGTCAAACATATCTACAAGCATCGTTAGGCTGAAAACGCAAACAATCGCTGGGTGGAAGATCTGCAACATTGCCGGTCAAACGTGGCAATTATTAAACAAGAAGTCTTTAATATTATAATTTCAGCACACTGTTTAATGACACCGTGCGACAAAAATCAAAAAATTTCAAAACACACGAAAAAAACTATATGTATAATGGCGAAACTAGGAGCCAAATGTAGTAAAACTAAATTTCCAGAACATGTTTATTTCAAAAAAATTATTTTAAAAATTGGGCGCATTGCAGAATAACAATATTGGTATCAAATGAAAGAGAAAAATCCTTAGAATCTTAGAAAATTTAATGTTTTGGTACAAAAGGACGAAGAGGTATTGAAAATGTCCTTTTAAAACTTTATCCTTGAATATCCTTGCAAATTTCCAATAATTTTTTTTGAAAAAAATATATCTCGAGGACTAATATGTACACTACTACATCCTTGAATTTCGTCCTTCTAACTTTATTAGTTTAAGATATTCAAAATTTAATACTTCTCCAAAAAATGTAATACTGCGCCCAATTTTTAAAATAATTTTTTGAAATAACCATGTCCTTGAAATTTCAAAGTCCTTTAAAAAAATCCTGACGTCAGAGATAAAAACTAAAAACGCAGTTTTACTACATTCGGCCCCTAGTTTCGTGAGTATATCGAATTTTTCATGCGTAAAATTTTTTTGTCGCACGGTGCAACAAGTAAATAATTACAATAAACTAAACAACTAAAATACTAGAATTACCTCTCATAAACTTTTACTGTCCTTGTTGTTTCGAAGAAGAACAAAAACATCAAAACAGTTAATGTATTTCGCACACTTGCATGCATTTTTCCACAGTGTAAAGCACTGAGGGCTTAAAAAAACAGTTTCACTTTTTTCACAATGCCCGCCGGTGGTTGATTATGTTAGACTGCAGAGCATTTCCATATAGAAAATATAATACATTATTTAACTGACGTTAGTGAAAAAAAGATAAATACGAGTGCATGCGATTAAGTTACGTTTGGCAGCAAAACAATTATTAAATTGTCAAATTCGATTAAAGTTGAATTTAAATTCAAATTTACAAATTGACAACTGCCAACTGTAATTGCGTTAAATGCAATTTAAAACTATCGCCTCATACAATATGCAATTTTCATTTTAACAAATTTCACAGTACACACATTTATGGATTCCATGAATCGATAGCGGAAAACAGCAACATACTTCAACAATTGAAATAATTTCATTGTTATTGGGAATTTTCATAAACAGCTAAATGAAAACGAAATCAATACGCACAACTAAATAAATTAATAGTTATGTAAATGAATTAAAAGCAAAGCATGTAGTAAACTTATTTTGTTATGACTCGTCATGAATGCGATTTGCATATTTTGCATGACAACACAAAACACCTTAGTTGAAAAAAAACATTAGTTGAAAGCAGTAAATGGTTTTTTAATTAAAAGCAAATTGGAAATATTTGACCCGCATTTGAACCATTCAATACGGAATCAAACTGTTTTTAGTCTGTTTTGTTTAGTACACGGAAACCTCTACTTCAAAGTAACAGAGCGCTGTAAGAGTAACAGTAATGTTAGAATAGAGAATCGAAATGTACAGAAACACTTAACAGTACAGAAACCATGCAAATAAAAGTGGAATGAGGAATTTAACAGAACAGAAAGTTGTGCAGCACAGACTTTTACAGACTGGAAGCGTGTGAAATGTAAGTTTAATAACAGTTTGGTTTATGTCGCTCAATGAGTTAACATAAAGTTAAATAACATTTAACATTTGAACACATTTGAAAGGCCTCTTGTTCAATGATGGTCAAGTTTATTCTTTTATGCTGAAGGTGTGTTCTTTCTCCCATAGATTGTCTCGTCTTCAACGTGACGCTTGTTTGTTTGACCGAAGCAAGAAGACTGGCCATGAAAAAAGCAACCATCAGGATAAGTGTCCGCAGACTTGTCAATTCAAGGGCCTTGCAGTTACCTGTGCTGGCTCTGCGGCCAGGTATTCTAAGAGGTTGTTGTTGTTGTTACCTTTGATGAGGTGCTTGTGTTATAGAAGAATTGACTGACTATTGACTGAGGTGTGAAAAGTGCTATTTCGATCGGCCGGTTAAGTCTGTAGGCATATTTTATTTTATTTTCTTTTATTTTATTTTATTTTGATTTATTTTATTTTATTTCATTTCATTTCATTTCATTTCATTTCATTTCATTTCATTTCATTTCATTTCATTTCATTTCATTTCATTTCATTTTATTTTATTTTATTTTATTTTATTTTATTTTATTTTATTTTATTTTATTTTATTTTGTTTTATTTTATTTTATTTTATTTTATTTTATTTTATTTTATTTTATTTTATTTTATTTTATTTTATTTTATTTTATTTTATTTTATTTTAATTATTAGTTAATAAACCTTTCCAAACATGGTTTCCTGTAGTTTAATCTTCACTACCTTCTATTATACTACTACTTACTTTTGCTACGAAAGGCATGTAGCCTTCCTGTCGACCCTCACATCACATCACATACCACCATCCACCGCTCCCGAGACATCTTTCCTAGCGAATTACTGCTGTCAATGAGTTTCATGATCAGATGCCGTTTGTTTGCTTCATTGGGCGCAGCTGCTGCTTTGGACTGGCTTGATGTCTGCTTGAGATCTTGGTGGCTGATTTATATTGAGATTTGACCTTTAACCGCCTGAACCGGAGAGAGTAGAAATACCTTCACCTACCTGCAACTGCTATGCTGCCGACATTAGCGCAGTCCCAGTCATCATAGACTCCGCATCCACTGCGCGTGAACTGCATGCAGCAATTTAGAATGTTGTTGTTGTTGTTTGACAGTGGCATTTCAACCACTAGGGACTCCTCCCGCTGTAGTCTGCTCATGTCCCAGTGAAGTTGTAATCGCTGGCGACATGACTTATATTCTCATCTACATTTAGACTGAATTTCCAGCCTCTACTTTTCTCTTATGAACTTCTATTGCTGTCTTTTAATTCAGATTTCCTATCCCAATCGTTTTAGGCCTCATCATCATCATCACCAATATATCTGAAACAATAAAATACCACAGCCTACATGGCTTAGTGGTTCATGCCTACAGGTAGACTGAAAGGATTCCAAAAACAGCACAGCCAACAGCAAACCATACCACTGATCAGTGGATTTCATTGAGTGGGGAGGGAGGGGGGGTTGCGTACAACTCTTGAACAGCATTCGAAACCATATTTTGTACAAGCAATTTCGTGTGTGTTGTGATTGTTGTGTGTGCCACTTCCACTGAGGCAAAACAAATTTTCTGTGGACAGGGAAAGCGAAGGTCGAACTAACAAACAGCGCACCCAAGTTAATTAGAGAAAATTTGAAAAATTGCCCACTAAGCATACATAGAGAAATTAGCAGCATTCTATGTTGTTTGAGTCAAGATCTAAACCAATCACTCACAGGTTAGCAATCTCATACAATGCCCAAATAGGGAATCTTAGTTATGCGACTAAGACTAAGCCAAACCTAATTAGCGCTAATTAAGTTTGGTCTGGTAAGAAGGAGACGCCCCTCATTGCCCTATTAGCACTCGTCTGGAGGGCTAAGCTAGGAGAACTTTGCGTACCAATTTTCTTGAAATACCTTAGAGCAATTTTTTCAACGTAACATACTACAAGCAGCATTTTTTAGAAGCACTTTCCGTTGATTTTATGAATGAAGTAATTAAAAAAAATTATATGAAAATGTAACTGCATAAGATGGATTTGGATATATATTTGTAGTTTCTTAATTCATTCATTCATTGGTCTATGAAATAGTAGAGAAATGAGAAAGAGTTGAATAGATTATAATCTCAGAACATTCGCTGCAATGAACGAGCATTTCGGTTTTTTGTGCATACCAAATTGTTTAAAGTAAACATGGAACCCGAAACAGACAACACGATTTATCACGGATTATCCCTGTTGCTGGCCTACATTGTGCCAAGGATTGCTTTTGACAATTTAATGCCAAACGATTGTCAAGTTGTGTGCATTTGAAATGCTCCGCATGCAGCCGACACTCGAACGCACGCACTTTCTCCACTCACAAGCGCTGGCGCTCTCACGCTCGCCAACTCGCTCAGCTGGCGCCGCTCTTGTGCGACAAAGCGACAAAATCAGCGAGCGAGTATAAGCGGTGCTCTCAACTAAGCGAGCATTGTGCGCTCAGTGCGCTCTTTGCGTCAACTGCCGAGGACATTGAGTGTTTAACTTCATCCTTGAATTGGTTTAATGCCACAGCAATATGTCTTTTGCTCTTTTGTGCTGCTGCCGACCGACCGGCCAACCGACCGACCCGACTGGCGGCGCATTACGAAATACCAGACAAAACCAGCAACGCAAAGAAGCAGCAACAGCAACAATAACAACAACAACAACAACGACAGCAAACAGCAGAGCCACTACAACCTCAGCGAACAGCGGCCGGAGCAATGTATTTGACTGCTGACAGCGATGGCAGAAGACGGAGCAGCAGCTGCACAAGGAATTTCGCACACGCTCGTGGCAGCGATTTGCTGCTGCGTTGGATGCTGTCAATGCGCAAAAAAATGCCCTCAGTCTTTTGCAACATCTTGTGCGGACAGTGCACGCGCTGCTGTGTCTTCCGTCGCGCGCGTGTGTGTGTTTGCGCGTCGAAAACGAATTTACGAATTTTACGCCTTTTTCGTGACAGCCAACAACATCGCCGTTGCGGTCGTTGTTATCGCTGGTTGGTTGGAAATTCGTTCGTTGCAAAGTGCTTTTTCGAACGACACGAGTCATTTTGCCCAAAAAGTGGAAATCCAAAAGTGTGCTACGTGCTATTGTCTCGTCACTTAACCTTTCCGGTGTGCAATGTTGTCCGTTCGGGCAGCGGCAACATGACGTTGTGCAGCGCGAGGCCGTTGCACTCGAAGCACAGCCTTTGCCGGCAAGCGAGTGCCGACAAAAGCAGCTGAGCAGCCGCTCATCGATTTGCTTGTTCAGCTTTAGTTTCGTTTCGTTTCTATAGAATTTTTACCTTGGCAAAAATTGTAAGAAATTTATTTTAACTGCTATTGACCTCTTTTTAAGCGCTTCCTCTGTTGTTTGCTACACAAATTGTTGTTGCTGTTGTTGGGTTGTGCATGTTGCTGGCAGCACATTTTGCCGAGTAGGGTCAACGTTGAGCATAGCACAGCTTCGCAGCACAAAAGGGCCAGCAACGACTGTTGTGCTGTTGTTATTTCGATGCCCATTTCAAGCAAGTCGACGACACGGCTTGCGGTGCGGTGAGAGCGGCTCGACTATTAATTATCGTCGCAATGACAAGGGTGACCGATGCAGCCGAACATGCAGCGTCACTGAAAAAATTCAAACGGATTTCAGTGCCAGTTTTGAGCCGCCATAAAGCGTCTGTTAATGTCGATTATTAATTTGTTTATTGACACTTACGCCGAAGGCAGTCGTGCATGTTGTCAGCAATCAGTCAGCGCAAAATATAAATTTCGAATTAATTAGTTGCACCAACAGCTTAATTATTTCATATAAATAGTTGTTTCATGATTTACAGGCAGCCGTAAAATCTTCATTAAATACTCCGCAATCAGCGTTGCATAAATTATGCAGCATTTATGGTCATAAACCAGCCGGCCAACTGACCATAAGCACATTGCATTTGCACATTTTCCAAGCAACTACACCTCAAGTACCGAAAACCATCCGGCGCACGGGGCGTATGAGTGACCTCGAAAAGTGCGCCGTTCTGCATGGGCCGCGGACAGGCGCGCACTTGTAGCGGGGTTTTAAGCGCTCACTGGCACCACTCGCCCCTGTCAGCCACTCCCCGCCGCCCATCAGGTGGCGCTCAGTGCGCCGCAAAACCAAATGGAAATTTCCATGCGCAACGATTGATGCTTAAAAATGCTTAAGCCTAATTTTCCCCCTCAAAATATGTTACGCTACTCGCATGCTGCACGCTTATGACCGTTAATAATGCCCATCAATTACGTATGCAAATGCATAGCGGCGGCAATAAATGGGCGAAAAAACGAAGAGCAAAAATTGAAAATAATAATAACCGCCACTTCATCATTAAATCTCATTTTGCATTTATGAAATTCATTTAAGTACAGAGCCAATGTGCAGTCGCTTCGCCTCTCGCCCACTTCCGCGCCCGCACACGTTGCGTCGCCCGTGGGCGCATTAACGCAACGTGCAGTTTACACGATTGCTTAATTTATTTGGCAGAACCTCATTAACTCGTACGCACGCCCAGCGCCGCGTGCAGTCAACATCATACAAAAGCCAACACCAACAACAACAATAACAACAACAACACCAGAGGCCAGCTTGAGTTTTTCACAAAAATTCAGCGAGCGCACAAAAATGAAAAATTATGCGCGCAAAAAAATAAATATGCAAAAACACACAACACATACATACAGATTTCGTGAAAAATGTCTACTTTTGATTGGATAACAAAGTAAAATACTATGTACAAAGTAAAATTGTATAATAAAACAAAATTAACCCTTTCGGTTATTCTATGCCATATGGTATAGTCTCTTTTCAGTGCCTGTTTTAGGTCAAAAAACTTGTGGATACTATATTTTTGTTGTTCCTTAGAATAGTTTGAAGTTTTAGGAAAAATACGAAATTAATAAACTGAATAATTAAGTTGAGAGAAGAGAAGTATACACGTTTTTTTAATGGAATATCTTGAGATAGTGAAGGAAGAAGAAGCAGACAAATTAGATAACTTTTTTAATTTGACGTTTTCTTTCAATTTAGATACTTTTTTTAAAAAAATTTTGGCTGAAGTAAATGAAAAAATATTCAAATTTTCATTATGCATAACAAGTTTTATGTTTAAGTAACTATTACAGCCACAACGATGTTGCTCTCATAAAAAAACACTCTAAAATACAGGGTCCGAGTATAAAAATTAAAAAATTTCTTATGGATTGTTGCTAATATAACCACATAGAAGCCTAAAACGTAAAATTTAAAATTTTAACTTTCCCCAGTAAAAAGCTGTACCGAAAGGGTTAAGAGAAAAAAATTTGCACTGTACAAGTTGCCACATGAAACCCTTTCGCCAGTTCAAAATTCATATTAATTCATAAATAAGAAAATATGAAAATGCAAAGCAGTTCAGGAAGTTCCATAGCCACCGACAGGCTGCATCTAACCGCATACAAACACACACACACGCACGCACACAAACACATGAACTCTTGTGCCTCAAACACAAATTAACGCAGAGCATTCTATACTCACTCCAACTGTTTGTTGTTGTTGTTGTTATTGATATCGCAGCGTATGCAACTAATATTTCACTCAAATCTGCTAAGCCCACAAATGAACACAACAACAACAACAACAATCCTATTCCCCAACCATGCACCGCATTGATTATTTATTTTTCTTACTCCCAACTTTGGCTACCGAAATTAGAAAAACAACAAATACACATTAGTACAAAACAACAACAGTTATAGTGCAGTTTAGTGTTATTGTTGCTCATTTACAGAGAGCAACCAAGCACCATGCACTGCTACTACTGGAAAATCCTTTATCGCATCGTTGCTGTTGGTGCCCTAAAACAGCAGACATCCATCACGCACAGTGCCTGTTGCAGTAATTTGGGGGAGCTGCAGCATTGCAGACAACATAAGCCAGCTGAAAAATTCAATGCTGTTTTTTTGTGTTTTTTTACTCTTTAGAGCAGCCACACTCACACTTGGGACCATGCAGAACAATTTGTGGGTTCATGAAGGGAAAAGTTATTAGGCAGCGATTGATGAATTGCATTTTGTCAGGCTTTTAGATGAGATAGAAAATCCTTGGGGTTACAATAAGAGCTTTTAAATGGTTTGCACAAGTCGCTGCTGAAACGGACGACATATTGAAAGTCTGCATTTACCATATAACAACATTTGCATTGGGACTCAAATTAAAAGCATGAAACTGCTTTAGTGCCCAACAAAGCACTATAGATTTTTAATTTTAATCCGTTGAACATACCTATGTACAAAAACTTAGTATGTTTTAGGAAAATCGGGGAACCAATTTTAAGGAGCACCAAATAAAGTTTTTTGGGTTCATGTTAGTTCACAAATATTTCCAAAAATTTCTTAAAATGAGGTCTACTTGGAGATTATATTAGTTTCCTGAACAACAATGAGAGTTATAGAAGAGCAGCATGTCGAAAATAACTTAAGGGATTTAATGAAGGACCTCCACAAAAGGATGAATAATGATGTAAAATATTTCACTAATTTTTTTTTGCATTTTTTTTTCATTTATAAACATTTTTTCATGCTGAGTGCATACTTTTAGGGAAAAATAAAATATATTTTGTCGAAAAATAGGTGTTTAGACCACTTTTCAAATATAATTATTTTCTGAGATCGGAAGATATCGGAGGATGTAACTACATTATCCGACAAAGAAAGAATGCTTCTTAAAATACAAAAAATCCAAGAACATACTTTCACATACTTTTTAGATTAGATTTTCCTCTAAGTTTTGCAAATTTTCAGATTTTTCATTTAGAAAAATATTTTGAATTAAAGGTAATGTAAAAGCTTCAGATTTGCAAATTTTAACCCTTTACACGGCAACAGCGAATTTTTTCATCAAATGTTGTTTTTTAAATTTAAACCTAAATTAAAAAAACACGAATTTTTTTATTTTTTAATATACTTTAATTTTGTGAGGTTTTTTTGTCATTTTTTTTGTTTTTATTGCAACAAAGCGATAAAACTTGTTTTTTTATTTTAATATGTTTAGTTTTAAATGAAAATTTTTAAAGCATTTAATGCGTTTGTTGTAACATAGTCCTACTCCGCATTTTTGGCAAAGTGTTTGTGTGTTTTTTATTAATAAGTTTTAATCACTTTTGTTTCACTAAAATAAATGCGTGCAACTTTTGCCAAAAACGGTCAAATAAGTGCTGTCAAGTAAAATTTAGCTACTTTTTCCCACTATTAATGCCAGTATTTCAAAAAAGGAACGTTGCATAGTTGTAAAATAGTAGAAAAGAGTCGTTTTGATAGTTACTTCCGAAATTACGGGCAATTTTATGGTTGGTTGCAGATATGCAACTGTACCGTGTAAAGGGTTAAGAAAACATTAAAAGCGAAAATGGCCACATCATTTCCTAATTTATATTGAAAAGTTTAGCAACTTCTTGGTAACCATGTATTTTTAAAATTTTTTTTACTCAATAGACTAAAAAACAGAAAATATGTGTTTACATTTTTTAGTGAAAAAAGTTTCAACTTTGAGCCGCTTTTGCACACACACTAACACACTAATTAAGTGGAGTTTCCTTCCTTCAAATGACATCAAAATCATTTAATTCGGAGACTATAAATTTTGTCTATGGAACTAATCACTGTGCACTGGTATGAAACATGGTTTTGTGTATTTATAATTTCCGTTGTGTTCCTAGGAAGCACCTAAGGTGTGTCAGCTATGTATTTTTTAGACATTAATTAATTTTTTTGTTATTTGTAATTATTTTTTAGATATTAATGCAATGCATTTCATTGATTCTGACAGTTTTAGACATTAATTATTTTTAATGCTTTTATTTTTAGTTATTTTTTAGACATGAATGCAATACATTTCATTGATTCTGAATAATGCAAAAACCTAAAAGATGAGAAGCAATTAGAAAGTATGACTTGTAATCTCTTCCTCCTCACTAAGACAGTTCAGTTAGGACAACTGTTCAGTCCTACACGGCCTACAAGTTTCAAAACATACACAATTCTCCACAAAATCAAAAGAAATAATGTCCATTTAAGACCGGCACGACTGCATTTTCTGTTTAGTAAAATAAGTCGAGTGAAGAATGTGCCAGAGCTGCCCTAATGCCAACGTTAGTAGGTTTTATCAAGTAAAAGCCTATAATTATTTTAGAAAGGAAGATAATTCTTGTTCCATTTATTATCCCAACTGTCCTCAAATTCAAAAGAAATAATGCCCACTTAGCACTATCACGACTGTGTTCTCGGTCTAGTAAAATAAGTCGAGTGAACGATGAGCCAAAGCTGCCTTCTGCCATCTTTAATAAGTCTTATCAAGGAAAATCCTATAATCAATTTAGAGTAGGAAAGCTAATTGTTGTGGTTTTATAGAGTAATGTCAGATTTCAACAACACCTCACCTTAGCCTCATGAAGGCTGCTGGATAGTCGCTTTGACCTGGTAACTTTTCCCTATAAAGAATCGCTACTATCTTTTCCAGCTGACACTCATCGGTTGGTCACAAGTTGTCTACTTTATGTATAATATTTGTTCACGTGTTAATGCACCCTGTACCACGCCTATAGTTGAGTTAATAAATACAAAAACAAAAAGAACAACATTTTAATTTTTATTTTGACCTTTTTTCAAACCCAGTCTACTGTCATCCTCGTTGCCATTGTAGTCATTGAAATAAAATAAACTTTAGTCGGTTGCACGCTCACTACTTACAGCTTGTTGTGGCATGAAACCATTTGCTGGCAATGCGGCTAGCAGCAGCAACAGCAACAACGATGAGCGATGATGAATTGATGATAGCGCCACAAGGGGTTAAAGTGAATATTAACATACACAATATAACGCACAACAACAACACAATACGTACAACATATACATTCACCCATATGTGTAAAATATAAAATATTGGCTTGGGCTAAAGTGAGAGAGGAGTGCGGTAGGATAAGGAGTGGAGGAAGCGCTATTGATGCCATACGTCACTCGTACAGCGCGCTCGCTGATGATGAATGTCTGCTGCTATATTCTATGTGTGTGTGTGTGTGAGTGTGAGTGTGTTTTGTGCTCGACTAGTCTGCTGGTTTTGTCTGATATCTGCACATATTGTGCGCTTCTATGTATGCTTGTGTGTGTGTGTGTGGGTGTTTGGTGTTCATGCAGATGCATGCACGAGTATCACCCGTTTCAATGTATGTGTGTTGGCATCTCTTGCGGCTAGAAATTTTTGATTGGCAATATTATGTGCCGGAAAGACAGCACAAAGCGCAGCCCCCAAAATGCGATTGCCGGCTTGACAGCAAGTAATATGGCCTTGAGGGACACCAGCAACGCTGTGCCTGTGAGTTGTCAGTTGATATACAAATGAAAAGGGTCGCAATTTAAAGTGGTCTTGGTTTAAAGTCAAACTTTCAAACGCTTTAAAACTTTTGAATTTATGTTTTAAACGCTGTAAACTTTTGAGCACTTTAAAATTGAAAAATGAAACACTCGATGTTAGTGTTAGTTAAAATGTAAATAAATAAATATTATTTAAATTATAGTGAAAATGAAAGCTGGTAGTCTTTAGGGAGTTTTGAAGTCCAGAACGTCTGAAGGTGTTGTTAATGATTTTTGCTTATTGTAATTTGGAATAAATAATGACAAGTCATTGATTTAGTTAATAATTCAAGATCAATCAATTCGATTCAATCTTAGAACAAAGCAAATGCCATGTGCTATGAATAAATGTGCAGTATGCATTTCCATGTAGGAGCCAGACTTTGTGTTACTTTCAGCAAAGAAGTGGGTTTGCGATATCTGCAGGTTTTTCAGTGAAGTAGAGAGTTAATGCTGTTTGCTTATTTTAATTTCGAATAAATTATGACAAGTGGCAATAAATCAATTATTTTTAAATTTAAGAGGCTTTAAATGATCTTAAAACAAAACAAAAAGAGCTTTGTGTTAGTTTCAGTAAAAAAGTGGGTTTGGCATGTTTATAAAATATCAACCGATTTATATGGAAAAGTCATGTAATGCTTCTAACACTTTTATTTGTGCAATCATTTTCGAAAATCACACTTTTTTGGTGAGAAAAACTATAATCATAAAGACTAGTATAGTGCTCAGTGGCGCACACAGGATTTCATTTTGGGGGGGATTTTGCATACAACTTTTGAGCCGCATACCATTCGAACCCATATTTTGTACCAAAAATGTTTGTGTTTGGAGGAGTTTGAACCCACAGAGCCCCCTGTGCTTCTCAAGCTTGACATACTAACGTACATAACCGGCAACAGAGCCCAATTACTACTTCAAGGACTAACTTTTTGCAACCACTTGCTTATGAACGGCATAAATAAATTTATATAAATAAATGGGTCATCAAGTTGTATGCTTATTTCAGGGGTGTAGTCAAAATTTGGTTATGAGGGCTTTTAACAATTTTTTGCGGTAGTAACTTTAGCATTAAAGTTACAGAAGTTTTAAATTACAGAAAAGTTGTAACTATAAAATATTGTACTCGTACTTAATAAAGCAAAAAAACAATACATAACACACTTATATATCCATTGTTATATATCTGCTGTACTATGCACACAGGATTTCCTTTTTGAACTCGGTGCCATTTGAAACCATGTTTTGCACCAGCAATTTTTTTTTTTTTGGGTACTTGAACCCCTAACCCCCTCCTCCCCTGTATGCGACACTGTATATATCCATTGTTATATATTCATTGTTTTAAAGATTTTTTTTAATATTGATGTTCAAACTTTGATAGCTTCGAGTTCTGAAGTTTCAAGTAGCAATGCTGTGGTTCTTCAACATTTATATTCCATCAAAGTTACCATTTTCTCATGGAGCGCTCCATCATTCAATAACTTAAAATCTATCATAAAAACTCATGTTTTTTCTCCAAACTGTTGAAATATTCACAGAAACAGTTTCGTAAAGAAACAAACTTATATAAATTCGACAAAGGAAGCATTGCTTCAATAAAAAAAACCAGTCTTAGGTATAATACAAAATTAAGACGCTTGTTTTCGATTTTGGTTTTTTCGCCTAAGACTTTGTATAAAGTTTTATTCGTGTCTATGTCTATGAGCGAGCAAAAACCATAAAATCTGTTCTGCTCATGAGCTTGTCAAATAGTTCCTAACAAATGTTAAAGATAAACTTTTCATTAGCTGTTGTATTTACTGCTAAGACTAGACGACTCCATAAACCAGCAGAGAATACGGCAGGACCAGTGGCGCACGCAGGATTTTATTTCGGGAGGTTTTGTGTAACTTTCTTGAGAACTTTGAAATATAATAAAATTAAGATGTATGAATCTACAGACTGAAATCTAAAACCTGTAAGTTTTCCCTACCTGACATATGTTGGTGCTGAAAGGTCAAAATAGAAAATTTTGTTTAAAGGATAAAATGTTTCTCTTTGAAACATTGATGGAAATTGATGGTACCAAACAAACCCTCCATGGGGATTGTTATGTGAGTCATAACTGGGCACTGTCCCAAATGGTCTACATGCTCGAAACACTCAGTCTGCTGCACAATGACTTCTATAGAAGCAGCAGGACGAGGACTTCGAACAAACCATTGAGTATCTCCCCTGCGTATGCACGTCGTTTCCGATTATTGAGCCAACACTTCCTTAGATGCCTAGCGTAATCAGAGAAGAGGCCCCCAAAATCATACGAAATCATATTAAGAAATACATCATAGCTACCAAGTGGCTCTCATCTGCCAAAAGTGTAAAGGCAAAGTCACCCCACATGGTAACACAATAGGCCACGTGCCACATAATCTGCCTACCTACTACTAGCAAAGAAAACTTCATCAGAAAGTGAACGTCAGAAAATACATACAACGAAATCACATTTCGTATCCTTGAAGTACCTATATATAAAAAATTTTTTTTTGTTGCTAGATTGACAATTTAGTATACAAAGTGATTGAATTTTGATTAATGATTGGCTACGAGGGTGTTTTAACATCTTGGCTACGCACCTGACTGATTTCAAAGGGCAAATGAAAAGCCGTTCACCTTTTAATATGCAATTTTTCTTTTAGTGCTTTTCAATGTTTTGCTTAAAAGGCAGCCGCACGCATGAAAAATTTTCCTTTTTGTATTTGCGGTTTTCCAACAGCGGTGACTCGAACCTGAAGTCGAGGTTCGCTTCGAACTCGCAATGCAGTAACCAGCTGAGCCGCGGTGGCCTCGAGGCCAAAAGTATGCGTTCAATTCATATAGGGTGACTTTTTCTTCATGGGGCGTCATGCAACAGAAAGAGGCTTTAATTATGTAATTTAAAACTGTAAATTTCAATTTCAGATTTCGATTTCAAAGGGAAGATTTTGCAAATTTCGTAGGCATTTCAATTTGCATACTCACACAATTTTGCTACTTTCTAATAGAAAACAGTTATCACTGTTCAATGGGTAATTAATCGAACTCAGGGGCGGATTCAGAAAAATATTTCGGGGGGGAGGGGGTTTAAAAAGTAATTCTTTACTATTTATAAAATGCCTTTTGATTTGTGTCGATCCTAATATTTCGGGGGGCGGTTTAAACTCCCAAAACCCCCCTGAATCCGCCACCGATCGAACTGATGGCCATGTGACTTCTGGTTCAATGCACTCACCACTGAGCTCTGACAGCCTTTTCTTTGCTTGAGAAGAAAATCTATTAAGTGCTCTGAACAATAGAAATAGAACAGTCAACTGTATGTTTAGAATTTTCTAAAAATGTCATGCAAATACATGTAATCAGCAGCTAGAAATAACAAATTATTCTTTAGCTGTGTCAAAGTCAAAAATAACAAAAGCCCTCACGCATTTTTTAAAGTAACTAAGTGCACGCAACGCAAGCAGCTGAAACGGGCGCAGAATTCATTGTAACGAATAAAGCATTACAAAAACAAATTATAAATAATAACAACAACAAAACAACACGCACACATACACATGAAAATTATTTAAACAGTTAATAAGGAAATGCCTGCCGGCAAGTGACATGCAAAAGTTAGTATGTCATTGTTGTTGGGCGAATAAGTATGTTGACATATTTGCAAAAAAAAAAAATGTGTGCCTACGAACAATAACAACAATGGTAATATAACGCGCATGAAAGCGAAAACAGCGCACAACAAAAACATATTAACACAAATAAAAAAAAATATAAAATAAAAATAAAAAACAATTCAAAAGGCAAACTGGCGCAGGGGTGCAACATACACACCAAAACAGCAACACGATAAAAGTTGAAGCAAAATTGGCATATACACAAATGTATGTGTATGTGTGTGTGTGTGTATGGGTGTGTCTGTATTTGTGCACACATCCATAATCGGGCGCACGTTTCCGGCGACGTTGACGTGCACATAAATTTCCAAAGAATATTATAAATCTTTAACGACGGATTTTAAGCGTAATCTTTTAAAATCTACGCGGCTCCAGCGCTGAATGATTCATGGTTAATGGAACGCGCGCACTGGCACTGGTGCACACTTGACACGAAGCCGGCGCGCGTTCGTTGTCGTCTCGCTGCTGCCGGCATAGGCCACCAACTTGTGCCGGCTGCGTCTCCACTGTTTTATTTTTTTATACACACAAAACTTGAAGCCATTTCTTCGCGTTGCCTTTGCTGTGTCTTTCTTTTCAACGTACCTATTTGTATTTTTTTTTTTAAATTTTGTCTTCTTCTTTTTTTGTGCAATTTTGCCAAGTATTCAAAGTTGCAGCGCGTCAGTGTGAGCGAAAAATATGAAAAATAATCTAAATGAAAGAGACAAAATGTGAACTGCTGCCGCAGCACAGTGCCACAGTTGGCCGCCAGTATTTAAGCTGCACCGGAAGTAGTCGCACCAAAGTACGAACACCGCAACGGAAGTGAAAACTGCCCGCGCAAACGGCGCACATCGGCTGCCACGTGCAAGTAGAATACGCCGGCACAAGAAAAATGTGAACGCCGCCTGAGAAAAATTACGCAATGCTTTGCACACTCAGCATGAATAATTTGTGTCCTTGCCGCTCGCCATCGAGCAGCGTCGCGTCGTCGCGCATCGCACTAAGCGAAACTGCCGAGTGCGAACGTACTGCGACACATGCGGCGGACGCACGGATTTCCGGTGGCGTGTAACCGGCGCAATCGACTGCAGCACCGCCGCCATCCAACTACGCGTGTTACGTATACGCCCCGCTCGCCGTGTGCTTAGAGACTTGCAAACAAACCGAACGAACAAACGAACGCAACAGCAAAATAGCCAACTCTGTCGACACATTCGTAAAGATTGAAGGGAAAGTGAAAATAAAAGCAAAAGCAGCAAAATGGAATACAATGAAATGAAATAAGCAAAACACACAAAAGTATTTAACTCCACACGGATTTATGTTGATTGCGCTGGATTACAAGGAAATTGGAAAGGATTTAGCATGAATTCCATTCAATTTTTTATCGTCGCCCTACTGGCAACAGTCGGTAAGTGTTGTGTACATACACACTTGTATCTTTACTTGTATTTAGTGACGATGTTGTCTTTATTTGCGTTGGTTTTGCTGTCATTTTATTTGGCCCGACATTGCTTAGCCTCCTTGCGTGTTTGTTTAGCACATGGCGTATTTATTTATTTATTTATTTTCGTTGTTTCCATTGTGCTTATAAAAGAGGAGTAAATGCTTCGGTAATAGGACACTCGAGAAATGTGTATAAGGTTTGTTTTTGTTTTATTTAGGCATTTTTATTCCTAGAATACATTTGTTCACTCTTCACTCTGTTCAAATGGCATTGGTGAGGTTCGAAAAAATACTAAGAAAAAAATACAAAGGATGCTTATCTATGGCCAAGTGTATCCAATTATTTGCATATTTAAATTTTAATGAATGAATGAATGAGTGAATTTAATTTTACTATTTAAGAAGCAGCAAGGAATTCGTTAAATATTTCTAAAAACCAAACTATTAGCTGAACATAAATAATATTGTTGGTCAATGGAATTCGGCAGATAAAGCTTTGTTGTTTTCAACAAAAACCATACAACTTAGATTAACCTAAATGTTTAAATATGTATGTAATATTAAGCTTCTATTGTCATTGATTAATTTGGGCTCTATCGTTGGCGCAATGAATCAATGAAAACATGGGATGGGTTTTTAGGTGATGTGGTGTTTTATGCTTCAACAGTTGAATGAAAAGTGAATACAAAAAGATGAACATTAGCGACAAGACTGACTGAAACCTGGGAGCAAAAGGGGAGAAAATAAGTGAAAAACAAAAATAAAATAATGGAATCAGGTCAGGTGGAATCGACAGATCACCAAAAGCAGCACTCACTGAGTCAACCATACAATTTATTTATTTATTTATTTTTATTTCTTATTATTTCTTATTATTTTTTTTATTTATTTATTATTTTTTTATTTATTTATTTATTTATTTTTATTTTTTATGTATTATTTTTTAATTTATTAATATTTTTTTATCTAGTTTTTAATTTAGTTTAATTTTGAAAATCTATTATTCCTACTAAATTAAAATTTCGTCAGTGATGAAAAGCAGCACTCACTGAGTCAACCATACAATTTATTTATTTATTTATTTTTTTTTTAACATATATTTATTTTTATTTCTTTATTATTTTTATTTGTTATTTATTTTTATTTCTTTATAATTTTTTATTATTTATTTATATTTATTTATTATTTGTTATTTATTTATTTTTATTAATATTTTATTGTATGTAGTTTCTAATTTAGTTTAATTTTGAAATTCTATTGTTCCTAATAAATTAAAATTTCGTCAGTGATGAAAAGCAGCACTCACTGAGTCAACCATACAATTTATTTACTTATTTATTTTTTTTTTACATATATTTATTTTTATTTCTTTATTATTTTTATTTTTTATTTATTTTTATTTCTCTATAATTTTTCATTATTTATTTATTTTATTTATTATTTTTTATTTATTTATTTTTATTAATATTTTATTGTATGTAGTTTTTTATTTAGTTTAATTTTGAAAATCTATTGTTCCTAATAAATTAAAAATTCGTCAGTGATGAAAAGCAGCACTCACTGAGTCAACCATACAATTTATTTATTTATTTATTTTTTTTTTAACATATATTTATTTTTATTTCTTTATTATTTTTATTTTTTATTTATTTTTTATTTATTTTTAATTCTTTATAATTTTTTAATATTTATTTATTTTTATTTATTATTTTTTATTTATTTATTTTTATTAATGTTTTATTGTATGTAGTTTTTAATTTAGTTTAATTTTGAAATTCTATTGTTCCTAATAAATTAAAAATTCGTCAGTAATGATGATGACAAGCAAAACTTTATGTTATTGCTAACGTTTTCTGCGCTTTATATTTTAAAGAAGAATTTAAAAACATCCCATAGTTCAAAGTTCCACAGGAAGTACTTGAGATCCCTTCAGTTGGCTCCTAATGAATTAAAATTATATTAGTAATAGATGCATTGAAGGCTTAAGAGAGTTTTAGTTCAAAAGATATCATAATTTTCACAGATAAAAATGTATTCGACGCTTTTGTAAAATTTTCCCTTTAAAACACGCATCAAGCTAGATTTAATTTGTAATTAATGTAATTTTTTTTAATGTACTAAATTACTAATTACTATGAACAATTTAATTCCACTTCATCACAAGAATTTCAGTAAAACATATATTTAATTCTAAATCCATTTTAAGCACTGACTTCTGTGTGCAGTGTAATTTATTATTTAAATAAAAACACTTTTTCGTCGCTTTGGCCTCAAGCACATACACACACATACACACACACACGCACACATCAACACAACGTTAACGCTTCAATCTAATCGCCGCTGACCCCAATAATTTATGTTTTCATTTGGGTTAACAACAACAACTACTGTTTACCTTTCAGCCAATTCATGCCGCATGCAAAAAACGAACAGCAAACATTGCGCCACCGAATCCACAGTCAAACAATTTAATTTCAAAATTTATGTACACGAAACCCTTCGAAAAGATCATAAATTTTTTTCGCTACAAATTTCAATTTATTTCAATTTGCAAAACGTAAAAATATTTATGATGCGGCGTGTAAAATTATTAAGAAAAAAAGGTCAATTTGTTGTTGTTCGAGTTGTTGGCTTTAAGCTGGCTGCCAGTTGAGCGCATTGTTGTTTTATTATTATTAACATTGTTGTTGTTATTGTTGGTTTTTGTTGCGGTCTTGCGCTATAAAGTGCTAAACGCCGACACCAAATATTGCCGCGCGCCAAAATTTATGTGCCGCAGTGCGAAGCGTACACGAGGCGGAATGGTGACGGAAAGGATAACGACAACAGGCGAAAAAAACAAACAAACAAGTGACAGAAAAACATGTGCCGCAATATGAAAACAGATCATGAATATAATATTTTGTTTATGAAATACGACGCATGCGCACATTTATGCGGCGCTCGCTTGCAATTTGTACGTCGGTGCGTGTGTGTGTGTGTGGGCGAGCAGCGGCGCTGACAGCGGTGCACTTTACGCGCAAATTCGTTTTTATGTTGCCATAAAAATATGTCAAATGCAAATTACACACAGCGACACGCACACACACACACACACACACACGAGCGCCTGCGCCCACTGACACACAATTGCAAAAATAAATAAATGCCAGTGTTGCCTTAAACCGACATGCGTGTGTGAGTGTGTGCTGCATGCGTTTAAAATTTTTCAAGGATAAGCCGGAAACAGCGCACACATCGACAACACACAGACAAATAATTGCCAGAGCGACTGTAAAAAAGCCAAATCCAGCGGCCCCCTCGCCGATTGTCGCACCCGCGCCGCGTCATATATCTTCGCCAAAGCTGCGATCGTAAACATAAACTCACATAATTGCCAATTGCCAATCATTGTGTGCGTGTGTGTGTGTGCTTCAACAGGGAGCAATTTTGCAAACCCCAACGCTTGCCCGCCTGCAGCCGCGCATAAATCTGCGGCGCGCGCGGTGCCACACGCACATTAATGCAAATGCGAAAATCCTTAATGCTTGTGTGTCTCATAATTTTCGATATGATTTTCATTTAATGAAAACACCACTTTATTTTTACTTTGCACTTTATTTATGTATGTCATTCATTTAATGTTGATATTTTGCCACTCGCCGTCGCCGTCGCTGACGCTGCCACTGTCACTGTCTTATTTATTGAGGTGACTTTTTTTTGGGAGACACAGCGCATGTATACAGGGTGAAGGTGATACTCGGTGTGGCAAATTTTTTTGCGAGAAAGAATTGATTTGTTAAAATCAGGCAAATGGTAACAGTGCCAACAAGAAATATTGCACCTTATTACAAATGACGGCAAAGAAATGTTGTGCTCTTCACCGTAATGTACCAACAAAAGGTACTGTGTCCAATTTCGTTTGCCCATGAAGTGCTCTTGGACAAAGGAGAGCGGCTTGGAACTGCAATAATTTTATTTATTTATTTATTTATATATTTATTTATTTATTTATTTACTTATTTATTTATTCATTTATTTATTTATTTATTTATTTATTTATTTATTTACTTATTTATTTGTAATAAATAAATAAATTAATTAATTAATTAATGAATTAATTATAATAATTAATTAATTATAATTATATATTATAATTATATATTATAATTATATAATAATTAATTATAATAATTAATTATAATAAATAAATAAATAAATAAATTAATTAATTTATTTATTTATTTATTTATTAATTTATTGATTGATTTATTTATATATTTATTTATTTATGAATTTATTGCTTGATTTATTTATATATTTATTTATTTACTTATTTATTAATTTTTTTATTTATTTAATTATTTAATTATCAATTTAATTATTATTAATTATTTAATTTATTTATTGATTTATTTATTTATTTATTTATTTATTTTATTTATTTAGTCCACACACAGCCAAATAAATTGAGGCAATTTAGCTCTTAATTGAGTTTATCGCTTTTACTCTTCACACAACTTAATTAGTTTACACCTCAATTTTACTGTTATCGATAATGTTATCGAACATGTTTTTGTTTTGACGGAAGAAATTGTTTTCTTTAAAACATTTATTGAATATTTAGTAATATTTATTCAACATCCCTAATAATGAATAAAATTTTTAAACGATATTTCAAAGCAAACAAATGTTAACAAACGTCTTTTGCCTCTTTCAGTTTCTCATTTTTGTTTTGGTTCAGCCCATTGTGAACGAATTTGTTGTTGAATGACACAGGGTTGCATGAAAAATTGAAATCAATTTATGGTAAATTTAGCACTAATTGCAATTAGCTAAATTGAAATTTTTGTATGACAAATTGAGCTCAACTTATACCTAAATTGAGGAGAAAATGAGAATATTTCTTGATGGCGTAATTTAGCTGGCTGTCTAAATTGGGAATTAAAACAACAAAACAAACCGCGTCCAAGGCGGATTTAACGAAAAAACTTTTGGCTACTGTTCCGAGTGCTCTAAACAAAAACAAAAATCAAAACAATTAACTTAATCGTGATTGGAGAAAGTAGATACAAGTTCTATCAGCTGGACTAGTTCTACCACCTTATTCAATGTGCCTTGTATGCCATTATGAAAGGTTTGTTTAAAAAGGAGATAAAGATCAAGTGATAGAGTTTTGAAGCTGCAGCTTATAGACTCCAAAGGCAAATTTCTGTACCTTTATAGTTTGACTTCTTTGGTTTTGACTTATTTCTGGTGTTCAAATCAAATTTTGAGCTCTGATATATTCAGTGACCTATAATAGAATTTGATGGCAAATATTTTTGTGGTATATTTCTTTCTTAAAAGTCCCGTTTCAAAAGAGATTTTTTGGCATTTTAAGAAAAGAGAGTTAAATTGACCCATAATAACAGGAGATAGAGGGTTAAAATGTTCCCCAAAAATTGTCCTCGTAGTATTTTACATCAAATTGCTAAACACATCATATACCTAAAATGTGAGGTTACATAGTTTTCGTATGTCGTTTCACCATAAGAATCTGTAAAGAGAGAAAAGCTTTGATGTCACCAACAAAAATTCAGAGGCAAACATTCAAAACGCCTATATACATCTATTTTTTTGTGGCTTCCTCTACGAGAATGCTTTGCCAGAACTTTATTATTATTATTTGTTTTTACAATGTAATCAAAGATTACAAGAAAGGAAACATAAACGTTCGTACGAATGGAAAGAACTTATAGTTGGATGCCCTTTTATCCATAAAGGTTTAAGATTTTTTTCAAGAAATATAAAAAAATAAATATTAATACACATACATACAAACAAAGGACTTAGAAATAGGTTCGAGTTAGTTCATCGCACAAATAAAGAAACTTTTTCTTATTAACAATTGCGTTGTGGCTGAATCTAAACTAGAAACAAACACTTTGTCTTAACACTATGTTGAAAGACAATTGCGGTCATTTTAACGGTTACTCACAACGGTGAGTAGTGATTCGTAAGAATACGAATGCTTTTGGTATACCACTTTTGGTACTTCAGCAAACGCTTCAGGACTTTCGTTGCCACTTCCTCTAAGACTGCCAAGCGTTGTCCTGCAGAAGCAGAGGACATGTTCTAATGTCTCCAAAGCTTTGTCTTCACCGCATATCGATGACGCGAATTGGAAATAAAATTTTAATAATTAGCGAGTTTGCTGTGAGTAGAGTGGCTGGCAAACATTCAGAAGAAATTGCAGGAAAACCCTCAACACAGATGGGAACTGAACTTTTCATCTTCCCAATTAAGTAGTACGTAGGGAACTTAGATGCATAAATGATTTGTGGAATAGGTAATCTATTCAAAAAAGAATTTAAATTTAAAAAAGAATTTAAAATAATTGATTTCAGTTTAGTTTAATTGGTTTGAGTCGATAATGTCCATATCCATATGTTCCATATGTTTTTAATTTTAAAATTGAAATTCTCTGATTAAAAGTAGAAACTTTCGAATGTCTTTGATTTAAAACGAAAACTATCAATATTGAAAATCGTCCCTGTCCTATTCTATACAATAATTTATAATAAACCAAAATTTCTCATCTGTGGCACAATGAATTTAAATGCTGCGCCCTGTAAAGTGTTTGATTTATTGTTTAATACTTTAATGCCTCGTTCAAATTCCTCCAAAGCTGAATAATGCATTAATTGTGCGCCGGCTTTATGATTTAAGTGTTGCCAACTGTGTTTCAAAACAAAAAAATAACTAATGTAAAAACAAACAAAAAATTGTAAAACGCGAAAAATAAAGTAAAAACAGAAGTTCTCGACACAAAGAGACACCGAGCACATGGAATTGGCAGATGGGCCTGGACGCATATTTCACGTGCAGAGCGAGAAGAATTATTATAAAATTACGTGATTTCGCAGAAATCTGGCACAAGCGCCACGCGACACTGGCCACGTCTGGCGCTTAGACGCGTGTAACTACGACAAAAGATGATGATAAGAAAAGCAAGAAGAAGAGAACATGCACACAGATACATAGAGAGAAGCACGCGTGGCGGCGATTCGAAACACATTCCGCCACTTTCGCACGCCACATTTTCACGCAGCATAAATTTGTACGTTGAATGCGGACATTTTCAAGTTGAAAGCGATCCGAGAGAGCGACGTACGAGAGGCGGAAAGAGCGCAGCGTAGGTGACTGGCAATGCGGCAAAGTGCGATTATTATTTGAAATTATTGTCCTGAACGAAAGATGGCAAAGTGGAACGGAAGTGGCTAACGTTAAGAACTTTACTGTTATATCAGCACACACCCACACAAGCGCGATTACAGGCATACACATAAAAGTCTCTATGTATATGTGAGTATAATGTGTGAAGAATCCGAGAGACGTTACTATTATCAGCGAGGCCAATGGCTTTTGGTGAGTGTGGCAAAACGGCGGCCCAAACATTCGTTCAAACATTCAACAAATCATGTGTGTGATTGTGTGTGTGTGCAGGTTTGTAACATATTTTGTACGACAGCAACCTGAGCAATTTATATTTTGCGCTGTAATAGACAGCTATGCAAAGACAACTATGAAATAAATAAATGAAATAAATAAATAAATTAAAAAAAATAAATAAATAAATAAATAAATAAGAGATGACCATATAACACCGTGCGACAAAAATCAAAAAATTTCAAAACACACAAAAAAATCTATATACTCGCGAATCTAGGAGCCAAATGTAGTAAAACTGCGTTTTTAGTTTTTCTCTCTGACGTCAGGATTTAAAAAGAAAAATATTTGAAATTTCAAGGACATGTTTATTTCATTCATATTTATTTTAAAAATTGAGCGCATTGTAGACTAACAATATGTGTATCAAATTAAAGAGAAAAATCCTTAGAATCTTAGAAAATTTAATTTTTTGATGCAAAAGAACGAAGAGGTATTGAAAATGTCCTTTTAAAACTTTATCCTTGAGTATCCTTGCAAATTTCCAATAGTTTTTTTTTTGGAAAAAAATCGTTATTAAGGACTAATATGCACACTACCACATCCTTGAGTTTCGTCCTTCTAACTTTATTAGTTTAAGATATAAACAATTTAATACACACATTTGCAAAATGATTAGATGAAGTTAGTGATGAACACGGAGAGCGTCTCTTGGTGGAAAAGACATTGCGGTAACAGGAACCATAGTTTTCACCAGCAATTTGTATATTTTGGGGAAAGGGTTTGGACTTGTTTCCCTCTACATTTGGCGTTTTCCCTGCACATTCCCCAAATTTGTTCCCTAGTTTGTACAAAAACAAATTGGTCAGCAAAGTAGTTTACACTTTGCGTTGCTCTTTTCGCTTTCAATTGCACTCTTCTCCTTTCAGAATTTCCATATCAGCTCTCCCTTTCTTCCCGCCTTCCTCACATAAATTGTTCATATTGTTATAGCCACTCAGTTGGCCCAAAATGCTTGCCATGTCGAGTGTCGATTGATGCAAAAATGCAAATATTTCAATTTTTGGCACTAACGAACGTTTAACTTTCAGTTGGAATTTTCTATTTTCGAAGCGAGTCTTGAAACGCTTGCACGTACAAATCGTTTTTCCTTTATTATTCTGGCATTTTGTCTGTTGGGGTTTTTTTAACTTTTATTGCTTTTATTTCTCAATCGTTGATTTGAAACAAAACCGCTTATTGCTGCTCAATTCCGCTGCCAGCCAATTGGCTATGCTTTATTGAGCTCGTATTGTGCCAGCCGCAGCTGTTCATGTGGAAATCTTACTCGCTGCACGTACATATGGCTGTGTGTATGTGTGTGTGTCCTTGACTTATGCACAGCGTGAACGTGTCTGCCCTGCAGCCATTATTTTAGCCTCATTTCCATTCGTCTCCATTTCTTGGCCGCCTCGACAGCAGCGCAAGTAGCCGCAGCCGAAGCTGCGCAAGCCGCATAAATCATCTTTAAATGTTCAAGTATGCGCGCGCATTTTAGCATTTCACATGCCATTTCATAAATTGGTTGTGAACTAAGGAAAACGAGCAAAAAATTATAACGTCGAATAGCAGTCAAGAAGCTAATAAGCGACTGTGTGTAACTATTCGTGTAAGCTGCAAGGACGAAATGTGAGGAAGTTCTGACTGAAGTCATTCGTTAAAAAAATTTGTTTTAAAATCTCAATTTTTTTTTAAGAATTTTTACAGAAACAGTTGTTTGGTGAAAGCGACCTCAAGCTGAAGTTAAGAATAAGCAGAACAATGTAGGTTCAACAGGACTTGACCCACTTGACTATTAGTCGGGGAGTGGTTCTTCGAGCAGTGATGGAGCTAATACTATATATCTGCATATATAGCCATGATCTGTGGTCAATAGATATAGAGACCAAATTGTCTAAAAATGCTCTCTTCAATTTTTTTTTTTATTGTTTTACTATACAAAGTTTTTCATTAGCAATGTCTCAACTTTGGCATCTTATTGCTTATTTCAAAGTTTTTGTTCTCTCATAGACACAACTTTATCATAAAGGCCATATTTCAAATATTAGTTGTCCTGAGACTGCAAAATGGCGTTTTTAAGTCATCACTTTTCACCTCGGTGAAGTGCACTGGTCTTCCATACCAAAGGCCATGGGTTCGATTCCTATCTGTTGCACTCTTCTCAAATGTCCAATTTAATTTCCTTCTTTCAAATTGTTCCCATCCCTTCAGCATTACCCAATGAAATCCTCTGCCTTCGAACGAGCTTATATCCTTCTCACTCCAATCAGTTTTGTTAAGCAGCTTGCAGCAGATTTTCGAGACAGTTCTCTGCTACTCAATTACCTACCGAGACTGTAGAAGTTTCTTTGAGCAAGAGTAATCCTTTGTTCTTTCTATAGGCTGGCAGCATTTCTGCTATTTGTGACGGTGCCAAGTTGAACGAATTCTTTCACAACTTCAAAAGTACACCTTTCGGCCTCAACGCGAGACTTCGTCTTACCCTAATTCACAACCAGACGCAGTCGCAGCGCATACATCATCCAAAAAAAGTTCATCAAACACACAAACCTCAGTGTTTTCCAATAATACCTCCTATCTAAGAGCAACGAATGCGTAGAGGGCTTTCAAATGCGAAAACGTCTCTCCTAGGGGACGCCAGATGGCAGTCTCATCAGCAGGGAAATGATTTTGAGGACCTGAAAACCTATAAAAAAGGCAAAATAAAATAGCAAAAAAGGCACGGAAAGGCATTAAAAACTGCCAAAAAGGCAAAAAGGCACTAAGAACTGCCTGAAAAGGCAAAATAGGGCATTTAAAACTGTTAAAATGGTAAAAATAGGCATTTAAAAATAAGAAAAAAATCTTAAAAAAAGGGGGAAACGGTATGTATTTTTTAATAATTTTTTTCATCTGACGTATGCAACATACAATATTTATAAATCGTTTTTTGTAAAAGAAAAACTATAACTAAGATATTTTAATTGAAATGTTGGCACATATTTTAAATTCATATTTTAACTTCTCATATAAAAGCCGTATTTGTATCACAAAAAAATAAATAAAATTTTTGCGCTAACCGACCTTCTTGATTTTGGCATGTTTTTTTCTTTAAATTTTCCACTGCACAACAAAAACTAACGGCTTGAAAAATAACGGGAATGATCAAATCAATGTAAAAACATCGATAAGTTAACGAATTTGCAATGTTGCCACTTAATTTTTTTAATTTAAAGGTATTTTTGCGAAACAAAAGGGGGAAAATATTAAAAACGAAAGAAAACTAAAAAGGCGCTCAACAAATCTTGAAAAAGGCATTTTGTGGCATTTATAGGTAAAATAGGCACTAAAAAAGGCATTTATAGGTGGAAAAGGCAAACTGCCTTTTTACGGCAAAAAAAGGCAAAATAAAAGTGGTATATTTCTAATCAGAAGGACCTAATTCGTGCTCATTTTCAATCAGAAATGCTCTATCTAGCAGCAAACAAAAAAGGCAATTTCCACAAAATCCTTTCCCTGCTCATCACCTAAACTGCTGGCCATGGGTTATTCAAGCACCGTGGCAGAACTTTAATCGATTAATGTAACCAACAAAAGGCTTTAGTCTTGTTGAGGCTCTATGCTTCCAAGTGGAGTGAGAAAAAGTTACCACTTTATAGCTTTGAATCGTTAAGCTAAGCTTCAACGAATGTTTGTCATCAGTTGACGTCCTTTGACATTTTTTATGAAAATACCTAACAATTTCCACGAAATATATACGCAATGACAAGTTTATATTTCAATTCAAACACTCTCAAACCGAAACAAACGAGCAACCACAGTTACACAGTTCTAAAACACTTAAATCTGCCACAACAACAACAACCAACACACGCACACATTATAATTAAATTTTACCTCAAGCTGAATCTGTTAAGCGAAATGTTCGCATAATTCCACATTTGTAGTTAACGCTTCATGCTAATGCCAACAACAACAACAACAACAAAAACCACATTCAGCAAGCGAAACCATTTGAAGCGCTCAAATGCGATTTCAAACTATAAAAACAATGCACGATGCATGTGTACAAACAAAGCGCCGTGTGTGTTTGTGTGCGTGTGTCTGAATATTCCATGGAAAGCGCCACTGGTGTAGAGCCGCTGAGTGGTATTGCAAACAAACTTCACAACTACAGAAAAATTAAAATCATACAGAAAGCAAACAAAAAAAACAAACACAAACAAACAACCCCATAAAGTTTGCACTACACACGCACACACACACACACACACACACACATGCACGTCCATTGAGCGAGACACATGTGCTGCTTATTTTTTGCGCGCAATTCAAATCTCAATTGTGCTGCAACGGAATGAAATCAACAACTTTATGGATTTTATTTGCAAAAATGTGCGCGTCGATTTGTGCTTCCGGCTACTTTTCTTGTTGCCATTCGTGTTAGCCGACTATGCAACAAACTGTCGGCGTCTATTCGACTGTCTGTCCACTCAGTACACGTTCGGTCTGTGCGGTGGCGCTTTGCGTCGCCGGTTGGGCCAACTTTTGCATTTTAAATAAAATAAAATAATGTTATCGGATCTGATAGCCGAAACTTTTTGATTTCGTACTTTTCTCGCTACAATAACCGCCAGTCATTCCGTGTTGTCCGCCGGCATACATTAAAGTCGGCGCACACAGGTTAAGGGCGTTTGTGCCGCTTCCACCTTTCCGAGAAATCCCTACGGATGAGATGTGCCGTGGCGAGCGCCGCAGCGATGTGTTGATGGTTGCTCGCCGCTGGCACTGGCAACAGTCGAAAAATCTGCTATCTCTCAAACCAAAAACAAAAAAAAAAACAAGAAGCAGCACAAAGTTAGAACTGCCAGCTGAATGTATATCGACTGCCTAAAGTTTTCTAATTCCATTTGCCGAGCTTGGTTTGACTTCATTCAACTGTGTGGTGTTTTTGTTGTTGTTGTAGTTTTGTATTTTTGTCTTTGATTGGGTGGCTTTGTGCTGGCAAGGTGTGGCACCCACACCCTACTTCAGCCTTAGCATGGACCACAATTTGGAGTACCATAAATTACAATTGAAGTTGACCGTTAATGGCAAACATGAAATTTCTAGCAAGCAAAAAATTAAAAAAAAAAAGTGTTTAGATGAAGAAAATTCTTTGTGGTTAAATAGGTTTAATATTTTGCTATGTGTGCCTTAGGTTATTTTCACTTTTGTATGAAGGACAAGTGCGCTTAGTAAATATTAAAAAAATATATCTGTGGCATTTTCAAATTGTTCAGGAGAGCGAAAATACTGATAAGGTGCAGAGCAAATCTCATACAAAACTCGAGAAAATTTGAAATGCTATACATCATATCTCTGTAACTAAATGTCGTAAAAACAAGCCGATTACACCAAAAGAAGCGTTTTAAAATTGTGTCTTTATAATTAAAAAACTGGAAAATTTCACTATATCGACATAAGTTGTTTTATCAAAATGCCACAGATATATAATTGCGATCAGGATTAGAAGAAATAATGGCTAATGATTAGGTTTGCATTTTCTTTCGAAGCAGTAAATATATCGGTATAAGTGATCTCTTTAATTTAAAGCGATATTTTAAGAAATTTCTTAGTTTTATTATGAATCAAAATTAAACCTAAGATTTAGTGTTCCAATGTCTCGAACTAAACGAATCGAGTTAAAATACTCGCTTCTCGTATAAAAAGGAATTGAGGGTAACAACGAGTCAAATGGCCTCTCTAGAACCAGTACTCCAACAGCTGCGTCGAAGTTTTCCATCGGTCTAGATTGAATTAGTACAGGCACTGAAATTTAAGAAAATATAAGAAAAAAGAAAACATTCCGAAAACCTGGAAACTAACTCATATCTGAGACACTCGCTGATTTACTCGTTTCATTATTTTAAACCCCAAATGAACTTTGTTGGGCCCCAACTCGGACAACAAATAATTATGAAAAGTCACTACATTTTTAGGAGAAGATAAGAGTGGCTACCTTACACGGAAGCCCACTTAGGCCATACATTATAAAGACCCATTGTGATACCACAATCCCGATCCCAAGTCTGCTCACTCATTGAACCAGTTTGATCTCCGATCTATTAGTAGACAGTGAACAATCATATCGACTGAAACTCCTAGATTGTCGAAAAAGAAGTTGCCCTTCTTTGGCCCTGATGACTCCTTCTTCTTCTGGATAATGCAAGACAAGTACATTGAAGGTACTTTTCCATCTCTTCCTCGTTCATACAGCTACGACAGAAATAATTTGAAGACAAACCCAACCATCTTGCGAGAGTGGGAATTAAACAATGACTCGTCAGAACATCAATCTTGGTTCCGATCTGGTCGCTTTTTAGTGAAAGAAGCTCTCTAGAAAGACGAAAGTTGAAGGTTGACTGAATTGGGAACGTAGTAAATCGTGTGTTGCGTTCAGCCATCTTTGGTTAGCTTTGTGTAGGGAACTTGTATATGTACGAAACTTGCAGGTAGGAACCAAGAACTAATCTTCATTTTGAAGACGATTTTACCAAACATAAGTAATTAGTTGCTCTTTGTCTCCATGCCTTTTAAAAGAGAATCGTGCACCAATATTTAGTCAAATCTTACCAAATGAGGACTTCTGGATGGTTTAAAATCTCTTAATAACAAATCTCATACTAACACTAACATGCAGCATTTAAACACATTTAAATAACACAAAACATTGCAGTAGGATCATAGAAATAATCTGTCAGAAATTAAGGATATGTACTGCACAGGCAGCTAGATCTCAGCTAGCCAGACAGACAGACAGGTAGATGGAGAGATGTACAGAAAAACAGCTTGAAACATATATGTACTAACATATTTTAAGTTCAACTTGTTTCATGGTGAGCGTTTGTAATATTACACTCACTAGTGTTGCTACTTATCGTTGATTCATCCTGAAAGTATGCTATAAAAATTCCCTATCAGCCAGTTTTTGAATATCCTTTTCACAAGCTTCAACAAAAAAACAACGCATGGTCTTCCAACTTGCTTTGACTCTTCATCCTGAAAGTAGGCCATAAAAAGGTACAACTAAGGTACACTAAAAACCAACCAAGACGAGCCAACCAAAACCAAACCTTGATTCTTCATCCTAAAAGTATGCTATACTTTCTATAAAAATGAACAACCGACCGACTGAGGTCTAAAATTTCTGAAGACTCTTCCCTCAAATCTCAAAACAAACTCACCAAAAAACCAAGGCATGGTCTGCCAACTTTAGGCATGATTTCCTAATGATTCTTCATTCTGAAAGTATGCTATAAACATGTACAATCGACCAACTGAGCACTAAAATTTCTGAACACTCTTCTCTCAAGTCTCAAAATAAACTCACCAAAAATCAAGGCATGGTCTGCCAACTTTTAGCGGTATTGCCCTTGATTCGTCATCCTGAAAGTATACTACAAAAAGTTACAACTGGTCGACTGATTACTGACGTCTTTGAACACTCATCTTGCAAGTCTCAAAACTAATTCACCAAAAAAAAGTCATGGTTTGCAAACTTTTAGCAGGATTGCATTGATTCTTCATCCTAAAAGTATACTATAAAAATTTAAAACCGACCGTCTGAGGACTAACATTTCTGAACACTTTTCCCTCAAATCTCTTTGCATTTGATTCTTCATCCTGAAAGTATACTACAAGAAGCTTCACACTGGTCCACTGATTACTGACGTTTTGGAAAACTATTCTCACAAAATTCGAAAGACAACCACCAGAAAACAAGTCATGGTCTGCCAACTTTAAGCAGTATTGCCTTTGATTCTTAATCCTGAAAGTATACTATAAAAATGTACAACCGACCGACTGAGGACTAACATTTTCAAACACTCTTCCCTCAAGTCTAAAAAAAAATTCACCATAAAACCAGGCATGGTCTGCCAAGAATTACCTTTAATTCTTCATCCTGAAAGTATGCCATAAAAGTGTCCAACCGACTGACCAAAAATACAACTTATTTGCAACAAAAGTTTCACTTTCAAGCGAAACTTAAATTTAGAACTGAATTTATCGCCACCATTGTCAGCCATTCATCTCACCAACTGTCTATCTGTCTACGAAAATTCCCACTGCTACCTTTCACACGTGCAGTTCGCTTTCAAGCATTTCATAGTCGTGTCGACGCTTTTGCTTTTATTTATTATAAAACTTTAACCATTGGGTGGGCTCTTTGCTTTTTTGTTTTTTTTTCGATAAAAATTCTATGCCAAAAACTTTGACCAACACATAAACAAATTCGCATCTACCTTAACGCTAAGCCGGCCATAGCAGCGTCTGCGGCAACGGCAGCCAGTCCGTCGACCAACACCAGTCGCAACTGCACTCAATCAACACGCCCACCAACCAACGCCAAGTCTTTGGTTTCAGTTTTATTTTGGAGTTTTTGCGTCGGCAGCAGTTGAGTGTGTTTATTTTTATCAAGTACATGCAATAGCAACACAACAACAGCATCGCCATCAACATTATCAGCGCCATCATTGCCACCATCTCAATTCCCACCCCAGCGCCCATCTCCTGCTCCTCGTTTTACGCATCAACTCGAACGTCAACAACAGCCTACACGATGCCTCGTCTTGGCAGCGGTTATCTTACTATGGCTTTTCGGCCAAACTTTCCGCGGCGGCAGTCAGCTTAAATTGTTAAATGAAATGAAATTTGAAATTTGTATCTTTTAATTTAAATTACGCTGTGGCAGTTGTTGCGGCGCTTCCTTCGCTTCAGTTTGCCTGTTTTGCCTTCTTGGCGTTTCTTTTTCTTTTGTAATTTAAATCGGCACTTTGTCTGCCCGTCATTGACATTGTTACTGTTTGTGATTACTTTGTTGTATATTTTAAAATTTGTTTAATTTCTGGTCATAATTATTTTTGCATTTTGTGCGTTACTTGCGGTTGCCTGGCAATTTATTTACTTTCGTGCGGTGTTCTGGATGCGGCGCATTTATGGAGTGGGGCGCTCGACCAGGCAGCGGCCGTTGACTGACGAGTTAATTACTTCGTAATTGTTACAAATGGCAGCCGTCTGTTTGTTTCGAGTTTTTTGCTTTGAAAGCAGATAAGAAAATAGTTGGAATATTTATAATATTTTTGTTGTTAAACATTTTCGATATCATGTCATTTCGCATGGAGTTATTTCTTAGCTGACTTAGTTAGCTGTATCAACCAGGCCTTGAACATTCCAAGATGGTTATTGGATCTTATAACAAGAAAAGGTTCGAGGAATGTATGAGTCTCTCAAAGAATAATCTAAGGATCATCACAGGTATATTGACAGGGCATTGTAGATTGAACTATCATCTAACCAAACTAGGTATTAGGGTGAACGAACTCTGTAGGTTCTGTTTGCAGGACAATGAAACTGCAATACACATACTAGGCATATGCCCTGCACTAATGCACAAACGGAAGAAGCACCTGGGTGACTTTATTATACCAGGTTCGGACTGGGTTTCCAAAGGCTTAGGAAATATACTAAGATTCCTTTTGGATATTGGACTCACGGACAAACTGTGAAGGCCAAGAAGGGGGCACAATAGATCTTTCAGGTCGCGATGCACTTTCCCCGGCAATAATAATAATAATAGTTAGCTGTATGCATCTTCGAGGCATTTACAAGTTTTGCTATCGATATGTTAGACTAAAAGTAGTTTGAAAGAAGTTAGAGAGTGAGTTAATGTATTAAATACTAAAATTATTACTATTTGAATATGAATAATAAAAAAAATTCTCAAATGATAAACGAAAGTCATGGACTTCGTCGCAAGAAAAATGAGAAACGAATAGAGAGAAATCAATTGTTGAAACAATGCGTTAGTGACATCAGAGTAACGTCGTAAAGCGGTGAGCGAAGAAGGCTAGATTTTCACCAATAATTGTACTTAGTACAGTGGCGCACTCACGATTTCATTTTGGGGGGTTTTGCATAAAATTTTTGAGCCAAATATCATTTGAAAAAATATTTTGTACCAGAAATTTGTACATTTGGGGGGAGGTTGAAACCCCAAAACCTCTCCCCTATGTGCGCCACTGACTTAGTATATACAGTGGTGTCTGAATATAGTGAACTAATTATTGCAAGGACTGTATTGAAGTTGTTCACTATATCAAGGTCAACATTTTTGTTCAAAAACTCGTTTTATTTGCTCAAAATACAATTTTTGTTTTTTGCTTGAAAACTTTCTATATTTAGAGGCTCGATGTCAAAATTTGGGTGTTCACTATATCGAGGTGTTCACTATGTTATATAAGGTTCACTATACCCAGACACGACTGTATATGATCTACATTGTTAAGTGTTATTGAATGGATATGGTGTTGACACATTTCTGGAAAATGCAATAATTTTTGTTTCATGCATCAATGCATCAATGTTATGGGTTTTGTAAAGCTTCTCAGAAACTATTGAGTGTTTCTTTACTGCAAGAACCTAGAGCCCTATCGAAGGTGACATTTTAGCCGAAGCCGATTAATCGGCTACAATACTTCGACTAAAACAGAAGCCGAAAATTAATAACTTAAGCCTTAACCCTTAAATGCATGGGGCAATTTTTTTCGAATCAATCTAGAGCAAGCACAAACATGATTTAAATTGATTCAACAGATGTACGAAGGATTTAGGAACTGTACCATATATGGTACGCCATGCATTTAAGGGTTAAGCCCTAAAAGTATGCAATGTACAGCAAAAAATGTTTGTACAGTGTTGTGGTTTACTACGCATAGCATACTTTTAGGTGTCCTGGTGCTTTCGGGAAGTTTCACTTGAACGATTCGAGAGAATGCCGAATGTTTCGAGAAAGAATTACGTTCCAAGCAAAAAAGTATAAAAGGCAGCAGGGAATGGTGTTGCCAGTGAGTTAATTGGCCGAATGTGCGTTTTTAGGCCGAATGTGGCCGAAACCGAATAATCGATCAAACTCTACAAATACCAGAATTCTGGAGTAGAATTTGGAACATGACAGCTGGTTATCAAAGTCATTGAGAACTTTAAGCCTTTGATCTTTTTGGAGACCATGCGGTAATGTCTCTTGGGGGGGAATAGTTGGCAGTCACCATAACCTCGAACTGCTAGCAACAGATAACTAACAGATAGCGTAATAACTATTATGAGAAACACATTTTTTTTCGTTCTCGATAATTGTTATTTTGGGATTTTTTTTTGTTTACGTTGCTTCATAACTTTAATTTATGACTTTTTTATTTACGTTACCGATAACTATTATTTTGAGAAATTTGTTTTTTACGTTGCTTTATAAGTTTTATTTGCAATTCTTTTTTAATTTACGTTGCCGATAACTATTATTTGAAAGAAAATTTTTTTTACGTTGCTTCATAACTTATATGAAAGAAATTTTTTTATTTAAGTTGCCCTACCACATTTTGAGTATGAATTGATTTTTTATTCTTTAGTTGTTGGTGGAAAATTAGGTTTCTGCAGTTAATTTGCGTTTGTCAATTTAAAACAATTCACAACAATTCAACGTAAAAAATTTTTTTTTTAGATAATACAAGGTGCAACCAAAAGTAAACAGGACTTTTATAAAATAAAGAAAACGGATGATTATTTTTGTATAATTCTTTTTATTTATTCAAAATAATCTCCTTCTGCTTCGATACAACGTTTTGCACGGTCCAAAAGCATTTGGAATGAGTGTTTTAGGTCATCGGCCGGCATCGCCTTCAGAATGTTGGTACAAGCCTTTTGGATGTCCTCAACGTCCTTATAACGGTTTCCTTTCATCGACAAATGCAACTGACCGAATAAGTAGAAGTCACAGGGAGCCATATCAGGCGAATACGGTGAATGATTGATGGTAAAAATGCGATTTTTGGTCAAATAATCGGTCGTAACGAGGGCTCTGTGAGCCGGTGCATTATCATGCAATAAACGCCAACTTCCTTCCTCGCGATATTCTGGCCGAATACGACGAATGCGATGCACCAAACGCTTCAAAACTTCAACATAAAACAAAGCGTTAATTGTTTTTCCCGGTGGAACAAACTCTCGATGAATTATTCCCTTTGAATCGTAGAAACAAATGAGATGAGTTTTGATTTTTGACTTCTCACGGCGGGTTTTTTTCGGATTTGGCTCATCTGGGTGCTTCCATTCGGCACTTTGACGCTTTGTTTCGGGATCATATTGAAAGCACCACGTTTCGTCACCGGTTACGATGTTGAACAAGAAATTTGGATCACGTCTGGCTTCCCGAACGATGTCTTTTGCGTGCTCAATTCTCTGCGCTTTTTGGTCGTCGGTTAAAGTGTGCGGAATGAAGCGAGAACACACTTTACGGAGACCCAAATGTTCGGTTAAAATGCGATCAATTGATGTTTTGGAGATGTTCAATTCCATTTCCATCAATTCCAATGATGATTTTGGCTGCATTTTGATAAAATCACGCACAGTTTTGATGGCATCGTCAGTAATCACAAATTTCGACTGGCCGACGTGTTCGTCGTCATTCAAGTCTTCACGACCATTCTTGAATCGATTCAACCACTCATTAACACGGCCACGGGATAAACAATCATCACCATAAACTTGCTTTAACAATTTAAACGTTTCGGTAAAAGTTTTACCAAGTTTAAAACAGAACTTAATATTAGCTCTTTGTTCGATCGACATTCTCGTACCAAAATTAAAAACATACTGTCACATTGAGCGGGATATTTCGGCGTCTACTAGACCAAATGTCATGAAATTTAGACAGTATGTGAATGAAAGATGTACCTTTCCAACGCATGTCCTCACACATAGATGGCGCCACCAGAAACGTCCCTATTGCAAAAGTCCTGTTTACTTTGGGACGCACCTTGTAGTTATCGGCAATGTAAATGAAAAAAAAATCACAAAAAAAGTTATGAAGCAACGTAAAAAAAAAATTTCTCAAAATAATAGTTATTGTTAACATGAATAAAAAAAATCATAAATAAAAGTTATGAAGCAATGTAAAGAACAAAAATCCCAAAATAATAGTTATCGACAACGAAAAATATATTTGTTACTTATAAAAGTTATTATGCAACTCAAAAAAAATTTATTACATGGTAATAGTAATAGGCGACGTACAAAATTTCTTATTGGGATTAAGTATTATAAAGCAATAGTTATAAAAATGTCTTAAATTAGGGCAATATTTTTATTCCCAAAAATATGGATAATAAATATTTTAGGTTTCTGGCGCTTTCACCTTCCAAACAAGCCTCGAGATGACAGATCTTTCTCAACTTGATACTGTTTAAAGTATCTTTTTACGTTCTTGACTTCCAACTATTCTATCCTATTCGATTATTCTACTTCCCTCCCATCTCCTCAGGTTAATCTCCCTTATCTCTTTTACAACGCTCCTCTTCTATCTTTACCTTTCTCCTACCCACGTAATGGACTGATTGTTATTGATTTGACTGTAGACTTCCTGTCCACTACTGTCCGGCCGAATATTCGTCTTCGGTATTCGGCCTATTCAGCCAATTTTAAATCTTCGGCTTTGGCTAAAAATCCACCTTCGGATTCGGATCGGAATCTACTGTTCACCCTCAAATCATCATCATCATCATCATCATCCTATAGAACATCTTTTTCGCTACAATATCACTGCCTCTTCGTGTGTACTGTCCAACTTAGCATATCCACTGAGCTCTGTACTCTGTCAATGCCATAAAGTAACTCATACAACTTGTGATTCTTACATACTCCAAGGTCGTCTTCAATGCAAAGCAGGCCGACCAGATCAACGATGCCCATATTACAAGCCTTCCACAGTTTGTTTCTGAATTTACTGCTTGGCCTCATAAAAGTTTCATTGAAGTTCCTTCTGATTCTTTCGAATGCTTCTCAGACACAACAATCAAAAATCTTTTTTAAACCAAACTTTGATAAATTTCAGTCTAACTAAGCGTGAAATATATAATTTTCGGCGGCAGTAAATAGCAAAACTGCGACTAATATGCACAAAAAACTGCCAACTTTTGCCATGCCTACAGCCGAACAAAGCAAAACGTTTGAAACACTCCAAGTATTGGCAACAAAAACGTCAACAAAAAGTCATTTACATTGGTGCGGACATTGGCAACAAAAAACATGCGCGCACACAACGACAAAACGTGCACATGACTAACCGACTGTGCGCCTGAATAAATGTCAAAGTTTTGCAATAAACGCATTTTGAAATTACCCAACTTTATGGCCGAACAATTATCGGCCAGCACTAACGGCACTGTCAACGGCAACACAGACAACTACAGCTCGTTTCAACACGACTCGACTCGACTCGACTCGGCTAATGACTAACAGCTCGATTCGACTCTATTTGACTCGATTTAAGTCTCAAGTCGGTTGTGTCAGCGTTGACGCATGTCTGTCCTGCGCTCCTAATGGCCATCAACATTAAACATTATCTCAAGCGCCATCATTGGCGATCTTATGTACATTTTACTATTGTTATCATTTGCAGATTTCATTGTCATTTGGCGTCTCGCTTCAGCCCTCCACTCGCAACATCGCCAACTATGGAAAATTTTTGTGCAATTGATTATTTGAGACGCTTTACTGGGCGCTGATCCACTTTTATGCGAACATTCACTTCATTATTATCCCTTTATGCGTGGCAAATCTATATTGTATATGACAACAACTACAACAATCACAGTTATAATAACAATAAGATGGCGTATGTATGTGCGTCGGTCCATTTATGAGACAGACGCTTAAAACGGTTTATTTGCGCATTTCCCGAAAACATAAACAGCAGCTTTTTATTTAACTTTCGTTGGCACTTTTCGGCGTTTCAGCTCCGCGACCAGCTAAATTTTTATTAGCACTTTGGCGCTACAGCTTTGTGGCTATTTTATTTATTTGGCATATCATAATGTCTTTAATTTGCCATACGAATGCTGTTTATTTTGTGTTCAACTTTACTTAGCACACACTCATACACACATACAAACACATAGATACATGTTCGAGGCGCTTTGGTTCGTTTTGGTTTATTCGCATAAATGAATTTAATTAGAGTTCTCAACGTTTTCTTAGCACACTCTCGAAACACAGTCACACACATATATGAACAGCCACATTTATTTATTTACTTACTTGTGTGTGTACTACAGTCTGTGTTAGCATTAGTGATCACTAGATGTCGTTGTCGAGCCAAGCTGTGAAAAGTAAATATTATTATTGACTATTTACTTGTTTTTGTTTATAGATTTTGAATTTATTTCCACCTCCCAAAGTGTTCACTCACTTCTCCTTTCTCTCTCTCTCTTTCTGTTGTTGGTCAGAAACTTGTTGCGTCCACTCTCGACCGCAACCACTGTACATATGTGTGTGTGTGTGTGTATTATGTGTGCACTTGTTTATGTGCACTTAATGGCACAAACTCTGATTTAAGTGTGCAAATATTTTAGCTAAACATTGTTGTTGTTTTTGCCTCAGCTATGATTCATATAGATTTTGTTTGTAGTTGGGGTCGGCACATAGCGAAGTTCATTGCGTATTGTTGCAAAAGTAATTTCTGCAAGTTTATGATTGCATTTCAATGAAATTATGTACTCGGCACGGCGGCACCGCAGGGCGTATGATTAACATTATCGCATTGTATGTGACAGCTCATTTATTTTGCCATAATTAAGATTGCAAACGTAAAGAGACCATTCGCAACAAGTTTTAATTAAAACTATTTTGTAATTTCTAATAACTTCTATGTATCAATGGTCAACAGTTCAATTCATATATTTGTACATATGTGAGATTTAAAATTATGATTTACTATAAATAAATGGTTAGGATTAAATAATAGAAGATATAAATAGAAGGAATCGATAGAAAGCATTCAAAGTTGTATTTGTTAGTGTTTGCGTGCTGTGCTGACAGAATTTATTTGGCTTTGTAACCATAAAAAAAATTACAAAACTCAAATCTTGTCCAAAGCCAAATTAAGAGTTTTAAATAACCCAGCAAAACGATCTCATGTACGCTTATATTAAGCATTGGAGCAACTTTTCTGCTTTGGGCACCACTCTACTGCAGCTCCAACTGGCGTTATTTCAACATCATTGCGGTTGTGATGATGAATGATGGCACCAAGATTGATGTATCAGATTGTCAGTGTCTGATAAGCACTGTTCATGAAAAAAATTGATACATATTAAAAAAAATGTATATATATTGCAACGATGAGGCACTCTGTGCTGTGCATGAAAGCTTTTCCAAGCATACTTTTAGGCATGTACTTTGGAGTACGGCCGGTTGTCTATAATTCCGATATGGCAAGGATGGTTCGCGAAGGTGATGGGCTGTGCTAGAACAATCGAGATAGAGAGTACAACTAGAATGTGCAAGAAACATCGACGCGATAAGAAAACAAGTATAAAAAGCAGCAGTGTGCAACGCAAAGAGTCGAGTCTGTGTTGAGCAAGCAAAGGGGAAACATGCAATAGTAGTAATGTAAAGTAGTAACAAGTGTAAATCTGTAAATAAAGCGATTGTTGATTTTTTTGACTGCGTTTGCGCTGAATAAATAAAGTTGTTTTATTTTCAAGCACAATCCAAAACGAACTTAGAGAAGTCATTTTCGTAACAATATTAATAACTAATTTTAAAAAAATTTGAAATGTTCACAATACTGCTTCCACGACGTCCCCTGTTTACTGCTACCAGTAAGTAATTCCTTTCAGGACATCCTCTGGTAGCAGTGTTGTGAGATAAAAGGGTTTTTAGTGGATGAAACTCTGACACTCCGACTTTCCATGCTTTTCCCTTCCATAAAAAAAACAAACACATTCACATTTCAAATTTTGTTTTCTTCATTTCTGAAATTCTTTCATTTTATAATATTAAACTTGAAAAGTTGTAGTAGATCTGGAGAACTTAGAACCAAATGTGGAACATGATCAAAGCAAATTATTTTCATTTTCACTTCGAATTTGACTTCTGACTTAAACAATGAACAGTTTGCACTCTGCGTGGATCTTAGAAAAGGCAACAAATCAAGTCGCTGTTGTTGCAACGTTAAAATGGATTATAAAAAAGTTTAGGGAGAATCTTTCAGTTGAAAGAATCGAAGGTTCTTTCTGAAAAGTTGAGCCTGCAAATAAATACCTTACAAATGTCTCTATAAGATATTTTGCATTCAAAGTTTGGGTTTCAAAACATTATGTCTATAAAATTAAAAAGAACGATCAGCTTAAATCATTCACAGTACAAAAAGCTCCATAGAGAAGCAATGATAGAACAATGAAGTGAAAAACGGATCAGGAAAATGTTCTAAAATTTTTTAAACCAAATCAACGCTTCTGCCTCAGTTATACTGTCCACAGTGTCGCAGTATTATGTCAAGTCCAGTTGAAGGCAATCAACGGATAGTAATTAAATTCAGTCACTTGGCATTTCGTAATTAATCTCGTCTCTGTTGACAATCAACACTGGGAATAAATACACTTTTTCTAAGTTGCGCTAAGATAAATGTTTGGCCATATTTTCTCTCAGCTCCAGACTAATGGCTTTTGCTAAATTAAAAACACTTTCATATGAAAAATTCCAACGTCATTCATTCTTAAACCCATTACAGGCGCATACGTTGTAAGAATTTTGTATTAAATGAACTAAGAATGCAATGGCGCAAACAACTTATGAGCTCAATACCATTTAAGGCCATTTTTATTGCAACAAATACAAAATTCTTTGGCTCGCGATGGCTCAATTACAACTACACGTCAACTCGTCAAGTGCCTCGAGCTTGATTTGTTTTGCTACAGTTCCGAGCTCATATATTTATTTTTAATTTTTGTTGTTCCGAGAATGCTATGTTGTTGCATTCATTATTGATGTTGTTGCAGTATGGCGCACAAAGTAATTTTCTTAGGCACAGCTGAAATAGATGACATTGAATCTTTCAATAAATCAAATCATCCTTAATGTATCCAAATATATTTCGCATGCTAATTTCAAGCTATAAATATTCCGAAACGAGAATGTTGTCCCTCAATTGGCAACATTCTTGTAAAACAATTATCAGGCGTTCTCAAAATAGTGCAGACCACTTCTTAAATTTTTGTTTTACACCACTGCGCAAACATCAATGAAGCTCTATACTCTTTTGAATGGTAAATAATTCCAAAAATGTAGGCATACTTGTCCATAATATACTTTAAAGAACGTTAATCCAGCATACATCGGTGCGTATACGTAATCTCACTTCATACAGAAACCAGCAATCTTCCATCCACTCGCCCTTTTTCGTCGTTCATCCCATTTTAGTCGACAATTATTGTGTTTAATACAAATAAGAACAGCAACAACAGTAACAAAAAAATTAAGACATACAGTGGACGTCCAGTATAACGAACTTTCCATTTAACGAATTTTCGATTTAACTTACGGCCAAATTTTTTCCATTGATGGTTCTATATTACGAACGAAAGTGAAATTTGCTATTCGATATAACGAATATTTATGTTGTTTTCACCCTTCGAATTGTTTTTATGAACGGTACCTCAATTGTTTTTGTTTTTGTTATGTTAAAACTTTCATATTTACGGCAAGTTACCAACATTTTCAAATTCTGTTTGTATGCATTGCTGATCATTTTCACAGGATTTGTTTTGCGTTCGGTCGGCTTTTTTCTTTTAAAAATTAAAATTTCAATAATCAATCAAGAGAAATTGCCATACAGAAAAGTTTACTTGCGGTAAAGAGGCAATCGCGCATCGGGCGTACAACATAAGATTCGTTATATTGGACGTCCACTGTACTTAGTTTTCCATAACATCGAACACCGGTGCGTATGAGTAACCTCACTTCATACAAAAACCAGCAATCTTGCATCCAGTCGCCCTTTAGCGCCATTCATCCCATATTAAGTAGTCAACAAATATTCTTTTTAATACAAATCAAAGTAATAACAACAACAACAAAAAGTAAATAAACGGAAATGAAAAGAAGTAAACACGCTTGAAAAGTGCAAAATCGTTTACGCTGCCACACGAGCAGGCCAAACAGTTCTGAGCGCTTAACAAACAACCAAACAACAACAATAAAACAATAAACTGCAATGCACACTTTGAAATTTGTTTCCTTCTTCCACCGTCATTCTACTTCCCTTAACACGTTGTAGCGACCCGCTGCTCGCCCACTCAGCCACTCTGATTGGCTGTATTGTCTAACTGTCGGTTTGTTGTTTATGTATTGTGTTGAGCGTAAACCAACATTTCCTGGCGCACTTGCTGCCCCACAGCAATGCTTCCGCTTTTCGTTCTCCAGCCACGGTGCCACCAGCACCGCCGCTTCCCCGGCCAGCTGCCGCATTGGTGTCATCATTTAAGTCAAAAGTGGAAAACTGCAAGGAATTGCCTATGGCTGCAACAACAACAACAATAACAACAAGAGCAACAGCAATCGTTGCACAATGATGTTTATGCGCCGCATGCAATCACACACACACACACACACTCACACTGCAGCACAGTGCGACAACTTTGCCGTCGAGCGCAACAAAAGCCACGACACAGCGGCGCGCGGGGCAATAAGTGGTTGCAGCGGGGCAGAACGGAGGCCGCCGTTTGCCAGGCACAGCGTGCTTAACATAATGCAACGGGCACTGTGACACAGCCGACTGCGGCTTTCTGACACTGGCACAGTGTGCGCTCACAGTCGGGCGCAACGAATGGCGGCAAGAAATAAAAACCTTTTAAATGGTGGTAAATGGCATGGAATTTCTTCATTATTATGAAATGAAAAAGGCGGCAAGAAGAACGAAGTGAGCGCACCGCAAAAAGCATACAAAAAAGTGTGGCCGACGGAAGTGGCCGACGCTGCGCTGCCTGCAGGCGACCCGGCACAGCACGCATTGTGAAAGGGTGCAGCGTCTGAGTGTGTGTGTGTGTGTGTGAGTGTGTCAGGCAACATACACGCTGCTTCTTTATGTGTGTTTATCTATGCGTGTGTGTGTGTGTGTGTGTGTTAAGCAGCAAATTAAATTTGCCATTGGTAGAGGTTGCGCGATGCTTTTCTTCTTTGTTTTGTGTCATTGTCGTGCAAAAGAAATTTATGTGGCGTTGCACATATCCGGCAACATTTTACTGCAGGCACCATTAGAACGTTGGCGCTGCGCGTGCGCCTTTGTTTTCCTGCCTGTTTCGCATTTTTGCTTTATTTTCTTTGCATTTTTTACTGGTGTGTTTTTTTTTGCGCTACAATCACTATGTGAAGCGGAAACAAAAGATTAACTGAATAAATTATAAAAGCGGACTAAATGTGTTATTATCGCATTATTATGTTGCACCATAGCGTCGAGCGGCAATCGTGGCCATTGTGCCTGCGGCCGAGCCATTGCGGCATCGGGCTACTTAGTGCTAATTCCATATCTGGTGGCGTCTCTTTGCGCTGCTGTCAGCATGCAACAATGGCGCACGTCGTGAATATTTCTGATTTATGCACTTGCAGCATTAGTGTTGGTGATGTTAAGGTGAGGTCATGTGTGGCCACACAGAGTTATTTGCATACTTAATCGGTCATTACTTGTGCGTCTACAAAGGCAATATGGGTTCAGTGTGAAAGTTGAAAAGCTGAGTTGACTTGGACAATAAACTGAACTAAGCTGAACTGATCTTCGATTCGTAGTCCAAAACTTTGGAGCTGGTTTCTACTTGAAGGAATCTGCAGGATAGACATTCATATTGTTTTCCAGAGATCTGTAATGTCTTCGAAGTGGAGATCTTTGTCATTGCAAAGGCAGTAAGGCTTCTACAGTATAGCTGAGTTCAAGCGAGGAACATCACTATTACCGTTGATAGTCAGCCTACCTTGAAGGCATAGGGATTCAAATTAGTAAAGTCACAGATCGTAAAGAAATTTCATATTTCATCAATGTACATTGAGTGCAACAAAGTATCTCTGCTGATTTACTAAACATAGACAATATTCAAAACATTCGAATTCAAAGTAGTCAAATCGAAGATTGTAAAGAATTTTCGTACTTCACTGATGTCCATTGAATGCCTCAAAGTGTCTCCTCTACTGGTTTCCTGGGCATAGCATAATAAAAGTATCCCTCTCCTGGTTTCCTGAGCACAACAATACCAATGGCATTCGAGTTCAAAGAAGTCAAATCGAAAATTGTAAAGAAGTGTCGTACTTCAGTGATGTCCATTGAGTGTCGAAAAGTGTCACTCTCTGCTGGTTTATTGAATAAAAATAAAAAAAAATTTGAATGAAATTGAAAAATGCGGATGAGATACTAAGCGAATGCTCTTAGGTCCTTTAGATGAAATCCTCCCTGTATTAAGGCCATAAGGGGATCACAACAGACCATCATATAATTTTTATAATTTTTATTTAGTAATGCGCAGCTCCGGAAAGGATGTCAACAAAACAAACTTATCTATGTAGCCTATTTTTCTAATTTATAAGCACTTCAAAAAATGCATTAATAGGCAGTCAAAAAGCAAAAGTCCTTTCAGGGTTAAACAAACTTACAATAAGGTTGGAGGTTTGTTAGCTGCATTGACACTAAACAGTCTAAACAGATCTTAGAATAGCAGCGACCAGGATCGAGTCGAGTTGTCAGTCTGAAGTTTTGCTTTCGTGTTAGTTGGTAGCTGACACTCTTTTACTCATTTAACTTTTAATTTTATTCCTGCAATTTAACCTACAAATACATTTAGTACAAGCAAGTTTCTTTTGTATGTGCTCATAAAAATAATACCAATGCACATTGTCATATCTGACCAAAACTAAATGGGTAGACTAGGACACTTAGGTTCCACAAACCAGAAGGAACTCGCTCAGGATCGTGAAAAATTAAAGCCTCAGGCTAAGAAAGCATCTAAGCTTAAGACCACTGAAGAGTTTCAAACTACTTACAAAGAAGAATACTCGGCTTTCAATTGCAAGTTTCACTATGAGATCGTTTGTGTTGCTTGACTTTAATAACGAAATATTTTGACAAAAAAACATTACGCATTCATTTAATTAAAATCATCAATGCATAAATGAAAATAATAATAATCAAATAATTATATAAAATAATACTTTCTCGCATTTAAACTACACATATAAATATAGTCTACATGCGAATTCAAAGTCGGCTTTTTAATCAACATTCACTTTTCGAATGCCGCAAACCACACTGCAACACACATTTACCGCAAATGAAGTTCACCTTGCGCCACGACCAACCACAGCCAAACACTGCCACCAAGTTCCCATTCACGGAAAGTAATTAATTTCGTCTATTCAATTCTTCTATTCAATTACATGCAATTGCATACTCGGCAAATGCACTCGGCACAGCGCACAACGCTGCGTATACGTAACGTGGCGCCGTTGCGGCTTAAGCGTTCATCATGCACGCTGTCTGGCCTGGTGTGAAATTAAATTCAACAACAATTTTAAACTTAAGCAACAGTGAAAACTAATTTCAAACAATGTTGAACATTTGCGAACCATACACGCACACACACACACACATACGCACGTGCACTGCGCCCCAGAGACGACTTTTGTACAGAACGTCACACGTGCTTCCTTTTGCCGCTTTCCGCCTTTTTATTTATTACTGTTGTTGGTGTCGGTTATTTTGTTTTTCTTTGCCTCTTTTTTTACACAACTCAACACCACAGCAACTGTGTGTGTGACACACACAGAAATGTGCATAAATAAATTTACAAGCATCACACACACGAACCGTTATTGTCGTACATGTGTGTAGACATTGTCGCTCGCTTGACATACGCTCGAACTTGCCGACACTTGCCGTGCCGCACAAAAGTGCGCTGTGTGTCATGTGTGCAAAACTTTTACCTTTTACGACTATTTGCGGCCTGACAGCAATTGTTCTTATTTTATTTCTAGCCCTGTGCGAGTGTGTGTGTGTGGGTTTTTTTATTTGCAAGTGCGTGTGCGTGAACTTTTAGTTGTTAGCGAAAGTGCGGCCCAAAACTTTGCCATAAACAGCCTGCGACAAAGTGGAATAGCACAAAAGAAGTGTCTAATGAAAATTTGGCGCCTGCCGGCAGGACTTTTTCCAATTTAATTTTTTACTGTTATTTGTCTAACTATTTGACGCCACAATTTTTAGCTTAAAGTTTAGTTTTTACATCAATCAACTCTAAGTGCTGAAAAAAAATTGGTTTTAAAATACATTTGCCGGAGGGGAAAATGTAAATAAGGACCACTTCATTTCAATTAATTAATAGCTTTTGTGAATTTTAGATGCTGGTGGATTGAGAGAAATACTTTAATATTTGTTATGAATGAATGTCAACATTTTTTAAATCCATCATTGATTTGGCGATGATTGAATTTAACTTCTTGAAAATGAAACGTTGATACATTCGAGGAAAAAACACGCCAGATTTAATGCTCTTATGGCATTTTTCGTCGTAAGCAATATTTAGTCGCCGATTTATATAAGAGCACAAAATTACTCTTATTTATAGTATCAATTTACGGGAAACAAGTGAAGGATCGCAGGTCTTGATATATAAGTAGTAGCGCACCTGAGGAAGGACTTGGTATGATCATCCACCTTTAACAGTTGAAAGTCTGCATCGATGATTTGGCCGAAAATGAGTCACTCCGATTGAAATAGCAGCTTTCTCCTGAAAATGCTCAATTATCCTCCAATTTGGGCACAATTAAAATTTGCGATTTCGATTTGGGTTCTGGCATTAACCCTTTCGCTATTTTGTTGCCATATGGCAACATGCTACTTTGTGGACGTCTGCATCCTCTATGGTTGCAAGAATACAGTTTTTTGTTGGTCTTTAGAATAGTTTGAAGTTTGAGGAAAAATACGAAATTAATAAACTGAATATTTAAGCTTAAAGAAGAGAAGTATACACGTTTTTTTGTGGTATATCTTGACATAGTAAAGGAAGAAGAAGCAGAAAAAACTAGAGAACTTTTTAATTTGACGTTTTCTTTCAACTTACATACTTTTTTTTTTAATTTTGGCTGAAGTAAATGAAGAAATATTCAAGTTTTCGTTATGCGTAAAAAGTTTAATGTTTAAGTAATTATTACAGCCACAACGATGTGGTTGCTCTCATAGAAAAACACTCTAAAATACAGGGTCCGAGTATAAAAATGCAAAAATTTCTTATGGAATGTTGCTAACATAACCACATAGAAGCCTAAGACGTAAAATTTAAAATTTTAACTTTCCCCAGTAAAAACCTGTAGCGAAAGGGTTAAGTTAACCATAGCCGCGCCATCACCATCGGCATTGCCACAACTTCGAACACCGGTAAGTGCTCGAGAACTTGGTGATTGATTGTTTATAATTTTTTTTTAATATGTCAAATGCGGTCAATTCGACGCCGTGCAACCGCTTGAAGTTTGATTGATTGATTGAAGAAATATTGTGATACCACAGCGGAATGGCGCAACTTTCCCTTCACAGCGCTTGTTACGCTGGTTCCAATATGAAACCCGCCATCTGCCTGATATCTGTATTTAAAAGCTGGTGGGCTGAAGGTGTAAGACGAAGAACGTAGACAATTTTAGTCCTGTCCTTAGACGGACATTAACATATAAAGTGAAGGAATATTTATTTTTCCTCTTTCGAACCACAACCGTGATAGAAATCGTTGTGTTGAAACCAGTAGAAACTAACCAACTAGAAACTAACGACGATCTTAGGCGGAAGCTGACTTCTGCATTGGTAAATCTAATGTAAAACAAAGAAACTGGAGAATGTCAGTCTTCTCCTGACCACATATGAACACTGGTACATAAAGTAAAGGATCGTTTCTTCATTCTCTTTGAAACAACAGCAATGACAGAAGTCTTGTGACAGCGCCAGTTTTTGTAAAAAATAGAAACTAATCAACTGTAGACAGATGACGATCTCAGGTGATATATAATGTAAAATTCTTAACAGGATCAAAGCTGACTTTTGCTTTGGTAGATCCCCCAAAGTTATTAAACCGGCTACCTTGAAGGCATAAGAACTCTAAATAGTGAGATCAACGATTGTAAAGTAATTTCATATTTCACTAATATACAGCTGCGGTCAAAATAATAGTAGTACGCATACAACGAAAAGAAAATTAAGAAAAAATAATCTGCTTTTCTTTACAAATATTTTCTTTGTATTTTTTTTAACACGTTATATGTGATAACAATGCAATCATAAAAGAAAATTTAAGAATTAAACTCAGTTTGACTTGATTTAAATTAAATGCGCCAAAAGCTCCAAAATATGGACGGTCAAAAAAATAGTAGTTCGCTTTACTTTCATAAAAATGAAGCAAAAATTGTGTTACATTTTAAAAGATTTAGTGGTTAAACAGTAACAGCGTAATTTTTCTTCAAATTAATATTTAGTTGCGTAACTGTTGTTCGCTATTACTGCAGCACAGGGCCGATGCATTGAATTAACCAAATTTTCATATCTTTCTCTAGGTATTATATATTCCTGCTTCTCAAATTTGATTATTATTAGTTAGATTATAGTGAGCAACTGCTCTCTTCACGTCGAACCACAAATTTTTAATTGTATTGAAGTCTGGTGATTGTGCGAGCCATTCCATAACCCTAATACTGCTCGTGCGAAGCCCCTTTCGTGCGAACTTGCTTGTATGCTTTAGGTTATAATCCTGTTGAAAGACCCAAAGCAGTGCCGTTTTTTCACGGACATACGGTAGCACGATTTCCTGCAAGATTCGTACACATACACATCGATCCATCGTTTTCTTGATCAAATAAATAGCGCCACCTCCATAAAACGTAAAACATGCATATATTTATTGGCGCTAGTGGACGTGTTAAAAAAAATACAAAGAAAATATTTGTAAAGAAAAGCAGATTATTTTTTCTTAATTTTCTTTTCGTTGTATGCGTACTACTATTATTTTGACCGCAACTGTACATTGAGTGCCACAAAGTATCTCTGCTGGTTTACTAAACATAGCAATATTCAAGACATTAGAATGCAAAGAAGTCAAAACGAAGATTGTAAAGAAATTTCGTGCTTCATTTATATTCAAGGAACGCCACAAAGTCCATCAGCAAAAATTTGAACCCTTTAGCCACTGCCGAGACACTGGTGTCCCATTTCGTGTTCAGTTTATCCTGAATTTAATAATTTTGCAATTTGTATTATAACTTTAACTAAAAAGGATCTACAAAATGTTGAAAATAAAGTTTATGGCAAAAGCCCTGAAAAAGTTGTAGCGAGATGGTTAAGAAACGAAATATCAGATGAGATAGTGAGGAGGTTTTTCCGATATTCGTAAACTTTTTGCAGACATCAGTCTAACAAAGGTTCCATAAATGAAATCCTTGTCTTGTGTCGATAAGTGGATTACAATAGATCTAATAGACCGCAGTGCATCAATGTTTGTATACAGTTTTAATATAATACGACTCAGCTCGGTACAGAATGTCAACTAAGCAGACTACTCTATGCAACTTTCGCTTTGAGATCTGCTTAAAATAATTTATGAGTTCACGAAAGCAGTAGCCAAAGACTTTTGAACTAATTGAAGTGAGTGCGAGGAATCAAGTACGATATGGCCATAGTTAAGTAGGTACTAGGACAACGGTCCTTTTAGGGCTAATCTAATTTCACTGAGCACTGTCATATTGGTCCAACCAATGCCACAACAATGGCGCTTATTTAGAAGTAATTACTTTACTGGCCATAAAAACCCATTATCGGGCAATGGCCAGCTGCAAAAGTTTTCTAAAGGCGCCTTAGGACGTCCTTAATTTGGTTGTGAGATGGTCTTTCCCTTCACCGTCGACCTCCAACTAACGCGTCGAACAACTTTTTTGCCGAAAATGTTAATTCGCTGTGTCCATGTCTTCAGTTCAAAAAATGTATTGTTGGTTCGCATTCGAAAATCATCGCCAATACGAATATATCTACAATTCTGTGGCCGTAAGGAATAACAGCCAAAGTCGATTTTATGAAGTTTTCAGGAGAGCACTTTTAATTTTTGAATTTGCTTTAGATTACACTAGATAAATTTTAGACTTTTGGGCGTAAAACATTCATTTTATGAGCAAAAGCCACAGAATTTTGTGTAGTAGTACATTGAATACGACGAATGCAATGGTGGTAATAACTCAATTTTGTTCTAACTCGACTTTGGCTGTTATTCCTTACGGCCACAGAATTATTCTCTGCAAAAGTTCTCTGAAGTCGATGTCCATGAATGCAGTCGAAACGGCTCAAGCATTTCAGTTCACAAACAAAACGAAAGTAAATTTAGCAAAACTCCTTCATCATCTCGTTCATTAATTTTTTAAGAATTCTGTAATAAAAAATGTATATAAAATGGTTAAAAATGGGTCAAAATTGGGTAAATAAATAAACTAGAATTTTTGAACCTCATTAGAATTGCAGCTTCCGTCTTTTTTTTAATAACTTTCGAACCAATAAAGTTAGAGTAATGAAATTTTGACACGTGATCAAGGAGATTTTGGGTTTTAACATACTTACTTTTTAAGAAAATTCTATATAAATTTTCAAGGATATAAAGGATTAAAATTTTCAAAGTACCTTTTTCATATCCTTTTTTTACAAATAGATAAAAAATCAATTTTATTTAAATTCTTGACCCTTTCTTCTTTCATTTGATATACATATTGCCATATTCTAACGAGGTTAAGTATTTTTTTAAATTTTTTTTTTATTTTTTATCCCCTTCAAAAGTCCTTTTAAAAGGACAAAGGATGTAGAAATGAAAAGCTCAGTACCCAGTATTACTATATTTGGTCTCTACTATCACGCACATATGGATTTTCCTGGGGTGAAATTTTTTTTTTAATTTTTGTCGCACGGTGTAATAAATCAAAGTTCGTACATGGCTGTTCAAAAACACTTTTCCTTAATATTTTCTATTCTCAGTGCTTAATGATCGTTTAGCATTTCATTGCAATGCATAATTTAACTAAATTTAATACACTTATTTCACCCACAACTGTTCTGAACCAAAAGTTGAGCCCTCAAAGTTGAGCAAAATTTTCATAAAATTGCTTACAATTAAACTGTGCACTCCTGAAGCTGGCTTTGTGCACATCGACAAGTACAAAAATATTTCGCTCATTCCATCACAAGTATCTGGCTGTCCGCTCTTCCTCTCTGCTTCTTCTTAACTGCAATAAAATATGAAAATAAAAATTCTCAATTTTTTTATTTTGCTGCATTTTGCTGAAATCACTCAAGAGTGCCTGCATAATCGCATCTTTTTAATGCAAAACGGAACTGCGATAATAATGTCGACATTTTGCGCGTTGCCTGTGTGTGTGTGTATGTGTGGCAGTGTGAGTGTGAGCGCACAAACTTGCTGACACAATGGCGAAGCGAGGCGCTGGCCACTGTTCGGTGATTCAATGCGGCCCTGACACTTTAATAGCATAAGTGATGCAATAAACAAAACCAACACAAGCAGCGGCGGCGGCAACAATACATAAAAGCAGCAACAATAATGCCAGCGCACAAAGCACCGGCACAATGGCGCACAGCGGAAACAAAGTGCGATAAAGCGACAGACAATTGCGACAATGTCTCACTGGACAGCAGCGGCGGCAGCAGCAACAACAACAACAATGAAAACAACAAGAGCCATAAGAGCCTCGCTGGCAACAATAACAACAATAATCATACTTACAGCAACAATGGCGGCCATTGTCATAAATTAAGCAAGCACGCAAAGCAAGAAATAGGGAACGAGTGACGGCAGGAGGCGGCCAGTTGATGGCACAAGAAAAGCAGAAGTGGAAAAGGGCGCGCGATAAGCACAGCGTGGCAACCATTTTCGGCGAGATGGGCAAAGGAACATTTCAAGCGGCACTTAATTTGCGCTTCCGTTGAACCTACAAATAAAAAACACAAAACACAGCCAAACAAACGCCACAGCGGTAATGATAACAATAAGCAACAACAACGGCGGCAACAACAAATGTCAAACAAACAAGCAAACTACGTCTGCGAGCGCCTTAAAGTATGCTACGAATGTTTAAAGCGGCAACAACGACGACGGAAAAGTGCACAACGCAGCGTGGAATTTCATCATTTGGCTTTGTGATTTCCGTTGATGCTGCTCGGCGACGACGCCGCTGACGGTAACGATGACAGCGACAATGACGTTCGCTGACTTTAGTGCTGTGAGTTGTTGTCGCCGCATTTGTAGCTGTCTTCTGTTCGCTGTCAACGCGACTGTCGGTTCATCTGCCCGCCCGCCTGTCTGTCTGTGTTGGCGCGCTCGTTTGTGTTTTGAATTGGCCCTCCAGCTATGCGGCCACTTGTAACGAAATCGTCACAACAACAACGCCAACAATAGCAATAATAAATTGCACATAAACAAATTACAAAAGAAAATTACTTATAAACAACAACACCAGCAGCCAACAGCCGCAATAACAAAGCCACAAACCATAACAAACGTAAGCGCGCACCTTCAGGGCCTTTTACGAGCGCCTTCTTCACTTTCGGACACTGTATTTGCTTTGTTAATAATTTTTTCGGCAGTCCAACATTCCGAGGTGCTAATTTAAAACGGGAGGGAATTGATGGCGTTTACAGGTGGCAATAAAATCTTAAATCGGGTAATTTCGTAGTTTTAGAGAAATGCGATTAATTGGTCACTAAACATTTTGTGTGCAATTTTGATAAATATTGAATGGTATCTAGAAATGGGGCGAGAATCCAAAATTTAGTGTCGAAATTGGGCTGTCTGGTCATAAATATATATGTAATAATTTTTTTGTTGGGGGGGAAATTGGCTGTCTTATTCAGTGGGAATAAAAAGAGAGAAGCAAACCTTGCAGAAATGTTCATTTTCTCACACTTGTAATCCCGTTGAAGCAGGACGCTTACAAGATTTACCTCCAATTTTGGATACCCTTTAACTTATCTGTCCATGTCGAACCAAGACAATGCTCGGTCATATATACAATTATTCCCTGAGTGTTAATTTTCACAAGAAAAACCTGCCTTTGAATGACTGTTGGCGATCGAAAAGTTAGAAAGCGTAGAGATGAGTGAGAGGAAGCCGAGGAAATGGGCATACAAAAGGTTCTTTCCACAAGCTCTCAGATTTAGTAAGTAGCCCACTGTACTTTAAGCTCGGGAAACGAGAAAACAGCAGAGAAAGTAGTGGGAGATGCAAGTAAATGGAGACACAAGAAAGAAGCAAGCAACTCGCAAATTTCGAGGACTCTTTTGAGAATTTCATGAGATCTTCATCTTTCTAACATCTGTGGCACATGATTCCATCTTAAGGACTCTGTACGCAACTTTTGAACCCAATGCAAGTTTTAAAAATATTTGTAATATAAAACTATTTGGAAGTGGATTGAACCTCCCTTTCGTGCGCCTCTGATCTGAACCCATAGTGCGCAATTTCTTTCGAGCGAAGGGGAAATCATACGCAGAGAAAAATTATGCATAAATTTATTATATGCTATTTACCTTTTCTAAGCTCGAAATGCAAACTGTGTGAAATATGTCAGGTAAGGAAACATACTCGTACATGATTTGGATCTCAGTCTGTAAATTCATACATGTAAATTTGTTTGTATTCTGGTCCTGCAAGTTCAAAATAGAAAATTTGGTTAAAAGGCGAAAATTGTCCTCATTCATTTGATATCCATATCTTCATCATTGCACAACCGCAAATATTAAAAAAAATATTTGTAATGTGTAGGTATGTCCTTAAAATTGTAAAGTCCTTTAAAAAGGACTTTGGGTCAGAAAATAAAAAAACTGACTATGCCAGGTTACTATAAATGACCTCTAGTTTCACGCCCTTTATCAACATTTGGATGGGTCTCGGCAAACATTTTTTTTTGTTGTTGCATGGTGTAATAAATGTAAAGTTGGTGTTTTTACTCAGTGCTTCATAACTTTGTCATTTTTCTTTTGACTCAATTCGTGCTAGGCTTTACATTTGCACAAATAATATGGCGCATAGTCATAGTCGGAACAAAGTACACTTTAAGATCAATAAAGTATACTTTTAAATAAAGTAGGCTCTAAGTCAATCATAGTCGAGTCGAGTCGAGCATACTTTAACGCTTAAAGTATACTCTAACTTTAAAACAACAAAAGCTGTTGCTAAACCAATTAGCAATGAGTCAAAATGAGCAGAAATGTCACTTTTTCAAAATACTCTAAATTCAAAAAACGAAATAAATCGAAAAAAATGTACAATGTTTCATTTCGAGGAAATTGAAAGAGATTTCAATATTATGAACGATGACATTGTGTTGAGACGGCGAAAAGTATATAAAAGCCGGATCGATCCCTTCGAGTTCAATGACGAGGACTTCTATAGTCGTTACCGGCTCGATAAAGTTGCTGCTCAGTTTGTAGTTGATGTTTTGAACATTCAAGAACCAAGTAGAATACAATTGTTTTCTTTACCCCGTAAGGTAGGCAATAATTTTCAAATCAATCAGCTGTTTGTTTGTTTTGTTTATGTCAGAGATGGGCAGATTAATCCTCGGAAAATTGTGCAGTCGATTTTTTTAGGCTGCTGTCTGTTTTTCACAAGTAGTCGACCGTAGTCGCACATTTTTAACTGCTAATTAGGGTTCAGGAAAACAAATATTGCAAAATAATTGATTACAAAATAAATCGGTATGGGCATAATTCCGAAAATAAATTCTCATTTGTAACTCCAAATCGCTAGTTTTTGTAGAGTTTCCGTTGCTTTCGTTTGCTGTTTCAAAAAGTTGTTGCTACGTAGAAGCATGTTCTAAGCTGACTATGGTAACTGAAAAATTAAAGTCGACTTTATCTTTTTAGTCTTTTGCTAACTAAAGCCGGCTTTTATGCGGGACTATGATTATGCGCCTATATCTTTTATTTTAGATTTTAAAACCGGAGAAGATAATTTATTTTTTTATAAAAACAATCATTCAAAAATTTATGATTTTTGAAAATTTTTTCAACTTTCACCATCAGTAAATTCACCAAATCTCATCTGATATGGACAATCTATATATTGCTGGAAAGGCTAAGGTATTATCTTCAGAACGATGGACGGCTTGTATTAGTCGAATGATTGGTTTATGAGATATGTGGTCATAACTGAAACAACAGGAAAAAAATGTTTTTTCAAAAATTTTCCAAAAACGCTTTTTAAAAAAATTTTTTGATTTTCAGTTTCGTGTTCAGCGGTCCAAAGTTAGTTTAAAAAACACTTTTATTTGTAGGTGAATTTTTCATGTCAAGTAGTATTATTGGTACCAAAGGTACCTTGAACCACAGTAAGCCAATTCATCGGCAGTGTGCCTACATTGAACAGAAGAGTGTCCTGGCAGGGACGTGCTGAACTTATTATGCCACTGCACATAGGCGACTCTTTAGCTCGGGAATCGAAATAGGCCATTTGATCCCGTTTTCTTTTAACCATTCCAACTGGGATGTCCATAGTTACTTAGGCTCAATACTTACTGTGTGTACTAAAGTGTCAGTTATGTTCTAAGTGAGCTCCTTTAAGCTGCTTTCTTTAACTACTTTGATCAATTTCAAAGATTGGCCCTGTGACCAGCATTTAATGTTTTTGCTCTGTGATTCGATGCTCTATTCACTGATTTTGAGAACCTTTTTTCATTGTCAAGTCAGTAAGACCACAACACGTTTCAAATTCACGGCCCGAATTTAGTTATGCCAAACAAAGTTTGCTACTTTAAGGAGAAGTTTCTACTTTAAAAAATCGCAATGGGCCGACCTAGACGACGGTCCATACTGACATCATTCCCCTATATATTTAATAAATAAAATAAGTCCTATTTCTTTTTTCAAAGACTTGGGACTTTCCTTGTCAGCTTTGCTGTTGTTATCCTCAGTTATAGATAATCAATTGTTACTGAACTAAACTCTAAGCAAGCATGGTTGTTTTATAAGAAATATGCAAACATAATGAATGAAATAAATTTCATAACTCGAACTCTTAAAAAAGGTTAAGTTGAGTGCACGAAAAAGCCACTCTGAGGCAAAACTTCCGGAAAGAGTTGATCTCGAGTTGATGAAGAGTTGATATCGAGTTGGCTCGATTTTGAGGTGATTTTACGGGCGTAATAAAAAAACACAGTATTAATTTTTACTATCTATGTTTTTATCAGTTTTTTATTGATATCTACTTGAAAAGTATAAAAATGTATACTAGTTGAAAAAATTCAAAATTGAAGTCGTTAGAGGCCGGCAAAGTGGGGACTCAAAAAAAAAAGGTGTCTCTTGGTTGACGTGATTCCAATTCTCCTGGTGATTCGAAACATAAAAATAAGGTTAATTCTTATTAAACAAGAATGTATAATTATCTGGACGTAGCCGAGTTGAAAAAAAATGTGCACAAAATGGCGTCATTCTGAAAATTAAAGTAATTTTTTGCCTCCTTTTTTCAACTTTGGTAATTTATTAAAAATATTTAAAAAAAAAATTACAAAACCCCTCGTCGAGACAGTTTTGATAGTATTAAGAAAGTCTCAACCGTATCGAAAAAAGGAGTTTTGAGAAAAACGTGTTTCAAGTTTACAGTCTCATTTCGGGCAGTCTGAGTGGCGCGTCACAAAATTTACTATAACTCCGAAAATAATTCGACTTTCCGTAAATCCTTTTAGAGGCTTAAAGCTCTTAAAGATCTAAACTTTGAAAATATGTAATTTTAAAAAACTCGAGTTTCGAATTTCTAGACTAGAATACCCCCTTAAGGGGTCTATTCCACTAATTAAAACAAAAATAAAAGTTTTGTATATTACAAAAATTCTAATTCACAAAAAATTATAAATAATTTGTTAAAAATTCGCTTTAACTCCTTCGTTGACTCCATTCACAACATTTTCTCATTGAGTTCGCTCCTAACTGTAATAACTCGTACAACTGTTATCTCTGTTCGCGTCCGCCACAATTCGCGTTAATGTGCATTTCAGTGATTTCTCTGCATTTGTGCCGCAGGTGTGAATTTCTAATCGGCCTCCGCGGAAACGAGTGCAAAATAAATCAAGCAGCAATCACGCCCCGAACTGTCTCGAACCGATTCGCCCTCAAGGAATTTCGCTTCTCCGCAAAGGGAGTAGTGTGCGCCATCTAGCGCCATTTTATGGCAATCCAAGACGATACTCAATCTCAAAGCTTTGACAATGCGAGAATACAATGGGAAATTGTAGAAACAACGCGCGACAGTATCACTGTCGGTGTGCCGGGCGCGGGTGTGACTGTGGTAAGCCGAGTAATTAAAGTCGCTGCTGCTGATGAGGAAACAACGAATTTATTTCATATTGCGGTCGGCAGAGTTGTGCAATTAACAGTGAATAGAGAGAGAAATCAGCCGCAGGAGCAGAGCACAGAAGTGCGTCACTAGCAACGAATTGAATACCTTAAGGATTTGGCGCCGTCGAACCGAACAGTCGTAGCGATTGCCAGTTTAACTAAATAATTGCTGACAACGAAGAAAGCGTCGACTTGCGGCGCAAAAGTGGGCGGCACTGTACGTGCACCAGGCGAAGAATACGCAAAGCTGCGGCCCACGCGAAACTTGCGTATACAGGAATTTAGTGTGCGACAGTGAAGAGAACGAGGGGGCAGTAGTGAAAGTTCATTAGTGCTGATCACTGCAGCGGAAGCATCGTAACGAAACGGAAGCCATAAGTGGCAATGAATGGTGGCTGCTGGGCGGCGGTGGCGGACGCGGAGTGCGCGACAGTGTGTGCAGTCGACGTGGCGGCGAAACTGCACAGCAGCGCAGCATAAAAATAGAAAAATCACCAGCAGCGCGGCAACTTTGCATGCCGCACGAAATGTTCAGCGTGACGTGGAGCAACTGCTGAGCGGCACATTAATAATTACTGAGCGTGTTGAGTTGTCATTAGGATGGCAATTGCGAAAGTAGCAGCTGCCGATAGCGGAAATGTGAATGCCGGATGTGAAATGTTGCGGTGATGAGTGAAGACATGCGCATGGCAGCCGGTTGTCACGTTATAGTTGTAGTGTTTTTATGCAAATATTAAAGAGTACTAGATACTCGATGTGAAAACACTTCGTAGACATTTCTTTAGAGCCAAAAATGTGGTGAACGTTGAACAAGAGGGGGAAGTTATAGCTTCGGAACAACCACTTATCTGGGTTAGAGATTCAGTTTGGGGTAATGTCGTGAAAATATGTTCGTAACTGGGACAAAGAGGGAGGTTATAGCTTTGGAAGTAGCACCTTTATGGCTGAGAGACTCAGAATGAGAGGTAGTGTTTTGAAAATATATTCGTAAGTTGAACAAGAGGGAGATATCATAGCTTTGGAACCATCACCTAGCTGGGTCAGAGACTCAGTATGAGGTAATGTCCTGAAAATATATTCATAATTTGGACAAAGAGGAACGTGGACACTATCGCCAATATGACTTCTGGACACAATATGAGGTTAAGTTTTGAAAATATATTAAGTTTCAAATTAAGTTTCCAAAATTTCCCAAAAAATTTGTTCAAGGAGGCAATGATCCGCATTTGGAGCCTCGGTCAATACCGGTTACTCAATTAGTTTCATTCATTTTTTTCTTCCTACTTATAATCTATTTTCGAGAATTCCTATTCCATAAAACTAATTTATCTGAAAATTTTTCAACACTTACTAAATGCACTTTTAAACTGAACCAATGGCTGAGCGAAAGGATTTCTTTGTAGCCCATAACTCAGACAATATGCCAAGTAGCCAGTCAGGCAAGCAGCCGCCAATCGATTCTATAATGACCGATTGCTTGCCAAAATCTTACCGACACATGTATGTGCAACGTATGTATGTATGTGTGTGTGTGTGTGTATGTGCCGATGTGCTCACTTGTCTGTGACAACAAATTTACTGCAGCACATTGACTTTGTGCGCCACCAAATACAACATCGATTTCACGACATTGTCTGAACATTATTCATGTCGCAATTTCTGACCCGCTGCAGAGCAGACAATACCAGCAACAACAACACTAACAACAGTAGCCGTAAAAAGACTAACGTGCAGCAAAGTGCCGCATTTACACATTTTACACTTCATACACTCGCAGGATACACTTGGCAGGATATGCCGAGCGAGTTCGTTTCGTGCAACGCTGTCCAGGCAACTAAATTGCGAACTACGCTTAACTGCTGTTTGTTTGTTGTACGTATTTGGTCATTTTATGGCTGTCGATAGATGAGCGCTAAGGTTAACTGCGCAAGAAATCGCACCAAAAGGGGAGAAGGTGTGAAGGTGGCTGAATGGTTTTTTTTTTGCGCTCCTCTAAAATTTGCCATAAAACCATTTAGCCGAAAACGTGCATCGGTTAGAAATAAATGTTGGAGGGAACTTATAAACATACATACATACAAACATACAACTGTGAGCAACTTTGCTTATGGTTACGTATACGCCATGTTGAACAGTTTAGTTGGAAGCAAAAATTTCGCTCGATAGTTGCAGCACGCAGGTGAGCTGAGTTCGAATGTCGACTGTCTCTGTTTCTGCTTGTTCAAAGAGTCGCGTTTTTTGTGTTATTATTCTTACTCTTTTGTTTCAAGTATATATTTTGTAAGCTTGGAATAAAATAAGACCAAAAATTTGGCATTGTTCGAACGTGATACAATGAAAAATATTTTGTTATTTTTTTTTCTTTACTACCAAAAATCACCTGAGAATTATTTAAGATTTTTGAGTCAATTATCGCTGTTTAAATGTAAATAAAGCACTTAAAATTTTAGATAAGTTACATAGTAACTCTTTAATAACACTGTGCAAGTCGAAAATTCCGACATGGGGGGACCTACAGAACGACTTTCTATAGGTATACTGAGTTGAGATCCATCAGCCGTTTGGCTGGATTGGCTCTAGTTTAAGATAAATCCGACTTTGAAGTTTGCTCATTTTAGTCGAGTTCGTCGCTTAAGTCTTCGAACGATTAAATGCTAATAGGTCCTAAGTCGTTCCGAATATCGCTTTACTATCTTCAGCAAGTTTGTAGATATTTTAACGACCAACAAATTTGCTTAAGACACCAGTCAACCAGTCACCAGGCAACATACTACTGTGTCCAAAAAATAAGGTGACATTTGAATTTAAACTGCGCGCGTCGAAGGATTTGGAGAATTGTTTTGTTTTTTAGTCAACAGTCAACAAGGATTATTATTTGAACGTTATGCGTTGTTTGCGTAACGCATTCCGCCTAAAAAGGCCGGAATTGTGGAAAGACAATTCTTGGTTTTTACACCACGATAATGCACCATCCCATACTGCACACGTAATTCGTGATCATTTCGCTAAAAACTCAACCCATATCGTTCCGCAACCACCGTATTCACCTGATCTGGCGCCGTGCGACTTCTGGCTGTTCAGCTAGCTCAAAAGACCGATCCGGGGACACCGTTTTGATACGATAGAGGAGATTCAAGCCGCAGCGAAGACGGAACTGAAGGCCATCCCGAAAAGTGACTACAATCAGTGTTTCGAAAATTGGAAAATCCGTTGGCATAAGTGCATTGCATCGGGAGGGGATTACTTTGAAGGGGATGAAATTGATTTGGAAGAATAAATAAAGAATTTTCAAAATAAATACAATGCCACCTTATTTGCGTGGTGATTGTGATTGAAGTGATTGATTTTTATTGATTGATTGATTTGATTTTGTATCTTCTTATGATTTAAAATACTGATTCTCAAATAAATTAGAATTTTTGTACTTCATTAGAATTGCAGCTTGCGCCTTTTTGTAAATAACTTTCTAACCAATAAAGTTAGAGTAATGAAATTTTTACACGTGATCAAGTAGATTTTGGGTTTTAACTTACTTACTTTTCAAACAAATTCTATATAAATTTTCAAGGATATAAAGGATTAAAATTTTCTAAGTACCTTTTTCATATCCTTTTTTTACAAAAAGATAAAAAATAAATTTTATTTAAATTTTTGAGCCTTTCCTCTTTCATTTGATATACATATTGCCATATTCTAACGAGTTTAAGTCTTTTTTATATTTTTTTTATTTTGTATCCCCTTCAAAAATTTAAAGTCCTTTCAAAAGGAAGGATGTAGAAATGAAAAACTGAGTACGCAGTATTACTATGTTTGGTCTCTAGTTTCACGCCCATATGGATTTTTTACGGAGTGAAAAATTCTGTCACACAGTGTGATACGTGGAAATTTTTCATATTGCCAGAAGGGTTAACCAACAACCATTTCGACTTTCTGCCAGTTGACATCCTCATAGAATATCACATTAATTCAGTTGATAGTTTCACTCAACTTTCTTCTGCTTAAATCCATCCTACTGCCATAAATATAATCAAATAACTACTTATCTCGACATCAGTGGAACTTTCCGTTTTATAATACGATTTTAGTACTGCTTCCAAACAAATGAAATCAAATCTCTCAATTCAGTTAAATGTTAGCAAAAAATGAAAATAGATGCCACAGACCAGCCTTCACCTTTTGGCAGCCATTTTACAGAGCACCAAAAAGTTTTCCCATAAAGGGATGAAAGTTTTGCAAATATTTTTTCAACTATCAGCAAATTTTCTCCACTCAACACACATAAAAACAACCGCACTGCACTTCAGTGCGCTGCAAACTGCACACACAACATAAAAGCGTTTAAATTGTGCAACCTCTACATTGAGCCACTTTCAGCCGAGTAGCTGCTACTAACTTTTCTCATTTACCTTGAACACTCGGCCACCGTCGAGCGCACACTTCAAAGTGACCAATTTTCATGGGTTTTCAAAGGCTGCGCGCCGGCAACAAAAACGGTCAGCGCATAGCACTTTGCTGGCGGCGAGATAGTCAAACAGAGCATCGTTTAGAACGCGTTGCAAACTAATAACCAAAATACTAAATTTCCGCTGCCAACTTGAGAGTTTCGTAATAGAGCAAAGCACACTCTTCACAATCTTCCCACGAAGCGAGCGAACGGTGCACCTGAGCAGCTGCCACTTTATCTCACCGCAGCGTAAACTGTCGGACGTGCATTAGTTTCGAGCTTAATTGCTGCTAAAATCAATTGTCTACGAATGGAAAGTTTTATTGAAAATTGCTAGCCTCATGAAAGCAACAACAAGTGGAATGTTTAGTGATCTTATCGGTGAGATTTACACACGTTAAACTGTCAGCAGTGCCGCTTCGCCTCGCCTCGCCTCGCTGCAGCAGCAGCTCGATACAATTTTCGCTTATTGGTTTTGGCAGACAAACAGCGCGCGGCATATAGACAGGCGAAAGCTAATTTTCGCCTTGGCCAGCGCGCGTTTTCCAGCAACGCTTCGACTGCTTCCACAAACATCAGCCCCGACGTCCACACTGTCACTATTGCCCAAACGTCGCTGGCATCGCTGTCGGCATTAAAGTTGTTGCCTGCTGCTCGCTGGCGCTGATGTTGGGGCGCTGCAGCGTTTTGGCCAGAAACAAATTTTCACGCAAGTCAAATATTGGCTGAAAAGTTGCAAAAGTTTTCGTTGGCAATTTCGCGCTATGCTTGCCCCGTTTTGCACTCCGTTCGCTTTCGCATAGTTTGGCGCTTCCCAGCTGACTGGCCTTTTTTTTCCTTCTTTATAACTTCGCCCATTAGGCAAAAGTCGCTGCAAAGTAAAGAACAACAAAAGTTGACTGCCAAAAAAAATGTTGTGGTTTAAAGTGTACTAAACACCCGCAAAACAATAACTATGAAAAAATTCAGCATGATCTGATATTTTTACGTCGCATGTCATGGTGTGGAAAATATTTGCCAAGAAAGTTTAGTAACTAAACAAATTTTCTTGAAAGGCTAGGAAACAAAGTGCAAGGTAGATGTAGGTAGATGTATGTATGTGTGAGTGTGCATATTTTATAATTCAAATCTGATTAATTTTCAACATTTATGCAGGACAACAAAGTCAACTGAGTGGGTCAATTTAAAGATAATTTGAGATTTCTATATACTTATTGCATATACAATTCAAACGGATAGAACTATGGTTCCAAAAGGGGGTATGTAGGATTAAGTGTGTATGGTGCATAGATGTCTTATAGCCTAAACTAACCGAAGCTAACCTAAACAAGGGAAGGACGAACATCGATAGGAATCAGTAACATGTTTGTATTTGTGAGCAGATATAGCCCACAATGGCCTTAATTTTTCTTAGGTGGGTATATAGGTAATTGTGATTGGTCTGAAGGGATGTGCCTCGATCATTTGCGACATGTGTCTGGAAGACGATGAGCCTGTTGATCACCATATAAGTGAATACTCAGATTTCGTACGTTGATAAGCTGAGCGGAGAAAAGGCCACTTGAACTCGAGTTGCCACACTTCTTTCTCTCTACAAAAACGATGTACCAGCTAAAAGAGATCCAGATTATGGGAAACTTGATGTCATGGGATGCCTATTGAAGGCCGTCGATTCATTCAACGATGGAATTCTCCAGATTTACTTCAAATAGTTGCAAGTCTTGGCACTTTCTAGTCAAAGGAACACCATACCTGAGATACAATGGGCAGCAATATAGAATAGTAATAGTCCAAAAGAAAAAAGAAGTACACGTAGGTCATGATGGTCCATTGTAATACCACAATTTGTGGAACTCATATTGCCCGACAACATAACCAGTTAGAGCTTTTTGACGAAGCTAAATAAACTATGGAATTTGGCCTAAATGTGCTCTTTTTCCAGAGCTGACACTTTTGTTCGCCTGGCGAGTCTTTAATTGTTCGGGTCGGATAGAATTTTGCTCACTTAACCCATTACTGCCTGTTACTAGATTCCATTTTACAATGTTTTTTTGTTATACTAATCTGAAAATGTACACAGATTACAAAAATTATCTGAATTATCTGGTTTAGTGCAAACAAATTCACATTTCTTCCAATTCCATGGCAACCCTTCTTAGCAGAATTTCAACGATTTATAGTCAATGGCTCAACTCTATTCAAAGCTATTGTCTGAACCACTCGGTTTGACAGAAGATCCCGACAAACAGACGAATGCCTATGAATGAGCTTAATGAATTCTAATGGCAAGTCATGAGCAAATAAACAGAATGATCACAAGTCTTCAGTATAGGTTCTAGAAACCCTTTCTTTACACTAGAAACCCCATAAACAGACGAATGTGTATAAAGTCCTTCGGCGATTCTGACCACAAGTCATGAACAAATGGACAGAATAATCGAAAGTATTCAATAAAAGTTTTAGAAACTAAATGAGGTTCGACAAACAGACGAATGGGTATACATTCCTCAGGAGATTCTAATCACAAGTCATAAATATATAAATGGAATGATCACACGTCTTCAATACAAGTTTTAAAAACTAAAAGAGACCCGTCAAATAGACGAAAGTGTATAAGTTCTTCAGCAGATTCTGATCACAAGCCACGAACAAATGAACGGAATGATCACAAGTCTTCAATACAAATTTTAGAAACTATAAGGGACCAGCAGACAAATTTTTATAAATTCCTCTCAAAATTCTTATCTAAAGCCATGCTGAATTGGACAGAAACGATCAGATGTTTTCAATACAAGTTTTAGAAACTAAAAGAGATCCAACAAACACACAATTGTGTGTAAATTCCTGAGGAGATTTGGATCACAAGTCATAAACAAATGGACGAAATGATCATAAGTCTTCAATACAAGTTTTATAGACTAAAAGAGACCCGTTAAATATACAAATTTTTATGAATTCGTCAGAAGATTATGATCACAAATCATGAACAAATAAACGAAATGATCACAAGTCTTCAATGCAAGTTTTAGAAATTAAAAGAGACTCGACAAATAGACGAAAGTGTACAAGTTCTTCAGCAGATTCTAATCACAAGTTATGAACAAGTCGACAAAATGATCACAAGTCTTCAATACAAGTTTTAGAAACTAAAAAGGACCCGACAATCAGACAAATGTGTATAAATTCCTCACGAAATTGTGATCTTGAATACAAGTTTAAGAAACTATTTTTTATACTAGAGACCCGACAAACAGACGGTCATGTATGAATTCCTCAGAAGATTCTAATCACAAATCATGAACAAATGGGCGGAACGATCACAACTCTTCCATTAAATTTTTAGAAACTAAAAGAACCCAACAAATTTGTATCAATTCCTCAAGGAATTCTGATCTAAAGCCGTGCAGAATTGCAAGGAAGTTCTTACAAGTTTTGGAAGTTTTCAATACAAGTTCTTTGAACCAAATTTTTTCATACTAGAAAATCATTTCTTACAAAAAATTCTCATTAGTGTTTTGTACCCACTTCTACTGATCAGATATTAAAATACTCAAATCAGCATTAATGCGAGAAGAGCATCTATAATCTGCTTTCTGTTGTACACTAAAAATATTAAAAACAAACTGTTCTCACAAAAGTCTGCTACGTTTTTTTCTTAAAATTTCACAACCAAGATAATTGGCGTCAGTCATGTCAGAAATCAAAAGCAAGTAATTTGAATTTGAAACGCAAAAGAACTCAACAACGTACAAAGGATAGGACACGGCCTCGGCTGTGATGCGTTGGCGCCGGCAGGAGCCATGCCATACCGTACTGGCAGCACAAAGCTCGTATCAATCATGCCTGCAAAATATTTGCATACTCCGCTTGTCGCTCCGGCGCACGTCGCTCAACCGTCGGATCGAATGCAAGTTTTTAACTATGCAATGAAATCAATTTTCTGCAAATGCCAACAATGAAACTTTATCCTTTTTAGACTGCCGACGCAAATCTTGGCATACAACTGGCAACAGTTGTGTGTGGGTGCGTCGGTGCGCTCGCATTAAAATAATGCACACTAAATTCCGTTAACTCTACGTAGTCGTATGTATGTATGTACGTTTGTTGGTTGCATGGCAACTTTCGTTAAGTTTGCGAGAAATGTTCGCGCCAACGGTTTCGTGCTATCGGCTGCCATCGCTGCGCAGAGTGTGGGTCATGCTTGACTTTGCCTTCGACTTTGTGCCAGTAATGCGGATCTCTGTCCTGTGTGTGTATGAGTGTGTGTGAGTGTGAGTGTGTGCGTACGTTGTAATAACATCGAATTGCAACAACTTTGCCCAGCATTGAATGCAATTTGCCGCCCACACAAAAAGTCCATAGAAAACTGCACCCGGCGAAAAATTTGTGCGTTATCGACTGGCAGTCGCCGGGACGGACGGCGAGGCGTGCGGACACGAACTGGGCGTGCAGCATATGCCACTTTTTCTCCATTTTCTTCGGCTGTGCGCTTTTTGTGTGTTCAAGTTGATTATATTTGAATTGGTGGAATTGGAGTTGACATTTTTAAGATTCTGCGCAGACAAAAAGTTGCCAAGCCAAACGAGAAGTCAAAGCGCCAAAAACAGCAATACCCACTTTTCTTATTTCTTTTTTTTTTGTTTTCGTTGTACAGCAACAAAATTGCTCTATAAATATTTAACTTTTACAAAACGAAATCAACAAAAACAACAAGCGACTGCACCAAAAAGCGTAACGGCTGCGCTTCAGTTGCAGTCAGCTGCCGCATTGTACGTATAAATATTTTTAATCTAAGTTCTGCAAGTTTTTAGTGTTTGTTTACTATATAAAAAAAAACATAAATGCACAAAAAATGTGTAAAAAAAATAATGCCCAATTCGTAAAGTCACCGGGGGCCATGCTGTCAAAACTTCAAATAGCAAAAAATTACAACTATAACAAACAAAAAAGCACAGAAATAGAAAAGTATGAAATTGCAATAATTGAGAGCGAACGGCGGGTGCCGAGCGCAAAAAAATCGTGAATGGGAACGCTCGGTAAACGCCACTGGCCACTTGGCAATTCAAGTGAAACAAGGTGCGCCATAGTTCCAATTTTTTGTTATTTTTAATTAAAACCCAACTACTGGACGCCGCTGCCGCCCAACTGAGCCGTTGGTGTATTCAAAATTCAAATTTTGCGCCACTCGTGCACGAACACACAAAAAACACCGACGACTACAAGTGGGCAAAATAGTGTTTTTGTGTTTGTTGGACAGAGGCTCGCAGCACGTTGCGGGGGTGCAAAAGCAATTGTATTAAAAACAAACTATGCGCTGGCACTGACGCGCGCGCAAAGAAACAATGGCCGGCCTGGAAGCGGCGCTCGCGACGGCGAGCAATTGCACAGCGACAAGAACGATTGCATTGCGGGGAGGTGATGGGGGCAGCGACGAGGCACTGCACATTTTCTGCATTGGCAGCTGTCATTGTTGGCGAGTGGGCGCAAAGCAGTTGCCTGCATCTCATCGCTGCGTTGTGTTTAGCTCAAAATTAACTGAGTTGAAGGGTTTTTGAAAATGTACACTGGATAGTCTGAAGCTCACACTCAGAGTGCAATAATTTTCCAATGAAGTTTGTAATGCACCAAAAGGCGGCGTGGCATAGAAGTGATTCATTTTCCACATAAACGAGGCGTGATTAGAAGCGCCAATCTTTGCAGTGATCGAACAGGTCTCGAAACAAGGCGCCAGCATCTTAAAAGATTATTACTTCATTCACACCTAAACGGAATTTGGCATCACTAAGGACCCAATAGGGTCTATGTGTGGCCTTACTGGCGGCCACTGTAACCCAATCTAATCTAAAAAGCAACGAGTGATACTGTTTGAGGTCATCGACAAAGAACAGGTCTAAGTTGCAGGATCAAGTAAAAGAAAGACGTTCTTCCTTCTTCGTCTCTTGCTGTGATCAAATATGACCCGAGTACAGATTGTTATGTTCACTTTAATAGGTAGATCAGTAGACCTACGTAGCCTTGGCACTTAGCCAAATTATACCCATTGTGATGCCACTGACGAACGATCAGTCCCCTCGAGTTGGTAAGTCTGAAACCATTCTGAACAATTCAGAAAGCTTATTAGTGTCGACCTCCGATATCTTGGCGAGTAACTTAAGTACGAGTAAGTAAGAAAAATATCGAAAACATAGGTACCTAACTGATTTGATGCTGAGCACCTCTCGTCTAGTGATGTATGTAGAAGCTGTGAAAACGTATAGTAGAAGAGGTTGACAAAATACAATGCTTCGTGTGGCAATGCTCAACTATGCAGAAATGCCAACTCCGTACTTTGGGATCAAATTCCTAAAGGACTTGTCCAGCGCGGATCGAAATCTCAAACCTGTTCTCCTTCATCAAGGAGATAGCTGGACCTCCTTCTTTATCTCGGATTGAGACTTTTGGTTAGCTCCATAGGAAAACCAAAAAAGAATTTACAATGAATAATCCGAATGGAAATGCAGTCAGTGCCGCACACAGCCTTCCTTGCGTGACTCAATCTAACCTAAGCTACGTCGACGCATGATTTTGAAACCACTAGAGTTACCTTTCGCACTTTCTTGTGAAACTATTGCAAGTTATAATAGTCAAAATGTTTTTATTTTTTACGTAATTATTTACTGTGAAAGCGGTGAACCATTGAACTCTTTGCAACGATCCAACTTTCAATGAATCCAAGGCAAATGGTTCAACAAAATGGCCTTTCGAATTGTCGAAATTTTTTCATTTTTTATAGACCAGACTAGTCAGGATGGTTCTGTTAGGTTAGGTTCCAACTATTTGGATTGTATTATCACGAAGTACCATTTTATTGGTATAAAACTGAGTGGACTTGAGCAACCGGAAGCAGTCGATCTTTGTAAAAAGCTGTAGAAATCCGAACTTCAAAGAAGATTTTTGACTTTTTATGTGAGTGTACAAACCTTGCTTTAAAGTCTTTCGCATATCTTAAAAACTATTATACATATTTCTCCTATTCTCTAGCAGGCTGAATTCAAAAGGATTCGATTGTCATTGAAAACTTGCTAAAAAACATTAACTCTCGGATATACCACGGCGATCTATGTTATGATGGCTTAGCAATTCTAATATAACCTAACCTAATCTAATCTAGTCTAGTCTAGTCTAGTCTAGTCTAGTCTAGTCTAGTCTAGTCTAGTCTAGTCTAGTCTAGTCTAGTCTAGTCTAGTCTAGTCTAGTCTAGTCTAGTCTAGTCTAGTCTAGTCTAGTCTAGTCTAGTCTAGTCTAGTCTAGTCTAGTCTAGTCTAGTCTAGTCTAGTCTAGTCTAGTCTAGTCTAGTCTAGTCTAGTCTAGTCTAGTCTAGTCTAGTCTAGTCTAGTCTAGTCTAGTCTAGTCTAGTCTAGTCTAGTCTAGTCTAGTCTAGTCTAGTCTAGTCTAGTCTAGTCTAGTCTAGTCTAGTCTAGTCTAGTCTAGTCTAGTCTAGTCTAGTCTAGTCTAGTCTAGTCTAGTCTAGTCTAGTCTAGTCTAGTCTAGTCTAGTCTAGTCTAGTCTAGTCTAGTCTAGTCTAGTCTAGATTTAAGGTCTCCGAGTCTTAACACTAGAAAGACCGCAAATTTTCCATACCTACAAAGACTACATATTATACATCGTACACATCGGATTTGGCTAAATGTAATTGTAGAACTAATTGTAGAACCCGATAAACAAATAAAAGTCATCCAAGCAAAAGTTGGTAAAAATACTAAAAGAAATACAGATATTTAAAAATGAAAAACCGTCAAAATGACGGCAATGGTCTTTCTAGTGTTAATAGGATGCCTCCTTCACCATTGTCCTTTCTGAGCCCTCGTTGAGTACACTACATGAAAAATGGTTTTAAGAACAAAAATTCACATTTTCTATCAAACAATGTTAGGAGTCTCTATTCTAGAATTATTCACTTTTTCCCCTCCTTTTCAACTCACGAATTATCTTTCTGACCTAAACGATTCAACGCTCAGAAACAGATAAGATTTTAGTGGGTTGGAAAAAGATACACTTGAAAAAATGCGAGCAGAAAGGTCGAAATTTTCTTTAATGAAATTAAATGCAAAATTCGATTTACGTTTTTCCTTTCTTATAAACCTCGACTGTTGGTAATTCCAGTTGCGTCTATCGGGTAATACGTTTGAAAAATATGCGACAATAATTTAAAAAAGAGGCAAACAACATTTTTTTTCGAAATAAATTTTTGAAAATATATCTAAAAAAAAAGACAAATTTTACTTACTTACTTTACTTACTTAACTGGCCATAACAACCCGTTATCGGGTTACGGCCTGCCGCAAAACTTCTCTCCAGGCGCCTCTGCTTTGCGCGCGCCTTCTCCAGTTGGTCACACCAAGTGATGACAGGGCCTCTTCAACTTGGTCCTTCCACCGGAGACACGGCCTCCCTCTTCGCCGTCGACCTCCAACCATCGCATCGAACACCTTTTTCGCCGGAGCTTCGTCGTCCATACGGCAGACATGACCGAGCCAGCGTAGCCGCTGGATGTTAATTCGCTGCGCTACGTCCATGTCCTTATACAGCTCATACAGCTCGTTATTGGTTCGTATACGATAGTCGTCACCAACACGTACAGGGCCGAAGATTTTGCGAAGTACCTTCCTCTCGAACACTCCAAGGGCCGCTATGTCGTTTCGTGTCATTGTCCATGCTTCAGCGCCATAGAGAAGCACGGGCAAGATAAGCGTCCTATAGAGCGCAAGTTTTGTCGGTCGAGAGAGGTCTCTACTTCTCAATTGCCTACCGAGACCGTAGTAGCACCTGTTGGCAAGAGTAATCCTTCGCTTTATCTCCAGGCTGACATCATTGCTGCTGTTGATGGCGGTGCCAAGGTAGACGAATTCCTTGACAACTTCAAAGGTATACCTGTCGGCCTCGACGTGAGACCCTAGCCGCTGCGAGTCCCTGCGTGTAGACAGCATATACTTCGTCTTGCCCTCATTTACCACCAGACCCATTTTGGCAGATTCTCTTTCGATAGCCGCAAAGGCAGCGGTGACATCTCACTTGTTACGCCCGATGACATCAATGTCATCAGCGTAGGCAAGGAGCTGGACACTTTTGTTGAAAATTGTGCCATTACGATGTACACCGGCCTTGCGCAGAACACTCTCCATGGTGAAGTTGAAGAGGTCGCAGGACAAAGGATCGCCCTGTCTGAATCCTCGAACGGTATCAAAGGGGTCGGAGAGGTCACTTCCAACCTTGACGGAGCTGCGCGTTTTGCTCAACGTCGCTCTGCAAAGTCTAACGAGCTTTGCAGGGATACCAAGTTCAGACAATGCGGCATATAGGCGATCCCTTATCGGGCTATCGAATGCTGCCTTGTAATCGATGAAGAGATGGTGTGTATCGATTTGGTTCTCATGGGTCTTCTCCAGGATTTGGCGTAGAGTGAATATCTGGTCGATGGTGGACTTACCAGGTCTAAAGCCGCACTGATAAGGTCCAATCAGCGCCTTGGCGAGTGGCTTTAATCTTTCACATAGTACGCTCGTCAGGACCTTGTATGCAATGGGAAGTAGGCTGATACCCCTGTAGTTGGCGCATATTGTTGGGTCGCCTTTCTTCAACACAGGACAAAGGGCACTGAGGTTCCAATCGTTGGGCATTCGTTCCTCCAGCCATATTTTGCAAATGAGCTGATGCATGCACCCAATCAGCTCACCGCCGCCGGCCTTGAACAATTCAGCTGGTAGCCCATCCGGCCCTGCAGCTTTGTTGTTCTTGAGTCGCTGGATAGCGACCCGGACCTCGTCATGGCTGGGCGGTGGCACATCCACACCGTCGTCGTCGATTGGTGCCATCTGGACATCTTCACCACTGGCGGTATTGTTCCTTTCGTCGCCTGCGAGCAGCTTGGTGAAGTGCTCCTTCCACAACCTCAGCACACCCTGCGCATCCGTAACCAGATCCCCGTTTTCGTCTCTGCAAGAAGATGCCCCGGTCTTAAATCCTTCCGTGAGACGCTTAACTTTTTGGAAGAATTTTCGGGCGTCATTCCTGCTCCTGCACTCCTCGATTTCCTCACGCTCGCGCCTTTCTTGCTCCCGTTTCTTGCGTCTAAAAAGGCACCTCTCTTTCTTCCTCTCCTCCCGGTATTTTTCTGTCATGGCTCGCGTGGCGGCCGACTGCAGGGTCTTCTTGTAGGCAGCATTCTTCACTGCAGTGGCTGCGCGACACTCTTCATCGTACCATTGGTTTTTTGGTGGTGGGCGTCGAAAACCAAGGACATTTTCTGCGGCGGCGCGCATAGAGTGGGATAAGTGAGCCCATAATCCGCCGATGTCATCAGGTGGAGAGGGGGAGCGACCGAGCTGGTTAGAGAGTTGAGCGGAATAGGCTTCGGCTACCCCTTGTGATCGCAGCTTACTGATGTCCAGCTTTCTTCGCAAACTAGGTTGTGCGGTCCTCGCTGCGCAAAGACGCATGCGTACCTTGGCTGCAACAAGGTAGTGGTCCGAGTCGATGTTGGGTCCTCGGAACGTGCGCACATCTAGAATGCTAGAAGCATGCCTTCCATCAATCACAATGTGATCAATCTGGTTGCGGGTGGATTGATCGGGGGATAACCAGGTCGCCTTATGGATATCGAGGTGCTGGAATCTGGTGCTACTAACTACCATGTTTCGTGCCGCGGCGAAATCGATCAGCCTCAGACCGTTGTTCGAAGTGGTCCCATGGAGGCTGAACTGCCCGACTGTGGGGCCAAAGATGCCTTCTCGCCCGACCTTTGCGTTGAAGTCCCCGAGGACAATTTTGACGTCGTGGGCCGGGCACCTGTCGTAGACGTCCTCGAGCTTCGCATAGAAGGCATCCTTGGTCGCATCGTCCTTCTCTTCCGTCGGGGCGTGCGCGCAAATTAGGCTGATGCTAAAGTATTTAGCTTTGATGCGGATCGAAGCCAGCCGTTCGTTCACCGGAGTGAACCGAGAGACGTGGTGACGAAGTCTCTTGCTGACCACAAATCCGCAGCCAAATTCGCGCTTCTCCGCATGGCAGCTGTAGTAGATATCGCAGTCTGCTCGCTTGGAGCAACCTTGTCCTGTCCATCGCATTTCGTGGATGGCGGTGATGTCAGCCTTACATTTCGTGAGGGCTTCCGCCAGTTGGATAGAGGCACCTTCCCTATAGAGGGTCCGGACATTCCAGGTGCATATCCTCAAATCATGGTCCTTGAATCGTTTGCTGTGGTCGTCAACGTTGTGGGTTCCTTCCGAGGCTTGCTTTTTGGCTTTCATTGGTATACGATTTTCCGTGGCGGGCACCAAACCCTGCGCACAACCCAAATTTTAAGTCCTGGGGATTGGACTCGCTGCACACATTAGTTCACTATTCAGCGGATGCCAAATAGCTATCCAGAAGGGCCGCGCGGAGGCTGTGCATCAGCTTGGATTGGACAGGGACAAGGATCGTTCTGGCGTTCGCCAGGTTGAACGCAATCAGAGACTTTACCTTGTATGTCCGCTCCCTTCCTTCCTGCATCAGCTTGGATTGGACAGGGACAAGGATCGTTCTGGCGTTCGCCAGGTTGAACGCAATCAGAGACTTTACCTTGTATGTCCGCTCCCTTCCTTCCAAGACAAATTTTATTTTAATTTTTACGTTCAGCGACGACAAATGAGATATTCTTGAGAAGACTTTTGTTTTTGAGAGCACGCAATGAGCCCAACATTTTCAGACTAGTCTGAAGTGGACCATGGGGCCTATATCTATGATATTTCATACATAATTAATAAATTAAATTTTTGTATACTTTTACATAGTTGATTGTTAAATTTTATAACTTTAAATTTCCGCCCAATTTTTTTGTACTTAACATTGTCAAACAGTTGAAAACTTTCTCGTGCCATTTGGAATGAAATACAACTCGATTGAAAAAAATCCATTGTGTAGTGAGCGAGCAGTTAGTTTTACGTAGCATTTTGCAAAAGTTTGGGCAACACTGCTTTGCCTGTTCTTTTGTTTATTCGACTATGAAAGCTAAAAGGATGTTGCAACTTTTCTATTTTAATTTCGAAATGTTGTGCTCGCCACCCTTCCCAGTTATGACACGCTCGAGACTAATCTGCATTTACTGGCAGCCTCCGCGCCGCCCCTAACCCCCCTTCATTATGGCCAACAGTGAGTACAAAATGGAAGCAATATTCCATTGAAGTGCTCGCTTTTGCCAACACTTTCACTATTGCATTGTTTCCTTCATCAGCTTTTGCATTGTCGTGCCGCTGCCTCCCCGCCCCTTTCAACGGTCTGGCAGTGCCAGCCATTATGCGGAGCAATGGCTGGTGAGACTTTAGTTGTGAAACTTTTGGGCCAACATAGATAAGTGCATCAATTTCCAAGTCACCGACTTTAGCTACAACTATGTCGCACCTCAAACGCGCCTCGCCACCGACCCTCAGCGCCCGCTCCCACGCCCCAACCGCGACGTACGTCTCTGCAGTCGGCGCACTGCTTGAAGTGGCAAAGCCAAGTAGAGTGGAGCAGCGACAATCAGGATAGCAGCCAGAAGCACGACAACAACAACAACGTCTTCAGCAAAGCGTAATATTGTATGTAACTGTACAGCAATCGCGCCATACAACTTGGCCAAGGGAGAACTTGGGCGCCGCACAACCGCTGCCGCCGCCCCTGCAGCATTAACCCGTGTCGACGACATTCCTGGCTGCGCTGGCTACACGCTTCGCTTCAGCTCCATATTAGCAGCATTTCGTTTTCAATGGAATTTTTTGTTAATTCTTGTATGCTTCACTTTTATTACTATTTGCCTGCTCGCCGCACACACACACACACACACACACACGAAAACTCACCACTTCTCCACTCGTTGGCATTTTGCTGTTGTTCATGTTGTTGTTATTGCTGCTATTGTTGTTGTATAGTGGCACATCCTCGTGTTATACAATTTCCGAAATTGTATCCTTTAGTTTGGCTTTTATGTGGCACTTTTGTAAATTACAACAAAAGTTATTATCAAAATGGTTTAATGGTGGAAAAAAGTGAAAAATGGCAAAATTACAACGAAATGGCAGACGCAGTAAAAATGCTTTAAACCGCTTCACGCGCCATGAAAAATCGCTGTAAAAGTGCCCAAGCAACCAGTCTGCCAGTCACAGCTAGTCAGTCTTGGCTGCAACAACAACAATCACATAGCAGCTAAGTGGAAATAAATGGTCAGACAATTTAAAAGCCAACCGGCCACCGAGTCCCACCCATTCATGACGGCACCAAACGGCTGGTTCGCTCACTCAGTGCCGCTCAGTCACTCACTCACGCCAAGTAGAAATATTGCACTGCACAGTGTGATGTGCTGCATTGGTTAGTAAAAGGTAAAAGTTGAAGGATGTGTGCTCAAGTGCTGAAAGTAGATAACACTGCCGCAGCACTTCAAGGTGGCATCTCTAATTTTGAGCTAAACTCTTGAAAATATTTTAATTATAGTCTGTGCTGTATTTTAATGTTGACTATGCAGATTGAAAGCTGAATATCTATGCAAATTATTCTTGAGTTTGAAAGTTTTTATTAATCAAGGACTCTCACTAATTTCAAGTGGTTTTTCATGGATTCTAAAATACGAGAGCGGGAAAATGCCTTTTGAAATCAATGGTATAGCGAATTCTCAAAACGATAGAAGTATGCCCCGGAGAAGTAGGCTTCTCAGATATAGGTTTCTCAGTGTTCAAAGTTTCTCAGGATTCTTAAATTCATGAGAGTGAAAAAGATTCTTCTAAAAATCGATCACAAACCGAATACACTTACGAAGAGAAGCAAATTCTAAAAAGATATTCTGGATTCCAAGATATGGGATTATCAGTTTCTACTGAAATCGTACATTAATTACACAGTGCAACACTAAAAAAAAAGAGACCAGGTCTAACATATCGCATTTGATAGAGGACGTCAGTAGCTTAGCTTTCATTTGACGTAAAAAAAAACATCGTTTTGTGACATTTGAGTCAAAAGATACGCGATGTTTTGAAACATTCAGTTAGAGCACTAAGCCGAAATCTCAAATCCGAAATCGAAACTCTAACTTTATTGGTTCGAAAGTTATTAAAAAAGGCGGAGGCTGCAAGTCTAATGAAGTACAAAAATTATAATTTATTTGCGTATCAGTATTTTAAATAATAAATAGATACAAAATCAATGAAGCGAGAATAATGAAATTTTGACACGTGATCAAGGAGATTTTGGGTTTTAACATAATTACTTTTCAAGAAAATTCTACATAAATTTTCAAGGATATAAAGGATTAAAATTTTCAAAGGACCTTCTTCATATCCTTTTTTTACAAATAGATAAAAAGTCAATTTTATTTCAATTCTTGAGCCTTTCCTCTTTCATTTGATATAGATATCGTCATATTCGAATGAGGTTAAGTATTTTTTAAATTTTTTTTTTTGTATCCCCTTCAAAATTTTGAAGTCCTTTTAAAAGGACAAAGGATGTAGAAATGAAAAACTGAGTACGCAGTATTACAATGTTTGGTCTCGAGTTTTACGCCCATATGGATTTTTTCCGTTGTGAAAAAATTTTTTTAATTTTTGTCGTACGGTGAAATCGATGTTTGGGCCCTAAAACATAAATTATTTTTTAAAAGAATCAGTTCGCAAAAAACTCTTTTATTAATGTGAAACATTGCGTTGGTTCTAAATGATGAGATAACAAAAATATTTTGAAATTTCTCACGGTGTTTATTCGTTCTGTTGTCCTTAGAAGTTAAATTTATTTGTTCAAATTTGACTTTGTACATTTTTATTTACTTCTGAAAATAAATTCGTTCTGTACACACATATATTGTTCCACTGTACAATTAAGACGATTTCCAATACTAAAAGAACGTAAAGATCTTTTTGAAAGGGGTTTTGAAAGGGGTTTTCGAACTCGAATTTGCGTACATTTGGCTTGAACCTAAATGAAACGAAAAACGTTACAAATATTTGGAAGCAAGTGCATAAACTTTATGAGAAATTTATAAATTTTGAATTAGAGAACTCGTTCATAAGCCAAGTGTACCAAGATCCCAAGTGTGTGAGAAAAATGTCGCAGGAAGAAAATAAACGAACTCTCTCTGTAATGCACTTTTTACTGTTCTCTCTTACTACGGCTGCCCCTCAGCAGGAAATGGCAAACGAAAAAAATTACCTCAAGCAGCTTCCAGTTCATCACAATCCCGGCCATCAACATCCCAATTACGAGACAAAGATGTTGATTTTCGAAGCCAACTATTTGAATACGTGTGGTAGGAAACTTATCTGCCGAATCCGAACAGCAAATGGAATCTCACTCAAATGTTAGTAGCTCAGAGATGATACAAAGTTTTGGAAATTTTGCATCAAATAGGGAAATAGATTTCAACATCCTTTATAACAATTAACTGAAAAGTTATATACCAGTTCATAAGATTTCATAAAATTTGTATTAATTAATTTTAATTAATTAATTTTACACGTGTAGCCCATGAAATTTCCTCTTTGAGCATTTCCCATAGCAGCCAATTAAACTTAGATTTTAGTAAAAACAAAAAAACTATGAAAATGTTTGCTCATGTGCGCCAAACAAAAAGAAAACGAAAACTTTCACCTAATAGATTTTTAAAGTGCGTGTTAAATTGAGCTCACCATATGGCCTTCACACATCATAATTTCAAATGGCTGTGAAAACGGAAGCGCACAAGAACACTGACAAACTTTCGAGATAAGAAAAACTGAAAAACCAAAAGGACGCACAGACACCAGATGGGCACTGAAAAGAAAAAACAACAATAACAACAACGCGCAATGATGAGCACTGAGAAAACAACTGCCGGCTATCCATCAAATCAAGTGTGTCAAGCTGTGAGCCTACGAGCCAACCGAGCAAACTGTCAGGAAAATGCGAAAAACTGTGAAATCAAATTCCAACATTTTGCAGCAATGCCGCCAGTGGCAGCGTCAGCGTCAACGTCAGCGTCAACGTCAGCAATACCCGAGGGAAACTCGAGGAAATTCTTTCATTAAAGTTTAGTTCAAGTTTGCCGTGAATGCGCTGCCGATGTTATGGTTGTTGTTGTTGTTGTTATTGTTGCCATTGCTGTAGTTGAAGTTCAGCTTTAGTTGGGGCTATTAGGCGCAAGGAAGCCGACAGCGCAGGCAAATTGCCGCTTGAAGCCGAGTTGAGGGAGAGCTGCAGTGTAGCTGCGACAGGACGCGCAGACACGCTCGCAAGTGACGTGTCTATTCCTGTGAGGATGCCATGTGCATTTGTGTGTGTGTAAGCCGCATGCGAGTTGTTATTGCGGCTAATGCATGGCAATACTGTCGAGGGCGAGTAGAGAAAGTATGCGCAAATATTTGCGGGCGGCAATGCGGCTGGTGAAGTGCCAAGCAAGTCAAAAATGAAATAGACGCACGAACGCACTAACACTAGCACACACACCCACACGTCGGGGCGGCGACATGACGAGCGAGGAGGCGTAAGCGAAAGCGAAGAGCTGCAACACGCAGACATTTAGCCATCAAGAGCCACTCCACTCCACTCCACAGCCACCAACTACAACACAATCCACTTGGCGGAAATAGCAAAGGACACCATTGAGACCCGCAATGGCTTGGGCGGCCGTGGCGAATGCAAAGAAACAATAACGAGAAAAAACTGTCAATATTATTAGAGAACGAACGAGCATATGTACAGATGTTAAATGAAATTAATATATCTAAGAAGCTATGTGACAGCCAAACGAAAGAGAGTAAACACACTTTGGCAAGAAAGCGCCAGAGTCGACACCCAATAAAGCGGCCCGAGCTGAAGCTAGACACAAAAAACCTAATGCAAACAGTAAGACACAAAATAAAATACAACAACAAAAGCAACAATATCAATCGAATAGCAGCAACAATGACACTGACACTGACACTAACAGCAGCGTGTCAGCGCCAATGCAAAGGACAATGACAAATTTGCAGCATATTTACAGGCGCAGACAGCAGTTGCCTTGTGTGGGTGTGTGTGTGTTAAAGCACAAACAACGCAAGCACACGTTAACCTTTAATGCTGCCACACACAGCGCCAAACGGCACAAAAAACGCCAAACAATTGCACCAAATTGCCAGAAATTGCACAAAAGACAGACATTAAGCAGCGGAGCGAAGAAGTGACAGGAAGCGAAGCCGGTGAAGGCAGCAGGCCGTAATGGCTTGGCCCAAAATATGCTGCGCTATTTTACGCGTCAACAATTTTTGGCTTGTCACTAATACGTCATTGTTGCGGCACATTAAATGCCCCCAACGCACCCGAACCACTCTGTCCATGCACTGCTCGACTGCTGCTGCCACTTTTCTATTGCAACCACACCACACAACAACAGCACATCCATTTAGTTGTTGTTGCTGCCTTCACAACGAGACTCCTACGTCTTTGGCTGTTCAGCTATTCGGCTGTTCTAGCAGCACTGGTCAGTGCTATCTGCTAGCCGCTTCCGGCGCCTGTCATCATATGTCCAAACGCTTGAACGATATTAACTGCCGCACAATAAGTCAGCAAATTTACGAGTTCATTACAAAACGCACATGCGTTAGCCTGCAAGAAAAACCACCACAACAACACCAACATAGCAATAGCAATAACAACATTGCAACGAAACCAAAGTCAAAGAAACGATTTGCGACGGCCTGCGTACCCACTGACGACAGCTCACATAAACGGCCAATGACCAAGCCACCAGCCAACAGCTGCCGGCCACCAGCCCAGGTTTCATTACGAAATTGCGAGCTCGCCGCTCTGTTTGGCATTTGGCGACGGTCCCGCCTGCTGGCATTAACTGCCTTCTCCGCCTGATGACCGAAATCTGCCCAACCACTGCCATTGCTTCTGGCTGCCTATTGCGGCTAATTTAAGCCGATGTGCGCTCTACGCACGTCTCGCTGGCAGCCGTTGTGCCACCAGTCGTCTCAAGTAATGTAATGAGAGAAGGAAGGGCGATGCAATGTGTGCGACAGGACCTGAGCAACGCACACAAAATGTTTAGCCGTGACGATCTGATAAAGCAAAATCCTTTAATTTCTTTGTGTTCACACATGCGTCACACACACACACACACACACAATCACATACTTGCAAGTGTGAGTGCGAGTAAATCTGTTTATGTATGCATACGTATGTGAATGTGTGTTTGTGTTTTTCCGTGTTGACATTTTGCCTGTGTGTGTGTGGACATGTGATATTTTCTGGTCTTTTTTGCGGGTCTCCTTGGATTATTATGAACACACTTGTTAACTGCTATGCGTAATCCCCATTTTATTTAATAATAATTAACCCACTTTGGGTTAATTGGTTTTTCGGCTTTGTTCAAATAGAATTTGTATATCCTTCGGGATTGAGCCTCAGATTTTTGGGAGATGTTTTCAATTTCCGACAAACTGACTGCTGTTGTGATTGTAAATCATGAATGATATCTTTAATATTTTTCATCAAATAGAAAGTTACCTATGTAGATGTTTCAAAAATAAAATTATGTAAATAAAATCCACTTGAGAAATTCAGATGCATTTTTAATATCAATAGGCGCATTCACAACGAACTCTTTACTCTGTTAGTTCAGTACTCGGTCATCTTCTTCCTGTATATTTTTTTTAACTAACGAGTAAGAAAGTCACAATTTGTCGGCCTCGAAAGTCCAGCGGGTAGCATACTGGCTTCTCATACCGAGATCCTAGGTTCGATTCCTAGCTCGGGCTGGTGAAACGCTCATCTACTTCATCGCTATCCACATGAAGCCTATGAGAATTACAAAACAGGCAGTCAATGACAAAACCTCCAAGTGTGAAAGAAAAACTACCAATTCTAGTTCGGAATATTTCGAAAGTGCTTGGGAGTCATTTTTAAGCCAATAAATTTGACTTCAAAGTGACAGTAAAAGTAAATTTTTCTAGTGTGTGTTAGTTACATAAGATAACATACATACATACATACAGATAGAAGCAGCTGGGAGGACGGCTCAACACCACTAACAGGTAACTCATGTCAAGTCTTCACCGACGGCTCCAAGCTAAATGGAGCGGTCGGCGGAGGCGTCTTCTCGGACTCATTGGGTATAAACTACTCCTTTAGACTACCGGACCACTGCAGCGTGTTCCAGGCAGAAGTGACGGCCATTGAAGCCGCCCTGAAGCTGATCAACGAGCGCAACATCTCAGTACGAGATGTTAGCATACTCTCTGACAGCCAAGCGGCTATCAGGGCCCTAGGATCTCATGTCCTAACATCAAAAACAGTGATCAGCTGCCGCAGATCTCTTGACGAGATGGCTGAGCAGCTTAAAATACACCTATTATGGGTCCCAGGTCACAGAGACATCCCGGGGAACTGTAGGGCGGACGAACTGGCCAGACTAGGCACAACTAAAAGGCTATCCGCAGAATTTGCTGGCTTGGGTGTCCCACTAAGCACTTGCAAGCTGATGCTGGAGGATGCCGTGACTAAGGCCGCCAACATCGCCTGGGCGGCCTCGGAGACAGGCAAGACAGCGCAACAAATCTGGCCAAAATTGGACTGGATGCGCACCAGAAGTCTGCTAAACCTCAAAAGGGGCGCGCTCAGGGCTGTTGTCGGGGTAATCACTGGGCACTGCATCCTGGGTAGCCACGCAAGAAGGCTAGGGCTGGGCCATCTAGCCAACGATTTCTGCCGTAGCTGCAGAGACGTAGAAGAGGAAGAAACCATCCTACACTTCCTTTGCACCTGTCCTGCTCTTTGCAGGACTCGCAAAAAACACTTAGGTTTTTACTACACCGCCAACCTAGCCGATATATCAAATCTCGACACCAAAGGCCTAATACGCTTCATTAACTGTTCAGGTTGGTTTGAGACCTACTAAGATGAAGGGGACAACGATCCAGTGGCATCACAATGGGCCTAATTTTGGCCTACGTGCGCTCTCGTAAGGGCCGCCACATCTACCTACCTACCTAGTTACATAATATTTGAAATTGTTTAATTTTTTCCATTTTCATATTTGCAATGTTTAGTTGGTTTTTATACTTTGACATACCTGAAAAATTAAAATCACTGAAAACGTAATTTTCGAGGTATTTGATATTTTTACAACTTTTCGGAGTAATTCGGAGTTTTTCGGAGTAATTTTAAAGCCTTATGATAGCTATTTAAGAAGCCAGATATATTTTTTGCTATTCAAGATATGCAATATCCGAGTTTTCCATTCTGACATTATAATTTTTGACATCTTCACAACTGTTCGGAGTAATTTGGAATTTTTTGGAGCGATTTGAAAACTTTCAAATGGCTACTTTGGATGGAAGGCTTGTAGCCTTCCTGCCCACCTTCAAGAAAAGAAAAAAACAATTTGGTAGGCTCGACAATTCGTTCGTTAATTGGTACAAATTTTATTTTTTCATACTTTTCTCTTTACTTACACTTGCACTGCACAACAAAGTTCGCTATGAACTGGCATTTTCCGGTTTTGATCTTCGAACAGCTGTTACCAGACTATCGAGACTATAGAAAAAATTATACTCATGGTTTCAAATTTTACCGAAACCAATTTTACAACCACCTTTTTTCAGAAACTTTTTACAGCACTTAATCTTTTGAGTCATTTTAAATTTTGAAGTAGTCTTCAAAGGCTTCTTGGCACAATCCGTCAAGTAATTTGGCACTGACTTTAGAAATTTTTTTGTTTAATTGTTCAAAAGTAAGAAGATTGTCTGAACTTATCCCAAAAAAATTGTCCTATGACATCAAATCGTAGGAAAATCTGGAAATTGCACGTGTCGGAAACGTGTGTTTCTATGGAGCCAAACTAAATTGTTTTGTCATAAAATATGGATTCAATTATTACTAGGAAATTAATACCCAAAAAGAATACAACGTCATCAAATGGTGTGTTTTTAAAGCCCACTTGACATAGGCAAATCTGGAAATAACACGTGTCGGAAACGTCTCATTTCATGGAGCCAAAATTGGTCGTATTGTCCTTTTGTTCAAATCCACATCTAGAATCACTAAAACTAAGAAATTATACCTAAAAAGATTAAACACAAAATGGCTCCCTGAGCAGACAACCAACTAAGGAATACAGATTTAGTTAGACAATCAAATGGAGCAGATTCAACGAACTGATCTAACTGGGTCTCAAAATTATGATTGGACATTGGTCCACAGACTGAGACGTCATGGTGTCATTATGCAGTAAATTATTTTTGCAGTTGCTGCAGAGACAAAAATGTTGATAAAAGTGTAGTAAAACATTTCTTGTGAAAATTTCCAGTGCTAGAAAAATACGTTTCCGATTTATGAAACAATACTCAGCTGCTTAGTGGACTTGGAGAAGAAACCAACAACACATCTAATATGATTCTTAAGACTCACTCATTGGTTGTCGAACATGAGAAGCAATAATGAGGATAACAAAGGCCAAAGTGATGTCCTCGAGACGACCTTTTAAAATACCTAGCTACCTCCATCTTAAATTTCAGGCCATAATGAGCCGTAGAACTCAATCAAATATTGACCTCGCCATAGAGTCGATAAATCTGAGTCATTGCTTTCACTAACCAGCACCAACTGCAGCGATACGACTATATGAATTTCTTCACTATTTTAACTTCAATTAAATTTGGTTCACACACTTTGACTTTTATCGGTAACCAATCGAAACTCTTGAAATTTCTTGAATTTATTTTAGCCTCAACTAAAATTCGTTCATAGGCTCTTATTTTATCGGTAACCGATCTAATCTTTGAAATTTCTTTACCATTTCAACCACATCTTGCTACATCAACTAAAATGCAGGGACCGGAAATAAGAGTTATTTATGAAAACTATATTTGAAAAAATTACCATAAAGGAAAAGTCATACAAATAAATGAAATATACCAATACATTTCTTTTCGCACGGAGAATCAAACCTGGCAATAAACTTTTTTTTGTAATTTTTATGGAAAAATTAAAACATAGGAATTATTTTTTATTTATATTTTAAAAATTCTTTTATAACAATTATTTTTGATTTTTTTCGTATAAGTCCACAAATTACAGTTTTATTTTGATTTTTATTTTAGTTGTCCTATGATAGCAATTATTGGCGACTTTTATTTTATTAGTCATCAATAAAAATCATGCAGTGACTTTTATTCATAAAAGTTCACAAATAAAAGTCATTGAATGAGTTTTTATTTATAAAAGTCATCAATAAAAATCAGTAAGTGACTTTTATTTTTTTATATTTTAATTATATTTTATTTATTTATTATATTTTATTTTTATTTATATTTTAAAAATCTTTTAGTAACAATTAGTTTTGATTTTTTTCATATTAGTCCACAAAAAACATTTTTATTTTATTATTTCGATTTTTATTTTAGTTGTCCTATGATAACAATTATTGGTGACTTTTATTTTTTAGTCATCAATCAAAATTATTCAGTGACTTTTATATAGAAAAGTCATCAATAAAAATCATTCAGTGACTTTTATTTATAAAAGTCATTAATAAAAATCCTTCAGTGACTTTTATTTATAAAAGTCATTAATACAAATCATTCACTGACTTTTATTTATAAAAGTCATCAATAAAAATCATTCAATGACTTTTATTCTTTAAGTCATCAATAATATATTATTTATTATTATTATACTATTTATTTTTTTCATTACTTTTTGAAATATGTAATTACAAATTGCTCAGAATATATTTACAGAATCTTTTTCTCCATTTGCTAGAAACAATTAACCCAAACAATTCTCACAATTTATAGTTATTTAGTACAATTGTCGAATTTATGTTTTTCCTTTGACCCACATAACTACAAATTCTTCATATATTTTCCTTACAACGCCAACTCCAACTTGTCGTTGGTTGGCTTTAAGCTGCCCAACGCCATGCGGAATGTTCCCAAACAAACGCAGCGTTAATGCACTCAAACCCATCATCAAAAAATACTTCAACTCGGCAACACTGACTCGCATATAAGGCAACAACTGTGAGCGGCTTTCGCAGGGCCATTAAAGAAAAAATCACTACGTGCGAATGGCGCTCGCGACCCCTCAACAAAGCGAAGCTTTTTGCTCCCCCAACACGGCGCGTTGCTTAAGCGATTTATGCGCAACATAAGTTGTGGCCGCCATTTATTGTTGCCGTACGCGTTCGCCGTTGTTGCCGTTGTGCAGTTGTTTTGTTGTAATTAGTTTGTTTCCCCTTGGCTTGTCTGTGTGTGTGTGTGCGTGTGCGAGTGTGTGTGTTTAATATTTCTGCAACACCATCAACGCCCGCAGCGGCACTCACATTGCCTCATTGACTTTCGTTTGTGGCGCAATCGGAACAAGGGAAATGCGGGTAGGGGCGTGGGGCGGCGGAAATGGCCAACGGGATGAGCAGAAAACTGTTGCTTCCGCTTTCCGTTCGAGCGCTAATTATTTTGCCGGTGGTGGTAGCGGCGGCAAATCGGTTGAAATGAGGGTAATAAACACTGCGTTTTTCCAGCATTTGTGGAATTTTTATTAGCCTACAAGTTAAGTGAATTAATTTCTGCCACATGCCGCACACCAACACACACAAAACAAAACACGCACACGCGAACACACACAAAATCTCGACAAGGTGATCTCGCATGGTGATTTAGTAAGTAAGGAGGCAGGCGAAATATAGTGAAATTAGTAAAGAAAAATTGCATTTCGTTTGTGTTGAATGCGTTAAGTACTGAAGTTAAATGATCGATAACTGTGGGAAAATAAACGGACAAGTTGCGGGCTGGGATTAATCAGAACTGTTTTGAAAGAACCCAAAGCCAGTGGCACCTTTAAAAAAACATGAGCATAAAACATTGAACTTGAAATTGCTACCAAATATTGGATCATAACATAAGTAAAGCAGGTTTCGGTTAGTCGAATAAAAGTAGCTAAAAAATATATAATAAAAAGATACAAAATATAAAAAAAGACAAAAATATGTCATTTCCATCACAAATCTGTGCTGGTTTCTATCTCATTCACAAATTTACATTCGGTATTCAGATTGATTGAAACACTGATCAAAGTGCATTTCGACCTTAGTTTCAGCACTGAACATTAGTAATCAGATGGTTGTACAAACTTCCAGAGAGGACCAAATCTCATAGGACCAAGTCAGGGGATTACTTGGGATCAACCACAATTACCCATTTACCTTGATTGAAATGCTGATAAAGATCGATGGATCCGACCTTACTTCCAGCAGTGAACATCAGCGGCGGATTCAGAAAAATATTTCGGAGGGGGTTTCAAAAAATAATTCTTTAATATTCAAAAATTCCTTTTAATTTGTATGTAGTTTTAAAGTCGATCCTAATATTTCGGGGGGGGGGTTCAACTCCCAAAACACCCCCCTGAATCCGCCACTGGTGAACATTAATAACACTGTACAACACAAAAAAAATTACAAGGTTCTGACAACGAATTCTGGTAGAGGGGGTTTCAGTGTTTATTTCGTACTTATTCAAAATTGGTACTAAAATGTCCTACAAAACTTGTACGTGGAATAGCAGATGGAAGCGCAACCAATATTCCAAAAAACAATGGGAACCGAGAGCTGAAGGGATATTAGGCTAAAGCTTTCTTTTGTACGGTGACTTACAGTGAAATTTTGCGTTCAAAATTTTTCCCGTACACATTAACCCTCAAAAATTAAGTTTTGTAGGAGATTTGAGTACCAATTTTGAATAATTACGAAATAAACACTTAAACACATTTTCAGTTTCGGCTTAATTCTGGCGTTCAATTTCATTTCTGAGCTTTGATGTATTCAGAGTAGAATTGTATGGCGAATATTTTCGTGGTACATTTTGTCCTTAAAAAGTCCTGTTTTACAGGACATTTTTGGCATTTTAGAAAAAAAGGGTCAAATTGACCCATACAAATAGGAACTACAGGGTTAAAATGCTCCACAAAAATTTTCTTCGTAGTATTTTACATCAAATTGCTGAACACATTACAAACCTAAAATGTGATGTTACATGGTTTTCGTATGCCGATTCACCATAAGAATGTGCAAAAAGGGGAACATTTTGACCCCCAAAAACAAAATTCAGACGTAAACTTTCAAACTTTTGGCCCCTTCTACCAGAATCCGTTGTCAGAACCATGTTATTTAAAAAAAATGTATTTTGTTGTGCAGTGTAATCAGATGGTTGTACAAACTTCCATAAAAGCGAAAACCTGATAGAACTGAGTCAGGAGATTACTTTGGATCAGCCACAACCCTGGTTTTGGAAATTTTTTATATAATCACCATTAAAAACATTACTCAGAATTAAATGTATTCGAAGCAAATCAAGATTCCACTATTACAAAATATTTTGCAACGAAATTAAGTATTTTTTTAAGTTAATCCACATACTTTCTTGAAATTCAATCATTTGAACTGCATTATTTCACATCGTCATTTAAAATTGTTACTTTTTGTTCCATTTTACAGACATCCAACTGAATCAGGCACTCAACCTCACGAATCTCTCCGTCCCGCGCATTATTGATGCCGCCCAGAAGGCGAAACTCTTCTGCAGCTATGAAATGGGCAATCGCACCCTCAACTCGGTCAAATGGTACAAGGACGGGCTGGAGTTCTTCAGGTGAGAGTCCGGCGCACCGTTCGCCATTCGGCCGCGGCAGCTGCTTTCGCCCGTGGCCACTGTGCCGCAGCCATAAAGCGTTGGTCATAAAAAACCGTGCCCGGCTAATAGTCGCAATGCACACACATACACACAAATACATATATACAATATTTTTTTATTTAAAAACTGTTAGTGTTCATGCAGTTTTTATGGCGTAAAATTGAAAATGACATAAAATGCAACAGTGCCAGTGTTGCTGTTGCTGTCGATTTCGCTGCCGCTGCAGTCGACCCACTCGGCTGGTCACAGTTGCAACAAAGTGAAATTGGCGCATTTCGCTGCAAGTGTCGCAACTAATTTGAATGTTTAATTGAAATGGCGATTTTACGAGCACTCCGCCGCCGCCGCACACCGCACACCGCACACAAAGAGTCGCCGCCCATTGCATTGCGACGGACGGCGCACGCCAGCCGACCGTGTGGCCACAGTTGCGAAAACGCGCCGGCAATAAATTGAACAAAAAATGCACTGCCACTACACTACGCCGACAGACGCACGCGGCAACTGCACGCTTTGACGTGCTTAATTGGTGGAAAATTTTGTCGTTTTTAATCGACCGAAATATGCATAAGTTTTGTGTTGGCGAAAATCGCAGTTGCTTTGCTTTTACTTTAATTAAAAACAAGTACTCGCACACAAAAAAACACACACACACACACACATACGCGCATACACATGCATAAATAAACGTTTTTCAATCGTAAAAAATATTTAATTTTTATTGTACACTTTCGCACAAAAGTGTAATTAAGCTAATTAAAAGGCATTTGGCATTTTATAAATGACAGAAGGATTTTCGTCAAACGTTATTAGCGGTGGTTGATGTTTTTTGAAAAAAAGCGCTAATGGGCGGGGCATGAAAAAGTCTGACAGTATTAAATTCAAGCAAAACGCAAATGAAAGCTTGACATGACTGCGAGCAGTTCTCTAAATAATTCAAACCGTTTTAACCCAAACTGTGAGGAAATGATATATTTCGTTACGGTAATTTCGAGTTCGGAGAAGGAGAAGTGGAAAATAGTGTTCGAAACGGTATTGTTTGAAGTAAAGAAGACAAGTTAGTACCCAGACTACAAGAGACTGAGAAGGGTTTGTAAAATAAAAAAATATACAGATCTCAGGTCGCAGTACAAGGGACCTATACTCCGCTTGAAGGCTACGTTGCTATGCTGTTCCCACAAAAAAATTCCAACAACTTGCATGAGTGAGTTAGAAATCGCAGTGAGTTAGAAATCGCTATGTTTTCTCGCCTTTCTCATCGCTGTTTTTCAGGAGTCTTTTCCAACCGTCTTTTCCAAAGTCTTTTTCAACGGAACAGCATATCTTCAAACAGTTAGACTACTATCAACTCACTCGCAGTGATCCATATCCCATCGAAACTGAAAAATTGTCCATAGTTATCGTAGAGGTTGCCCATCGTTACAGACAGAGGCTTAACTGCTCATCGGGCAGTCAATGAGCTGGCCACGTAAGTATCACTGCCGCTGCTGACTTGATGGACGCTTGACTAAAGAGATACTGTTCCACTTATTATGTTATCATTACGGTATCTTTTGAAAAATAGCAAGCCAGCAGAAATATCGTCTTTATAGGAATCTTACAAAAGAAATAAGCAGGGTCCTTTAAAAAGTTCCAGTTTGAACGGGCAGTGAACAAAAATGCCTTTAGAAGGTGTACATCTTCATCGAAATTGGAAAAACCATTTTCCTCGTAACCCGTAACCCCTTATTGTGCTTTTTATAAAAGTCTTCAGAGATGGCGAAGGCGAGCAAAGAAACTTAGTTGCAACCTTACTCAAACACTCTTTCCAGTTCTAGTTTTCATAACGCATTGCATAGTCGGAAAATATGCCTAGTGAAGGTGTAAATCTTCATAGAAATTGGGAGAACCGTTTTGCTCGTAACCTTTATCTTTTATAAAGCCTTCAGAGATGGAAATGGTAAGCGAAGACACCATCTCTGGAGAAACTTAGTTGCAACCAAATCTAAATAGTCAAGAATCAAAAGTTCCAGTTTAATGCCCTATTTGGACAGTCGTCAGACATGCCTAGAGACTAGCACAGAAGGTGCAAATCTTCATAGAAATCGGTTGAATCGTATCCCTCTTAACCTCTTGTGGGATCTTTTGGAAAAGCCTACATAGATGGGAGGCGAGTGAAGGTATCGTCTCTAAGGAAACCTAGTTACAACCGAAACAAACAATCTTCTTTCAAAAGTTACAGTTCTAAGGACCCATTGGACAGTCGACAGATATGCCTTGAGGATATTTTTAAATACCTTTCTGGAAATATTCATAAAAGGTTATAGAACCGCATACCTCGCAACCCGTAACCTGTTATGGTGTATCTTGGCCTACAGAGAAAAGTGACAGCAAGCAGAGATACCGTCTCTGGAGAAACCGAACCAAACAGAAACCAACCAACAGATGTAACGGAACCCAAACAGTCTTCCTTCAAAAATTCCAGTTTTAATAGCCAATTGTAAAGTCGGCAAATATGCCTAAAGAAGGTGTAAATCTTCATAGAAATTGCAAGAATCGTTTCCCTTGTAATCCGAGACGGTATCTTTTATAAAAGCCTTCAGACTTGGAAAAGGCGAGCGGAGATACCGTCTCTGGAGAAACCTAATTGCAACCGAACCCAGACAATCTTCCCCCAAAAGTTCCAGTTTTAATAACCCATTGGACAGTCGGTAGAATTGCTTAGAGAATCTTTTTTTTGGCCATCGTTAGAAGGTGGAAATTTTCATAGAAACTGAAAGACCCATATTCATCAGTCTGCTGAATTCTAACCGACTGAAAAAATTCCCGGTTCTCTTTTAGTCCCCACGAAGTTTGTGACTAGTCATTTGAAGGCTTTAATCATTGACCTCTGTTCTTATGACTCTGTCACGCAGTAGCTCTAGTAGATGTTGTCCTCTTTTAGGAACGGTTGTCCTAGAATGTTCATTCTTCCACCAACTAGATTCGGTTAATAGTCACTCTATCTGATAGATTTCGTTCTCTCTTATGAACAAGATTCGATCATTGGGACGCAATGTGGCGCTGCGGCCTCGTCATCATCGAAGAACAATCTACAGGCAACTACATCAATAAGTATTTACAATAAGGTTTATCAATGTAATCAGCCATGTAAAAGCTCTCTGATCTACAATCATGAAGAACTCTCTTGTTTCTGCCGTTGCGTATCGGTAGATGAGAAGAAAAGCATTTCACTTCTTATGCGGTACCAACTTTCAGCTTGGCAAGAAGAAGGCTTCGTGCATCTTTAACCCATTTTAGACCAATTGATCTATCGACGATCAACATCAGCAGCATTGCTTGCTTTAATAAGGAATCTTAAAATGTGTCTTATAATTTATATTATTTTTAGTAACGATTAGATTGAACTGCTCATTATGTGAGCAAATTGACGCGTAGCTTTCGTGTTTAGCTTTTTCCTCGATAACACTACTCGACACGAAAAATGCTCCTAAAAATGGAAGTATTTTTTAGACTAATCTTCGGGTGCTGAACACGAAACTGAAAATCAAAAAATTTTCTTAAGAAGCGTTTTCGAAAAGTCTTCGAAAAACACGTTTTTCCCCTCTTATTTCAGTTATGAGCACATATCTCGTGAACCAACCATCCGACTAACACAAGTGGCACGTCGTTCAGAACGTAATTAACTAACCTTCCAACGATATATAGAATGTCCAAATCAGATGAGATCTGGGGAAGTTACTTACGTTGAAATTTCCAAAAAATTGAATTTTTTGATCATTTTCAAAAATTATACATTTTCGAATGGTTTTTTTATAGATAAAATGAATGATCTCCTCTGGATTTAAAATCTAAGTTGAAATATATATTATTTGAGCAAATACAAAGCCTAACATTAATAGCATTGAAAGAAAAATGACAAAGTTATGATGCACGGAGTGAAAACACCAACTTTTCATTTATTACACTGTGCGAAAAATTTTTTTATTTTTCCGAGACCCATCCAAATGTTGATATAGATGTGAAACTAGAGGTCATTTACAATATCCTGGCATAGTCAGTTTTTCATTTTCTGACCCAAAATCCCTTTTTAAAGGACTTTAAAATTTACAGGATATACACATTTTAAATATTTTGTAAAAATATTTTCGATGGTGCAATGATGAAGATATGGGTATCAAATGAAAGAGGAAAATTGTCTCCTTTTAACTAAATTTTCTATTTTGAACTTAGTCTAAAAAAAACTTTGATTTTTAGGAGCATTTTTCGTGTCGAGTAGTGTAATTGAGAGAATAAAGCGGTGAATATGCTGAGGGTTTTATATAACTGGAGGACCGCTTTAAGGACACAAATTTCATATACCGGTACAATAATACTGATCAATGCGTCGAACTGGCAATTAAAGACCCGAATGACAAACTTGCATATTTCAAAATGTATATAGACAACGCCAAGTTAGTTGATTTTTATGTAAATCTGTTCAATAAAACTTTTTAAATTTGTTGACAAAAAATTCAATTTAATTTTGTTACAATGCCAGAGTCCAGCACAAAGCCTTTTCAAATTCCCTGAATGGATTAAAATTCATAAAATTTCTATAAAAGCATCATTAAAACGGCTTCTAAAAAATGAGAAAATATTTGCAAAACCACAGCTAATCGCAGCACTAAGCGCTGCTCAAATGTGCACAGAACGGCGCACAGCCAGTTCGCTGTGGCCCCTTGGCCGCGAGCGCACAAAAACCATGGCAAAGTGTTGGCCACATCGATTGCAACAATTAATCGCCAGCCACGGCGGCGGCCACTGGCACTTTTCGTTCGCTCGCATTCGCAGTGTGTTTGTGGAAATATGCGGCAAACTCCTGTCTCCCATTGCTCACTGCTGGCTGCCAACAGGAATAAGCCGAAAATCAATTTCAATTAAAATATTTAAACCGTCTATTTTTTGGGGGCCTTTCTTTTTGCAGTTGTTTTTGCTGTTCGCCGTTGCTTTTGTGACATTTTAAGCAACGTTAAAAAGGGCGAATTATAGCACAACCGCAACCAGAAAAAAAACCAAAACCCTCAATAACCTTCAATGCCAACAACAACAACAACAACAGCGACCAACAAAACAATGGCTTTAAAACTAAAACGCCAAATGGCCAACGGCCAAAACAAAACAGACCAAAGCAAAGCGGAATCACTAAAAGCGGTGGTGGCCGGAGGAATGTTGAGCGAATTTTAAATTCAATTCAATTCCATTGCGGTGGGTCGGGGTCGGGGGGGAAACAATGTGGCCTAATAAATAGCGTCTGGCGTATAAGCCGGTTTGTGAATTTGTTATTTTTGTATTGGATTTTGTTGGGCGTGTTTTTGTTGTAATTTTTTTGTAATAAAATTTGAATTTAAATTGCCCCAAAACTAACTCAACAATAAAAACGTTCACAAAAACTTGGCGTCAAATCTTTTTGCATATTTCAAGGCGCACTAGTTAAAATTTCATTCAAGGTTGTACGTTTTTTGTTAGTTTTTAGAAAATTATAAAATTTGCATTGCATGTCGGTTAGTTGGCGCGTTTTCTTTTTTGCATCACGCTGCCAGGAAAATTAAACCGAAAATGCACCTTTCAAGCGATTGCACCAAATTATCATATTTTGTTGTGCGCGCACAACAACGCTGCTGCTGCTGTTGCACACTAGGCGGACGAGTGGGCGGAAATTTGTTGTAACATTAGCATACAATTGAAATGGCGCACTTGCCGCCCATTCATGCCGCCAATTATTCACGACTCACTCTATCTTCTCTCTCTCTCTTTTTTCATTTGCAGGTACTCGCCGCTCACGCCGCCCACAACAAATTGGTTTCCCGTCAAAGGTGTCACCATTGCCGATGGCTCGTCGCACTGCAACCAATTCATCTGCAACGTCGAACTGGAGAAGCTCAACGTGCACTCGTCGGGCTCCTACCGCTGCGAGGTGTCGGCCGATGCGCCCGAATTCAAATTGATTGACAAAACGGCAGATATGACAGTGGGCGGTAAGTACCCAACACACACAAGCACACACATACACATATGTATGCATGTATGTGAGCCCATTGCGAAGCAGTCGTGCATTATTTATTTATTTATTGATTTGCCTGTGATTTATGGGAAATCGCTCAATTGACAGTTTTCTCACTTTTGCAACGCACGTTGAATTGATGACCGAGCGGTGAATGAGTTAACGCATCCGTCTTGAGTTAATTTTGAGTTGTCCGTTTTAACCCTGAGTTCAATTTCTTAGTAAAATATAGATTTTTTAACCAAAACCAACATAAAGTTATAATGTAATCAACATTTGCATATTTCGGAAGGTTCTAGAGTACATTGTACAATTATAATTTAAGTTATTTCAATTTTGCTGATCGTTTTTTCATGTTATGACAATTTTGCAAAATTTAAAAATTATAAATTGCAGTTAAAAAGTCGAAAAAAAAATTTTGAAAATACGAAATTAATTAATTGATTTGAAAATGTAAACTAAAATTGTCCCAACTTTACATAGAATTAACTCCAAAAAAGATTTATTTCGTCAAAAGTTTCACAATTTGAATCGGGACTCTTTTGCATTGAGGTGCAGCGATCAAATAGCATCAAACTTCTCGACACAATAAAAAATAAGTCACTATGTGTAGCTATGAAAAAGATAGAAAAACAAAAACAATATGCTGAAAATGTGAAATATATGTTAACAAAATCTACAGTAACCCACTCTGCACCTATTGCTATGAATCAATCAATTCAACATTGCTAGAAATGAACGCAAGCTATGACGACATGTTTGATAACCTTAAAAAGTAACAGGTATATTGTTGATTTTTGTTTGAGTTTTTAGGCAAAAGTTTACCTCGGCCCGAAAAAAATTATTAAATAATTATTTATTACATATTTTTTTAGCTTTCTAAACCACTAAGCCCAAGAAACATAGCTTCAATATTGTGCAAGATGTGACTATTTTCCCAAAACAACTTTTTATTTCATCTTTTTGTTTTCTTGAAATGAGATGCACATAAACAAATGTTTATATTAAATAAATGAATTAACAAAATTATACCTACAATTAATTTTTTGTACATGTTATGATGTTCTGATTATGGAAAAATTTGATTTTTGTTTATTTTACATCAATGGATAAGTAAAACAGATAATCAAAAGTTGTGGGTGGATTATACCCAAAGTTACTAATGGAGTTAGTGTAATAGACGATAGTAATGCAGGGTTAACACAGTCGAATTATTGATAGCAGTAAGGTGGCAACACGTCTCAACCAAACGAACAAAAAAGTGCTGAGTGGGTAGCCTTTGACGCCAACAAGGCTACTCGTGTTCGGCATTGCTTTTATGAAATTATGTGTGAACCTTATAGCATCCAGCCTCGAGCAATAGAAGCATATTTAAAATATTACAGATTTGATAAAATTATAAATACGCCAAGCACGTGTCGAGCACTACTCGAAAGCAGCTCGCGAACGCATTCATTTGTCATTGGCAGCACCGCAATGGCCGCCGCCCGACGCACAGCCCACGACACAGGTCGCTCTTTGAGAGTGGAGTCAGTAGGGGCGCAGGACGGGTCAAAGGTTCGCAAAGGTCGCAACCGAATAGACGCAAGAACTTGCGACACGCAGCCTCCATTTGTATGAGTAATGAGGCCTAATAAATTGTGTGCCAGTATGGCAGCGCGACGATGCACCCCACCACCAGTCATGGCCGCTGCGCGCATTTCCATGCGTTCGGCGCGTTATGCGTTGCGCGTTGTTCGGCTTGGGCGCTTAACAAATTTACCACAATAGCCAGTTTTGTACGAATCAATTTATAAACCTGAAGTGGTGCGGCATGCTGTGCGCTTTTATGATGTCACGTGCACCGCAAAACTTGCGAGCGCTTGTCGCTGTCACGTCCGGCCCGCTGTGCTGCGCCCCATTGCTTCGTTCGTTCATTCGTTCGTCTATCTGTCTATCTGTCTTGCTGTCTATTTGATGCTCTGTTCATTTGTCAATGTGCCTACTTTGTGCCAGTGCCGTTTCTCAGTGCCAACTGTTATTCTTTTTATTGTTGTTGTTGCCGCCTCCAATCATGCACAAATCCTGGCAAAAAAGCTCTTTCGCCGTTTGTTTTGAAATGAATGATTTAACACAATATTTTCCGGCTGGAAATTCAAATCAATTGATGGGGATGTGCGCTGACTGCGGCGTTTGCCTACTTGCTGTCGCGGCGCTTCTCTTCTCCCACACACTTCACCCGCCTCGCAGTGTCGGAGCCGCTGTAATGCCAGCATACAAATGGTCTCCTTATGTGGTCGGTGGCGTCAATGATTTATTTCTGTCGCAACTTACGCACTCACAACAACAACAATCACAACCACTACAACAATAATAACAACCACACCAACAACAGCCATAACAATGATCTGCATTTTTCCTCTCCGTTGGTTGGTTATTGTTATTACTCATTTACTACTCCTGTTCGTTGTTGTTGTAGTTGTTGTACGAGCTATGCTTGCATTAACCATAAAAGATTTTTGCTTTCTGTTGTGAAATAAAAAGCGTTTATTTTGATTTGGTAATAAATTGCAAATTGGTATTAAATGAGAACTCAAATTTTTATTGAATATTTTTATGCGAAAATCGATTGGCAGCAAAAATGAAATGTTTGAAATCTTTAGAGGTTACCACAAATGTTGAGGAAAATATAATTTCAACTTGTTTACATCAATCTGTAGTTTTCCATCATCACAGCGGTGTACAGAAATTTGCAGATATGAAAAAATCAAACAGGAATCTAAAAATATAAAATGGAACATTGAGTTTTTTATAGGCAGACTTTAATAATTAGTATTTATTTATTTATTTAACATTGATTTAGCATACAATATTGCTCTTTTAAATGCTACAAAAAGAGTACATTAGTAACGAGTAATAATAATAAATAACATTAAATATAAATTTAAGTAAAATAACATTAAATATTTAGAAAATAATAAGAAATACAGAAGAAAACAGAGAAAGAGAATAGATAGAGATATAGATAGATTTTTTTAATATTTGACAAGTATGGATATAAATTAAATTAAAATTAAAAATTAAATCAGAGAAAATCAAATTGGAATCTAAAAATATAAAATGGAACATTCAGTTTTTTATAGGCAGACTTTTAATAATTAGTATTTATTTACTTATTTATTTATTAAACATTAATTTAGCATACAAGATTGCTCTTTTAAGTGCTACAAAAAGAGTACATTAGTAACGACTAATAATAATAAATAACATTAAATATAAACTTAATTAAAATAACAATAAATATTTAGAAAATAATAAGAAATACAGAAGAAAATTATTTAATTAAATTTTTATTTAATTAAATAACATTAAATATTTAGAAAATAATAAGAAATACAGCAGAAAACGGAGAAAGAGATAGAAATATAGATAGATTGTTATTTAATATTTGACAATTATGGATATAAATTAAATTAAAATTAAATTAAAAAAATGAACATTAGAAACCATTAACACTGATTGTTGATGAAGACTTTTCAGCATTAATTTGAAGAACTCTTAATATGGGAAATGAAAGGCAGTAAAGAAACTTTGCGCCTCCTTTCAGATATTTATATATCTACTTATTTGCTTACTTACTTACTTAACTGGCCAAAACAACCGAGTTACCGGATTGCGACCTCCAGTCAGTTTCAGCGCATTCGTCATCACCGGCTGGGTTCGAGGCTGCTATGGAACGATTGAAGTAGATCGAAGTAGATGAGCAGATGAGATGTCGAAAATGGTATCGCATTGACTGATACTAACGGGAACTCTGTCCCGTTGTATCAGTCAAGGTTGATTTGCAAAAAAAATTTAATTCTCCTGACAAACCAGGACCGATTGGGGGCCGCTATGGCCCATCTTGTCTATAACAAAACCTATATTTGTACAGTCTTTGAGTCGCACTTCTCTTTGCTCGATGTGATCATCACCGGATACTACATTACTAGGTCCATTCACATTAACCCATTAGTACCTGAACGGAAATTTTTAAGACTTTTTTCAGTAACTTGCATAAAATGTTTGAGTTTGAGAGACAATGGTGTATGAAGCCATCTTGAATTTAAACCCTGCATTACTATCGTCTATTACACTTACTCCATTACTAACTATGGCTGTAATACACCCACAACTTTTGATTATCTGTTTAACTTATCCATTGAGGTAAAATAAACAAAAATCAAATTTTTCCATAATCAGAACATCATAAAGTAACATGTAAAAACAAAAATAAATTGTATAATTTTGTTAATTCATTTATTTAATATAAACATTTGTTTATGTGCATCTCATTTCAAGAAAAAAAAAAGATGAAATAAAAAGTTGTATTGGGAAAATAGCCACTCTTGTACAATATTTAAGCTATGTTTCTTGGGCTTAGTGATTTAGAAAGCTAAAAAAATAAGTAATAAATAATTATTTAATAATTTTTTTCGGATCGAGGTAAAATGTAAAAACTCAAACAAAAATCAACAATATACCTGCTACTTTTTTAGCTTATCAAACATGTCGTCATAGCTTGCGTTCATTTCTGGCAATGTTGAATTGATTGATTGATAGCAATAGGTGCTGAGTGGGTTACTGTAGATTTTGGAAATATATATTTCACATTTTTAGCATGTTGTTTTTGTTTTTCAATCTTTTTCATAGCCACATATAGTGACTTATTTTTAGTTCTGTTGTCGAGAAGTTTGATGCTATTTGACCGCAGCAGCTCAATGCAAAATAGTCCTAATAATTCAAATTGCGATATTTTTGACGAAAAAATCTTTGTTGCAGTTTATTCTAAGTAAAGTTGTGACAATTTTAGTTTATATTTTCAAATAAATTAATTAATTTCGTAATTTCAAACTTTTTCTTTCGACATTTTAATTGTCATTTATAATTTTTAAATTTTGCAAAATTGTCCTAACATGAAAAAAAGATCAGCAAAATTTATATAACTTAAAATAATTCGGTAATTATTAAATTAAAATTAAATTTAAATCAAAAAAGTCATAAAAAAAATATAAAAAATTCAAAAAATTTTGTAACTTATCCTAGAGCATAATTTGTAAGGATTTTCTACTAAGTAAATGGTCTATACTATATATTATTTAAAAAAATTTTCGCCAAAAAGTGAATAAAAATATGTAAATGTATTTTATAAAAAATACAACTTCATTACTAACAATCGGTGTTAAGCACCCAGCAATGTTATAACGTTACTACTATCGTGGGTGTAATACACCCAGCGGCTATTGAAAACAATTGTACAGGGTGTTTTTTTTAGAGGTTTGTTTTTCGAATAGAGATAAAACTGGCATTTTGTGGTCAAATCTGGCAACTCTAATGTCATTTATGTTCAGTTTGGTTTGCCATTTCATCATGAACAGGTTGACAAAAGAACAACGCTTGCAAATCGTGCAAATTTATTTCGAAAGTAATGGTTCAGTTCGCGAAGTTTACCGCAAGATCCGTCCATTTTATGGTCGACATAATCGTCCATCAGAGCAATTAATTCGGTTAACCATGGGTCGTTTTCGCACTACGTTTACTCTATGTGATAATACGCATCCGCAGAGACGTCGAACAGTGCGCACCGAAGAAACAATTGCCGCTGTAGAGCAAAATGTTGAAGAGGACCCGAATGAATCGATTCGCCACCGTGCACAGCAATTGGAGCTTTGTCCATCAACTTTATGGATGGTATGAATGTGGATGAGTTGTGGTTCCAACAAGACGGCGCTACATGCCACACAGCGCACGTCACAATCGATTTATTGAAGGAAACATTCGATGAGCGCATAATTTCGCGGAATGGACCTGTCAATTGGCCACCAAGATCGTGTGATTTGACACCATTGGATTATTTTCTTTGGGGATATGTGAAGTCGCTCGTCTACGCCAACAAACCAGAAACGTTAGGGGACTTGGAAGCCAACATTCGTGGCGTTATTGCCGACATACGGCCCCAAATGCTCGAAAAAGTGGTTGAAAATTTGACCTGTAGAATTCGCTTTATTCGAGCCAGCCGCGGCAGCCACATGCCCGAAATCATATTTAAACATTAATGGCATAAAATTATCCTTCCAATAAAGCCAAATTGATGGACATTAAAACGATTTTCTTGTGTTTTATGTCAATTCAAAGTTCTATACCTCTAAAAAAAACCCGATATAAAAGCTTCAGCTTTATTTATGCAACTGCAATGTACTCTAAAACCTTCCGAAATATGCAAATGTGGATTACATTATAACTTTATGCTGGTTTTGGTTAAAAAATCTATATTTTACTAAGAAATTGAACTCACAGGGTTGATTCCACCCTGGCGATAGTAATGGAGGGTTAATTTGCAATTTCTATGAAATTTTAATTACAGATTTCGAAAATTCATATTGTCTGAATAGGAAAATATTTTGGTCAGATTTTATTACGTTTCATTTTGTGCCAAAAGTACTTGCTGAAAAAAGATGTAAAGAAATCTTTTCAAGCTCTACTAAATTAAAAGGCATTTCATGCCTTCTAACATCAGCAGGAACTGCGGGGATAAGTATCTAACTGTTAGAAACGATACAACACTTCCTGTGCCACTGAATGGTTGTACAGAAACGTCGAATCCATACCCTCGGGCTCAGTATTCCAGACAGACCTGACGAGTCAAAAATTTCGAATCTGCTCTGCTTCATCAAGGTCAGCATCATTAAGGTCTGCTTTGCTCAATCATCAGATCAAACTGATCCCAGAAAGAACTTGCCCTCAGAAAGAAACTGAAACAAGAAGAGACAATGGGTCACTTAAAACTAGGATTTCAAGTACAAGTTGTACCAAAAACACCTCTTCGTTCCTAATAATATTATATTTCTGTCAACCCTGTAGATTCCCCTTCTCATTTGTAGATCCTTCCAGAACCAACATTCGCTCGTAAATTAAAAAACAAAAAATTCTATAAATACTGTTTCCCCAAAGAATGCTACCTGCTTATTAATTATTTAATTATGATGAAATTAAAGTATCCACTTGTATGATTTACTTTGTCAAAATATAGAAATTCAACTGCTCAAAGTTAACAAAAACTCTACTCCCACCTTCGCCATCCGTTGAACCCTCTTAACAACCCAACTACTCCACAACTTCTCTCATGACAAATAATTCCATTTCGTTTGTCCACCACAAAATTATTTGCAAATTTTGCAGCAATGGATGACGTGCGGATACCGTTCGATTTAATTTTGAAAGTCCAATTTCCTCGAATAAACAAAACACGCTTTCATAATTTCCCCCTTCGCCGCACTGTGCAAAACATCTGCGCACTAATTAATCATTTGGCATTATTTGTGCTTAACAAATCCAGCCGTCTCACCTACCCTCGTCCCTAAAGGCAAAAGAGTTTGCATAGTGCACAGCCCGAAAGTCCGCAGTTGAAGTGGAACGACCGCAATTCCTGAATTAACCCCCTTCGACCCGGCACCGCTACGGAAAATTTTATGCAAACAAGCAACTCGAAGAGTGCACAGTGCAAAATTTCTGACGATGATAACTTTTTAATTGGTTTGATTCGTTGTCAAATCACGAGCAGCAACGACAACGCCAACGCCAACAACAACAACCACAATACGAGTAGCTGACGGAAACAAGCCGAGGAAAAGTCAACAACAACCGCAACACCGCACCGCCATCGACATCGACATTGACATGGCAGCGCACAAAATCAATCCACTGGAGTCAAAGTTGGCGACCCACTTCGAGTACAATGGAAGGCAAATTCGCAGCGCCGAACGCTGGCAGTGCGATCGGGGCAAACTGCCGAGCGGGGCTGGTGTGTCGAAACACAATGCAATTAACTTGCGCAAATAAACAAGACCGGCTACAGACAGCTGAACAGACAACCGGACAGACGGACACGGGCCCACGCCACGTGCCACGCGCCACTCGCCGCAACGCGCCCACTTGCCGCGCCGAAAAACGCCCGCCAGCTGCCACGCAGCCCGGCGACACGAACGCCTTCACTCATGAACAGCCACAGACGACACAAATGGCAACCCTTGTCATAAATTTCACATTAAAAAGTCACAAGATGACAGCAAATAAAATGGTCCCAGCGCCGGCAGCGCAACCTCAGCGAGCGGCGAATCGCATGGCGACGGAGAAGAACGGAGCCACTTTAAACGCTGTGACAGCGGCAATCCGTGGCAATAATGAGGCAGGCGTAAAATGTTATTGTTCGCGCTCGAATGGCGCCAGGTGAGCGGCGCGGCCAGGTGGATGAACCACCCGCTCACTCGCTCGCAGCGGTGAGCGCGTTTGCGTGCGCAGTGTTGTGTGCGTGCGGCGCGTAATTCACCAAAGCAAAATTGTGCTTTGCACAAAGCGAGCATTTCTCACACCAAAAACAACAACCACAATGATAGCAACAACAATGGCAAGTATCATTCGTCGGTATCTGCAGTTAATCAGTGAAGTTTATAAAGTGAAGAATTTCAAGCTCGCTGGGCCGTAACTGAGGAGAGCAAAATATTTTCGGACCACCCTTGACGTCGAGCCGGTGCGTCCGTCTGTGCCCCTTGTTGTATGTTCACGCTATTGGCTGCGTGAAAGCCATTCACAGCGAGCGCTGAAGCATGAAGGGAAATTCAAAGTTGAAACAAAAAGTCAAAAGTGATGCAGAAAATCACTCTTCGGGAATCCGTTCGACATGTTCGAACATAAATTAACTCTAACAATGCAGTGAGTGAGTTAGGTTTGGTTTGGGTTAGGTTTAAGTTAGGTTTAAGTGAGGTTGAGGTTAGGTTTAACTGAGGTTTAGGTTAATTTAGGCTTACGTTCGAATTAGGGTTAGGTTAGGCTTCAAGTTAAGTTAAGCCCGCGCTAGGTTTAGTTAGATTTGATTAACGTTAACGTTAGGTTTCTGTTAGGCTATGTTCAGGTTATTTTTAGTTTCAATCGGATTAGGTTAAGATTAGGTTCCTGTTAGGCTCAAGTAACTTTTACTTTAATTTGGGTTAGGTTAAGGTTAAGTTAAGCTATGTTCATGGAAGGTTTAATTTTGAGTTTAAAAGTTTAGATTAGGTTTAAATCAGGCCATGTTTGGATTGGATTTCAATGGCGCACGTAGGTGGGATTTTGGGCGTTCCCGCCCACACAAAACACAAAAATTGCTGGTACAAAATATGGTTTCGAATGGTATTCGGCTCAAAAGTTGTACGCAAACCCCCCTCCCCAAAATAAAATCCTGTGTGCGCCACTGTCGGGTTGAGTTTAGTTTGTGCTAGGTTTAGGTAAGCTTTAAGTTTGCCTATGTTCAAGTTAGGTTTAATTTTTTTTTGGGATAGGTTAACGTTTTGATTTGTTAAATTTAATTATGATAAGGATATGTTTAAGTTAGACTATGTTCAGGCTTACTTTAGCTTGGTTTGATTTGGGTTAGGTTAAGGTTAAATTCAAGTTAGATTTATAGTTTAATTTGGTTTGAGTTGATGTAAGGAAAGGTTACGGTCAGATTAGCTTTAGGCTGGTTTGCGTTAGGTCAAGGTTAGTGTGGTTTGATGTGGGTTAGGTTAAGGTTAAATTCAGGTTAGATTATATTCCGATTATGTAAGCTTTGCTTTGGGTTGAGTTTAGAAAAGGTATGGTTTAGGTTAATTTTGAGTTAGGCTATGTTCAGGTAAGCTTTAGTTTTGTTTAATTTGTGTTATCTTAAAGTTAAATTCAAGATATATTATGTTCAGGTCAGGTTAAGTTTGGTTAAGCTTAGTTTTATGGAAAGCCAAAGTTTTGATTAGCGTTAAGTTAGGCTAGATTCAGGTTGGCTTTGGGTAAGGATAAGGTTTAATTCAAGCTAGAATATATTCATGTAAGGTTAAGTTTGGTTTAAATTGGTTTAACCCTTTCGCTACAGGTTTTTTCTGGGGAAAGTTAAAATTTTAAATTTTACGTCTTAGGCTTCTATGTGGTTATATTAGCCACATTCCATAAAAAATTTTGTAATTTTTATACTCGGACCCTGTATTTTAAAGTGTTTTTCTATGAGAGCAACCACATCGTAGTGGCTGTAATAATTACTTAAACATACAACTTTTTACGCATAACGAAAATTTGAATATTTCTTCATTTACTTCAGCAAAAAAGTATCTAAATTGAAAGAAAACGTCAAATTAAAAAGTTCTCTAATTTCTTCTTTTACTATGTCAAGATATGCCATTACAAAAACGTGTAGACTTCTCTTCTTTAAACTTAAATATTCAGTTTATTAATTTCGTATTTTTCCTAGAACTTCAAACTATTCTAAAGACCAACAAAAAAATGTATTCTTGCAACCATAGAAGATGCAGACGTCCACAAAGTAGCATGTTGCCATATGGCAACAAAATAGCGAAAAGGCTAAGGAAAGCTATGGTTTAGATTGGGTTTGGGTATGTTTAGATGAACTTTAATTTAGTTTGGTTGATATAAGGAAAGCTATGGTTTAGATTAGGTTAAAGTTAGATTATGTTCAGATTAGCTTAAGTTTGCTTTGCATTAGGTTAAGTTAGGATTAGTGTCAACTTAGGCCAAGTTCAGGTTAGGTTGTTTGTTAGTCTGTATGAATTGTTACTTAATTCTATGCTATTTGTAATAAATAAAAAAATAATACTAAATAAAAAGATTGAAAGAGAAAAGTTAAAAGCAGTATTGCGACTAGTTTTAGTTTGGTTTGGATCAAGCTTAGGTCTAAGTAACGCTATGTTTAGGATAGATTTACTTGAGTTTGAGTTAAGTTAAGATTCGGTTTAATTGAAACTAGGTTAAGTTCAAGTTATATTTCGTTTGGTTTGGGTCAGGGGCGGATTTAGAAAAATATTTTGGAGGGTTTCAAAAGGTAATTCTTTAATATTCATAAAATACCTTTTAATTTGTATGTAGTTTTAAAGTCGATTCTAATATTTCGGGGGGTTTCAACCCCCAAAACCCACCCCCTGAATCCACCACTGGTTTGTGTTAAGTTTAGATTTAAATTATTCATTATTTCATGTCAAAGTTTGGTTTCGTTAAGTTTGGCTTTCGCTTGGCCTTGAAATAAAATAACAAATGACAAAGTAGTACTTTCAACTCTCTTTGGCATTCAAGTGTTAAACAATAAAAGCTCTGCTCTTTATTCGATCAGCTGTAGGGGTTCACATTCAATAACTGCTTACGAAGTAAAAGAGGAAACATGACAAATATGACCAAACTGAGAATGTCAGAAAAAAATTTAAAAAAAACCAACTTGAAGTAATCTTCGTAAAAGACAGCAACTAAACATGGACAGCAATAAAGGTAGCTTTAGCGAATACAACAACAATGCAAAAAATTAAACATAGCACAAAAAAGAAAACAAGAACAATGAATTAACCACTAACTACGAAAAAGTAAGCAAAAACAAACACAACTACAATAACAACAACGTAACTAAAAGCTCATTGAAGAAACTCTGGCAACGCATTCCAGAAATTTCACAAAATTCCCAGGTAGAATGTTTATCTGTCAACAGCAACAAATGTAGCAACACGAACGCCAACAGCAAGTAGGATACGTTGTACGAATATTCGAACGACAGGACAATGCGAACACAAGCACTACAACAAAGGTGTAAACGCAGGAGCAACGTTTAACATCCGCTGGGATCTGCTCACACACAAACTGTCTCTAAGGTTGCGATCCTGTTTTGGGTTCCCCTTTGCACTTATACAAAGGAAAAAACAACTTAAATGACAAAACAACAACAAGTAGAAAGACAAAACCCACTACAACAAAAACAAAACAACCTACTTCGGGACACTCGAGCGTTATAAGCGTTAAAGTGAAAGTGTTTGCTTGGCCTTAACGTCGACCGTTTGTGGCCCAAGTCACTTCAACGCACACACAATGCAGCAAACTATCGGTATATGTGTGATTGTGTGCGATTGTGTGTATTTGTATTTGTGTGTAGAAATTGTTGTGCTTTGTCTCACTTATTCGCTGAAGGCGCCTAATTTCGCTTTGGTCTCGGCAGCAGCGTTCCAATCACTGCTGGCAATGCTGCCGCTCCCGACAACAAACTGTTGTTGGGCTGTCAAAAACACCGACCGTTATGCAGCGTAACCAGATTTACAACAAAAAATGTTAACAAGTGCAGTGCGTGCTTGTCGTCTACCCACAAGTTGGCACATACGGCAAAGTCTTGAAGTGTTTTGCTCTGTACCCAACAAGCGAGTTCCAGCTGTATCTGAGTTTTTGCTTTGGAAAAACGGAAGTGATTTGAGTAAATCTCAAGAAAAAATGTGGACACTGAAATGCAGTTCATACTCAAAGCATGAAATAAGTCTGTTGGCTCAAGTCAAGTTAAATTTTCTGCGTGTAGAGAGAACTCACCGTTGGAATTTGTTTATATGTGAAGCGGTCATCTCTAGGCCATCATTTAGGCCACAAACTTACCTTTATGAGACCTTCTGTTAGCCGTTGACCGAACATAGTTTCCCTTGACTCGAGTTTGCAAGCATAAATGACTTTCTCCTTAGCATCTTAATGAAAGGACACCAAACACTTAAATGCATAAAATCATAAAACGTAATTTGCATTTTCCGTTGCCGAGAGCGTAACGCAGCGCTTAGAATAATGGCGCCAAATTTAAACGAACACAACGGCTGTCGGCAGCGTTGCCAGATAAGAAGATTTCCTCCTAGATTTATGAGATTCTTGGCCTTTTAGGAGAATTTTTAGGAGGAAGAATTGTTTAGGAGAAAGTTTAGGAGATTTATATTTAATGTTAGGGGATTTTTCGGATCCTTAATGGATTTTTGGGAGATTTTAGGATAACGAAGTATGATGTATTGAGAACACTGCCAACAAAACATATTTTGGCAACTATTTTAATAGTCAACGCATCCTATTGTGTAAAAAATTTGTAAGCTAGCAAAATGTAAACTCGTTCTATCTCGTTCTAACTTATTTCTGTTACAATGAAATCCCGCAAAAAATTGCGCTTTTTATTTAATTCATTTGTTATATGTTTTGTTTTTGTTAAGTTTTTGCTGTCAAGCTGAAGATGAATAAAAAAGGCTGCATTAAAAAAAAGACATAAGTATATATATTTATATTTTTTATGAGAAGTTGTATTCCTTTAAAATGACGCAAATTATAAAACAATTTTGGGAGATTTTTTTAACTTTTGGGAGGAAATTTCGGAATTTTCTTAAGATTTAGGAGAAGGTCATTTCAGGTATCTGGCAACACTGGCTGTCGGGATGCAACCCAGTGACTCGTTTTGGCAAATGTCATTGCTGTGCAATAAATTTCAAAATGGCGCTGTTGGCATTTACCTAATCCCACTCACTTTCACCAGAGCACGTGGGTCCTTGTGCAACGTCATAAGCCACTTGGCAAATAAACCAAATTTACTTAACAAATACGTATATTCCATATTTTTTTTTTAATGCATTTCAATAATTGTGTGCACCGCCAGCAATTTATGGATTTATTTTATTTGCTACAACAACAACAACAACAACAACTGAATATTGCTCATTTTTGGTATTGTTTATTCACAGTTTTGCCCAAATTCGATCCGTTCATCAGCGGCATCCGGCAATCGTACAAATATTTGGAATTTATCGTTGTCAACTGCAGTTCGGAATGGTCGAATCCGGCGGCGACGCTTACGTGGTACATCAACAACAAAACGGTATGTAGCGGCCATCGATTGACCAAACACACCAGTCAGCGTTAAAATTCAATGCGAAGGCAGCTTAAAGTTGCCAACGTGGTGTGGAGTGTTTGTGTTCGTCAATGTGTGTGTGCATGTGTGTGTGTGTGTGTATGGGTTGTGGCAATATTTATAAATAGATAGGATCAAATGCTTATGGATGCCAGCAAAACCAACAACCACTTCAAATACAGAAATATCAAAGCCAAAAGTACAAAACATTTTAGGAAGTCGTACAATCGGCTATTAAGCTGCTTACGTTTTGTTAAGGTTTTGCATAAATTTCTGGTTTAAATGCGTTAACTGACATCCACAGAAAATTAAAGAAGCACGTTTGACCTTTAGCAGTATTTTGTTATTGAACTGAAGCATTTCAAGGCAACTATGTTTACTATGAATGACTATAGGTAGATATATATTTATTGGCGCTGATAACGGCGCTACATATGGAGAAGACAGAAAGACGATAGACTGGGACCATTAGATCAATATCATAGTCAATCAGTGGTGCAGGCAAGGGGGTTTTGGGGGTTCAAATCCCTGTCAAATATTTGTGTCTTGCAAAATTTTAGTGGAAAATATAGTTTCAATCTCCAAAATGCAGTCCTGTGTGTAGCACTGTAGCCAATAGCAAACACCTATTGGGATCATTCGATGGTGTACAACGAGAAGAATATGTCTCTCTGAAAGCCATCTGCTTAATTTCGAATGGAGATCTAAGTGCAGCAAATCCAATTTCAACAATTCAAAAAGTAGTCACCAGAAATTAAAGTTAGGGAGTTATTAATCTTTGGACCGCGAGTCGAAGGCAGCGACCCAGGTTCAAATACTGCCTGTAATAACACCTAAAAAAATAACGGGAAAACTCGTTTTCTCTTTCGGTGACTGTCCTCTCAGCTGGAAATGACAAACCTCTGAGAGTAAAAATTGCTTATGAAAGAGCTCCCAACCTGCCGTTCGGAACCGGCATAAAACTGTAGGTCCCTTCCACCCGCGTACAAATTCACACGCACAACACGGGTGGTTGCGGGAAACTAGGCCTTAGTCTCGCGTAAGCGGGCTGTCGTGCCAGTCAATTATTATTATTATTATTAGTTATTAATCTCATTTGATGCTCTGGATTCTGGGTAATGAGGCCGTTCTGGTCTCTGCTTAATGCAGACAATTTTCATGGCAGTTAGTCCAGCTTCACATATTACCTCATATTTGAAGCTGACAGTATGGCTTTACTGGGTTCTAAGGGAACAAAATACAAAATGACAAAAAGTCTACTAAATCTAAAAGAAGTTTTATAACTTCGAGCTACCTCATGTGAGCAGCCAGAATGGACATCCCTCACAATGCACAGCTGTTGAAGGTGTTGTCATCCAGATGAGAAGGAAACCATCTCCTTCTCTGTTCTGTTCTGTTCTGTTCTGTTCTGTTCTGTTCTGTTCTGTCCTCTGTTTATATGCGGCCTTAGCAAGAAGTACTGTGAAAACAATAAAGACAACATTCTTCAGGAGTATAAGAGAAATCTCTAGTAGGACAATCAGCGACCTGTTGTCATTCATTAACTCTTCGAACAGACTTTGAAACAGCCAGGACTGGAAATAGTCTTAGCAACCGGTACATACACGAAAGAGTGGGTTCAAAACGACGAATTGGCGGAATATCGCCACCCTAATCAACCAACCAATCAACCGCAACCTCAAGTTGACCATATGGGCCCAATTTTGAAACTTGAAACAGTTTGAAACTTGAAACAAACGCTTCCACATTCATAACAAAGACAAAACCCCCTTTTTAGTAACTTCAAGAGGGTAGGAGGCGATTGGACTTTCTTTCCCAATCTCAAGAAGTGGTTGATAAATTAACAACTGGAGAGTTTGGACCACAGATAGATATAGTTATTTAAAATAGTTCAAAAGCGTAGCTTCACACCAAGAACTGATTGCTGATCGAGCAAAAAAACCGAAAGGAAACAAACCGATGGAGGCAAGCTCAGCGCTGCCATAACCATCAGTTTTGAGTTAGTCCGCTCTACTTGAGCTGTCCTTCTTGAACACCGGTTCACTGGCACCATAAAAAATCTCAGTTATTGGCTCGTTAGTTCAATAAAACCAATAAAATGAGCCCTGAGACTAACTTTCACTAGGATCTATAGAAAAAACTCCTAAATCTCCCAAATCTAAAAAAAAAACAACTGATATTTTCTCCCAAAAATTTAATAAATTTCTTAAATTTTTTTTTAATTTCTGTCATTATAAACCAAGGAAAAAAATTAAAATATATTTGTACAGTATATTCATTCAACTTCAGCTTAACTACAACAACTTAACACAAACAAAGCATATACAAAATTAGGACGGTATGAAACTCGCTTTTGTAAACTTCCTTCATTCATTTTATAAATTCTACACTTAAAAAATTAAGTGTAAGTTAAATTAAATTAGCTTTCAATTAGCTTCAACTTTAGCTTTCAATATTCAAGGCTTCATATCCTAAACTTTCCGCTAAACAATTCCTTCTTGCAAAAATTATCCTAAAAGGCCAAGAATTTCCTAAATTAACTAGGAAATCTCCTGATCTGGCAACACTGTAACTGATACCCAAAAGGTGTTTTTTTTAATGAATTTTGCAGTGATATTCAAGCCCTGAGTAATACGACAAAATAAGTTTAGATTAGGTTCAAATAGCTGTATGGACATGAGACTTGCCAAAAGAAATTTAGGTTACAAAATGGGCAAGTGGGAGAGACTACAGAATTCAATTTGAATTATGAATAAACCCTAGCAAGTCCTAGCAAGCCGGCTTCGATAGTCCAGTAGGTAGCGCACTGGCTTCTCATACCAAAGGTACTAGGTTCGAATCCCAGCTCGGGTTGGTGAAACGCTGATCTATCGCTATCCATATGAAGCAGATGAGAATTACAAGAGTCAAAATGCAAAACCTCCGAGTTGGAAAGAAAAACTGTCAACAATTCGGTGTTTGGATTAGGCGTTCAACTGTAGGGTCCCCTCCCCCGCTTCACCTTCCTCTTGGAATGTGTGTTGGAAAAAACAGTGTTGCATACACCTTTTCAAAAAAAAGCGTGTAATATGTGGTATCACAATGGGACTTTCAGGCCTGCGAGTGTGTCTCTTACAGAGGCAGTCGCCATAACCTAAGTCCTAGTTATTTTCCTAGAAGTGTCCCTAGCAATATTGACTGAACTGTGGATATTCAAGTTGTCGAAAACGGGAGAGCGTAGGAATTTCTATCTTCGTTCAGAGAGAACCAGACAGTAGCGGAGAAGGTGGTTAAGGACGATAAAGTTCAGATGATGAGATCACTCAAGAAACAAAATGGCTGGTGCTGGCTCTTCATGGAAGAACAAAGTCAATTAGAAGAGCTATTGGGGTCTCACAACAACCAACCTTGAATGGAACTATTGCCAGCGTAGCCATATTTGCTTGTCGTGGCTAAAACCGTACCTTTTCCATGGACTCAAACCAAGACGGTAGGACGCAGCCTTTCTCTCATCCTTTTCTCAACTTAACCTAACCATACTTTAAACCACTTGCCACTCACTTTGCCACTCGCCCACATGCTGCCGAGTGGCGTGAAATCGACAATGACCGCACTTGTCATCGGCTTATTTTAATATCATCATCCAACTGCGGTCGTAGCTGCTGGCATTATTGTTGTTGCTGTCGCTGTCGCCGGTCATATTTTCATCGCTGCCGCCATCGTGCTGGCTATCATAAAGAATGAAATGACCAAGCAAAGGCACAATGACCAGGCTGGCTATGCTTTGTGATGCGTCTGCTGCGTTGCTCGCATTGCAGCTGCGGTTCGGCACGGCCAATGAAGATGTTGAATTGCCATGACAATGCGGCCATAAGCCGGCGACACACGCTGTCGTTGCCACATGCCATATGTCGCCGAGTGCTGTATGTGTGTGTGTGTGTGTGTATCAGTCAGGCTGCATGCTCGATTGCAAGGAAAATATGTACGCGTGCTGCGCAACGATGCTTTATGAGCGATTTCTGCTTTTTTTCCCCACTTTCCACTCACATTGCACTCGGTTTATGGCAATAACTGTTCATGAATTGCTCTGTTTGTGCGCTGTGCATGTGCAACTTAAATGCATCGTTGCAATTTTTAAATCACATTTACTGCAATGCTTGACCGTTTCATTAAAATTCCATTTTTATTATATATTTTTTTGTTATAATAAGCAATAAAAAACGGCCGTCTGCGAGCTGGCAATTGAAACGATGCATTGACTCATCAACGCACAAATAAAGCCGTTGTCCTTTCTGTCCCACTTTCGGCGCTGCTCAAGTGTCATTGAGCCCCCCGCTCCCCCTAAGTGTCATTCCTTCACCATGCAACCGCTGCTTTCACACTTGAACGCTGGCAACTGTGAGTGGCCCATTTACTGCACCATTTAGTGCACTCAAGTCGACCGAAAATGTCCTTCAGACTGCAAATGAAATTCGATTTTGAGTTTTGGTTTTCGTATTTTGCCATCAAACGAATGTCAACAGTCAATATTACATCAGCTTGGTGGGACTTTAGTACGGCCGCATTCAGTGGTATAGATGATTGTTTTGAAGTTTTTATATTTCAGTTTGGTTGAATTTTGTTCAGATAAAAACAGTTAATTCATTAGCGGAATTAAATCTCACTCAGTGCAACATAAAAGTAGCCCTTAGACCTTGGCAAAAGTGTTAAGAAGCATTTAGGAATAGTACAGGCTGCACTACTACCGAAAGTCCTCAGTAGACGGTCGGTTTGTTAGTGTTTTTACCTCTGAGAACAAAGAACCCATCTTACTAACTTACTGCCACAGAAGCTCTCTGCAGACACCTCTGCGCCTTCTCCAGTTGGTCACACCAAGAGATGTTTGGACGTCCTGAACTTGATCCTTCCGCCCGAGACACAGTCTCCCTCTTAGCCGTCGACCTCAAACTACACATCCAAAAATTTTTCGCCAATGCTTCATCGTTCATACGGCAGATATGATCAAGCCAGCGTAGTCGCAAATAACCCATCAGTCAAACCTATTCGACCTCTCAACTAACCCTTTCGACCCCAAAGTTGCCTGAATGCAACTTCACCTATTTGTCATCTTATAGCAAAAGCTACGATTGATTTATGGGTTTAAGTAGGAACCAACAAATTAATATTTTTAGAATGAATTCAAACCAAATGACAGAAATTTTACTGTTAGCCCCAAAATAATTTCCAATCATTTACAGCGATATCAGGGAAAGATTGTGTTCTAATTGAAGTCTACGAGTTGGATGCGTTTGACCAAAACCCTGTTTCTTTAATAATGGTAAAAAGTGATAATTTTGTATTTTTCCATAAATATTAAATAATTTTTCTGCAATCAAAAAATATTGATACAAAAATTATTAAACTCGTTTTAAGCTAAAATTGTTCAAAAGTAAAGTAGCTCTAGCAGTAGCGGCTTAAGAGGGGGGGCGGAGGGGCGGACCGCCCCGGGCCCCGGGCTGCGGGGGGCCCCCGAGAGAAGTTTGTAACTATATAAAAATGTCAAGTTTTTCAAAACTGAAACTTGTAAAAAACTATTTGCGCTCCACAATGGTTGATGAAAGACTAAGTCGTTTGTCACTTTTATCAATTGAAAGAGACACAGTATCGACAATTGACTTTGAAATGGCAATAACAAATTCAGTTCAATAAAAGCAAGAACAATAACAATTGTTCTCAAATTTTCAAAAAATTTTCCCTCGAAGATTGCAATTTTTAACTTAAAATGTTGTGCAAAATATGCAAATAAAGTTAAATAAAGTTAAAAATTAAATATCGCAATCTTAGAGTTTGCTTGAAAACTTGTGTAAATTACAATTACTTAACCTCATAAAACTTTGTCAAACAAATTTACAGTTATTATTATTATTATTATAATTATTGGTTGGATAAAAACACATGTCCCGGAAATCCGATTTTCGAAGGCAATTCTATGCTCCTTGTAAGTAAGCTAAATATGGGCTTCTTACATGCTGTTATGTAGGGGAAATATGTTTTTTCAGGACTTTTTTTATAAAGTCACTGCTACTGGGTTTTATAAAATATTTCTGTACATTTCTGAGGATTTCTACTCGACACGAAAAATATACCTAAAAATAAAAGTGTTTTCTAGGGGGTAACTTTCTTGAGAACTTGAAATAGAATAAAATTTAGATGTATGAATCTACAGACTGAAATCCAAAACATGTATCTTTTCCATACCTGACATATTTTGGTCCTGAAAGTTCAAAATAGAAAATTTAGTTAAATGGAGACAATTTCCCTCTTTCATTTGATACCCATATCTTCATCATTGAACTACCGCATATATTTAATATTGAAATGTGTATCTCCTTAAAATGTTAAAGTCCTTTAAAAAGGACTTTTGGGTCAGAGAATTTAATACTGACTATGCCAGAATACTATAAATTATCTCTAGTTTCGCGTCTATATCAAAATTTGGATGGGTCTCGGCAAAAAAAAAATTTTTTTCGCACGGTGTAATAAATGTAAAGTTGGTGTTTTCACTCACTGCATCATAACTTTATCATTTTTCTTTCAATTCTATTGATGTTAGGCTTAATATTTGCTAAAATAGTATATATTTCATTTTAGATTTTAAAACCACAGAAGATAATTTATTTTTTCTTTAAAAAAATATTCGAAAATTTATGATTTTTTAAATTGGTCGAAAAATTCACATTGTTACAACTTTCACCGTCAGTAACTTCCCCAAATCTTATCTGATTTGGACAATCTATATATCACTAAAAAGCCACTAAGGTATTATCTTCTGAACGACGGACAGCTCGTGTTAATCGGATAATTCTTTTAGGAGATATGTGCTCATAACTGAAACAACAGGAAAAAAATCGTTTTTCGAAGATTTTTCGAAAACGCTTCTTCAAAA